>OY997594.1:71504420-72214807 GCA_963921825.1 Erodium maritimum
AGCAGCCCTGGCTCGCCGGAGCTGGAGCGAGCTCGGGCACGAAGTGGATGGACTGCTTGGCCGTTGGTTGGGCCAGACGGACGAGAGTGGGCCGGGACACAGGCCCTGGATGAGCTGGGCCTTTTGGCCAGGGCATGGGCCTGGAAGAGCTGGGCCAGGACGGACCTTGGGCCAGGCCCAGGCCTGGACGGGTCTATGGCTCGGATCAGGACCAGGTTCTGGACCGGGTTCAGGTCGGGTCTGGGTCCGGCCGGGTCAGGCTTCTGGAACGGGTCGGATTCGGGTCTGGTTCGCAGATCCGGGTCGGACAGACTTAATTAAATAATTAATTATTTTGACTTAAAATTGATTATTTAAAGGACGTTTTGGACTTTCCGAGGTCTTTGGACATACCGGAGCTGATTGGACTTTTGTTATCTGTTAAAACCCAGACTTGGATTTCGTGGTTTCCTCCCTAGAAGACCGGAGTTAGGCCAGGACGTCAGCAGCTAGGAGACGCAGTTGTTGTATCGTCTTGAGGTAGGGAAAGTAGCGGATACCGCTTTAATTAAGGAAAGTTACTAGTATGCATGATTAGGAAATAATAATAACCGGAAAGGTCCTAGTTGGCATATAGGATGTGATTCACTAGAATAGCCGCTTTTCGATTACTAAATACCGGACGAGTCTTAGTAACATGTTGTTAGTCTTAGTGCCCGTAGTTCAATCCTAAATGTCCAAATGTGCATATCATCGTTAGCAATAAAATTAAAGCGGCTTTATATTACTTATGTGTTGGAGTAATATATCGACGTGTGCTCTGATCTATGCCCACCATGCGAATAGAACCATAGATCGAGATAGATCACACTCGATGGGTCCCTAGTCAACAAAGCTTCACTAGGAGCGACTAGTATGAAAAATGGCTCTTTATGGCTTACGTTCTGTTAGTCATTGGAATGGGATTCCGGAGTCTGATCATAGATATCATGTGGGACATGATATTGGATGACCCGCCCTGAATATGTGCCATAGATTAAGTCATGAACATATTCAGTGTTGTAGCTTGTCATGTATCCTTAGACCAAGGAGTCTTTGTGATCGCTATGTAGTCAACAACTGAGTTTGACCTGAGCCTAACGTTGTCCGTAACAGGGCTTCCATAACGGCCAGGATTGGCTTGAGGACGGGTTACATGAGTGACACGAAAGACGGCTAAGGGATTTATCCCTCATACTAAGGTATGGGAAATATATCGGTTCTCGGCCGCTTGATCGAGAGTGACTGGAAGAATAGCATGGCCATGCACATGATACTGGGTATCATATCTTCAGTCATCTCACATATCAAGGAACGGTGATTGAGAATAATAAGGATGACGACTCTATGCCTTATCTCAATCAGGATATCGGAGATAAAAGGATAATGACAGGGATGACGGAAAGGTTAGAATCGACAGGGTCGATTCGTTATGCAGTGTCAAGCAATACTAAAGTCTCGTTAGTTGCCACTTAAATAGGATCAAGTAAAATGGGATTTTACGTTGATCTATTGACATGCATAAACCTAAGGGTCACACCGGAGGATGAAACTCATTGACACATTTATGGAGAATGGCTAAAAGGGAGTTGTCTCGGGACATGACCAAAACTGGGTTTTGGGTCATGTGCCCGTAAGTGAATAGGACTTTACTGATCGAGACAAGGCTTGGAGTCTTGGGATTGATCGCGTCGGATAATGTTGGACATTTCCGGTATGGAAGACTTAGAGGCGATGAGCGAATCACGGGACCTCGTTGGAAATGGCCACGGGCCATGTTCCAAGAGGCCCATGAAAGGCCCATGCAACCAAGGCCCATGGAACTAATTAATCAAGTCTTGATTAATTAGTACTAAGCAAGCAAGACAAGGATTAAGGTGTTGGTGATTCACCACCTAACCCAATCTTGTCTTGCCATACTTTGTCCTATTTACACCTTACTTGACACCATACTTGTCCCATGCCTTTAGTTGGACAAGTATGAGTTTTGTTATGTTTAAGTCATCTTTTTTCAACATAACAAACACAAGACAAGAATAGGAAACACAACTTCTCTCTCCCTTCCCTTGCAATTTCGGGTTTGGCAAGCTCCCACCTCCATTTTTGTGTTCTTGAGTCCTCAAAGAGAAGAACTGCGTGGCTTTGATTCCCATGTGGATACGTAGGCGTCTTGGAGACTCAAGTCAATCATTCGTTACCCGGTGTTCTTGTTTTGGTAAGAACTAGTGCTGAATTTTTCTCTTGTGAATCCATTCTTTGTTAGTTGTTTCATGGTTTTAATCGTCTCTTGGTTTTCCTTGATTTTCCGCTGCGAGTTGGTTCATCTTCAACCCTACCTCGAGACCTAACACATGTAGGATGTGATTCACTAGATTACCTGCTTTCAATATTTGGGAAATTGTCGTGCTGGTAGATGGGTCATGTCGAGCCCTAGGATTGCGTGATGTGTGCTATAATCGCTGTGTGAGAGTCTAAATAAGATTATACTCGGTGTTGCATGATGTGACTGTGTGTGGGCAAGTGTGCCATGTTTGATGACGTGAACCCTTGGTTATGATATGATCGGGTGAGTGATAGATCGGATGTGTGCTATGTCGAGATGGTCCGGTTGGTACACCGAGACCATCAGTTGATTGTGCTGTGTGTTATACCCTGGTTGTGTGTTCCAAGAGACGGCATAGCCGGAGTAGTACCTATACCGAGGGATAGTTCCGGTGTAGGGTACCGAGGCCAAGGATGGCGTGACCAGTACCCCGATGACTCGTAGTCTGGGATGATGTTTGACCGAGGTATGTATCGGTCATGTACGTATTGCGAGTAGTGCCCCGAGTCTGTGTGACGGGAAGACGTCCGGCTGAAGGTATGACCGGTTTGGTACGTATGTTGAGTAGTGCCCACGTCTGTGTGCGTGGAAGACATCGGACTGAGGGATTTTCGTTCGAGGATGTTACCCTCAGTCTGTGTGAGGGGAAGAGTACTGCCCGAGTCTGTGTGACGGGAAGAGTATGGCCCGTGTCTGTGTGCGCGGAAGACATCAGACTGAGGGATTTCTGGTCAAGGATGTTACCCCCAGTCTGTGTGAGGGGAAGAGTATTGCCCGAGTCTGTGTGACGGGAAGAGTATGGCCCGTGTCTGTGTGCGCGGAAGACATCGGACTGAGGGATTTCCGGTCGAGGATGTTACCCCCAGTCTCAGTGAGGGGAAGAGTATTGCTCGAGTCTGTGTGACGGGAAGAGTATGGCCCGTGTCTGCGTGCGCGGAAGACATCAGACTGAGGGATTTCCGGTCGAGGATGTTACCCCCAGTCTCAGTGAGGGGAAGATATCGGGACTGATGTTGGTCCAGTACGATATAAAAGGCTCAGTGCAAATGGCTTAGTGCATTCAACGACGTTGGAATTGTTGTACGATATCTGTGTGTATCTCGTTGTGTGCTCTGTTCTTGCTGTTTGGCTTTGTGCATTTATTTTTAAGTATGTGTATAACTTTGTGAAAGTGACCGGTAACCGGGTGTCGGGACCGAGGCTTCGTGTTCGGGTGTGACATAAGTGGACGGGTTGTGATAGCCGGAGACGTTGGAAATGGTTATACTATATTTAGGGTGGGTCTGATGTGTGTGTTGTGCGTGTTGTTGGGCTTGTGCGTTGTCTGTTGTGTGTGCCGTGCATGCTGTCTGGCTTTGTGCATAGGAAGAGTTTCGCACGTAGGAAGAGTTTGTAGATTTACGACCGAAATATATACATGTTTCGTACGAAGAGTTTGTAGATTTACGAATGAAATATACATATATGTTTTGTAGAAGGAGTTTGTAGATTTACGAACGAAATATATGTACATGCTTCGTACGAAGAGTTTGTAGATTTACTGTTAAAGATAGTATATATCAAGAGTTTGAACCAATTCAAACTCTGTAGATAGATATTGTATAGGTTCAAACTCTTGATATATACTATCTCTAACACGTACGAAGAGTTTGTAGATTTACGAATGAAATATACGTATATGTTTCGTAGGAGGAGCTTGTGGGTACAAGGACACAACAGGTCAAGGGTACGGCGAAGACACGGCGGCGCTGAGCCATGCTCTGTTCAACGACGGCCAGAGATGCGGAGCTTGCTTTGAGATCAAGTGTCGAGACGACAAGAAGTGGTGCAAGGACGGCCAGCCTTCTATCTTCGTAACCGCCACAGACAATTGCCCTCCGAACTACGACCTCCCCAACGACGACGGAGGGTGGTGCAATCCGCCGCTTAAACATTTCGACCTCACCAAGCATGCTTTCCTCAAGATTGCTCAGTACAAAGCCGGCATCGTCCCCGTCAAGTATCGCAGGTTAGTCTCAGTAATTGTACTTTGGGTTAATTACGCTCACCTACCTCGTATTATTCCAAAGTTATTTCGTAACTAAAGAACTAATAGTTTGTAACATCCCCTTTCATCTATTTTTTTTTAATCCATTTTAAGGATTAGATTTAGGTTTGAATAGAGATTTAGGGTTAGAGGTTGTTTTAGGATTGTAACAGTAGGAGTAGTTTCAGAATTTCTGAAAAGATTAACAATATTGAACGGGAAAATGGATGAAATAGGGATGTTGTTACAAACAGTTAGTTCGGGCTATGTATATATCATTTGAGATAAGTATCCGTTAAACGTATATAGGTGAATGCTTAACTCTCACGCCATGGAAATTTGTGTGTTCTTGTTTGTAAGAGAGGTATCTTCCTGTCTTTTGCCTTAATTTTTAAGCCTTAAGATATCCAACAAAATAATATTTTGGGTCCGGTAAATTTGGACATTTAGGTGAACGCTTAACTCTCATGCCATGGAATTTGCATATGAAAATAAGTGTTAGCGTCTCACAACTAAAATGTGAACCATTATTTGATAAACATCTTAATACCCGATATTATCTCGAGGCATCTAATAATTTGACATACTTTTGTTCGCATAATACATGAGAAATTCAACAAATAAATATTCGATTATTTAATAAACTCTCTAAGATAATACTTTTATCTGGTTCTCACTCGGTGATATGATGTTATATTAATAATATTAATTAATAAATTTTGATGGCCCCATGATTATTAATTTATAAAGTTTCTACTGTAACATGAAATTGAATCGCGAATCTTTGACAGGGTCTCATGTAACAAGCAAGGAGGGATCCGATTCACTATGCGAGGGAACCCGTATTACTACGAGATATGGATATCGAACGTGGGAGGCGCAGGGGACATAACGAGCGTCCTAGTGAAGGGCCACGACAACCTGAATTGGACCACCCTGAAGCGAAGTTGGGGTCAGGTTTGGGTCACCGGAGCAAAATTGCAAGGCGAGTCCTTGACATTTAGGGTCAGAGCTAGCGACGGAAGATCCAGTACGGCATGGCACATTACCCCCAAGGACTGGTCCTTCGGCCAAACCTTCGAAGGCAAAAACTTCCAATAAGCTTAGCTCTTTGTATATATAGATCTTGTGTCTTTAGGTTTTGTAGCCCTGATTGGGTCTTCATCATGACTCTTTTAAGTGGCTATGTAAATAGAGTTTTATATCAAACAATGAAATCAAATTAGTATGATTGAACATCCTACTGGTTAGATGATCTTCTTTGCCACAGGTTTGGTGTGATTTTGGTGTCTCCTGTGTACTATCTACTGCATGTAGACTCTTACCTCTCATAAGGCTTTAATCTCAATATGCTATTGCTGATAAAAAAAACGAATTAAAGAATTATGATCTTATAATTTATACATAGAGTTTTGATTTGGTTACAAATGGTTATTTTGTATAGTTTGGTTAAGAAATATAAGTTCGTAAAAGTGTAAATGACATAGTTCGGTTCGAAAAATTTGTTCAGCTCAAGCAACGAGATTATATTTTTTTAGCGAAAGGTGCAATATTATAACATCTTCAAACCGATTACAGTGATATGCATCAGGAACATGCTCATCGACCACGGAAGGTCAGTATAAATGAACAATGGTTCACTGAGCCTTTTAATTCCAGAACCGTCACTGACGGTATTTTGATGCCCCACAGGCAAAGACAGAAGACGAAGGGGGGTGGGGACGGGGTACCGGAACTCTAAGAGCTCAACAGTGGTGATGGTGGGAGGCAAAGCATCGTCTGGGGACCCCTCCTAGGTCCAGTCCCCGATGCTTTGGCGGTATATCATTCCTCCCGGCGGGGCATCTTTCCTGCCTGTAGCTTGTTACCCCACATTCCAGAACCTCCAATGGGCACTGGAACTTTAACAGCCTTCAACCTGGGCCCTCGCGTCCTCCATCTCCAAACTGGCCGGGAGGAGGATGCAATCCTAACCGCGCCAACAACGGCTTCAAAGGTGGCGACGACGGTTGCAGAAGCGGCATCAGAGAGGGGCCACCAGTAGTGGGCTGACGACCCCCCATTAGTGGGTCGGGAGGGCCCCCCATTAGTGGGTTGTAAATGCCCCACAACAAAGTCTAGATGGGGTTTCCTTGGTACACAAGTCACCAGTGAGACCGTCGCGCGATGCTTAGACGGCGATGGTGACGGTGTTTGTAGTGGTCGATGTGGTGGCGGAAAAAGACATGGCCCTCCCACCTGTGTTGCCCGTCCTGAATCGTAGGATTTGGAGGAGCCTGAATCAAGGGGATTGGTGGGAGGGCTCGATGGGTTCAGGTATCCCCAGAGGGCGGCGAGGGAGTAGGCCGGTGGGGGTCTGCCACTATGGTTCGCACGGGGAGAGAAAAGATCACCGGGAACGCTGGAGAAGCAGGCCGGGCCTTGGCATTCCTTTGAGAAGGATGAGAGGGGGCAGAGGCGGGAGAAGAACGCCATAGCGACGGAGAGTCGTGACCGGACAGAAGAGTTTCCCACGAAGAAGGTCGCCTCGCAGAGAGGGGAACTCCTCTAAACCAAGCATAGCAACGACATAAGAGGCAGAGGAATGGGGAGAACGCAATGGCAGCGGAGAGGAGAGACCGAAACTATGCCGGGAGGGATGAAGATTGGAGTAGAGTGAGGCACGACAGGGCGACGCTGAAACCCTAACAGAGCTCGTCTGAAGCCCTTGCAGAGCCATCTTTCCATTTAAATATATTTGATGAGAGCAACGAGATTATATAGTTAAGTTGAATAGGGGTCGGTCTCGATTTGATTCAATTCATCTTATTTTCATTATAAACATTTAATAAATGATTATTTTAATTATAATAACTAAATATGTAATACATTAAAGATTAAACAAGTAAGTCTAGAGGGATCCCTGAATCACATCTACCATCATCGTTCTCCTTCCGTTGAAACTAATAAAATCAGGTTTGGTTCTCCACCAGACAAAAAGAGTCCTCTCCATGAGATCAAACAGCGTTCAGGCACCACTTTGAGCAGTCCTTATCAGTTTCGTCAGCTACGTCACATGTTCATGCAAAACGAGAGAGTAACTCTTGAGTTTGTTAAAAGAACTGCGAACAAAACTACTCACTGGTTAGATAAGAGAGTCCGTTCTATACATGTTCTTCAGTGGTCAAGAGATATTCCTGATGCACTAAAATATATTATCATTTCTGCAAATTAATGAATCCGTATCTTTCACTAAAAAAGAATAAGCCAGGTTTGAACTTGAATATGATTCAACTTCGATAAAAGGACCCCGAATAAGATATTCAAAGAATTAGATTCAACTATTTCTTTTTGCAATTATTCCTATTTCTTTTTTTTTGATCAGCAAATTATTTTTATAGAGATCCAAGTCTTTGAAAAAAAGACAGGGACAAGGGCACTGCCCTCATTCAAACCAGTATAGACAAAGAGCACTCCAACCAGGAGCCTCCAACTAAACCCCAAACTGATAACCCTCATTACAAACCAAGGGAGTGACTCACCGGCACCTCCAAACCAGTACTAACCAGTACAAAAACAACCCCATTCCGGGAACAAACAGGTCTTCATACCCAAGTCTCTACCATGAAGCAAACTAAACAAAGCCCAAACAGGAGGCAACAAACTAACAACCAGGTTCTATAAACCAGAAGTATCAATACAGAACAACCAATAACATAATGAAACGAACTAAAAACTAAAAGAAAAAGGAAAATCTTCCAACACCAAACAGTCTCAGGCAAGTACACCCGATCAACATCACACTACCAGACCTCCACCAAACCCCAGTCGCCCTGCTACCCAATCCCCCAACGGTTAATCCTCAGAACAGGCCACACCCGGCCAGGTCAACTCGACCTAAACAAATCACGGTGGCCACACCGACCCACCGTGAGGCCCCTACAACAGGGGCAAGAGGAAAAAACCAGAGGAAAATAAGGCAGCAAAGGAAATTAGGAGAGGAAGAGGTTACCTCTGAAGTCGCCATGAACGATCTCCAACCCCAACGGGAAAATCCGACCCAGACCGCCTCCCCTAAGTCGCCGGAGACGAGGAGAGGAGGACCCGAGTAAGCGTCAACCGAAACGACCAGAGAAAAAAATCCTAACACTCCAGATCCACAAGCTCGACAACCCCAACTTCACCAAACACTGCTCAGCTTCCCAAAGAGAAGCCCGCCGGAGCCAACACTCCACGACGAACCCAAGGGCGAGTTCGAGAAAATCCCCCCCCCCCCCCCGACCCTCCACCGATAAAGGGAAAGAAGAAGAAGAAATCGAAGTAGGATGAAGCCGGATCTGAGGAGACAAGAGAGAGGGGTGAAGAGATCTCCAGCAACGAGGCTCCATCTGGTGAAGGAAAAGGGACAGATCTGAGAAACAGGGGTTTCAGATCTGACCCTCAAACCTCACCCAAAACCGAAGGAGAAAAGATGGGAGGAAGAGAGGCTACCACCGGTAACCGTCTGGCCTAAAGGATGACCAGTCCGGTCACCGGTGGCAGCGACGGTGCTCCTGACGGACGAAGAGGGCACGCGGCTATTTAGAGTTTTTAGCACTTCTCTCTAATTGATAAATAAGCTGAACTTAAATGAATAGGGTATATTTAGGTAATTATTCCTATTTCTATATACAGTAACATAGACTCTGGTATGTCCTTTGATAAATAGAAACCGAATGGAATGAAAACAAATATCATTTGGAAGAATCAAGAACAAAACATCTTGTGAAGCAGGCCATTGGGTAATAAACTTTAGGGATGATCTCATAAACAGTGAGTTAGCCTTGTCCGTTTTCTCGTTTTTTAGCCTAAATTGTGGGATTATTATTAATAGGGTAACATAAAAGAGAGTGAGGCATAGTTCGGACATATCCGGAACGCTTACTCTGTATCTAATTTTTTTGGATAATCCATGAGACAATTGAGAGGATTTATCTTTATTTTCGTGAGGTTGCGTATTTATCACTTCTCCTAGCTTGACTTGGGTAGTCCCGTAGTACCTAAAATACTCGCTGGTCCTACGGAAGAGACCCTTTAGAACAAGGTAAACAAGTAAGTCCCTAAGAAAAGGAGGAGGCTTGGGATTGAGTTGTGTCAGATCCTAGTGGGACAGGGTGTGGCTCCCCCTCAACACCCCGATGGTCCACGATGGGCTCATTGAATCTGACGAGGTTGTTTCCTAGACCTCGCATCCTACCCCTCGGGGACATCCACCTCTACTGGGATATGGAAGTTGTCCAACTCTCTCTTCTTCTGATGTGGGGAGTGTACCGCACCGGTCAGGCCAAGGGTGCGAGGCTTGAATTTTCCCCGCTTCACCCCGCCCCCTCTTGGGAGGCTTACAAATTCATCGGGGCTGCCAACCTTGCCCTAGGTTAGGAAGGAGGTCATGTGTCCCCCACGGTCATGACCGGCCAAGCACCTCTCAGTTCCACAGCTGGTGGGAAGAGCAGATGGGTCACGAGCTTCCTACTCCACGACTACGTTGAGTCCTTAAGCAGGAGATCCTAGGTCAGGACCGGATTGTCCGGGCGCATCAGTTCGAAGCCTAACGGGAAGGCTAGACGCCTTGGCTGAGGCAGAAGGCTCTAAAGCTGGGTCGGGTCCGACCAATCCCGACAAACTCCTCTCCCTATGTTAGGGCTTCTGCGACCATCAATGAGAGGTCAAACTGGGACCCATATGAGTTGTCCGCCCTCGGCTCCCGATGACAGTTCACATCAACGTTCCTAATGCAACCACAATTATAGCAAAAGTCCTAGAGACGCTTATATTGTAGTCGAGTCTGAATGGAGCGTGGGGTTCCTAGGATGCTAAAGAAAATGGTCTGACAAAGTGGACCTACAAGTTTCTTGTAGAAGCAGAACTCGAATGGTACCTCCCCATGTCATGCCTTACTGGTCGGCTTCAACTTCTACAAACCCTCCCAGGGATTCCCCAACCGTGAATCCCGTGGTCGCGATGAGACCCTCCAAAGGGAGATCAAAAACCTTCGTCCACATTTGTAGCCAGGAGAAAGGGATGGTCACCATATTTACATGGGGGAGGATGTCCTCCAGTACAAGAAGGGGGCGGTTGAAGGACCACGGTTCTCCTCGCCGAACATGATCTTTCGCCTCTTGGGGGTGGAGTAGAACTTTGAGATCCCTTATCCAGGTCATTGATCACGAGGCCCTCATGACCCCACACCTTCATCATGACCCCTTCCATCGTCGGTCGACTATATTTTCGGAAGGTGAAGAGATGTATGCCAAAGCCGAACGTCGTATGGGTCGCATGATGATCGTCCACCGAAGCCCTCGAGACCACAATAATCCGGTCCTTCTTTGTCTTCATGGAAAAGGGGGTCAAATCCTTCTTGCAGAGCTTGGAGGCCCTCCATCAGGGGCAAGTCTGAAAGGGTATGCACTCCCGGGGAAGGTCGGTTGCTGGGGGACGGAAGGACCTCGACATTGATGCTTATCATTGCAGCAGCGGTGAGCGGTGGGAGCAAGACCAGAGATGATCCGGTAGGCTTCTTCCGAAGCCTATTCGACTTGATAAATACAGAGGAAAGTCGTGGGAGCATCACCCCAAGTGTCTCGACGTTGATTTCACTATTTGCTAAATTTCTGTACTCAATCCCATAAAAATTCCAAATCTTCGCACTGTTTTGCTAATAACTGACAAACATACCAACAACCATTACTTACTGTAGTGGGACAATATTTTCTAAAATTTGAAAACCAATGAAGAATACTTTTGTTATTTTTTTCAAAACACACTGAAGTGACATGATTAGTGAAGATTTAAATTTAGTTAAATGAGAAATGCCATATGTTGGTATCCTTTCGTGAGACCATCCCTAAATTTTACTGTGACTCTACCTCAATGGCTTGCTCATTTTTTTATTAACTTGTTCATCCTCTCAAGTCTACACAATTTTTATTATTCTAAGGTAGTTTGTTTTGGCTAGGAATGAAAGAAGTTAAATATCGAAACTTAATTTTAAGTATTGGTCACGAACACTACAATATCTAATGTTTCAAAACGAAAAATGTACTACCTTATGTATTGACCATACGATTTTGTTAGTAAAAATGGATTGAATATTCCATTGTGTAGTCATATGACATTAAGTATCATATAATTAATTGTAAAATGATATTTTTCCCCTTAAGTATTTGACCTCTATACATTTTAGAAGAAACAATAACGAGGGTACAATAATAATTTTCCTTATAAAATGTATAGATGTCAAATAAGTATGGGGAAAACGTCATTTGACCATCCATTATATGACACTTGAGGTCATATAACTAACGTAATGAAATATTCCGTCTATTTTTACTAACAAAATCGCATGATCAATACTTAGGATCAAGGTTCTAAAAGTCGCTAGGCGCTAGTCGGACGGCTATGGGGACTAGACGAGGATTAATCGGGGACTAATCGGATTTGTATTTTTCTATTTTTTAAAATTTTAATAGATATACTACTATATATGAAACAAAATATGAACTTCCTTATATTAAAAATGGTAACAAATATTTAAAATACCTAAAAAATAACACCAAACAACTTGAAAGCACAACCTCTAATATCACCAACACCGAATAACTCTGAACAACCATCTAATTATTTTAATTTAGTCACTATAATATGCAAAATTATTTTAGGCGCCTAGTTGGGTCAGTTAGGCACAAAATGGGGCCTAGGCGGCGCCCAATTGGGATTTTTAGAACACTGTTTAAGATAGTGTATTTGTCATCTTGAAACGTTGAATAATGTAGTGTTCGTGACCAATATTAAAAGTAAATTTGGATATCTAACCCGCAATGACAATATATCTCTTGTTTGCATGGTACAAAAATATTTACATGTATCGACCAAACTAGGTATTTTTAGTAATGGATCGATCTCAAAGATCGGCAATTGTTATGGATCCCCACCAAAACAAAGATGAACTCTCCATATATATTATATATATATTTGCTTCAGCACTAACGTAACTTGTACCCAACAAATAAATATTTTTCTTCTTTTATCGTTATCAACAATGGTTTCTTTTACTCCGAAAACAATAATATTATGTTTGGTATTGCCTCTTGCAATGATGACCAATAATAGGAATAGTGTATACGCTCATGAGCCTGCAGTGGTAGACCCCGACCAGCAAAACGCACCGAAGTGCGAGCCCGGTCCGTGGAAGAATGCACATGCCACCTTCTACACCGGATGCACCACAACATACGGTATACATACTCTTCCGTTTTCTTAGGGTATCTCTGGTGTGTCGGGCGGTCAGTCTCGATTCGTTCAACGTCGATCTTACGATATTAACGTCGATTAACTAGGTGAACCTGGACGGATAAACACGTGTTGTGTGGCGAGTTGTCACCAGGTGGACGAGTTGAGTTCGCCGGTTAATTGAGTGGGACGATAAGGCCCTGCTCTCGAGGTCCCAGATGTAGGAGTGAACTATGTATGCTCGAATCTTTGTATGTGTTTCCTATGTTATGTTTATTCGTCCTCCTGACTAATCAGATTTCACTCGACTGATCAAAATCAACTATCGGTCGTCTTAGAGCATTTCCAATAGAGTATCTTTATCGCATCGAGCGGTCAGCTTTGATTCGCTCAACGTCGATCTTAAGATATTGACGTCGATTAACTAGGCGAATCTGGACAGATAAACACGCGTTGCGTGGCGAGTTGTCACCGGGTGGACGAGTTGAGTTTGTCGGTTAATTGAGTGGAACGATAAGGCCCTCCTCCTCCCAAGGTCCCAGATGTAGGAATGAACTATGTAGGCTCGAATCTTTATATGCATTTCCTATGTCATGTTTATCCGTCCTCCTGACTAACCAAATTTCACTCGACTGATCAAAATCAATTATCGGCCGTCTTAGAGCATTTCCAATAGAGTATCTCTATCGCACCGGCCGGTCACCCTCGATTCGTTCAAAAAACCCATGATATTGACGTCGATTAACCAGGCGAATTCGGACGTATAACCACGTGTTGAGAGCATTTCCCCGTCATCTTGATTAACCAAATTTCACTCGACTCAAAATCGATTATCGGTCGTCCAATAGCATTTCCAATAGAATTCGCCCATTGGAACCGATTAGTCCTTAATTCGTCCAACCTTCCACAACGTCATAGGCGATCATCCAAGTACAACCCATGTGTCACGTGACAAGTGGCCAGAAGACGGGTGAATTGAGCGTGATTATTGAGACAACTATCCGTCTAAAACTACTAATTTCTCACCAATTCATCTACACAATTCTCCTTGCACCGCCGGTGCTCCACCAATACATGTACATATGTTTGTTTCGTAGGAGGAGCTTGCGGGTACAGGGACACGGTCGGCCAAGGGTACGGCGAGGACACGGCGGCGCTGAGCAACGTTATGTTCAACGACGGTCAAAAATGCGGTGCTTGCTACGAGTTGAAGTGTCTAGCCAACGGCACGGAGTGGTGCAAGCCCGGCGACCTCTCCATCTTCGTGACCGCCACCGACAACTGCCCTCCGAATCCCGATCAGCCCAACGACGACGGCGGGTGGTGCAATCCACCCCGTGAACATTTCGACCTCTCCGAGCACGCTTTCCTCCAGATTGCCGAATACAAAGGTGGCATTGTTCCCGTTACGTACCGCAGGTTAGTCAATCACCACATGTTTTTTAAGTTTTAATGTTTTGTAATTTGCCCACTCGGGTTGACCTAATGGTTGAGAGCGTTCTCTCATCTCGTTGAGGTCACAAATTTTAATGGATACGTCCAGGTGTGGATGTGTCAGATGTGCCCACCTCCTGTTTTTATAGGGGTTGTTTTTGAACGTTAGAAGTATTTAACTGAAATCGTTGCTTTATGATATTAAATGCTGGTTTCCGATGCATTACAGTCTGACTAGCGGGTATATTATAGTCTCATCTACTTGAGGTCATAGGTTCGGATTCCAACGGGTACGTCCAGGTGTGGATGTCTGGATGTACCCGCCACTTTTTTAGAGGGATTGTTTTTTCAAGAATTAATTGCTAAAAACTACCTTATGTATTGTTTCACGCTTTAAACTATCTTTATGTATTGTCTATATGCTAAAAACTACATTATATACTGTCTACGTCCTTAATTTTAACGGGATATTTCAAAATTTATAAGTAAACAGTCGTAGTCAAAAGATAGTGTAGTTTAAAAGCGCAGATAGTATATAATGTAGTTTTCTGCAAGCGGACAATACGTAACGTAGTTTTTAGCATCTTTTTTGCAAATGTAACTGAAATCGTTGCTCTCTAATATTAAATGAAGGATCCAAGTACATTACGGTCTGACTTGCACGCGTAGATAAATGTTATCATCTCGCAACTAAAATTTAAATTTATTCATCACTCGATAGACGTCTGAGATCTATCTGTTCGCATAATTACGAATCGTGAACCTCTTGCAGCGTGCCCTGTAACAAGACGGGAGGGATCCGGTTCACGGTGCTCGGGAACCCGCATTATTACGAGGTGTGGGTGTCGAACGTGGGGGGCGCCGGGGACTTAACCGACGTCCAAGTGATGGGCGATACGAACATGAAATGGACCGCTTTGAACCGGAGTTGGGGTCAGGTTTGGACCACGGGAGAAACGTTGCTCGGCCAGTCCTTGACGTTTAGGGTCACAGCCAGCGACGGAAGGAACTGTACCTCAAAGGCTATTGCTCCTAAAGACTGGGCCTTGGGTCAGACCTTTGAAGGCTTAAACTTCACTTAAATTTGTTTACCTCTTTCTATTATGTCTTTTGTAGCCCGGATTGGATCTTGGATGATTTTTCAAGTGGCTATGCAATTAATATTTCGATTCGTTCGGTATTGAACGATCAAATCGAATATGTGTGCGGCGACATTTTCTATACCGAAAATAAGAATTAGCTCCAATTGTGATCTTATAATCTAAAGATAATTGTCTAAAACTACCTTGAAGTTTCGTCCACAAACAAGTTGATGCACAAAGTTTTGTTCACGTTTTGTAGGTGCACTGAAGTTTTGTTCACGCTTTGTGGGTGCATTGAAGTTTTGTCCACGCTTTTGTGGGTGCATTTAAGTTTTGTTCACGCTTTGTGGGTGCATTAAAGTTTTGTCCACTTATCTATTCAATCCGGGAAGCACTGCCTAGACCATCATTCTGAACATCTCTATTACGTCAAAACTAAAAAAGTCGTGGA
This sequence comes from Erodium maritimum, assembly GCA_963921825.1. NCBI lineage: Eukaryota > Viridiplantae > Streptophyta > Magnoliopsida > Geraniales > Geraniaceae > Erodium > Erodium maritimum. The sequence continues at coordinate 71,520,002 of OY997594.1, forward strand.
CAAAACTTTAAGGTAGTCACACAACGTGGACGAAACTTTATGCATCAACTCGTTTGTGCACGAAGTTTTTTGGGTAGTTTTGGACAATTATCCCTATAATCTATGACCAGAGTTTTGATTCGTATGTAGATGTAAACAAGTTTTAATCAGTTTTGCATAGTTGATTGAAAAAAGTCGACCTAACAAAGGTTGCTCAAGGGTGTACTAGTTTCCCCTTCGTTAAATACTAAACGAGTTGATTCGGTTTCAGCTCGGCGTCTATTTTTAACGAGCACAATTTAGAGTTCAAATAATGTTCAAGGGGCATTTTTACCATTGTAAATCAATTACACTTGATCAAAACTTAGCTGATCAAATGTTATGTTTAACCCGATAATCAAGATTCAAATCACCATAACAAAATAACATTACCTTTCAAGACTAACAAATCTAAAATTGATATTACAATGGGAGTCTTCAAAAAAAAAAGAAAATCACATAAATTGAGATCAAAATGGTGCATGCTACAAAACTTGATGGGCTATATTCAATAAATATAACCAGATACACACAATTTCTATGATCTCTGAGATCAGCAACGGGGTTCTAAGCATGTACATCACTCAGATTTCTTCTGTTTCTTTTTTCTCCGTTGTTCTTCCTTTATCTCGGTTCTCGCTTCCAGGCGCTTTGAATGGTATGAACGAATTTCTTGCAGCTTCGATTTTGCATCTCGAAACAGCGCATCTGACTTTGAAGCCATCAATTGCTGCACATAAAGAGAGAAGAAAAACGAGCACCATGTTAGTGTCCTTTGATTCAGAGGAGAAATTAAACTAGTTCCTGGTGACAAGAGATCCATGGAAATTCGGATACAGTACAGACCTTAAGATGATCCATGGCTGCAAGGTTGAATCCGAGAGTATCTTTGCATCCCTGCACAATCAAAAAACATAATTGTAAATAAATCAGTTTCTTCGTCCTACTTCCAACTGAATAGCTGATAATATCCAAGGAATACTGCAAAAAAGTACATATTCACTTTTTACAACTTGTAGTAGCCCTCTTCTTTGAAGATTACAAACTTGTCTTTTTGTTGCCTTTTGTATAAATTTTGTTTTTTTATCAGCAAACATAAATTTTGTTTTAGAATGATGATTTTACCCTTGGAAATTTGAATTTAAAAAATAATAATCAAAGAATAAAAAACCCAAATTATCATAACACTTAAATTTCTTAATCTCTGTACAGTACGAAGAGGAAGAAAATCAAGGATATAAAATTTGGATTTTTTGTTTGTTACTGGTTAAAATTATGTGAATAGGGCCAGCAAGTATAAAATTTTAGGGATGATCTCAGAAAAGTACACTAATCTTGTCGCCTTTCTCACTTGATTACACTTGAATGTTAAACTTTCTTACTCAACGACATTAAACTTCCAAATTCTCGCTTTAATTTATTTCGGTAATAACCGACAAAAGTACCTCTTATAACAATTGAGGGAACTTGGGCAAAATTTATTGTTGTGGTGACATTTTTGAAAATTTGAAAACTAATGAAGGGTATTTTTGTCATTGAAGTGACCAAATTTAAAGTCTAACGTAGTTGCGTGAAGATTTTAAAGTCAGTTAAATGAGAAATGTGATAAGGTTTGTGTACTTTTGTGAGATTACACCTAAATTATATACAAGGCTAGTCCGGAGTTTTTTGCTCCAAGAACTGAACAGAGATACAAATGATCGCAATTCACATCTACAATCTAGATACGTTTATTCCTCATGAAGCACATGTAAATGAGGTCATCATGTCAAAGTAGCATATATAAACTAGATACTGATCGATACATGGCGTGGCTTGTTTGACTAGTTACTTCATCGTGTCAGATTAATAAGGTTTTATTATGAGATAAGATTTACCTTGACTCTGGCATATAAAACTTCTTTGAGAATGGTCAAGACTGGTCTGGCGGCTGGAGTAGTCACCAACTGATTGTGATGTGTCTGCAGTAACACAGTAGCTACTCTGCACACAAGCTCAACCTGCAGACAGAGTATGAGTAAGAAAAACCGAAGGTTCATTTCGATTTATGAGCTCATTAAGATAAACATCACGGTTTCATCACAATCAAAAGAGAAATTGATGGCATGTAATTTTTGTTATAAGCAAGAACTTTACTTGGTTTATGCCTTATGGTACAGAGAAGATACAAAATCCAAGCCAAACTTTCACTGTTCTACCAAGTAATTAAAATGTCAGAACAATTGCAAAAACTGACAGTGTGGTTCATAGTTTTTGCAAGTTGTTACTGTATTCTAATAACAGTTGCAAGCTGGTGCCGTGAACAATTTTCATTTTTCAAAAACCCCTTAAAATAACAATTTTAAAATATATTCATATTTTAAATATATAAAAAAGTATTTGTGAGCTTTAGAAGAAAATAGAGATTTTTTTCCTGCACTTTTTCCATTCAAGGGCGAGATTGGTACTTTCAGAAAATTGGGGAAGTCAAGTGACCGAATTTACCTTTTTCTGTTAAACATAATGGACGGTGCAAACAAATATTATTCACGGTACCAACTTGTTATTGGTTTTTAGGGGACAGTACAAACTTGCAGAACGTGTAAATCCCCGTCATTTTTTTGCAATTATCCCTAAATTGTATTAACGCATGTAAGCAGATCTCACATGAAATCTAAGAACCCGCAAATAGAAATATGCCTTTATGCATGCTAGTCATTCTGAATGTAGCAGAAGCTAGACTAACCTTATCAGGATATGAAGTCCAGTTCTTTAGATAAGAGAGCAGCTTTAAAGCATCTGAGAAGGGCACTGCCTGTACCCAAAGTTATAAATTAGATTCCCAGTACATACTGATCTGAATTCGAAATCTTTAAATTGTAAATAACCTGACCAGTGTCTATTTCATTAGGTAACGACACCAAAGAGAAATATGGTTGCTTTAGCAGCAACTACTATTTTTAATAGACTCAAAACAAGACCAAAATATAATCAGATGAAGCCTGAAAGCATACCAGTAATGTCTGTTCCAGATCATTTGTGTGAACTTTTGAAAGTTCGTGGAGAACATAATCAGATGGAGAGAACCCGCGCATAATAATGTTTGGTTGGAATGGAGGAACCTTGCCTCTGGTTTTCTCCTCCTGTCAATTACAAAAACATACATATCATACCAGTATCACCATGTCTATCTCATGCCTTACATTGGGGTAAATCGGGTTTAAAAAACTTGTGGTTGTCAAAAAATTCTTAAACTTAAAGGTAGTTGATTGAGAAAGGATCATATTTATGGGTAGCTGAGTGACATTAACTTTATAATAAAATCCAGTAAAAATGTTGAATAAGAGCTTTGCAGAGTCAGAGGAGGTACAGAAGAAAGACCCGACAAACTCTCTTTTCATGAGCATGTTGAAACTTGAAACTAAATAACATATGATTGGATAAAAATGGAAAAAAGATATTGGATAACTGAATAAGACCCAAATATACCTCATATTCTTCTATCCGCTTCATTTCTACCTCTGCTAGATCAAGAGAATCAATAATCAAGTCGGTCGCCGTGATAGTTTCTTGAGTTTTCTTTCCAGCAACAGCCACAGCTCCCTCCTCCGGGAGTTCTTCCTTGGGAACATACTTGCTTTCAAATGCACTTTCAAGGTCGGCCTCAAACATCTCTTCCAACCTTTTTTCTTTTTCTTCCTGCAAATCATGACACACGAGACATTAATTCAATTGTATCTTTGAATGAATGAAATTATGAAGGAATAGCATCATGGTACAAGTGGCAAGAAAATACCTCAATGAAAAAGGGCTCCTCAGTACGATCCCAGCGGCGCAATGATCGGTCATGAGATCCTGTGACGATAAAATCACCACGGTTGCTAACTGCAAGGCACCAAATATCAGCATGATGTCCATCAAGAGTTAAAAGCAACTCAAACTTGTCAGCATCCCAATACTTTACGAGGCGGTCTTTCCCAACACTGAACACGTAGTGAGTATTTCGCACGAACTGCACTGCCATAACACTGCCACAAGAGTAGCTTAGTAAGAATTAACCACAGTTTTAACAGCTAATTAGGCATATCTTAAATTTCATTCATTTACTATGCAGCACCTATCGGCATGAGCAAAAATGGATTTACGGCAGTCACCAAAATCCAAACCCCATATCTTCAAGTTTTTGTCTGCGGAACCAGTCACGAGCAATTCTCCATCTGATGAAATATCCATTCCTAGCACTGGCAGCTTGTGCCCGTATAAGGAAAGGAAAAACTTGAGTGAATCCATAAAAAGGACCTGAAAAGGGTTGGTACTTAACATTAACTTCAGATAATGCAGAACTTGTTATACAGGAGTGTAAAGACAATATGGAAACAAATATGAAAGAGATATGTATGCAAAGGATTTAGCAGGAGCCAGGAAAAAAGGGGGTTTCTGCATAGGGTATGAATCGTATGATTATACATGAATGGCAATAGGCAAAGAAACATTTGTTCAAATGTAGCATAAGCTAGACATTGTGAAAATTGTGATGCCTCAATTTACTGTTGAAATTAACTCCAACAACAAATCCATCAATCTAGCGGGAGAAGAGTTCAAGCTCACCTTGACCGTGCAATCCAACAGAGCAACCGCAATATACTTAGAATCAGGACTAACGGCAATAAATAAAACATCATCATTCATCTTCATGGTCCTGACATTTGACACCGTTAGTTGCTTTGAGTCCTGCAAATCAAACAGAACCAACAAAATAGATATTGTAATTACCTTGACATAGACACCTTGAGCATATTTTTTCAAATTTTATACCGATGGAATATTACAACAGTATGTGATAGCATAAAAAGTAAAAAGAAGAGAAAGATGGTAGAAAACATAATTGCAGATAAATTATAATTCAAAAAAAAGGTCAAAGGCCACATTACAAGGCAAATGTGGTATGGTAATCACTCTTATGCACTCAGAGGTCAAAGCAAGAAATGTGCAATACCCTGACAACACATGACTTTCCAACGTTGAATCATATGTGGTTTACTGGTTTTCATGTTATTCATGAAACATATAATTTCCAGAAAACCTAGTTGGCAAGGTATACATTTCTAATTGAACATAGTATTACTAGAAAGTAAATAGTTTTCTACCCAATTACATAGCAGTCTTGTGCTAAAAGGCTGAATGATATCATTACAACTTAAAGAGTTTGATCTAGGAAGTAGGAATTTTGTTCCGAAATATAGTATATGAAGCAGAAAATAAGTACCAAACTATATAAAGAAATAGAGGTACAAGGAAGAAGGAACTCACATGACCAGATTTCTGCTTAATTTTATACTCCCAAAACTTAATATCATGATCAGCACTTCCTGTCACAAACCCATTTTCATTAGGAATGCTTACAATAGACCGAACTGACCCACCATGAGCTTTCACTTCTTCAAGGCGGGTACCACTTCCAACGTCAATGATTTCAAGGGATCCATCTTTTGTTCCCACCAAGGCATACTTATTCTGAGGCACAAACAAACCACACAAGCCATAACCAGAATCGATAGTCCGGAGACAAGAACCAGTACTTGGGTTCCAAATCTTTATTGCATTGTGACTAGTTGACAATAACATACTGTTGTCTGAGCTAAGTGTGACACTTCTGATATCAGAACGATGTCCTTGGAGCTCAATAGCAAGTGTTTTTAAGGCTGCAGTGCTTTCAACTGAATAAAATTCCAACATATTATTGTTCAAAGACAATGCTAGTGTAGCAAGTGCGTTCCTTGGAGTCACTGGACAAAACGAAACGGAGCATATCTTCTTGCTAGCTCTTAGGGTTTGAAGAAGCTTAAAAACATCACCCACAACAAGTGAAGGAATAGTTCCATCTTCAGAGGTCCCCTGATTTGCGTTTCCATTTTCAGCTGTCTCAGCAGCTCCTTTTGCAGACTTCTTCTCTTTCTTCTCTTTCTTCCTGTTAATTCTCCGCTTAGCTTTGCGCTTTGCTTCGCCCTCATCCAATACTCTAAATATCTCAACTGTCTTCCCAGCCACTTGACAAGCCAGCAAATTCCCCGACTTGTTGTACCTCACATTTGCAACTCTTTCCTTGCTTTGTCGCTGAATCTCACCAAAGTGTTTCAAAACTTCCCATTTATTTTTAGAGGATGAATCCTCATTGGCAACACTGTCAGCTCCGCTCGTGTTGTCCACCAACTCATGCTTGATAGTGTAAAATCTAAGTTCAGGGTCAGCCGAGCCAGTCACTAGATATGTTTCTAGAGGGTCAACATCAATAGACCAAATTTCACTATGATGACCGCTAATTATCTGTACACAGTGCTGTGTCTCGAGATCCCACACTCTCAAAAACTTGTCCTTGGACGAGCTAACTAGTTTTTTACCCGAATCCAAGAAAACGAGGTCTGTCACCTACAACCATCCAAGCAAAATGAAAGGCAAAGAAAAGTCACAACACATACACATCACAAAGCAACAAAGTTAAGGGAGATTTATATAACAGCAATCCAAATGAACAAGTTGGAATCATGAAGAACCTGGTCCCGATGCCCGCGAAGCCGGAAAAGGCCAGTCTCTGCAACAACATCCCACAAGATAATGTCATTGTCCTTGCTTCCAGAAGCCAGAAACGAAGCAGCCTTGTTGTAACGAAGCGCAGAGACAGCCCCTTTGTGTCCATTCAAAGTAGTCTCACACTCCCCTTTCTCAGTGTCCCAGATTCTGATGCTCCCATCGGCATATCCACTAGAAACCTGCAATCAATCAATCGAACAACACAATCGAATCGATTCCACAAACAAGTACCTAAAAATGGAATCAAATCAGATCACGATGAACACAGGGAGAGTGTGTTGTTACGAAGGAAGACGGAGAGGAAGCGACGGAGGTGACGGCGAGGGAGGGGCCGTGGGAGGCGGCGGAGGGAGAGAGGGTTTTGGTGCAGACGCCTTGCCGGACATGCCAGACGCCGAGCTTCTCGAGGGCGGGAGCGAGGAGGAGCTTGCCGGAGCTGTCGTAGGTGATGTTCGACTCCACCGAAGCTATGACGCCGAACGCCGCCGCCGGCTCGTACCGGAGGTAAGCTTTCACCATTGTTGCAGCTCTGGGATTGCTGCGAGGTTTTAGGGGTATAAGGGTTTGTTGTGGAGAATCGGAGCTTTTAGGTCTTCTTCTTTTCAACTGAGCTATTGTCTTGGTGGGCCTGGGTTTGGTCCGGCCCAATTCGTGTTCACATTGGAGCTATTGTCTTGGTGGTGTTGTGGTTATCGAAGTATGGTGAGCACGATAAGGATTTTGGACGATGGTGAGGTATTTGCTCCCTGTCTCCTGTCTTAGTGGTGTTGGCCGCCGGTTACTGTTGTAAGGTTTGGAGTCGTGTTCTTGGTGTTGGCCACCGGTTTCGATGTGGGTGGTGTTGGGAGGATTTTTCCGTTTTGGGAAGGTTTGAGTTTAGTGGCTTGTTTGTGCCATTATACCAGGGCCGGCTCTTCCCCTTGACGGTTTAGGCGGTTGCCTAAGGCCACCAATGAAAAAGAGGCCACATTTTATAAAAAAAATGGGTTTAATAATTCATAAGGCCCAATCTTTAATCAAAACTAATATTTATCAGCATCAAAATTTGAATTCTAATAACCAATAGTAATAATACACACATATTTGAGTCGAAAGTTCTTTTTTTTAGCCCAACCAAATTACTTTTTCTTGTATCATACATTTATGGCTTTCCTTATTTTGAATCTTAAATCATTTAGTAAAAAATCCGCCATATTATTATATTATCATACATAGAGCTTTATTTATTCTTTTGAAGAAATACATAGAGCTTTACTTATTCATCTTAAATCTGGTTGGATTTTGGGTTTAAATATAGTAGAATTTTGTTTCTAAAAGATGACTTCCTATTTTTATTTTTTATTCTAAATCACGTATAAATATAGGGAAGTTTTAGGTTTAGGTACATACTTCATTAATGCAAATCTTTATTCTCCAAGTTCACAATTATTTTATTACGATTTTCTTCTTAAATTCTAGTTCGTTCAAAAAAAAGTATTTTTTATCAGTGTCTGATATTTTTTATATTAGTTATGGAGAACAAAGACAGACACGAAGAACAATCTGCAATATAAGGTTGACAATGTTAATTAGTGTTTAATTATTTTTACTAATTAGTTTATAACAATCTACAATAAAAATTATGTAATTAGCTTGACAAATACTTGTTTAATTGTTTCAAAAGCATATCAAGAGAAAAAAAAAATGATAGATTTATGTTTAAAGAATATTATATGTTTAATTGTTGATATATATTTTATTTTTGATATTCGTTGTAGGTGTTGAATAAGAGTTTAGACTAGCTTCGTAAATTACTTTATACCGTTTCCGTTTTAGTTATTGAAAGGCCCATTTTTGAATTTCCGCCTAAGGCCACCAAATGTGTGGAGACGGCCCTGCATTATACTTGTCGACGGCTAGGGGTTTTGGTGGAGGCACGAGGTTGTTGTGGCCGAGGGTTTCTGAGGACTGTGGTATGGCTTTGGCTTTTGGTGTTGGTTGGGTTGTGGTAGCCCAACTTGTTGGCAGACCAGATAGTGTTAGGGTCTGGTAATATGTTGTTTGTTTTAGGTTTTTCAAGTTTCGGTTCGATCTTTCACGGTTGTATCGCCTCATTTTGTACTTTTTCTTAAAATATAAATTTAATAAAATCATTGCTTGTAAAAAATGGAAATTAGATTGTTCATAACGAGGAGGTTAACAATATAAACTCTTTTGTCTGTTTTTATAACAAAAATGGTAATTTTGTTAATGTTTCAATAGGCTATTTATTACATGTAAATAATAGGATCAAATTATATTGTGGACATATCCAAAGCTCTAGTTTATGTAAAATACCCAATGATTTCAAGTTTGAACAATTGAAGATCGAAATCTTAATGACGAAATGAGGCCTATTTACTACTACCCACAGCTCGAATCGAGTTGGTATGAACTGCCAATTATGAGTCTTGGATAATCAAAGATGAATCATGTGGGAGAGTACGACAGTTGCTCAAGGAGGTGTATGTGGTGTGGCGGAGTAAGATGGGTCGAGATCAATCTCAAGAGGGAAATTGTGTTTCTCCTCAAAAACGTCTTTCCCTCTATGCAACTCATTGATCTTGATGAGACTGTTTAGTAGACCTTGCCTGGTCTTCTTAGGACTCGTGCTTACCCTCTAGTAGGATAGGGTCTTCCAGGACCCGCTTATATAACATGGACGCGTCATTTAGTGTTGGGGGCTCAAAGCTTATATTTCCCCCTTTTTTTGCACTTTCAAGCTTTGAAGCCCATGTCAAACACCACGTGGGGAACTAGAGTGTCGTTAGGATCGAGGGGGTCTTCCTATGGGCCTTCATCAGTGATCTACCCATATGGTTGACCTATTCCGTCAAGAGCATCGTGTCATATCGTAAAAGAGTTGAAATTATAGCCAGACATGTTGCCTTGCACACATAGTCTACTTGACCCAACCGTCCGCATGCAAAACAAAAGAAGGATAATCTCTCATATTACAACCTTACGCGGACATGGTATGAGTGTCTTTTGAACTTCAGGCACGAGGAACGACGAAGTGGACGCGATAAATCCATCTAAAAGTGCACCCAGATGGCCATTCCCCAACAGAGCCCCCTTATTGGTCGCCAACCACCTTGATGCATCCTTCAATGGTGGCCCATGTGGTCACGGTCATGACATCCATCAAGACGTTTGAAGCATGGGTCCAAAGTTGGTTATGCCTTAAACGCAGTTGGTCGCTACTGTTGTGCATAAAGGTTTGAGAGGATAAGAGGTGCCCTCTTGAAGCACCTGGGTTCTCCATGGCGGATCGGATCCTAGCCTCATAGGACACGAAATAGAATCCAGAGATCTCGTACCCCATGCTCTTAATGATGAAAACTTCTGATCCCCGTGATTAGGACATGAGTCCTAGCATTGATTTCCAGTTGAATGGGCGAAAGGTAACCAGGCTGTCAACTAGACCCAAGCTCCGACAGATGCTTGTATCAATCGAAGGTTATCACAAAACCTCAATGACGAGGTCGTTCTACTCGAGGCTATTCACATCAAGGACTACTTGGAGGGAAAGCAGACCATGGTAGGAGGTTGTGACAATGGGGCTATTGGAGCCATCACCATATTCAAGGAAAGGGAAGGCCAATGGGACAAGAGGCCAATTGATAGGTAGTCGGGTGAAGTCATGGGAGTTGTTTGACATTTTCTGTTGGAAGAGCGTTCAGTTTGAGAGAAAAGAATGAAGATGTGATGGTAGAATGAAAGATGTGAGGTATCTATAGGAAATAAAATATTTTTTTGTTAATTTTTAGAAGTTACTGTTGATATTTGTCGTTCTTATAAATCCGACAGTTGACAAAACCAACGGTCGGAACACGTGTCACCATGTGACTAAAGAAGAGCCAGAGCGGAGCTCCTATGTTGTTGTGGGCCTTTGATATCAAAGGCTCGACAACGAAGGCTAACGTCACGTCACTTGATCGTCAATAGCACATATTAGGGACATACATCGAGGGAAGATTGTATTGAAACACAAACTGACCCCTTGTAACGAAAGCACTAGTCGGGACGTCGGGTGCCCTAGATTTGGAGTGACAAATGAGAGCTGTAGGTCTTATTAGAGAACCAACTCAACTAAAAGCTCAAGCTTATAGTTGAAGGCCCAATTACAGTTATATTATAACACGCGCCCTCACGGACAAGCCCGTTTACGGGTTTGGAGGTGAATTATTTAGAAAAAATAGATGAGCCCATTGAGAAGAGTGATAAGGGTCAGCCCATTTTGGACAAATTTAATAAATAGAGAAGAAATAAATTTTTTATAGAGAGTGGGGTTTGAACCCGGGTCCGTGAGGTGCCAAACTCTGATACCATATTAGAGAACCAACTCAACTAAAAGCTCAAGCTTATAGTTGAAGGCCCAATTATAGTTATATTATAACATGTCTAAAGCCTAACCCTAAGTCTTGTTTCTTTTCAACTGAGTTATTGTCTCGGTGGGCCTAGATTTGGTCAGGCCCAACTTGAGTTCACATTTATGGGCCTTGTCTAAGTACCATTGTATGGGCCCCAGATTATCACAAAACTCATCTCTTACTCCCCCGTCTTCATCCAAAGTCAACTCATAAATGTCAGGTTAATTATTTGACCCAAATTAATATGATTAATTAATGTCCCATTAATATATAATCATATCCATGTTGGAGGTTATTTATATACAAAAACTTGGGATTGGGATAGCTTCTCCACTCAGGAAAAGTTAAATTCTCCACTGATACAAGTAAATTGAGGACCAAGCAATATCTGAAGACTTTGTTAAATTGTTGGAGTAATAGTGTCCAACACTCATGGTTTATTTATTTGGAGGATAAGGTAATCTAAATTTTGAAAACGACTTTCATAAATTCCTTAACTATAAAAGGTTCTTTTCATAACTGAACACATTTAATTACTTGATAATTTAATTTAATATCAAGTCAAATACACATAGGTTATGAAATTAATTATAATCACAATTGTGTAGTTGATAAGTTGTTAAGAAAAAACCAAGATGTGACATGACACATTTATTTAATGTACATCGTGTTACATATGGTGGGAACGAAATAAGGTGATCTATGGAGGGCAAGTTCGTTCTGCTTCTTTTGTAGCCATTCAGAGTATGGAATGGATTGATTCATACAAACTCAATAATTGTTTATCTCGGAACTTGATCACAAATTTGAACTCTCATCCTCCTCGAAACCGGTGGTATCCTCCTTCAGTTGGGCTCCTAAAGATGAATGTGGATGCTAGCGTCAGAACCTATGGTATGGGTATCAGTGTGGTAATCAAAAACTGGGGTGGTGAAGTGGTGGCCGGTTGCATGGATTTTTTGGAGGGTCCATTTCTACCAGATATAGCTGAATTATTGGCCATGAAAAGAGGGGTTCACCTTTGTCGACAACTTAATCTTCAAATTAGTGAGATTGAGGTGGACTCATCACACTCGGTACGAGCTTGTCGGAATCACGATCTTTCCGGTTTGCACGGAGATATGGTTGAAGAAATTTTATTGGGTATGAATTGGTTTCACTCTTGCAATTTGAGTTGGGTCCCAAGATTAACTAATAAAGTTGCTCATGAGCTTGCAAAATACTCTGTGGAGGAGAGAACTTCTGAAATATGGAGAGGATCTGGTCCTGTTGTAATAGAACAAATTGTATCTCTTGATCTTTATTAATAAAATCTCTATTATCAAAAAAAAAGAGTTTTGCTCTATTTTAATGAAATGTTTATGTTTAAGATATCCATTATGGATTGGAAAAAGAAACTAATACAAAGTCATTGTGAATAATTTTTAACAAAATGAAAACAAATTAAAGAAAAAAATGAAAATTTTGTAAATGTCTTAATAATCATCTTTAAAATGTTTAAAGTCTTATTAAACTCGTTTTTTAAACGAAAGGTGCAATTCATTAATTTAGACTTCAATTACATCAGGGATAAATCCCTGACCACGAAGAATAGACAAAGAACACAAAGTGTTCGCTATTCTTTTCATACTATAACCGTCCTTGACGGTATTGGATGGGGCGTCATATAGGCAAGCTAACAATAAACTGGGACGCCGTACATGCAAGGAAGGAAGACAGGGGTTGAGAATGTGATACTGGAATTCCTGCTCCGAAAATTGGCTAAGGACTTCAACAGTAATAGTGGGAGGCAATACATGAATCGGGGTTCCCTCCCTGGAAAAATGCTTGATACTCTGTTCACTACGCATGATCCTGCAAAGACAAACTCAAATAAAATAAAAAAGGACTCTCTCGATTAGCCAGATCCATAATCGTGAAAGGGGTCGAGGCGGTTGCGACGGTGGAGGCCAGGGAGAAGGACGCGCCGGTTGCGGCTTCAAGAACGACTCTAGAGACGCCGGCGGCAACATCAGGGACGAAGGCCTTAGAGACGAAAACCCCCAGAGTTTCATAGGAGGGACGAAACAAGATCAGGAGACGCTTCGTTGGTGGCGGGAGAAGGTCAACGTCGCGGTGGCTAGAGGCGGCTCGAAAGAAACCCGAACAGAATAAACCTTCACAAGATCCATAGGAAAGGTGCAAGAGAGAGGATGTGCAGAAGATATAAGCATAACCATGGCATAAGCCATAGTAAAAACCTTGGCCATAACCATGACTTTTGGGTGCTGCGCCAGAGAGCTTTTCCTAGGTTTTGGAGACTTGGGGAGAATAAAAATATCTGGATATTTGAAACCAATTATTTTAGGACGATACATTTTTATTTATTCTAGATAAATGTTTCCAGGGCAATGAAAACGAGAGATTGAAAGACTCAGGGGTGACAAAGACGAGAGATTGGAAGCCCTAGACTTGAGAAAATGTCAAACAAATTCTTGCCCTGAAAGCCATATTATTTTTTGAAGAAAAGAAACTTCGAGTCCATGGATTGGCCTACCTCCGGAGGATTCAATTACAATAGTGAGGTCTGCTAAGCAGTCCCATCAAGCGATATGGTCTACTAGACGAAGTGTCAGGTGAGAGGTTGAAAGTCTACCTTACATCAGCATGGGTCGAGTCCCCTTGCTCTGTTCCACGGGAAGGGACAACCTAAATTGTCCTAACAACTCAAAGCAATCACTCAACAGGGTCTCCAACTTCTTGGGTATGTTTACTTGTATCCGATAATTATGTTCCGTTATTACCTATGATGTCAAATGGATGTTGGTTTGTGACTTAAAATGCTGGTACACCTATTTTTTATGAGGGTTTTAGACTATAATTTCGCTATCAAGGACTTGTCTTCATATTTATGTAATCCGTCTAAACTATTATTAAAGTTTATCCCCTCAAAAAAGTTATCAAACATATGTTTTATTGAAAAACTATTTGAAAAAAATAGATTCACATGACATGAAAACATTTCATTTGTTAGTGGGTTCAATAATAATAGAGAAACAATGCATACCCAAGAGGTTGGAAGAGTTGGAAAGTGACGACCAACAAAGTAATATTCACCCACATTTCACTTATTTTAACTCAAATAAAAATTCTACAATATTAATATTAATAAACTCACATGTCCATCTCACGAACTATCTTCCTTTGAAATATAATATTTTGGATTGAAAATCATTTACACAAAGAAACAAGTTAGTCAATGAATAATACTTTCAGCATTGTAATATTTAAATTTGAAGTACTATAAATGTGTTGTTTAATTCTTTTAATCAATATATAATAACAATATTTTATTTCAAAGTAGACCAAATTTTGTATATTAGCAAAAGATATACATACGTTTGATGAAAGAGCACGTGACAAACAAAGAAACTACAGACTTTGATAGTACGATAAAATACATACCAATGTATGGACTCCGATAATGTAACAAAACCACATCCACAATATTGAAAAAGCTTCAATAACTTTGAACCCAATACTTCATTAACAAGTTGGTAAAGGATAAGAGGCTCAAAGGAATTCACTATTTCTGTTAAGGATTAGAAAGAAAAAAATTCCAATTACGTATAGGAATAAGAAAATTAACAAAGTTATGCTAACTCTATACGGGAAACTCCGTTAGACACCTGTTTTTTAACTTTCATTTCTACATCAGCACTTGTGGAGTATACCTTTTTAGATACAAATCGAAGACTAACGAAAATTGTTATAAACCAACAGATTCTGTTAGAAAACTGACGATCCATTAACAACTAAAATCCAGAGCGGATTATGCCGGAAGAGATGGACCAGTGGACAAATCTGGATCTTAAGACATTCCCGAGTTAAAGGAGGAGTAGGGAGGGGGAAAGAGAAGGTTGCCGCTGACAACCATCATGACCAAAGTTATAGCCACCGTCAATAAAGACAGAGAGAAAAGGGGTGGCTACTACAAATACAATACGACTTCAGTTGAGAGCTTATAGTTTTACTTTACTTGGGTTAGAGCATGTACAATGAGTCAAACCGGATGATCAAACCGTATACTGACTGTGCAAAATTATGGTTTGCAGGCCTTGAAATAAATTTTGCTCTACAGTGGTACAAACCGGATAGAGCCCGGATTGTGAGTAGATGCTGACTGTATGTAGAATTTAGGGTTTTTTATGATTTAAAAAAAATATATTAATGTTGATTTTCGACCTAGCCAACAATTGAATTTTTTTCTTCGAAATGTCACGTGACACGTCATGATTGGATGACGTTGCGACCCGGGTCGAACGACCCACAACCCCTGTTTCCAAGACGCGGGTCGCTAAACGAACCGCATTTTTACGGTTCGTGGGCCGCCAAAACGACGCCCCACGACACGTCGTCCCGCGAACCGCAAAAATACGATTCGATTCGCGGATCGCAACACGGACCGCAACGTTGTACATGCTCTTAAAAGATGTTACCATTACGAAGATATTTTTTAACAACTGACCTTATTTATAATTACACCTCAAAACATATTTTAAACGATTATATGTGCATAAATGTCCAACTTCATGCGGAACGTAGTCCACCCATCTCCAAGCCAAGTGGGTACCGTATAAGTTAGCATTGAAATCGACAAGTGCATGTCACTCACTCACTTATCTGTCTGTCAAAAACAAGTCCGGATGACCCAACACACTCACTCACTTTTTGTCTCTTCTCCACTTAGCTTCCTTGTTTTATGGATGTATAGTTAAAATATGTGATATCCAAGTGGAACAAAATCAAACAAAACTTACCTATAAAGGCTATGTCACATTCAACTTGATTTATATTTTCAACCGTAGTGTTTGTTTGATTCATGGGATAGATGTCCTTCCTTAAAGGATATAAAATATACATGACTTTTAATCTAAACGAATCTTATTGATTCGTCCCGTATGAGTCTAAACAAGGCAAACAACCACGTATCACATGACAAAATGACTCAAGACACGTGAATTGAGACGAACGATGAATCAATTGACCCAAAAAAGACATAGGCGTCAGAGACCATATTTTCGTCAATTCGATCGTTAAACTCGCTCTACGTTTCATATGCTCCTGTACTATGTGTTTGTTTACTACTTCATCATGTGATGTAATATGTGTTTGTTTTTCCATTTCATAATGTGATACGATTTATGTGTAGATATTCAGTCTTACAATGATCTATGTATAAAAAGAAGAAAAAAATACAAAATTGCATCATGTCCAACTTAATAAAATGACCACGTAAATCGGGTCGGATCTCGACTAAAAGACCTTATAAGTTGGGTTGACTCCTAGCATTCATAAGCAATGTTTTTTTTCTTTCTTTTTATCTTGATTTTGCAATTCACTTCAATGCTCTCTTTCACGATATCGTATGCATATAAGGTTTTTTCTCAACATTTCCATGATTCTGCATGTAGGTTCATGGGCTGATTGATTCACAGGGGTGTATGATGTTACATGAAACACCCTACACCAAGAAAGATTCATAAGAATGTATAGTTTTTAGTTGTCTCCGGCTTGATATCTTATGAGTCTAAACCCGAGTTCGTATTTAAAAAATTATGGTTATTTGAAATTTTGTCGAGTGTTTGACTTCTGAATATTCAATTTTAACTTCAAACTCTTATAACACATTTCAAAAGTAAAAAGGGGAGAAAAAGAAAGAGGGAAGGCATGAGAAGAGGCCACCACCAGTGACAATCATGACCGAAGACTTTAACCGTCGTCGATAAAAATAAAAAGGGTAAACTACAAATGCATACCCTGAAGTTGTCACGTTTAACCGATGATTACCCTGAAGTTTAAAGTTAACTGATGCATACCCTGAAGTTATGAGTTGTAACTCAAAACCCCTCCGTCAGCTAAAATGACGAAAATACCCTCAACTACACTTCAATAATTATGTTAAAAAAATTATTTAAAAATTACTTTTTTATATATATAGATATATTTACTTATTAAATGACTTAATTTTTATTTAAAAAATCACTTCATTTATATTTAAAAAAAATTATTTAAAAAAATCACTGAGGGTATTTTCGTCATTTTAGCTAACAAAAGGGGTTTTGAGTTACAACTCGTAACTTCAGGGTATGCATCAGTTAACTTTAAGTTTCAGGGTAATCATCGGTTAAACGTGATAACTTCAGAATATGCATTTGTACTTTACCCAAATAAATACGAGTAACGGTTACGAATCAACTAGGGTTGGTGTTTAGAGAGCTTTTTCTTCCGGAACCGATATATGCCCTCTTTTGGAAGAAGGCTCATGTTGGTCATTAAGTTATCGATTATTATAAACCTAACTCCACTTTCTTTATTCTCTGTCACGATAAACAACAAAAGGAGAGCTGAAATGGAAGCCATGCATGCAAAAACAAAGAGTTTGAGAAAGGAATTTGTATTAAAAATGTGGAAACCAACCGTCCAAGCTTCATGGTCCACATATATATGTTTCGTACATATATATACTTTTTCTTTCAAAATCTTTTCAATTTCTTTTTTCAAAATAAATGAGTTTCGAAACAAGGTTGAGATATATAGAATATGTTTTTAGGTAAATATGAAATACTTGTTATTGTATCGTTAATATGAAATACTCGTTATTTTTTTAATAACATAAATGATGAATATAATGAAACCTAAAAAAATCACGGTCTGCTAGATTAATTATTCAAACACCGAGATAAACTCTTCTTTGTTGTTGAATCGGTCCTACTTTTTTTATTCATCGGGAAAGTCAAATACAAAATGTATAGGATAAATTCTTAAGGTCGAAGTAGTAGTTCGGGACCCCACCATAAACAAGTGTACTAGCATTTTAGGCTAAACTAACATAATCCATATAGACAACATAAGATACATTCTAGAAACCAAATTATCGGGAACAATAAAACAGACATAAGGAGTTAAATATCCTTCCGGATGGTTGTCTTGAGATGTTAGGGCTTCTTGGACGCTCCCTACCCGAGGAAGATGAGCTAAAAGAACTGGCCTATAGTGAGGTCCAATGGACTTCCACCCCCCATCATACCCATCTTCTAAGACTCATGGTCTTCAACGAGGTTTCATGGAAGACCTCGTCGGTATCCCTGAGTCTTCATCCCTCTACGGAACTGGCTAGTTAGGATCGACCGCGTCGTCATCATCTTCATCACCATTGAACGAAACCACACTCTTCTTGCCTTAAATTTGAGAGCAGATCGACTTGCATCATATCAGACCAAAGATGTCCCCTTGTCCGATTGCGAGAAGGAGGCAACAACGACGACACATCCAGCAGAGAACAACACACAGATCAACAAGAGATAGAAACGGTGAACAAATCAGTAGTACTGATCAGACGAAGGGATAAGGTCCAATCCAACCCGAGATCCAAGTCTGGCCGTAGGAAGAGAGAACCATGGAGAAGTTGTGAAGAGAAATCCCCTGCAACCTCTGAAGATTTCGGAGAGAAGAGAAGGAAACAAAACTCAGCCAAAAAAGGGCGACCACTGACAACCCTAAACGACATACGACGACTACATCAACATGACATATTGATAACATTAAGGGTTTATCGACAATATCGAGATAAATTCTTAGTTTACTTTATTAGAATTATTTTATCCAAATATATCGCATGAATTACAATGATTCATATTTTATATATTAATTTTTTTTGTTTAAACACATTCTTTATCCCGATCAAACATATTTTTTTCTGTTGATATTTTGAATCCATCGAGTCGTTATATTTTACACCTTTAAATATATAATTCAAAATAAAAGTGGCGCCATTTAGTTGGAGCAACAAATTTAACTACTATAATCAATCCACCATTAAATTTTGGAGTCCCTTTCTCATTTATCTGCAGATATGGTTCCATCACTACAATTAAAAAGAAGAAAAAAAACACCTCTCTATGAATAGGTCCACAATTATATAAATAAATAAAATCAAAAAGAGAATAAGTTATGACTATTATTATTTTTTAATTTATTATACGGATAAGATATTTTTAATTAGTTTAATCTGATAATAAATAAATCATTGAGTGCAGGAGATTACACCACAACAAACCAAAACTTTAAAATCGTGGGGCCGAGAGAAGTCGCCATCAATCCCAAAAAACTAAACGTTAAATCCAACGGTTGTAAATCAGTGTAGTGTACGTGCGAAGCACTGGATCCGCAAACGACGTTCGAAACTTTTAACCGCCTTTGTCTCGTACTGTAATAAGTTAAAAACAAAGGGTGTTAAATTGCCAAACAAATCAAGTAATAAATCAACGTTTTCAATGAGATTACTAATCAAAGTTATAAGAGCTCCCCATCATTTTGGCCTCCACCGATGCATGCGAAAAGGGTATAGATTCGTACCTCTCTATCGCCTTCTCTGAAACCGTCATCGACGTATCCATCTCCTTAACCTCCACCGCAGCACCATCCTCGACCCATCTCTCGATTCTGGACCAAGCTAATCGAGTGGGTCTTTTATATTTTCACTTATTTTGTCTTTGCAGGGTCAAAGACTAGCACGCAGAGAGTCAAAGACTTTTCTGGGGAGGGAACCCTGATTCGTGTATGTAGGGCTGTGCAAATATCCGTCCATCACCGTAAACCGACCGTCACCGGCCGTCCCCATCACCGGAATCACTGTAACCGGCGGTCACGGTGACGGACACGGGTATTAAAATCCCAAACCGGTCACCTTTTCGATGGGGGCGGTTTTTTATACCAGAAAACCGGTCAAAAACCGACCGACCGGATGTATGAGGTTAAGCCCACACTTTCTGAGAAACGAATACAACTTATCACAAACTTTTTTTTGATCAGCGCATATTTTTATTAATAGGAGAAACTTTCCAAGAAGGAAAGCATATAAAGGTCGAAAGACCAGAAACACGATTACATAGAAGCTTCTGACAATGGAGCTTAAAATCACAGGCCTTTAAAACCAATGAAAGAGTAGTCCCAAAAAAACAAAAAAGAAAAACAAAACAAAAAGAAAATAATTAAGCACTATTCTCGTTGATACCCGAAAGAGCGCCCGAAAGTGACTGAAGAGCCGCATGATTCCAAATATCCCTAACTGATAGGGAAAATTGAATAACTCGTTTCCGACTCATCGATAGAGTTATAGGCTCCTGAACCTATTACAAACTTGATGTCTAGTTTTAAGAAGATAAGCATATGTTCTAAAGAAAATCAACCCAAAGACACTGACTATGTTGTTTGGATAAAGTTTTTTTTATATTAATTTGATAAATCGGATCTTGATGTCTAGTTTTAAAACGTACAATGTGATAAAAATAAAAATGTAATATTATTTCGGGTCCAAAAACAAGCTAAGATTAAGTTGTAAGTTTGTGAATATAAGCTGGAAGTTTGTAAAATATGTTGGTAAAATGTTGTATGTTGGGTTATATTTTTTAAGGACCAACGGAAAGCCCATTGGGCGTAGTTGGCCGGTTATAACCGTCTCCGCCCGATAGTAAGGATGGGCGGTTATCAGCTTTCCATTTGGCGACCGGTGATGGGTACGGGTACGAGTTTTATGTAACCGGGAATCACGGTTTGGGTAATGGGTATGAGTTTTTGGGCGGGTACCGGCCGATGCCCACCCCTACGTGTATGTCCTCCCACTACTACTGGAGAAATCCTTGGCCAGTACTGTTGTTGCGACAGTTTTTCGGAGCAGGACCTCCAGTACCATCTTCGCACTTGTTTTCTTGTTGGCCCTTGTGGCATTCAAACACCGCCAGAGGCGGTTCTATTAGAAAAAGGATGGGTGAACTTTAGTTCCGTACTGTCTTTGTTAGGTGATCAGGGAGCTTGTTCCATGATGCACGAAAATGTAATGGATTTCAAATATTAATAATATCTTCAACCTTTCGTTCAAAAAAAAAGTCATAATAGCAGCTTACCGATTTTTGTCTATCGTATGTGTGAGAGGCCAATTTTCGATTCATGTTCGGGTTTCGCCCGTTGTTCGATGTTTGTTTCACGTATGTATGAAAGGCCAATTCTCGATTCATGTTCGGGTTTCGTCCGTTGGTCTATGTTTGTTTACAACATCGAAAGTAAATCCTTGTAATGTCAGTTTTTGTTACGATCGGGACTTCATATATCTAAGGCACGTAATGATGCCCCGTCCTCTGCCTTTGATCGATTCCCCAATTGTCTCTTTATACCCCACTGGAATTTGAAATATCAAAAAGATGAAACGCGAAGAGCTCTTTACCATCTGGTTAACTTGAGTGGATACATTTAATCTTCTTTCTCAAACTTATTTTTTCCTCTCAAATTCCTCCGTTTACTCTCAAATCTTTCTCCAATAAAAAATGTCGAACAACTCTGAGGCTTCATCTGACTACTCAACATGAATAACTATCCTCTATCCGATAAAGATGATTAAGAGAGTATTTCAACAATAAGCGACTCAAGTTCTTGATTCTCAGCTTCAATCATGCTTCATCACAACCCGCCTTTGTATCCCGAATACCACAAACACCGTCATCCATTCCAACTCCATTGTCTTGGGACAAGTAGTATTTGTGTAATTACTAAATTCATTACAATGAAACAATGTTTTTAATCTGATGTATAATCTCATCACGAGTCATATTTAATTAATTAAATAAATACAGACTAAATGGTAAGACTATGGACAATATCAAAGGTTGCAAGCTCACATGTTGTAAGAGTATCTACAATGGAATCATTCATTAACCTTCAATTAGCCGTTCGATTTGTCGAGGATAAAAACAATTAAAATCGTCTGTTATTGACGATTGACTTGACGAGTTGAAGGGGTAAAAACATCTGTCGTGAAGAAGATCAACAGAGAGTCGAGTTGCTTAGACCATCTCCAATAGTCTGCCATGACTAGTGTCAAGAAGCCATGGTAGGAGGTTCTTTTTAGCTTTCTCTCTCCTCCCTACCATGGCTTCCTGCCATGACATCTCCAATGGTCTGTCATGACTAGTGGTAAAAAAATCATGGTTTGTAGTTGTTTTTTTGTAGCAAAATGACCTTCTATCTCCTCTAAAATAGCTCCTACCACGACGTCACGTCGTGTCTGGATCCTGCCACGACCCCCTGACCCGCCGCCCCTAACACGACCCCTTGACACGACGAGTCATGACAGCGCCTGCAACGACCCGTCTGCCACGACCGTTGAAGATACTCTTATATAATCGATGACTTAAGATAAGAGAGAGAAACGTTGTCGACGAATCGTCAAACCAAGTCGTCACATGCATGGGTGCTCAAATAATCCAAATTAAGAAGGTAATTATTCTGATAGCCACCTAAACCTTGAAACAAATCACATCTAGTATGGGCAAAAAGGTCTCTCCAAATGATTTGTCATTTAATTATAATATTTTTATTTTATGACTTGACTCTCTGGCTTAGTTAGTTTAGCATTTAAGCTAGAAAGCTTTGAAAAAGCTTCAAGGTTGGGATGCGATCCATATCTCAACTCTGAACTGAAAGTGAAAGCGAAAGAGAGAAGAATTGTCTGCGAAAGCGAACGAAAAAGCTTGAGAACATCAAATCTCAGCCACAGCTTCTCTTCGTAACGGCCTCGAGCCAATCTCGCTCTCGCTCCAAGGTGCTCCTTCTCCGCCTCTGTAATTTTGTTGATTTTTTGTTCTTCAATGCTTGAGAACGAACATGGAATCGAAGCTTTTTGAGTTGGTGAATCGGTTGTTCCGTGAAGGAAATCGAGTCAGTCTGTATCCTAGTGATTGAAATTTGTGTTTGATTGATTCTGTGTGTTCATGAGAGAGATTGAGATGAATGAGTAGAAATTTTGTTGAATTTTTTTTCTTCAATGCTTGAGCATGAACATGGAATCGAAGCGTTTTGAGGTGGTGAATCGGCTGTTCCGTGATGAAAATCGAGTCGGTCTGTATCGTAGTGATTGAAATTTGTGTTTGATTCTATGTGTTCATGAGAGAGGTTGAGTTGAATGAGTAGAAATTTTGCTGAATTTTTGTTCTTCAATGCTTGAGCATGAACGTGGAATCGAAGCGTTTTGAGGTGGTGAATCGGCTGTTCCGTGATGAAAATCGAGTCCATCTGCATCGTAGTGATTGAAATTTGTGTTTGATTCTGTGTTCATGGGAGAGATTGAGTTGAATGAGTAGAAATTTTGTTCTTCAATGGTTGAGAACGAACATGGAATCGAAGCTTTTTGAGGTGGTGAATAGATTGTTCCGTGAAGAGAATCGAGTCTGTCTGTATTCTAGTGATCGGAATTTGTGTTTGATTCTGTGTGTTCATGGGAGAGACTGAGTTGAATGAGTAGAAATAGTTGTTAGTGTGATTGTGTGAATCATAATGGAAAGATATTGGAAGGTTGAAGTTAGTTTGGTTTTGATCGGAGTAGGTGAGGATTTTAAATGGATGTGTTGATTTGATAATCACATGAAGTTGATTTCAGGTGTGAAATGGAGAATTACTGTCTCTGTGTTTTGAGTTGTTAGGGAGAGAGTTTGTC
The DNA here is from genome assembly GCA_963921825.1 of Erodium maritimum. Lineage (NCBI taxonomy): Eukaryota > Viridiplantae > Streptophyta > Magnoliopsida > Geraniales > Geraniaceae > Erodium > Erodium maritimum. The sequence goes on from OY997594.1 coordinate 71,543,504, forward strand.
TGTAGATTAAGGAGCAGTGTTCCTTTGCTTGGTAAGATTTAGTTGACCAAATTATTGGAGATTAGGTGACTTTTTACCTGTGTTTTGACATGTCTTAATCAGGACATACACAAAATGTCAGGGTTGTGTTTGAAATTTGAATTGTATTTAAGTTTCTGGTCTAAATTGCTAGGTAAAATTAGAATGATTAAGGAATTAGGTTTCTTCAATGGTTATTTTATTCATATGGTTAGTTCTAACCTGTACCTCTAACTAATAGCATCATGTTAGTGCTACATATACTAGGAAATTTCTATTTTCCATAATAATATGATTATGATGTTGATTTTCTTGTTATGCTACTTCAACTTGTGTGTATATTCTCTTATTTTATTTTCAGTTCAGCGGAGGATGGATTGCATGGTTGAATATCATTTTGGTTGCATATGAAGCTGTATGGTAACCAGTTTTGCTTATAGATTGTAAGCACCTACATATTTGGAGCATTACTAATCCAGTAAGCAACTGCATCCTTTTGGCCATTATGCATGTCTGGCCCTACGGCCACTGCTGATTATGTGCTAAGAGGACTTTCTTTTACGGAAAGAACAAGATCTCTTGATGCAATTTCTGGAAAAGACAATGCAACCATATCAATTAATGGCGAAGTTGTTCATACTTCGGAAACGAGTGGATTTAGAGTTGGGGAGCTTTTACTTTCCAATGGGGAATCCTATTCTGGCTCGTTGCATGGAAACATGCCTGAGGGTTTGGGGAAGTATGTTTGGCTGGATGGATGCGTATATGATGGTGAGTGGAGACGGGGGATGAGGCATGGGAACGGAAAAACTCATTGGGCTTCTGGAGCTGTTTATCAGGGTGAATTTTCAGGTGGTTATATGCATGGTACAGGAGCATACTTCGGAGCTGATAAATTGACCTATAAGGGACGATGGCGCTTAAATCTAAAACATGGGTTAGGGTATCAAATTTATGCTAATGGAGATATTTTTGAGGGCTCTTGGATGCGGGGTTTACCAGAAGGGCCCGGTAAGTATACTTGGGTCAATGGAAATGTTTATCTGGGAAATATGAAAGCAGGGAAGATGTCAGGGAAAGGAACTCTTACTTGGATAAATGGAGATTCATTTGAAGGAAGCTGGTTAAATGGCATGATGCATGGACTGGGAGTGTTTAGATGGAGTAATGGTGGCTGCTATGTTGGAACTTGGACACGGGGTTTGAAGGACGGAAAAGGATCATTTTATCCCATTGGAAGCCGCCTTCCAGCTGTTCAAGAGCTTTACCTCAATGCTTTGAGAAAACGAGGGATATTGCCAGATATGAGAACGCAGAACCACGCACATATCCATCATGCTTCGACAGTGGATTTGGGAAATGTTAAGGTTGACGGAAACATGGGAAATCGTCGTGGTTCATCAGATAAGTTCTCTAAAGGAAACTTGTTAAACTTGGAGCAATCTCGAACCAGAAACGTTTCCCTGGAGAGGCGCTGGAGTCTTGAGGTGGCTATAGAAAAATTGATTGGACATGACTCATCACTGTCTGCCTTAGATGGGGAAGTAGAGGCTGATGCAAACATTCCTATATTGGAACGGGAATACATGCAAGGGGTTTTAATCAGTGAGCTTGTGTTAGATGATAGATTTGCATCCAGAAGAGCAAAACGAAGACAAAAGAAGCTTGCAAGAGAAGTTCAAAGGCCCGGTGAAGCAATCATTAAAGGTCATAGAAGTTATGATTTAATGCTCAGTTTGCAGCTTGGGATCAGGTAAACTTCTTCTTACCCTTATGACGTTTCCTTACTCTATCTACCTTCAGTATCCGCCAATTAATTTTATATGCCATCTCTTATGTACATCTAGGTGAATGTTCTTTGTTGGAAAATGTGGAAAGTATAAGAAAAAGTTCAATATAAATAGCTTATTGTTTATGATCCTTCAGGAATGAAGTAAGAATCTCTATAGTTTCTTTCTTTGGCTAAGAAAACATATTTGTTCATCTTATATGCTTCCGTGCTATTCCTAGATATTTTGCTTCCTCATGAGGGTTATATGACATGTTTTATAGACAATACCTGAATAATATGGCTCTTGGTTCACTTGCCACTGCAAAAAATGTTGATATTCATTCTGGTTATCATCTCATCTCATGTGACGTGACATTGTTTTGGAAAATTTGATGTTGAACATGCATTAGAACATGGTCAGATATACCGTGGGGAAAATAACACCCATACAGAGGCGAGAAGTACGAGCATCAGATTTTGGTCCGCGAGCAAGCTTTTGGATGACTTTCCCTAAAGAAGGGTCCCAATTGACACCACCTCACCAGTCAGATGATTTTAAGTGGAAAGATTATTGCCCAATGGTTTTCAGGTTGGTAATTGAACTTTAATTTTGTAGAGTTAACTTATTTTCCTTACTTTTATTAGCTTCTGTAATTTTCTCAGCTGTTTGTATCAACTTCAATACATTCATTTTCCATGCTTGTCAAATTTATCTTTCCTTTTCAAGTTTATTTTGCAAACTAATGGATATGTTATGTTTGCATTATGATAAACGTGTCTTTACTGCGGAGCACTGTCATTTACATAATTTTAGTTCACTATATTCAATTCTCACTTAAATGAATGTAGCATCCATGTCAGCAATTACATTTTTTGAGTCTTGATTGCTTTTTTTGGGCTAATTGTCAAAAACTGCACTGAAATTTTGTCCAGAAACGAAAACATGCATAAACTTTTGTCCATGCTTTTAGGGTGCACTGAAGTTTTGTCCACTGACTTTTTTACGAAAACGTAACAGGTTAATAGTCGAAAACTACCCTTAAGTATTGCCCACACAACTATAGAATACATTATGAATTGCCCACACAACTTTAGAATGCATTATGTATTGCCCACAAATCTATTGAATCTGTGAAGAACTGCCTAGACCATTCATTCTGAACATCCCAGTTACGTTTTTCTAAGAAAGTCGGTGGACAAAACTTCAATGCACCCTCAAAGCGTGGACAAAAGTTTATGCGTGTTTTCGTTTGTGGACAAAACTTCCGTGCACTTTTTGACAATTAATCTTTTTTGTTGTTGTTGACGATTTTCCTTGTTTTTTTCTTCTGGATTCTGAGCTACTTTTCCTTCATTGATATAATTGTAGGAATTTAAGAGAGATGTTCAAGATTGATGCAGCTGACTACATGATGTCTATTTGTGGGAATGATGCTCTCCGGGAACTTTCTTCTCCAGGGAAAAGTGGCAGTGTTTTCTTCCTGTCTCAAGACGATCGTTTCATGATTAAGACACTCCGAAAATCTGAAGTGAAGGTTCGCCTCTCTTATGTTCATTTTCCTTACAATTATATACATCTTATTTGCTCAATCTTCTGACCACAGCTACAAGTTTCAGGTTCTTCTGCGAATGCTTCCAGATTATCATCATCACGTGAGGTCATACGAGAACACGCTTATTACAAAATTCTTTGGTCTCCACAGGATCAAGCCCTCAAGTGGTCAAAAGGTGATTGATGATCATAAGTGCTTCTGAAAGATCAACTTGAATGAATTAACTGTCTAGATGATTTATCCCATTGATATTATTTTCATGGACCTACATTCATCAATACAAAAAAGCTAGGGTTAATTTTCAAAAACTACCCTAAAGTATTGTCCTCAAATGAAAAACTACCTAAAGTTTTGTCCACGCTTTTAGGCTACACTAAAGTTTTGTCCACCAACTTCTGTTAGAAAAACGTAACAGGTTAATTGTCAAAAACGACCCTAAAGTATTGCCCACACAACTATAGAATGCATTATGATTTGCCCACACAACTTTAGAATGCATTATGTATTGCCCATAAATGTATTGAATCCGCGAAGAACTGCCCAGACCATTCATTCTGAACATTCATCACAGTTTCTCCCTGTTACGTTTTTCTAACGGAAGTCGGTGGACAAAACTTTAGTGTAGTCTAAAAGCGTGGACAAAACTTTAGGTAGTTTTTGACAATTAACCCAAAAGCTAATGATTGTATGCTATCCTGTTTTGCAGTTTCGGTTTGTAGTAATGGGAAATATGTTCTGCACAGAACTAAGGATCCATCGCAGATTTGATTTGAAAGGTTCTTCCCTAGGGCGTTCTGCAGACAAGGTTGAAATTGATGAGAACACGATGCTTAAAGACTTGGATCTAAATTACTGCTTCTATTTGGAGCCTTCTTGGCGGGAAGCTCTGTTGAAGTGAGTGGCTCTTCTGAAGCTTCTTAAATAGTTGTACTTCTACATATTGTCAAGTTCACATACAGGAGTCCCGAGTCCATATGGTTAGAATCATATATATTTTTCCATGGAAAGATATGCATCTTTATAGTATTTGGTGAAATGAACAATTGTTTGAGAAATTGAACTTCTCTTTCTAAATATAACTCACTGCACATGTAAAGTAAAGGAATAATTGCAAAAACGCGAATAGTTCACCGCAAGTTTCTGCAATTATCCCTGAAGTAAATTTGAAGCTTGCACTTCATTTCGGAATGCTACTATTGGTTATGGAGTAATGTTTTCTTCATGTGCTCTCTATATACAGGCAGATTGAGACCGACAGCAAATTTTTGGAAGCACATCATATTATGGATTACAGCCTTTTATTAGGTGTACATTATCGAGCCCCTCAACATCTGCGGTCGCTTGTGTCCTACAATCAGAGCTTAACGGCAGATGGCTTGGGAATTCTCGCAGAGGAAGGTACTTCACAATTGTATCTTCTCATTTTTTAAGTTCTAGGAAGAATGTAGATCTCGAAGTGTGGATTTAGTCTAGGTGTCTATTTTGATTAGGGAAAAGTATGAAGACACTAGTGGAAATTGATGCAAATATGCAAAACAAACTTAGTGAGTGTACTTAATGTTCTTCCACATGAAGTAAACGAGCAGCTAGTCCACTGGTATCCAAACCCATAACCTCAAGGAGGCGAGAGAGCTCACTTGACCATCAGGCCAACCAAGTGGGCCAGCATTAAGATGCTTGATAATGGTAGGGATAATTGCAAAAGGTACCCTGAGGTATTCACTTTCTGCATCATTTAGCCCTCTTCTTAGGTAACTGCAAATAAGTGCCCTGAACTTGTCTTTTTGTTATGCTTTGTTTAACTTCGTTTCAAAATGAGGATTTTACCCTTGAAATTTTAAAACTAATAATTGAAGAACAAAAAATCCAATTTTTCATATCCCTTAAATTTTTTACTCTTTGTACGGCACAGAGGGGAAGAAAAGTAAGTTATATGTAAAAATAGGTTTTTTACTTCATTATCTAAATATTATAAAGGTAAAATCGTCATTTTTATAAAAATTGCAACAAGACAAGTTCATGATACTTTTTTGCAATTATCAAAGAAGAGGGCTACATATTGCCAAAAATGAATACCTCAGGGTACTATTTTGCAATTATCCCATAATGGTATTGATAGCAAAACCAAATTTAAGTACTTAGAGTTTAGTCTGTTTAGGAATCCTGAGCTGGCACCACCAAATTTGCCCACCCCACAGCTACCAATACCATAGCAGTTGCAATAAAGAACAAACATATATTAAAAAACCGTCTTCATGTTCTAATGACAGATTCTATATTGGATGAGAACTACCCACAAGGCCTAGTTTTGGTTCCCCGTGGAACAGATGATAGTGTCGTTGTTGGCCCTCACATCAGAGGTAGGCGATTGCGAGCATCAGCTGCTGGGGATGAGGAAGTAGATCTCCTTCTACCCGGTACGGCAAGGTATGCTATCATGTTACCTCACAATAATTCCTGTAACACAGCAGAGCGTTAATTATAGAAAGCTGAGGATAGTTGTGTGACACAGAAAGTTGCGTGAACGAGAGTTTCGATATCAAAACTTAGAACTCAAACTTCAAAAGATAAGTGAGATATATAATATATTAGTGTGATATGGTATAACAAAACGAGAAAAAAAAGAGAAAGTATAACCTCTCACTGTGGTTTTCCGTTGTACACAGATTCCAAATCCAGCTCGGCGTCAACATGCCGGCGAGGGCCGAGCTCCTCCCGGGGAAGCACAAAGAAGAGATGTTCCACGAGGCGTATGACGTCGTTCTATACCTAGGTATCATCGATATACTGCAAGATTACAATATAACTAAGAAGATCGAACATGCATACAAATCTCTTCAATTCGATTCCTTGTCCATCTCTGCTGTGGATCCTACATTTTACTCTCAGCGCTTTTTAGAATTCATTCAGAAGGTCTTCCCTCCTAATCTGGGGATAGGTTAGAGTTTTGGGGTTACCTCTTCTGCAAGTCTTCCTATATGTCTCTACATGTTTTGCTAATGTAGAGCATATTGGTCACACTACAAAGTTTGATGTAAAATACTTTAAGGCCCTATCTGTAATATTAGGTTAACGATTCTATTTTTTTTGTATTGCTCTGCTCTCTTATGGTTATTTTTTTTTTGAGAAATTCAGTGCTTTATAACGGTGTAACCAAGTCGAATCGAGCTCAAACTCAAAAAATTACTGAACCGTTTTAGTAATTTTCACCTCAATACCCTAACTATTTTTAGTGGCACCTCAATACCCTAGAATGCATTTTTTTTTCACTTTCATACCCTAACTTTTTTGTGGCACCTCACTACCCTAGAATGTATTTTTTTTTCACTTTCATACCCTGTAATGCATTTTTTGTGGCACCTCACTACCCTAAAATGTATTTTTGTGACATTAAAAACTGATTCCCTTAATTAAATGGATAATTCCACCTTAGTACCTTAAATCTTTCATATTTCATTTAGAGTGCTAAATCTTTTTTGTGTCACCTCAGTACTCTAAATTTTCATTAATTCATTTAGAGTACCTTAAATCTTTTGTGTGTCATCTCAGTATCCTAAACTTTTATTAATTCTATTTTAGTATCCACTGTTAATGAAAGACTTAAGGTACTCTAAATGAATTAATGAAAATTTAGGGCATCGAGGTGACACAAAAAAAGATTTAGGATATTCTAAATAAAATATGAAAGATTTAGGGTACTGATGTGGAATTACCCTTAATTAAATACTAGGGATAACCACATAAATAAGCATGTTGTTACTGCATTTTCATTTTGCAAAGGATTGTCACCCTATACTTATTTTTAGTTGGATTGTTTATAACAGAGTTAACAACCAATCGAAAAGACTAAACTACAGCTCCGAGGGACTTTTTTGTGGTTAGTTTTAACAAATTTTAACTAATGTTGTGTAACTGAAAAAGAATTACAAGAAGTACAATTAACAACTTTGCTATAAAATGAAGATAAATGAGCTAGGTTTGGTGTCAATTACAGCGAGCTTGAATCGAATATCGACAAGTCAAGCTCAAACGACTCTTTACCGGCCAAACGCACGTCGATTCAAGCTCAAACGACTCTTTACCGGCCAAACGCAGCATAGTCGTCAACTTATCTGAATGCCAAAGACAGAAACTATGCCTATGATATTAAACAGCACCACAAAAAAAATACACAAGACAGCTTTAGATCCAAACATATGTCAAAGACAACCAAAAAAGTGTTTGGAGCTCATCGACAAGTTGCAAAACAATTGCATACAATGAATCCATAAGGAGCACAAATATATTTTTCTCAACTCCAAAGATCCTTAACCACAAGACCAATCTTCAGTAGCAGTCTATTATTGCTGGCCCATGTTAGGAGGAGGAGGTGGGATGCGGACGCCCTGACCCTGCTGCATCTGTTAACCGGGAAAACCTTGTGGAGGCATTATCGGAGGAGGCCTTCCCATCTGGGCTCCAGGGGTAAAATTGGACATCGAGCCGCTGCCAGCAGGCGGTGGAGGAGGGGCAGGTGGAGCGCCACCAGGAGGCATAGGCCTCGGTCCGTTACCCATCATAGGAGGCGGGGGAGGCAACGATCCGGGTATTGGTGGTGGAGCTTGAGGTGGTGGTGGAGGTGGAGCTTGAGGGGCGCCCGGTGGTAAAGGCCTTGGAGGACCAGGGGCCATCGAACCATTGGCAGGTGGGGCGGACGGTGGCTTGTTTGTCTCTGGTGGTTTGGTCTTGAAATACAGCTGCAGCTGAACAAATCGAAACATAAAAGTCATTAGACAAAGGCACAAAAAGGCCGACATGGCATCACCTAAAAAGAGTTCAAACTAATAAAAAACTAACTGTGAACATTTTTGAGTCAGGATCCCAATGGGAGAAGAACTTGGGCGTTGATTTGTCAATCTCTGTGCTTGGAACCTGAAATGTAGTTAGTTTGAGAATCAGTAAGATATTCTGCAAATTGCTGATAAAACTGATATTAGGATATAAAAAAAATGTATGATGTGCCATGTAACTTACCCTGAATGAAATAATCTCGTATGGCTCTGCAGCAAATAGAAGATACTGGTATTTTTTATCGAAAGGTTGGACCCGCTGTGTCAATGGCATTATGAACATATAAAAGAAGGTTAGACTATGGTTCAGTACACAGAAAGAACATTGTGTGACATAAATTTTAGGGATAATTGCAAAAAGAAGTACAGTGAGGTATTCAGTTTTTGCAACTTGCAGCCCTCTTCTTTGATATCCCTTAATTTTCTTCTCTTTGTACCGTAGTACAAAAAGTAAAAATTTAAGGGATGTGAAAATTTGGATTTTTTTGGTTCTTTAACTATTATTTTTTAAATTTTCAATTTGAAAGGGTAAAATCATCATTTTGAAACAAATTTATACAAAGTGCAACAAAAAGACAAGACAAGGGCACTTTTTTGCAATTAGCAAAGAAGATGGCTACAGGTTGCAAACAGTGAATACGCAGGGTACTTTTTTGCAATTATTCCTAAATTGTAGGCTACTGAACTAAGGTAATAAGGGAGAGAAACATACCTGCTCATACGATGACATAAAGCGGTGCCTTGGCTTTGTAAGGTCTTCAATCTCAGGATATTCAATCTGCAAGAGATAAAATCATTGGTTCAGAAGAAAAAAACATTAAATTTCATCATAAACATGTCTCAAACACTAAATCATCAGTTTATGCACAAAAAAGATTGACAATGATGATGATGAACACACACCTGGAATAGAAGAGACCTCTGTTTAGTCTCTGGATCAAATTGCTTAGTCACACGGTACCCAGGCCTGCCGATTTTGACTGCACAAAAGCCAAATATAAAGCCGTTAGCATAAATTTCGGAAAGCTCATAGCTGACATTATCAATATAAACACTACTTTTACTTCCATAAATGAGAGAGAGAGAGGTCTTCAATGAAAATCAGGATAGAAATAAGGGTAGACTGCGAAAAACGACCCTCATGTATGTTTTTTTGGCAACTTGATCCAAAACTCCTGCAATTTGTACCCTTCAACTCTTGTTTTTTTTTGCACTGTTAGTGGAAAGTAACGGCTTTCATCCAAAATGAGTCATGTATCATGCTCATGACGTCCAAAAACAATTTAGAATACCACTTATACTTTGATGAAATGCTTGCAAAAAGTGCCCCTCAAGTACGACATTTTGTGGCCCAACTAATGTAAAACCACAGGAAAATTGTGAAAATGACCTTCATCAGGGACACATGTTGCAAAAGACGCATACGCGAGGGTCGTTTTTTGCAATTTTCCCCAGAAATATCATCAGTGATGCTTCCTCCAGAACTTTTTAAAGGTGTTCCGTGACATTGTAAAAACAACCTCAATACTGAAACGTGTTTTAGATATTGATATTAACCATTCATTAGGTAACCATTCTCACGTCTTTACCATGTGTTTTCTTATCACATGTTAGTTCAGGAAAGTTGGAAAGGCAAACCTTTTACAAACACGCAGGTTTGCAATTTCACCCATATGAAGAACCACAACATATAGCAAGTAAACCATAACTTCGACATGAATTCTTATAATTTCTTCTAAAGTACTTATTTAGATTTTTCTCCTAACAACCTAAAAACATAATCAACTAAATCAATTCCAATTCTTTCCGCTAAGAGCTAAGACATTCACTTTACAATATAGCTGGAATATGAATTTCATCTAACTACTCAACAAACAAATCATCAAATCCAAGATTCTCCATTTTTAATTCAAACCCTTATATCTTAGTCTCCAATTCACCAATCAAACCCAACAGTCACTGCCTAATCTTCCTAAAACCCAACCCAAAACCAAAAACAAAACTCAATAAACTGCACACCACAAAACCTAGGGTTCAAATCTCAAAACCCTACTTGTCAAATCTCCAATTACATGATTACACACACAGCAAATTCAAGCAGTACAGTAAGAAGAAACCGACGAGCAAGAGAGAGAGAGAGAGAGACGGACCAGACTTGCGAACGGAGACCTTGCGCTTGTGGGGCTGGGGCTGAGCAGGAGCGTCCTTGGCCTCGCGAGCGGCGCGCTTGGCCAGATTGGTCTGGTGGCGCTTCCCCTGAGTGTGGGCCAAGTAGTTCCCTTCATTGTTGTGGAGGGTCAGGCAGAGCTTGCACTCGTAGCTACCCAGATGGTTTCGCATGAAATACGGATCCTTCGCCAGATCGATCGTCTCCAGCGCCAGCCTCCTCAGCCGCTCGCGGCGGTCTATCGCCTCGTTCTGGGAGGAGGCGGCGCCTCCGCTCCCCGGCTTCGATCCCCATTCTCTGTCCATTTTGGCTCTGCAACTCGCCGGAGGAAGAAGAAGAAGAAGATATAGAAGCTCAAGCACAGCCCTACGGTTTGTACTTTATGACGATTCAGAATTGGGCCGAGACCATAAGCCCAGGCCTGATCGTAACCGATTAGTTGGGCCTACCATAATGGGCCGAGACCATTTAATCATGATAAATTGTCAGGAGTGGTTACGCGCCAAAATTTGATCTCGTGGGGATACCGGAAACATGTTCATCACTCAATTTTTTTTTACACAAATAAACACTTTTTTTTAATGCAAAAGTTTGTATTTCTTATGAAAAAAAATTGCTGTAAAAATCGGTTTATGTTTAGTAGCTGATTTTTGTAATATTGATTCGACCTTCACTATTTGGACTGGTGTAATCAATTGAGACGTTTGAGTCGACGAAGGATCCATACAGAAGTCAAAAGCAATGTTTAAATAGATATTTTTGTCCTTTTATAATTTATAGAAACCATTTTAAATAAAAGAAACTATTAGCAGTTATACAATCTTAGTCATCATGTAGTTATATTATACATTATTTGGCAAGAGATTCACAATAATATATCATCTGACATGGTATCAGAGCAGAGTCTCATCCTGTGGTTCCTTCATTTTTTTTCCTCTTCTTTTGCTACGGCAGCACCACTCCAAAATCAAGTATCACCACTCTACCATCTTCTTTTATGCTACGGCAACAACACCACCATCTCCAATATATATCTTTATTTACTTCATTTTTTTTTTCTTTTTTTAGTTTTCCATCCTTGTTACGACAAAATGATGGATGTGCCCCCACATGCCACCCCAAATCAACTTTCTTCCACCAACAAGAGGAGCAATGTACGCATCTCCTCCATCCCATCTCATACAATCAACTGATCATTACTTGGCTGCGACAAGCAAGAGGATTGCATCAACAATCTTCTCCAACGTGCTCTTAGTTCGCAGTTTTCATGTTAAGAGTTTTCAAGATTTATTGTTCGTTTAATTCTCCAAATATGAAGACGCCGAGTTAGATACCGGCATTTGCATTCCTTGCCTACGAGGCATGGACTTGGCGAAGGACTTCCGCCACTACATCGCTCCGCTCGACATAACACCGACTACATCGACAGACATTTCACACCATAATAATGATGCCACTTTCGATCCAGTTAGAACATCCGCCTTTCTCCCACTCCGACTACGGGGGAGTATTAGCAGTTATTAGCAGTTCAATGTAGTTATGGTTGTAGTTATATAATGTATAAATATAAACTCTCTGCCACATTATTTGGCAAGGGATTCACAATAATATATCATCTGAACACACCGGAAACATGTTTATCACCCATTTTTTTTTTACACAAATGACCACTTTTTTAATGCAAAAGTTTGTATTTTTTATGAAAAAAATTGTTGTAAAAATCGTTTATGTTTAGTAGCTGATTTTTGTAATATTGATTCGACCTTCACTATTTGGACTGGTGTAATCAATTGAGACGTTTGAGTCGGCGAAAGATCCAAACAGAAGTCAAAAACAATGTTTAAATAGATATTTTTGTCCTTTTATAATTTTTAAAAACCATTTTAAATAAAAGAAACATATCTTAATTCTAATTAACATTAAACTCTTCTTATTAAATTTAAGTCTTTATAAGAAGTTAAATTCATGTTATTGGACAAAACTATGGAGTTGTGATGCTTTCTCCATTTCCCTCCTTTAGGTTTCAAGACGTTGTCCCATATAGCCTCCTCCCATCCATCTACCGTCAATCCACTACCACCTTTTTTTTCCTTCTCCTCCGACGATCATGCTGTCACTACTTGTACCACCTCCATCGCGAATATATTTCTCTTCCTGTGGTGGATTTGTTCTAGGCTCAAATCTCTTCCGCCGCAATCCTATGATTCAAGGTCATTGGAGACCTGAGCCAAGTTTCGACGATGAGGTCGTGGCATACCTGATCACTCGGCTTCATCCCCTCAACTAGATATGGACATTGAACCCCTTAATTGGGTTCACGGAGAATGGAGTCCACGGTTGGTAATATCGGTAGCAACCGATGAAAACTCGAAGGAGGTATTGTGCTATCGCGTATCAACAGTGGGAGCTCTTGTTGGCCCAAACAACCAGGCGAGGTATGATGTACAGCCTCGCCGGGTCCAATAAATACCAGACAGAAGCACAATCCTTAATGTCATCAACACCAAATAACGTAACCATCCAATTATTTTAACTTAATCAATATACTGTACAAAATTTTTCTAAGCGGTTAGACGGTTAGGCGGGTCGGTTAGATCTAAGCGGACGCCTAGACGACACCTAATCTGGATTTTTAGAACAGTGCCCAAATTACATATCTAGCCGTTAAAACGGCACCGTATTACAAGACAGAACCGAGCAAATAAGAAGGAACGACTGCTATTAACGGACGAGAGGCAGAGCGTAGACATAGCCATTTTCTCGAGATCTTTCTTCCTCTTCCTCTCTTTCCTCTATCTTTTCTCTCCTCTTCACTCTTTAAAAACCCCAAAAATGTCTCACACACTCATTTCATTTCCTTTTCAAAGCACTCTTCTTTTCAATTTTCCGGCCAGAAACAAAGGCAACCCTCTAATCATCATTTGATTAGCTTTTGGGAACCAACGACAGCGACCCAGAAGAGAAAGGAGGGAGATTTGTGAGTTTTGAGGGTTGGGGAGAGCCAGAGAGGCTTACCCTTTTCCCCAAATCAAAATCAAAATCACTTTTTTATTTTGTTATTGTTTTTGATTTGGGGTTAATGGGTTTGTCTTCTGGGCAGAGCTACAACAACAATCACGATCTCTCCTTCAAGATCTTGTTGATTGGTGATTCGGCTGTGGGCAAGAGTAGCCTCCTTGTCAGCTTCATCTCCAGCTCTGTTGAGGATCTCTCCCCTACTATTGGTACTTTGATTTCATTTTAGCTTACATTTTGTTTGATTATCTGTTGGAATTGTTCATATTTCAAGTGTTCATGTTCTTGGTTTGGTTTATTGGATCTTGGTTCTAGAATGGTAATGCTGAAAACATGATACCAAATCAATTTGTATATTTTCATGGGTTAATTGCTAAAAACTACACTATGTATTGTCCACGATTTTAAAGTACACTATCTTTTGACCACGGTCGTTTACTTACAAATTTTGGAATATTACGTTAAAATTAGGGATGTGGACACTACATAATGTAGTTTTTCGCACTTGGACAATACATAATGTAGTTTTTTTTTAGCAATTAACCCTATTTTCATTGGTCACTTGGGTTGGCCTAGTAGTCACATAAGCTCTCTCACCTCCTCGAGGTTAGAGGTTCGAACCCTACACCTCTACTTGTGAGTAGGTCTCGCCTCCTTGAGGTCAGAGGTTCGCATCCCAATAGGTATACCAGTTTGAGAGTTGGATTTCTCCGTTTTCTAAAAAAGTTGTATATTTGCAGTTATCTTTTTTTTTCCTAGTTTGTAGTGTTGCTTTGTACCCAAGTGGGCCATAACATTGTTGGAAGTTGGAATGGTGACTTGAATTTGGATTTATATGGTTGTTTTTAGTGCTCAAGCAAATTTAGATGCTCATCATTAGTGTGAATTGGTCATGCCTTTCATGGAGCTATGTGACAAATGGGTGTTTGCATCGATCTCGATGTTGTCTTTTCAGCATACCCTTTTCTCCCGTGCTGCTCAATCGAATCCATATTCATGAAATGTTATATCCTTGTGTGTATTTTGTGTAAGGATGGTTTTTTTAGTGCTCAGGCAAATTTAGATGCTTATCATTTGTGTGAATCAGTCATGCCTTTCATGGAGCTATGTGCCAAATGTGTGTGTGAATCAAATCGATGTTTCTGAAATGTTTTATCTTTTTGTGTATTTTGTGTAAGGACGGAGATAACATGACAATGTAGTATGTGGTTTGGTCGTGTGGATATGTTATGATTGTATGAATTTGCTACTATGATTGTTTACCTTTTTGTATTGTGACGACCATGTGTCCAGGTGTGGATTTTAAGATCAAGCATCTTACAGTAACAGAGAAGAAAGTAAAGCTCACAATTTGGGACACTGGTAATTCATAACATTCTCTTCCGTTTGGAGTATTATACTGTGTTTGTGAACTGGAAATGAACTATGAGCTTGACCCTACAGTTTTGAAATCTAGGAGCGGGTTTTAGATTCTAGGGGTGATTCAAAAAAGTGTTATGGATGTGTCTTTTGTTGCACTTCGGTTAGCATAAATTTGTATAAAAATGACGATTTTACCATTGGAAATTTGGACTTACAAAATAATAAGTAAAGAAACAAAAAAATCAATTTTTCTTATCTCTGAAATTTCTTACTCTTTTTACCGTACAAATGATTTTTTATTTTTTAAATCTAAATTTTCAAGAGTAAAATCTTCATTTTTATACAACTTGCATAAAAAAGAAAAAATCAGGTACTTTTTTTTTTACAATTATCCCTAGATTGTATATCCCTTAATTAATTCCAATATAGAGAGTTTAATTTGGGACTGATTTGTGAAAACAAAACTCATGCTGCAGCTGGCCAAGAGAGATTCAGAACATTAACGAGCTCGTACTATAGAGGTGCTCAAGGGATCGTGCTCGGTACGTTATCAAACTAATGAATTCATGTCATTCTTAATATTCATTTTAACAATTAGGGATAATTGCAAAAAAATACCCTGGGGTATTCACTTTTTTCAACTTGTAGCTCTCTTCTTCGATAATAGCAAAAAATGCCATGAACTTGTCTTTTTGTTGCATTTTGTATAAATTTGTTTAAAAACAACGATTTTACCCATGGAAATTAATTTTTTTAAACAATAATTAAAGAACAAAAAAATCCAAATTTTCATATCCCTTAAATTTATTACTCTCTGTGCGATACAAAGAGCAAGAAAATGAAGGGATATGAAAATTTGGATTTTTTGTTTTTTTACTTGTTATTTTTTAAATCTAAATTGTAATGGTAAAATTGCCATTTTTATACAAATTGCAACAAAAAGACAAGTTCAGAGTACTTTTTTTTGCAATTATTGAAAAAGAGGGCTACAAGTTGCAAAAAATGAATACTTCAGGGTACTTTTTTGCAATTATCCCTAACAGTTATTGATTAATTGTCTTGTGCTCTACTAAAATGTTCCCCTTAATTTCCATTCAAGGCAAATTGGTATTGTTTTTATTTTATTTTATTAGTACTAGTATTATTAGTTTCCATGCTGTTGTGATATTGTGATCTCAGGCATAATTTCTAGTTTTGATATCTTTGATGGGACTTTGATGAGTACATTATTGGACATTTATTAATTTATAATTTTTCCTTAGTTTTACTTATACCGATAACTTTCTTCGCTCTTTTGTAGTTTATGATGTGACAAAGAGAGATACCTTCAAGAACTTACAAGATGTATGGGCTAAAGAAATTGAACTCTACTCCACTAATCAGAACTGTATAAAAATGCTCGTTGGAAATAAAGTCGATAGAGTAAGTTACTCCCTGACCTCTTTCAATGTTTGAAACGAAAAACAAATTTTCCCATTATACTCTATTTTGGTAATAAATAACAAAAATACCCCTGCTACCGCAGTTTATTTTTAAAAATAAATAAAGGGTGTTATCGTCATTTATTACCAAAAAAGAGTGAACTCGTAAAATTTAGTCTAGTTGCATGGGTTTTTTTTAAAGGCAGTAATGTTATAAGATTCGATCACTTTTGGAGATTATCCTTAAAATCTGATTAGCTTGTGGTTTCAGGATTCTGAAAGAGAGGTAACGAGAGAAGAAGGGGCAGAGCTTGCAAAACAACTCGGCTGCATGTTCTTCGAATGTAGTGCTAAAACAAGACGAAACGTGGAGCCGTGCTTCATAGAACTTGCATTGGCGGTACGTGATGAAACCCAACACCCTAAAGACACAAAAACCTAGTATCTCGAAACTTTTGGTTCTTAGATATTTAATATTTGTTGTATCATGGGCTTGAACCTGGTCCCAAGGACCTAAGTTCAAATACTTGACTAGTTGGACAAAACAAACTTTATCGAATCTTGTTCTGTTTGTGACTAGGTTTTGATCGTATTTTTACAGATAATGTCGGTTCCTAGCTTTATGCGACAAGGATCTACGATCTTGAAGCAAAACATATTGAATAAGATCAAGCAAGAATATCCTCCGGAAGCTAGTTGTTGTTGGTATTGAATCCGGCCCGTGGTAGTGTGTAGCCGACGACTTTCTTCGCTGGCTTTACCCTCCAAACTCGTTGAAGATCGGTTTTTGTCAATGTAAATTTCTTTCCTTCTTTCTGGTGTTGGGTTGTTGCCATCTTTGTTTCATTGGTTGGTTTGTACTCTCCCATTGCTCACTTGTGTAAATTTTGGGCTTACGCGGTGGTCGGGTCGGGTTGGGTCGATTTGACCCGTTTCATCGGGTATAATTTATTCAATACAATGAGAGTTTTCTTCTTCTTTCTCGTTTCGCTTGTTTATTGCATTTCCGATTATTTCCATTTTGTTATGGCCCTCGAATAACTCCAGCACGCTATGACTCACGTGCAAAGACGTAGGGATAATTGCAAAAAAGAAAACGTAACCTAACATATTCATTTTTCATAATTTTACCGTCATCGTCTTTGATAATGACAAAAAAATATTATGAACTTATGTTTTTACTTGTGAAATAAAAAAAATGACCATTTTGGTTCACAATATAGATTTATAAAAATAAATAATACAAATTTTATGTTTTAAAAATCTAATTTTGAGGGGTAAAATAGTCATTTTTCACATAGTTGTAACAAAAAGAGATCTTTTGCTTTCTTGCGAACCAAACAACCCCGAAAAAAAGTCCGATCTCACCTATTTCTTTCCGATTCGTTGGCTCCAGCTCAAATTCATAAATCAATCCACCTAACAAGTTTCATAAATTAAATCGAAATAATTTATGCAGCATCATAACAACATGAATTTCCAAAGAATGATCATTGAATAGTTTTAATCACATGTACAAAGAATAGAAGCAACAATTACAATTTAATTTGGTGTATAATAACTAAAAAGTGTGTCAATCATCAACGGTTCAACTAATTAAATGATCAGTAACGGCAACAATCCACCGAAGGACCTGAATTCCGGTTCCCGGCGGTCCTCCTCCGGCGCCGCCGGCAGATTGAGGTCCAAGTCCAGATGGGTTCTTCTCTGTTTCTTCGCTTCCGGCGGGGAATCCGGATCGAAGACGTCGCCGGCGCTGTCAAGGCTCGTGCTTGACGTCGCCGCCGTCCGGACGGTGGCGGTGGTCGGAGCTAGGAGGGTCCTGTGCCTCCTCATGTGCCCTCCCAAGGCCTGGCCGGAGGAGAACTCGACGCCGCACACCATGCACTCGTGAACCTTGGACTTGGTCGGAACTCGCAACGTTAGTGTCGCCGCCGCCGTTGGGCTCTGTTTCGATGCTCTGTTTTGCTCTGTACCGGCTACCGGTTTGGGTCTGGTCGTGTGGCTCGCTCTGTGCCCGCCCAGCGCCTGAAACGACGGGAAGCACCGGTCGCAGGTCTTGCACCGGTACGGTGACGGAACCGAATCTCCGATCCTCGGAGTCTCCGAAACCGGCGATCCCGATTCCGATTGGCCTCCGACAACCTTAAATTCCCCGAACCTCGGACTCCCCGATTCCGATTGACTTCCCACAACCTTAAATTCCCCGAACCTCGGACTCCCCGAAAATTCGGATTGGCGTCCGACAACCTTAGAATTTCCGAACCTCGTAGTCTCCGAAACCGGCGACGATTCCGGTTTCGGCTTCTGGGTTGTGTCGGATTTTCCTCGTGCTAGCAGGATCAAGCAATGGGCCATGTTTTCTTCTTCTTCTTCTTCCTCCTCTGTGCAGCTACTGATGTCTGTGAAGCCGGAGCTCGGCGACGGCAGAGCAAGACGGTGGAGATTGTGATCGGAGCTCGAGGAGCTCGAATTGGGCATGGCCAGTGAGAGTAAAGACAAGGGTCGTTGGCGCTTGGTCCTCTTGCCTTTGATCATCGATTGTGTATGCAAATTCGCTTCCATGTCGATCGAGAACAAGCCCCGAGAGAGAAGAAGAAGACGAAGAAGAAGAAGAAGGAGAGGTTAAGGTACGAGGAGTGAGAGGTTTGTTATAAATAGAGAAGACGAGTGAGTCAAAAGGCCGGCGATGAACATGAACATGAACCTGAGTTGGGTTTCTATAATAGTGAAAAAGACAGATAAGAGACAGAGATGTTCGTGTTGTGAGTGTGTTTGTATGTAGATTCGGTTGGCTTTGATGTAAACTTGGAACCACTGGTTTTGGAACCTACGTGTTGGGAGATTAGCCCTATTCAACGTCCGGCCCATGTTGTACTTCAGTCGGCTAATAAAATTAGTTTGGTATGTTCGTTACATATTTGGATTGATTTGGTGGTCAGAGAGCGAGAGGGGAGAAGACTGAACATCAGTACATACGCCTGAAACCTAATACTCGCTCTCTTTCTCTCGAGGTAGTAGCGATGATGAGTGGTGACGATTAGCAGGCAACGACAACAACAGCAAGCGGTCCGTCATCAACCCTATATCGTTTTAGGATAGCGACAACGACGACGGTGGGCTTGACCTTCTCTGCCCAGGCGGCAACGGAGGGTGGTGTTGTTGCGGTGGTACGGGTGGGAGACTGAGGTCTCCGCCAAGGAGGCCTACTGGGTCGACCACGAGGTATCACTCGTAGAACCATGACGAGGAAACCGAGGACAAGACAACCACGACCGGTCCCTCTCGCGTCCTCATGAAGTCTCCGCCTCCTCTCTTCTAGAACCAGGCTCTGGGAGGTGTTGTGGAGTGAGAGCACGTCAGAGGGGATAAACGACAGGGACTTCATGGTCGATAGTGGGTATCCTTGGATGAGGAAGGAGATACTGACACATATACGCTTCCATCGGGACAAGAACAACCGATGAACTCACCGGAGTAGGTAGCGGAGAGGGAGATCTGATCGGGTGCTCTCCATCCGAGCGGGGCGGACAATTGGCGGGGACACTGGTACATGGGGGATCCCAGGGTTCCATCATCCCCGATGGGCCCTCGGGCCTCTGGTAGGCCGGGTCGAGGGGGACTGAGTATTGGCAGGCCGCTCCTTAGTGGGTCGAGCCGGGTCGGGTCGGGAGTTTGATGGGTCACCTAGGTCATGGATCGCGACCGATAAGACAAGAAGAAAATAGGCAAAACGATCTGGAGGGTATATGGGCCAAGATGGGAGGATTGGCCATCCGAGAGGTTGTCGTGCCCTCAACGGGACTTTGTGGACGGGGTCTCAACTTCGCTTATGCGGTTGCGGCTTGGGTTCTGACCACGAAGACCTTATACTAGCTGTCCTTAGTGGACTGGTTAACGGAGCTTTGACAACTTCCAGACGTGGTGGCCGACCTCTAGAGGACGACGTAGGCGGATTTTTCTTTCATTTTACGAAGGAAAGATCCCAGGTTTTGGCTGGAGATCCCTGAGCTTTTTGACGTTGATTGACACTCTTTGCGGAACTAAGGTCTCAAATGTAACCCCGAGACAACATCTTCACCTACTTTTTAGTGTGGGCGCACATTTCCAACCTAATGGTGTGCGCCTGGAACCGGGATTTGGTTTTTGCTTGATGATTCGGTACCTGTCTGACGGTGGATGGAGACGTGAATGGAACGAGCTGGGGGGATTTCATGCGAGTCTGGATGAGGGTGGATTTCTTTCTTCCTTTACAGAGTAAACTATGGTTCCGACTCTCCGAGTCTGAGGTACCGATCCTTCTACACTTCTCCTACAAATGCCTACTGGATCATTGTTTTGGTTGTAGTTTTGTAGGGCACCTGGTGTCGGCCTGTCATTCAGCTCACAAGGATAGGAGACACTCTCTCCGATGCCCGACTAACCCTAGATAGGATAACTCCCAATCTCTTCATGGTAGGATGACCCCGAGTACAAATTGGTCCTACTTGGGCGGCTCTTTTGGTCGCCCGACCCCCAACTTCACCCCAGTGGCACCAAGACCAGAGGATCTATCGAGTATGGTTACGACTCTCTGACTCTGAGGTACAAATTCTTCTACACATCTCCTACGAACGCCTATTAGATCATTTTTTTTTGTTGTAGTTATGCAGGGAACCTGGTATCGGCATGTCATTCAGGTCATAGGAATAAGAGACCCTCTCTCCGATCCGCGACTGATCCTAGATCGGCTTGCACCCGTGCCCATCCTGGTAGGATGACCCCGAGTATGAATTGGTCCTACCTGGGCGTCTCTTCTGGTCGTCCGACCCCCAACTTCACCCTGGTGGCACCAATACCAGGGGATCCTTCGAGTATGGTTCCGACTCTCCGAGTATGAGATACGAATCCTTCTATACATCTCCTACGAACGCCTATTGGATCATTATTTTGGTTGTACTTATGTAGGGAACTTGGTGCCGGCCTGTCATTCAGGTCACATGAATAAGATATCCTCTCTCCGATTCCTAATTGACCCTAGATCGGCTAGCTCTTGGGCCCATCATGGTAAGATGACGCCGAGTACGAATTGGTCCTACTTGGGCGACTCTTCTGGTCATCCGACCCCCAACTTCATCCAAGTGGCACCAAGAATAGGGGATTACAAGGGTAAGGGGAATGTGGTAGAGGATGAGGTTTCCTCCCCTAACCGAGTCAGGTTTTTTACTCGTCAAGAGTGATTATCCGAACCGGGGCCCTGACTCACGTGTCAGATCTTTTCCCATCATGGGGACTCGCTTGAAAGCTCTGGTAGAGTCCTCATTGCAAGGAAGAGGGCCTCGGCCATACCCTCCACAACCCAGGGGTCTCTTTCTCTTCTTCCCGGAGCTGTGCGGTGCTACTCGGGTGTTATCTACATTTTTTCTCCCGACAGGTCAGAAGCGTTCGGTAGGGGAGATACTGGACTTGGAGTCAGAGGGTTCTACACGCTCCGAGGGGACGTACCGAACAATGGGGGGGGGGGGCAGCAAGCACTCTCGCCTTGATCAATGAGGAGCTCGTGGTCTAGTGGGGGTCGGCCAACAACACCGTCCCACTGGACATATGGTGGTAGTGGTCCAACCAAGTTATGGCACGTTACTCTTCTACCATCTCGGGAGCCAGCACTCTCGTGTTCTTGGAGCCCTACATTATCATTTTAGGGAGGACGACGCACGCTGGATCTTTGGAAGAGTATTTAGTCTGCATCGACACCACTCCGAAAATAGGCATGCTCTGTCTTAGCTTCTCGTTTGGATTCGCTGTAACGATTTCTTCAAACGCTATCACAACATTAACATTTAGACATCCCAGTGGAGCATTTCGACATATGAGCTTTTATATTTCGCTTTCCTTGTTCCACATTGTTAAGACTTGTTTTTCAGTACTTTTACTCTTGGTAGTTGGTTATCCCACTTTGAGTCGGGTTATATTTTACTACTAGTATATGGTTACGTCATTTTTCAAGAAAAAAAGTGATAGATTGGACAATTGTTTTTTTGCAATAACAAAATATTCATCATCCTTATCAATTCGTCAACGAATTCGGATGTGGTTTATATCCGTTTTGTCACTTGGCAATTCTCCCCCAATTCGACCGATCAATTTAACCGTTCTTAGTGAAGTAGAATCTATACTCAATAGTATGCCTCCAAAAGGTGGGAGAGAGACGTGGGCTTGAGTTGGTGTGGTTGGTGGTAGGTGTGCGTTGGGAGTTTGAGTTCTAAACTAACAAACTTACACGGGCATTTAATCAAACAGTTCATGTTGCAAGTTGATACGATATCCACTTGGGTTCACACAAGTTAAACATATCACATTCTCGGGACAATCAATGGATCTTTTCCTGAAAGCTACGCGGACTACGATACTTTATCATGGGAATAACCGAAATAGTTATACCCATAATGGTGTTCAATGATTAGTTTGGTAAAGGAAGCAATGATGAGGTCGGAGCTGGAATGTGAGCTAAATTAGGTAAGACTTGTAAAATGGTCAACTTACAAACAAAGGTTTAAATATAATATCATCCAATTAATCTGCACCGTTAATTTTAACTTATTGATTTGTTATTCATAACAAACCGTGATATGCTCAATTTTCATAACATCAATTTTTCTTAGGTTAAAAAAACGAAAATGAAAAAACCCAGAGAGAATTGTAAATTCCGTAGACGTTGAGAAGAAGATTTTACAAGCTCAAATCGCTCAGCTAGTTCAGCCTGTAGCAAAGGCTTTTGATGATCCGAACTTGGCTTCGGAAGGTGAAGAGTGGGTCACTGATGAGAATTGAATGCTCACTTTTTGGGTTTTTTGTATCGGGTTTTATACCCGTAGCTTCTTTTGAGAGCCACCTTGTAATGGTTGTCTTTTGGTATGATCCTTCTTGGATATGATCTTTCTTATAATACAATTTTTCGAGCTTATAAAAAAAACAAACAAACAAACAAGGAAGCCAACAAGGCCTACAAACATGAAGTACAAGGAAGCCAACAAGCGACCTAAAGGATATAAAACCCAGGTTTTCCAATCATGAAGCCCAAAAATGAGAACCGACCTCTAATCAAAACACCCTCAACCTTATCCATACTTGTAGAGCACCCTCTATCTCAACAGCGCCTCGAACTCTTATAGTTGAGAAGACATCGACACACCGACGGTCAACACCGTAAACGACAGAAATAGACCGGTGACCAAAACCACCAAAACTCATAACACAAAGAATAAAAAACCAATAAACTCCTCACTAAGCCCCAAGGACAGAACAACCAGTCGAAGGACAACACCTAAATAGACTGACAGACCCCCACCAATAAATAGGCAGGGAAATAGGGGAAATCAAAAGGAGTCTAATACTTTAGAAAGAACATCGATTCTACAAGCAATAAAATAAGCAATGGAAAAGTAATGATTTCTTTATCAATCGGGACGAAAATAAAGATACGAGCTCGACATCCAACAACACGACGAACCACTAGATCCATGACGACCAACACCCAATAGAATGAAGAAACGCAACCCACGAACAGATCTGAAGAAAGCGACGGCTAATCAGGAGCGAAGGGAAGTGACGAACCAGGCACCAAATCGACCACCAGACGAGACTGGACCAAATCCACAACGATCAACACCCGAGATGATGGAGAAACATGTCACACGACCAGATCTGATACCAGATCCCGCTAGTGACACGAACGAGCGACTACCATGATGGCCAACACCAAAAAGTGGAGATCATAACCAACTCAAGGAAAAAGTCAACCACTCCACCAAGACGCTCCACAAATGTCCCACTTTCACATAGAGGTCCACAAACCCAACATTAACCACCACATATGTCCAAACTCCCCGACCAAGGAGAGATGTCCCCAGATCTATATGGACCACCGTATAAAACGACACTCCGAGCCGTACTCCAGAAATCTGAAAGGAGAACCGTATAAAACGACACTCCGAGCCAGACAGCGAACCCAAGCCATGAGAGCAGGCCCTGACACTACGAGAGCATATCCAAAGACCCAACAAGCTTCGACGAGCACGAGGAGCGTGAAAGCCGGGAGAACGTCGTCGAGCTAAAGAAAACACCGAGAAGGGGAGAAGGAGCTTCCCCTAGAAGCGACCCAAGCAGGCCCGAGCTGCAGAACTCATCGGATACCTACAGATCTGACGATGAAACCGGATCCGCACAGTCTGACGACCCATAAGTGAGCACACTTGTGTTCCTACGAGTGACCAGGAAGAGGTCGGCGAGATATGCAGTCAGACACGACGGCTACGGCATGAGGAACTCTTGTCATCCCGATCTCCAATCGACGAAGACTCAAGAGCTCGAAAGAGGGATGGCGTGAAGCAGTAAGAACATAGGACAAGGAAGAGAAGAAAGGAGAGAAAAGGAAAAGAAAGAGGAGAAGTTACCACTGGCGACAACCATGACCGATACCCACAATCATCATCGATAAAGATATGAAGGGTGGCGACTGTACAAAGAACCAGGGTTGAAGAAGAGAAGTTTGAGAGAGTTTCCTACCAGCTCGTTTCGCTACCCCTGTCTTCAATAATGATGAAAGGGAATATACTTAGCTTAAGGAATTGTTAGAGTGGTGGTTAATGCCTTCAGGGGCACGTAATGTGAACCCTAAATTGGATAAATGGAGCATCACTCTATAACCACTGTTTATGAGCTATACAGTGTGTAAGTGAAGCATCTATATACATATTTAATATTTAAATCTGGTTGGTCCAAGATGTAAGACAATAATTGCTTCGATGTGTATACATACTCTCCTACTACTCCTTCTCCACCTCTTTAGATTTTAGATAACGGACTTGGATTTAAAAATCAGTTTATAAAAGTTAGCCATTAATGTATGTGAAGTCCACTCTATCACCTCTGGTGACAGAACAATGTTCATTTTGCATTCTATGATTCGGACTTGATCCTCATCCCTAATTTCCATTTTGTTCATTGGTGAAATATATAGATATTTTGGGAAAATATTTTGAGGTGTTTGCGTTCGTATAATTATAATTATAATTATGTTATTTGATCATTATGAAGGAAAATTTGAAAAAATATATTTTATAATAGAGTATTTTTATTTTCGTTTTGATACTATGTTGTTCCCTGATAGGGTCGCCAAATGCATCTCCCATAGTTGTCACCTGTTGTGACGACAAAACTGTTGAAATGGGTTGGATACCACCATCCTGAACACGGTCTGAAACGGTCTCAACTACCACCACAGCCGAACCAGTTCCGAGAGCGTTATCAACATTAATTTGGGTTACATGGAAAACACTGTTCCCTCCCTGCTTTATTGATAAAGCGGCATCAATAACTTCTCTAAACAACTTGCAATAGGTGTTGTACAATTTTTCCTTTTTCCTACCCTAGCAATATATTTTTTTTATTACTCTAGGTCTTATATACCGTACCGTATTTTTCTATTTCTTTCGAGGTTCCCGAAATAAGTCAATTCTCTAAACAGAAGGAAGAGAAGGGCATATGCTTCTCCTCCTTTCTCCTCCGGACTACTTCATTTCTCTTTTCTTTGCATTCCATACTTCATTCTGATTATTACTTGATGACCGGTACACTTATTATATCCCTTTCTTGCGTTAAAATCCACATGGTGTCAAGTTTTATGATGTGGTCGGAGCCACCGGTAGCGCCAATTAAGAAAGAAAAGGGACGTAGGATTGGATTGTTTTTGTTGTAGAGAGCGTGTTGAGACAACTATACTCAAAACCTTCTTCTTCTTGTTCTGTCGATTTATTATATATGAATCTTCTATTTATTCCTCAACTACGATAAAGACTGATTAATTTATTTTTTCTTAACCTTTTTTTTTCTTCTTGAAAATTTCAAATCCCTTGATTTAATTATGCCCAACCAAGGTTTTATCCTCGATTCGAATCCATCAGAATTTAAGGATATTTTGATTATACTATTCATTTATATCTTTAAATAGAGGGTAACATCAGAAAATCACTCACACTTATTTCTTTAAGCTTGCTTTCAGTGCTTTTGTGCTGATGGGGCCTACTTTCCCAGGTAGCTCCTTAGTGTCTTTCTCCTTCTCCGCCTGTATACCCAAGGCATCTGCAGAAATGTCTGGGCAGAGAGGACTCCCATCATAATAGACATAAGCCAGATTGTCAGGTTTTGTAAAACCCGACGGCCCTCCGCATGCTTTTGGGGATCCTCCCTTCAGAATGTTGACCACCCCTTCTGGGGCAGTCTTAGCCAGGTTGTCAGACTTCGGATGATAGTCTGCAACGGGTGCTCTGTCCCCCGGGGAGACCTTTCTGGGTCTACCAATGGGGTTTAGTGAGAGCCCTATCAGGAGGTCATCGACTTCCGACTCCTCTATATGTCTTGGTGGGTGCCACACCGTCTTCAGCAGACGCTCAACGTCTAGTTGCTGCGGTACCTGTATAGAGTTGTCATAGCGGACCTCCTCCCGCCCTATCCCCGATAATTGGGTCGTACACCCCAAAAGGCGGTGTGTCAACCTCCCGCACCGGCGACAGAAATCCGACAGCTTTTCATATTGCAGTTCAATCAGCGAGGATGTAGTGTTACCAGGGAAATGGAGACGAAGGCGTCTCCGCAGCGGCTGGTTCACTTCCATTCGGACCCTCACGCATAGGAAATGGTCCTCACGCTGAACAAAAGGTAAGGGAGCCGATATTACCCGAGTGCCCATGGAGGAGGCTATTGGGTCGCGGACCCTCGGAGTCTAAGCACCCCCGGGACGTTCAAAGCCCAGACCCCGATCTCGATATGCCTGAAGTCCATATCATTGGCTTGCATGTAGGGTCGGAGGGGTTCTAATATGTCACGCCCCAAATCCGGTTTTGACTGGACTCGAGACGTGAACTAAAAATGGTAGATAAATAAAAAAAAGATTTAATAAAGCAACTCCTCAATTTTAAAGTAAATAGAATCACGGTCAAGAGTCAACAACTCTGAAATCAACATGAACTAAAGTTCATATAATCTAATACGTCTCTAGGACAATCCCAGTCCCAAGGAGCTCCCAAGCCTTGAGACCACTTCTAGACTACTCAAAAGGAAAACCTGTACAAATAGTAAACAGAAGGGGGGTGAGCTTACGCTCAGTAGGAAAAATCAGTAAAATAAAGGGATCACATTTTATCAATAAAATCCGATTAGTGCAATTAACCAACATGAACTGAAATAAGATCGACAAGAAACATAATACTTTAAAAATGTTAACGATCAATGATATTGGCGGAAAATTAACAACAATATTAAAGGAATTAACTAATGAAGCACACAATTACTGAAACATTAAAATCGAATTTCACGACTCTGATCCGTACACTGACTGGTACATCATGTTAGAATACCCCTCGGTCTAGAGGAAACACTATCCTCGGGATTTCCGGAAAAGTTCCCTAGGAACGCACGTTCTAGGAAGTCCCAAAATTATCTCCAAAGGACCATAGATCATCGGGATAGGTGCGTCTCTCCGGAACACGTAGCATCAGAATGAGACAATAAGTACCATGCCAGAATGTCCCTCAGCCTAGGCCTTCCCGAAACACGTAGCATCGGGGTGAAACAGTCTTTCCGGAACACGTAGCATCGGATAAGACGATAATATAACGTACCGGAATGTCCCTCGGCCTAGGTCTTCCCAGAACACGTAGCATCGGGGTGTAACAACCATGTAAGCATCTCGGACCGGCATACCCCCTCGGTCGGATATCTTCCTAGAACACCCTCGGGGCAAGTAAACAACAAGGGCACGAAATCCTAGACAAGGCACAACACAACAAACTCATGCTATCAACTAAACTCACCGGCATAACTTACCAACCACGTATCATCGGTCTATAACTCACTCGATCATATCCACAGGAACAACCAATTCACACTCAAACGTTCAATCAATCAAACGCAACACATAACGACCGTTCACATCACAATCATCATGGTTCAATTAATCTAGTTTGACTCTTATCTTAGGAACGGAGCATGCAACGGTCTTAAGGGAGAACATTCAGCAATACATACAATCAACAAGCAAGTCCTAAGGCTCGACATGGCCATTCTACCAGCACGACAATTTCCCAAGATATTGAAAGCGGTTAACTAGTGAATCACATCCTATATGCATACTAAGACTCGTCCGGTTATTATTATAATTGAAAAATGATTATTCTAATGAATCACATCCTATATGCAATCTAGGACCTTTCCGATTATTATTATCCTATAGGCATACTATTAGCGTTATTTAAATTACCAGAGGAGTTTAGTACTTTTCCCTACCTCAAGACGAACCAACAGCTACGTCTCCTAGCTGCTGACGACCGATGTAAAGACCTGAAATTGTAGTTTGATAATTTATCGTAAGAAACGTCGTTGAGTTGAGGAACGAGTCGATTATTGAAACTTTTGGGTATGTGTTTGCAACAAGTTTTTCTTGAAAGAGAAAAATCAAAAAAAAGGGGGGGAAAAGAAGATTGCTGGACTGGTTTGTGATTTGGGCCGGTTGAGCCATGCACTGAGTGAACCAGGCCCGCACGCTGGCCCAGGCCCAACGGATGGAGTCAATCCTAACCCTATTTGGCTTCACTGTTCCTCTTCGTTTCAGATGTGCCGCACGCAAACCGAGGGGAGTATCAGTCGCGTCTCTCTCCCTCGCGATGCAACTCCGAACAAGCCGCCGTCCAAGTTCTCCGGCCTCCCTTTCTTCGTTCTTCTCCTCTTCTTCTTCTTCTTCTTCTTCTTCTTCTTCTTCTTCTTCTTCTTCTTCTTCTTCTTCTTCTTCTTCTTCTTCTTCTTCTTCTTCTTCTTCTTCTTCTTCTTCTTCTTCTTCTTCTTCTTCTTCTTCTTCTTCTTCTTCTTCTTCTTCTTCTTCTTCTTCTTCTTCTTCTTCTTCACCTCCTGTTTCACCTCGCAACCAAACCCCTCGCCGTCCACTTCTTCTCAACTCTGAACATCGCCGACGACGGAGAAATAGAGCGGTTCCGAACCATTTTCCCGTCGCGTCTTTCTTCTCCGACCTCGCGATGACCAGAAAGGCACCAAGGCGAGCTCGATTCGAGCTTTTCCGACCAGTGCCATCGCCGGTGAGCTCCACCTCCGCCAGATCTGAGACAGAAAGCTCGGGGTCACGTCTTTTTGCACTCATGGCGCCGCCACAACGCCGCCAGCGACCCAACGCCGTCACGGCCCTCGTTTCCCCCTCTCCCGAGCTTCCCTTGACGCCGTAGATGACGGCTGGAAATCTTGTCTCGCCGGAGTTGCCGTCAGTCAGGCACGGGACCGGACAGAACCGAGTGGACCAGGTCCGGGTTGGGCCTTGGGCCAGACGACATTAGAAGACGGGCTTTGGGCCCAGTACTCATCTCGGGCCAGGCTAGGCTTTGGGTCTGGATCCGGACCGGGTCGGGTCTGGACCCGGGTTGGGCTTGGATCCAGATCGGATTTGGGTCAAACCTGATTTAAATGAAAAATCATTTTAAAAGGCAGGTTAATTAACCGTGTGATTAATCAAATTTGGACATTTAAAGGTTAAACTCGGGCATTTGTCGGTACTGATTGGACATTTTATTTGTCAAACCCAGACTGGACTTCGCTCGAGAACCGGAACTTCGCCCGAGAAGACGAAGATCACACCGGAACCCGTGTGAAGAACTGAGTTGTTACTACCGAGTTCGACAACAGAGTTTTAGAGGAAGACCTCGAGGTAGGGAAAGTCCTAACCTCTCGTTTAAATGCTTAGTATGCATGTTAGGCTAATAAAATTGGAAAGGTCCTAGAAATGCCTATAGGATGCGAATAACTAGAACAATTGTCATTCTATTTCTAATAACCGGAAGTGTCTAGTGGTGAATGATTAGGATGCCAATCACTACTGTAACTCGCTTTCAATACTTGGGAATTGTTTTACTGGTAGAGCGGCCTTGGCAAAGCACTCGGATTAGTTGCGTGTTAGGATCACATGCTTGGTTGTTTGGTTTCTTAGTGGATAGGCTAAAGAGTCTAATGGAACTAGTTGAATTGCATATTTGAATGCTCGATTGAAGGTTTTTATGTTTGGTTGATTGAACTCGTATTGGACTGTTGAATGTATTTGAATGATTGCTTGATTTCCTTAAATGATTGCTTGGAGCATCGAGTATGACTGGTTGTACCGAGCGGTGCAATCAGGTGATCGATGCCCCGATGGGTCGAGACAGGTAAGTGAACGGTAAGTTGTGATTGTGTGATTCGTGTGCTGTGTGTTGTGGTGAAACGGTGATGTGTGAGCTATGTGTGATAGTGAATTGGTGGTTGTTGGGATAGGATTGCGTCGTGTTTCGGTTGAGTGCGTTACTAAATTGTTATCTGATTATTATTGATACGGTATGGTACCTACACCGTTGAGGAGTCCGGTGTAGGATGAGATAGTGATTATTGTTGATACGGTATGGTACCTACACTGTTGAGGAGTCCGGTGTAGGATGTTATAATGGTTACTTGTTGATTCACCCAAGGGTATGCGTCCTACGAGAGCATTACCTTGGTTCCCGAGGACATAAAATCCTTTGGAGACGTTTATGAGAATCCCGATGATAAGCGCCCCGAAGGGTTGTTTCCGGTCGCCTCAATGATATGCGTCTCCTCTGGATTTGAGGGAAAATCCGAGAGGACACATCATATGTGGATCGGAGGGTGGTGACTTCATGTGCCACGGCATTGATTGGGTTACTTATTGCCCGTGACTGTTAAGACTTATCTTGCTGACTTGTTGATGAATTTATTGGGTTTAAAGTCCACCTTGTTATGTATTTTCCTTACTGAGCGCAAGCTCACCCCTATGAGTTTATTGTTGTGTTTACAGGCTTGATTGAGGAGTAGAGGCTCAGGAGCTTCTTGGTGTGGGTGTCTATAGAGACTTCGCTGTTATTTTATTCCTGTTTGGAACAAACCTTGTGGAGGATTATTATTACACCCCTGGAGGGTTATTTATGTTTTAAACCGAATTTTGTGGATTTAAGTTTCATATTGGAGTTTTTCAGGAACTTATTGTTGAATTATTGTCTTTTAAATCATTTATTACTAGTCATGCCTCGAGTCCGGGCAAGAACTGGATTTGGGGCGTGACAACCGAGCCTACCTCCGATCTTCTCGGGCGAAGTCCAAGCCTGGGGTTAACAGGTAAAGTTTCCAATCAGTTCCGGGATGGTCCAAAGGTCGTCTGATTTAACAAGTTCGTCTTTTAAATTAACCGTTAAGTCCTTGAATTTATCTGATTTTAGCTCAATTTTTAATTAAATCAATTATTTAAAACTGTCCAACCCGGCCGACCCGAGTCCGACCGAACCCGACCCGAATCCGAAAACCGGATCCGAAACCGACCCGGATCCGAGTCCATACCCGAACCGACCCAGACCCGAGTCCAGACCCGAACCGACCCGAGTCCAGAACCAAGTCCAGGCCTAAGGCCCAAACCCGAGCTGGAGCCCAAACCCGGTTCTGGCCCAAGTCCGGTCCAAGGCCCAACGCAGAATCTGGCATGAGCCTATCCGTAGCTCGGTTATGGCCTAGGCCCGTCCCTGGCATGAGACGTGAACGGAGATACGACGGCTAGGGTTCCGACCCATCTCCGACGACGACGGCAGAGGCGAGGTCGGGTTTTCTCTCGACGGCGACGACGGCGTCAGGGCTCGGAGTGACGATGGGAGTGGTGGTTGAGACGAGTTCCGATTTCTCCCGTCCAGATCTGACGTCGTGAAAAGCTTGCCGGCGTGAAAACTCAGATATGGGGATTGAGAACTTCGGCGAACCTCTTCGACCACACTCGACCACCACGAGCTCGTTCGTGCGCGGATTCCGGTGAAAGGATTGACAGGGATAGCGAATTGGGTGAGGAACCGGGCTCACCGTTACTGGTTCTGCTTGTTTCTGGTACGGCGAGGCTTGAACGAAGAAGGGCGGTGGTGTTTCGCTTCGATTCCAGGGAGGAGAAGAGGAAAAGAGGGTTTCTGGTGGTGGAGTTTTGTCACGGGTGGAAGCAGAAGAAGGAAAAGAAGGAGGAGGAGGTCGGAAGGACGTCGCCGGCGAAGCTGGTTCGCGAGAGAGAAAGGGTGAGAGGTTGAAGAAGCGTTGGGAAGTGTGCTGCGAAGTGAGGAGAACTGAAGGGTCGCTAGGGTTAGTGTGAGGGGGAGTGGGCCGCATCGGAAATGGGCTCCGCGTGGGTTGGGCCTGGTCCGCGCGAGTTGGGCCTGGTCTCTAACCGGGCCTGGTCAGACTGGTCCAGCCCAATCCTTCTCTTTTTCCTTTTTTTATTTCCTTTTCTTTTCTTTTTCTTTTGCAAACGATCCAATTTCCAACCCGATTTCCAACCACGACGTTTCAAGTCGATAAAGATAATATTTTAATTCTTTTAATTGAGACGGTCTTTACATAATAGCACCAAGAAGCCTTTGAAGATCCATGGCCCCCGATGACGAATATCCTCCATAGTCACCTTAGACGGGAAATGAAATCCAGTGACCTCCGGCGACAGACTGTTCGATCTGGATGCCGTCCATCTTCCACTTTTGTAACATCAGTGCACATACCGCGTTCTGATTGTGGGTCTTCCCCCAGCGACCCGCGCCGCCAGCGAGTGCAGGTACATACCATTGTTGGCCGTCGGGACAGCCTCGAGCAGGACCACCAGTTCTTCATCTTTGTCCTCCCAATCTGGCACCGGGGAGATGTGTTCAGGCAGCGTCCCACCCTACCGAGAGCCAAATCTGATGGTGGTATTCGGGTGGCCGACCGAGGTTGAGGCATGCACGCTCGGGGGACGGTACTTAGGGTAAGATACCGGCGGCGGGGTGCGACGATGGTGCAGTGGCTCGAAGTGGGCACCGCCGACCTCTGCATATGACCGGCGCGACGTCTCTGGTGGCTAGGGTTCGTATCGGGCGAGTGCACCCGCCCCGGCCGCGCCCGGCTTGTCCTTCAACGGCGAGGACTCGCTGCGGTCGAGGTCCTGGTGTCCTTCCGGAAGAGGGACGGATCTGTCGACGGTCGGCAGAGGGAAACTGACGTCGGGGAGGAATCCCGATGGAGATGGTGGCGGATCGTCAGGGCGGCGTGGTTGGACGGGATCCATACCAATGAGGCAGACGAGGTGAGCGAGGGGAGAGAAGAGTTGCGAGAGGAGAGTTGCGAGCGGACGGCGACCGGCGAGGTGGAGCTACGAGCGGCGGCGACCGACGATATGAATTGGGGTGTAGAAATGGACGGCGGAAATGAAAACCTTAAAAAGGGTAAGCTGCACCCGAAAATGGGTTTTCAGAGAGCGTTTTAGTTCCGGGCGGAATTGTCAAGTTAATTTTTAACAAACATTAAAAAAAAGTCATATTCTTAATTTTCCCACTAACACTCGGCATTGTCACAGCCGAATATTACACAAGTATGATTTATTTATTACACACAGTAATAAATCTGATTTCTTTATTACACACAAGTATATATGATGTTGCATATGTTATCACTTTTATGAGAATGGTCCCTCGATGATTTTTCTGTTGTTGATGGGTTGCAACGGTCTTGCGTTTCCTTCTCCTTTGTAAACAAAAACAAAAATCATTCTTTGATCATCAGAAGTTTCTCTAAAATAAAAACAAAGGTTAAGAGAGAAGAAGAACGGTAAGAGTTTAAATCGGGTTGGCACCCGTTTAATATAGGAAAACCCTGAAACCTATCCCCCACGACCTTTTTGTCGCCATATGCAGCACGAATCATTCATGCTGCATATGTAAAGAAAGGTCGTTGGAAGGTTATTTCGAAGACGAAGTCTATAAAACATTTCAAGGGGAACAATTTTGGACACTTACGTCGCCATGTGCAGCACGAATGATTTGGACTTGCTCGTTCGAAACACTTTGGATCTGTAAATAAGTAATCGTTAAGTTATTCACATGTTGCACGAACAATTTGTAAAAGAAGTTTAGGGAAAAAGTGTACATACATTACTATCAACGACCCAAGTAACATCTTCCAAACAAGGAGGTGTTGTAATCGAACCCTTGTATCTATATTTAGTCGACCCATAGGATGTGACCTTGTCGGGATCGATCGCGCCTAAATTTATCTCGTTACTCGTTTCGTTGAGTTGTGCGATGCTGTTTATCAACTGAGATTGATACAAACGAGTAACAAATTAGAAAGAGTTACTTATAAGTTCAAAGAGCTGACTATCTTTTCCTCGAGGTTTCTTTCGTTTAATTTACCGTGTTGAGAAATGGATCGGGCGAGCCAAACCGGTACAGGTATGCAAATACGACGTTAGGGTTTGTGTTTTTGTGAACCATGTGCATCTCCATATCGTACCTAATTAACAAAGTTGATAACTAAATTAAATGAAATGTTATGTACTAAATGTGCATGAGTCTAGTTTTGTACCTGACGCCATTGATGGTGTGCTCGGAAGGTACATGCCAATGGACATTGGCAAGGTTGTGATTATTTGTTTTGTCTAACTCGATAAATCCCGCATCTCCTTTCCATTCCATCTGTTTTTTTTAGCGAAAGGTGGAACTCATTAATTTAAATTCAAATATATCTGAGTGTATCAAGAATAAATCCCTAATCACGAAGAACAAACAAAAGATACAATGATATCACAGTTCTTTTCATATTATAAGCGTCCTTGACGGTATTGGCTGGACCAGCTAATACTGAACTGAGATACCGTATAGACCAAGAAAGAAAATAGGAGTTGAGAAGGTGATACTTTTTAGTTCATGAATTCACAGCATCAATATAGTTTATTAAGATGATTACAAATTTTTTTTTTTGACCAACTACGCGTGTTTCGAGAATATTTACGGTGTATTATTTTCATCCTAAAAAAGTGGGAAAATTAACGACAAACTAATATTTTGGAGCATGTGTTTGTTAAGTATAGCTTTTATTCTTTGAAATTCATTAATTAATCATATCCTTTGATTTTTCGTTAATTTTCACACTTTTACAGATGATAAATAATATACCATAAGTATTTGTAAAATACACATTCTTTACCGCAAGTAGTTATCCCTAATTTATTTGTAACATACATGAAAAATAAAAATAAAATCAATTGTCTTCCTTTCTGTAGAAGAAAAACAAGTAAGAGATGTGAAAATTTTGAGTTTTCTTACTTGTTATATTTTAAATTTAAAATCTAAAGGATTAAATCGTCATTTTGGTGTGTTTTTTACACGAATGTAACCGAAAAGAAAAGTTCAAGACACTTTTTTTTATATATCATTGTGAAACAAAGGATGCAATTTGTAAAAAATTAAATAAACATCTCATAATAATTTATATAATTATTCCTAAATATTATGCAAATTTGATTCATGTAAATATATGACTCACCTCAACATAATGACTGACGGTGATAGATGCTCCGGCGGGCTTGTAATTTCTGGTTAAACTCCCTATAGACGTCACCTTTTCAACGTTGTTCGGAGATATTATCGGAGATTGCATATTTCCGGTCTTGCATTTTGCCCATTCCGGTTTAAGATCTCCCCATTTCTCCGGCCCCTTGTCGCTCTCGATTATGTAGTTAAATTCGCCTCCCGCCCCTAAACACACCGTTAATGACATGCGTGTATGTTAGAGCTAGTCAATTCATAAACGAAAAACAGATTGTGTAAGGAA
The DNA here is from genome assembly GCA_963921825.1 of Erodium maritimum. NCBI lineage: Eukaryota > Viridiplantae > Streptophyta > Magnoliopsida > Geraniales > Geraniaceae > Erodium > Erodium maritimum. The sequence goes on from OY997594.1 coordinate 71,579,329, forward strand.
AACTGAAATCGAAACAAAAAGAATTACTGAACAATCTTATTGTAAGAAAATCGGAAAGTAACACACTTTATCTAAAAATATATATTAAGGACACGTAATATATATATGCATCACATACGTACCGAATGTAGACCTCGCACTTAGGGTTACGAGAAAGAGAACGAACGAGAAAAACCTCGGGAAAGAGCTCAACATGATTCTTTCTCTTTGTGATTCGGCTTGATGGTATTTATTTTTTCCTAGTGCTATAATATGAAGTTTTGATGAAGTAAGTAAGATGTGTGAAAAATTTACTTGTTCTCGAGCCTTTATAATATGAAGATGAAATGTTTTGTTTGATTTAGATTGATAGGGAATAAAAAAATATGATATCTTAGATTAATTATATTGATTTGATTACTTCAAATTGAATTATGGAGATTTACAATTCCAAATATTAACGATTCCCTATTTAAAAAGGAGATAATGGAATTATTACGTCCAATGTTTTTGAAAGGTGCAAATGATATGCTGTTATTGCTCAGCCTTGTCATGAGTCAAGTGGATTGGAATGTAATTATGTTTTTAAGTAAGTTGTATTTTTTTTTTTGGAAACATGCAAACAGAGGAGGGCATTATACCGATTGAACGGTTACAAAGTAAGGTCTAACGGTCCTGGATATCAGAATATTGTCTGAGCCTCCCGTAGGCGACCCAGCTCTCATGGTTCCGTAGAAGATACTACTTTTTTCGTAGATACAGGCTGAGGACAACCTCTTACCAGACGTTCCAACTTATTGAAGCTAAAGTCGAAAACAAAACAGCAACAAAAAATCCAACTAAAACAAACCTCGCAATTCAAAACTGAAACTAAAATCGACTCCAATCTAAAACATAAAAAACGATCTGCTTCTTTTCTCCTCCCGGGACGCCCAAGCAACGTCGGTTCGGAGTCATGATGGGTAGGTCCCGGATCCCAATTCCACTAATGCTCCAAAACCTTCTCCAAGTGGATAAACTGTGGATGTCGGTTCGTGAATAAACCCGAGGGTTTAGTATAACCCGAGGGTTCAACATAGTCTTTTCGACTTTGTGTTACCTCGATCGATGACGATGAGGAGATTAACCACCTACGGCTCGCCCGATTGAAGCGTAGATCCGGCAACGGTGGAGGAACACGACAAAGACGGCGGCAGTTGTGCTCGGACGGAGAAAAAGTGCAGTTATTGTGCAGACAAGGACGATTGCTGAGAGAGGGGCTCAGAACGAAAAAGAAGAGGAAGAGAGATCTCCATCGACAACCTCCATGGCCAAAGGCATGGAGGCCGTCGATGGCTAAGGTTTTTTGGGGGGAGGGTTCTCGCATAGCTCTCTGGAGAGGATTGTGGCTCCTCTGAAATCTAGTCATTTGTATTTTATTATGTTCAAATAATTAATTTTGTTTCGTTTTTTTAATTTATGTATTCTCGTTTAAGTTTTTTTTCCTCTCTCAAATTTGGACACTTAGCATGTCAATGTTTTTTTAGCGAAAGATACAATTCATTAATTTAAATTCAAATACATATGAGTGCATCAGGAATAAATTCCTGACCATGAAGAACAGACGAAAGACACAATGGTGTCGCAGTTCTTTTCAAAGTATAACCGTCCCTGACGGTATTGGATGGGCCAGCTAACACTGAGCTGGGATGTCGTATAGGCAAGGAAGGAACACGGAGGTTGAGAAGGTGATACCGAAATTCATGCTCCAAAAATTGGCCAAGGAACTCAACAGTAATAATGGGAGGCAATACATAAATCGGGGTTCCCTCCCTGAAAAAATCCCCGATTCTCTGTTCACTAGGCATTGAACCTGCTAAAACAAGCTCAAATAAGGTAAAAAGGACCCGCTCAATTAGCCAGATCCATAACTGTGAAAGGGGTCGAGGTGGTTGCGGCGGTGGAGGCCATGGAGAAGGGTACGCCGACTGCGGCTTCAAGGACAACTCTAGAGACGTCGGCAACATCCTAGATGGCGGCGGCAACAGAAGCGGCGATGAACCCAGGGACGACGGCGACGACATCATCAAGGACGACGGCCTTAGAGGAAATACCCCCGGAGTTGTAGAGGAGGGCCGAAACAGGTCAGGAGACGCTATGTTGGTGGCGGAAGAAGATCAACGTCGCGGGGATAGAGGCGGCCCGAACGAAACCCTAGCAGAAAAAACCTTCGCAAGATCCCTAGGGAGAGTGCAAGGAAAAGGATGTGTAGGGGAGAGAAACATAATCATGTCATAGGTCATGGTAACATTGACATGCTAAACACCAGACAATTCATTCATGCGCCTCTTTCTCTCTAAACCCTAGGAGTAGCTTTTTAGTGCAGCACCCAAAAACCATGGTTATGGCCATGGTTTTTACCATGGCCTATGACATGGTTTTTGGGTGCTGCACTAAAAAGCTCCTCCTAGGGTTTAGAGGGAAAGAGGCGCATGAATGAATTGTCTGGTGTTTAGCATGGCAATGTTAATGTTAAACACGTAAGTGCAAAATCCATATTCTCTTCATTGCTCAAATTGAACATATCTTAGACATGTTATGGATCTCATCGTACCCACCTTCAACGTTATCATATGAGTCAAGGGTTAATTATGTCTATCTATATTTTATTATATTAGGTTTTCAACTATCTATATCGAACTATAAAATTGTTTGGACAGTACCCTAAGTTTGAAAATTTTGTCTAGACGGTATCCAAATTTTACATCACTACCCTGTCGTTTTACGGTGACGTGTAAATTTTGAAATGTTAGAGTCCTTCCCAAGCGGAATTTGTAGTTAAGGATAATGAGGTGAAAATATATATATATATATATATTTAGGAGAGGGGGCGGGAAACGGTGGATGGGGGCCTCAACTCTTTCAGTGTGAGCCCCACACAATCATCGACTTCCTCTAGAGGGCCCTCAACAAATGGTGGTAGCAACTGCTCGGGGTGGGAAGAAAAAGGAGTCTCAAGAGATTGGAGGTGGACTGGGTCCCAAGCGGATGAAGATGCTGAAGACTAGGAGCAAAACCAAGACAGGCCAGGTCTACAGTCGGTCCTCCCAGCTGGAAAGGGCTCTAGAATCATCGGAGCACCAACCAGCACAGTATTAGCTTCGTCATGAAGAAGAGGCCGAGGAAGGACTGGATTTGGCGCGAGCTGCAAAACAGCCCCGCCAGCCCCCATGAGGCTGGTTGGGTCTCGGGGGGTAGATGGATGGTGTCCTACCCCTCACGACCTGGGACCAAGTCCGATGACATTGTCTTGGGGGAGCGAGTATATACCAAAGAGCTCCAGTTATTTTTTCTATGGTTTTACTATTTTGTTTTTAATTATTTACTTTCCCAGCACAAGGTAGGATGTAGGGATATATTTCCTTATCTAGGATGGAAACTAGGCTTTTCTACATGTTCATAAGTGTCGGGTGTCATACAAGAAACTCGGACATATTCTGTTCCAAAGGCTTTTTAATCCTACTTGTATGGTTTGGCTTGTATTAATAATACAATTCCTCGTTGTTCGTTTAAAAAAACGACTCATGTTATATTTATTAATATGGCTTAGGCCCCGTAACTTTCAATTGTGACTCTTTGTATATCTATTAGGGATGTAGATCGATGTGAAGCTAACCAATTAAGGCTTAGGTAGGAAATTCTTTTTGTAAAAGGGAAAAACCTTCTCTCGTAATCCTAGGGTTTTAGTCGGCCGTCGTACCTTTGTCTTCTCTACATCTCTCCATGGACTCCGATTTACACAATCCGGGGAAGCCACGCACCATGCTCCCAACCCGGGCCCCCACCGACCCCCTTATCGACATGATCATCCTCAGAACCGGACATCTCTCGGATTCAAACTACTCGAGTCCTACTTTGGAGATTGCATGTCCGAACAATCACATAGTGGTGTCCGACACCGATCCGACAGACATGCATGAACCCCTTCGGAGGCGATCATGGTCTCCATCACTAGATGTAGTTGGGATCTCAGTGGAGACGGGTCGTCTCGGCCCTCCCCCGACTCCTCGGGACAAGGAATATCGGCCATCGATCGTCAGGGGCTTGGGTGGTCGGTACAAGCAACTGCATATGATCAGTTATCATCGGGGTTTATTGCGACATACCCTAGCGATTGGACCTCGTCCTCGAACGGTGGGGAGGAGACCGGGAAACACCATCGAGAGTAACGTCCGGGACCAGGCTATGCATGGGGGAAAAGCTTTTCCTGTTTTATGTGCAGGTGAACATGTCCAAATGCAAGGGACATAGAGGGAACCTCAAGGTCACACAACTCCAGTTGCAGTAGATCGGGCGACATCACGCCCCCAAAAGAAGTCGGAAACATGCTCCACAATGCACACAGTAAGGGACGAGGAGGGAGCTCAGGAGCCACACGTGGATGCGTCGCTGCCTCCTTCGGAACAATGAGAGGACCCGACGGGGGTGGGAAGGATCCAGTAGGGCCTATACCCACAGACCCGGGACTGCCGGTGCTGGGAAGTCTCGGAAAAGCCGCAATCAGAGCACTATTTTCAGATTTGCGTTATGCTTTTTATTATTTTAGTTTGGGTTGGTTAGTCTCTTTCGATTGTTGGACTAGTTATTTTCTATTTTGTTTCTTTGAAATGTCGGTAAGGGGATGTCCTAAGTTAGTATCTGCGATCCAAAGCAGTATTTTTCTACAGATCCATGAGCATCGGGTTGATTACGGATAACCAGGACATATATCTGGAACCCAGAGCTTTTACGCCCTACCTTTTTTTTATATGTTTTACTTCTTGTATTAATGGACTTCTCCGATTACTCGTTTCAAAAAAAAAGGTGTAGATAGGAAATGTATTAATTTCACATAAAAAAAGTTACATATATATGGAAAGAAAAACTAGTATCTCTAGAGCTCGAGATCATCATGATTAGACTTAACTATCGGCATTGTCACAGCCAAATATTACAGAGATTTTATTTCATTATTACACAATAGTTTAAATTAACATTTGCAAATCTTATTATCAGTAATTAGAGAACGGTCCATAGAGGATGCTCCTGTTGTTGATGGGCTGCAACGGTCTCGCATTTCCTTCTCCGTTCTAAAAACACACAAAAATTAGGTTATTTCAAAAGCGTTAGGGAGCGATGTGAAAATCAGGTATAACTAAGTATAATTGTTTCTTAAAATTATTTTTCATTCAAAAAATTTGGACACTTACGTCGCCAAAGGCAGTGCGAATGAGGTGAACTTGTTCTCTCGAAACATTTTTGATCTACAAACAAGTTTGTACGTTAATAATCGCACGAACAAATCGTAAGAATTCATGGTTCAGGAGAAGTATACACACCCTAGTATCGACGATCCAAGTAACATTTTCGTAACAAGGAGGTGTAGTAAGCGAGCCCTTGTATCGATATTTAGTCAATCCATTAGACGTGATATTTCTGGGATCGACTAAACCTAGACTTATCGAGTTGTTTGTTTCGTTGAGTTGTGCGATACTGCTCATTATCTGAGATCAAAACAAAACGTGTAGCGTAATTAGTAAAAATAATACACATATAAGAGTTCCGAGAGCTAACAAGCTTAACGATTCGTTTTAGTTTATACGAGTTTCGTTTACCGTGGTGAGAAATGGATCGGGCTGACCGAACCGGTAGAGGTATGCGAATACGGTGATGTTGTTCGCAACATTAGAGTTGTTATTGATGTGAACCATATGCAATTCCAAATCGTACCTAATGATTAACGAATAAAAACGAGTAGATTAAATTAAATAACACTTTAATTATGCATAATTAACGATAATGTAGAACTTGAGTTTGGATATAGTTAAGGACCTGACTCCATAGATGGTGTGCTCGGAAGGTGCATGCCAATGGACATTGGCAAGAGTGTAGTTTATTCTTCTGTCTAGCTCGATAAAACCAGCACCACCTTCCCAATCAATCTGTTTTGAGTCCACAATTATCATATTACCAAGAATGTAATTTTTTTTATAGTCACTTATATCGGGACGGGGTTTTAAAATTAAAAGGTGAAGATTGAACGTCTACATGCAGATTATAACGTTGCGCCTAAGGAGGTTGGGTCAGAAGAGGAACATTGTAGGGAAACCCCAAGAGGATCAGGTGAAAGCTGAGAAACAGTCCCGCTAAGAAGAATGAAAGAAATTCACGGCTTCAGGGGCTGGTCTCGGGAGGGGTTCCTAGTTTGAGCATGGCCTCCCTTTGAAGCTAACGGATTCAGGTTCGGTCGTACTCTACAGAGTATGCATCGTCTAGGCAACACCTTGAGCAGTATTCGTTGGTTTCGTGTTAATATACTTTCAGTTCGCCTATATGACTTTTTCCACACCGTTTATGACGGTTCACTTGTTCTAGAGTTTTTTTGTAAAGAAACATTTTGGGGCTCGATACAGTATAATGACTCTCTTTTATTATTAATGAAATCTCGGTACCTTTTAGTCAAAAAGTATAGCGAGACAGTATATCTATGTGTGAACCGGTGATCTCATGGTAAAGATGATAAATGGGTTGTGGTCGGACCAGACTCTAATACAATGTAAATGTTGTTTTTAGAATGAACACTTATGTTGGGTTAGGCTTCCACAACTCAAAGATCAAATTTATTCATCGGATGCCAGGACCAAAATTTCCAATAAGTAGGACACGATAATTTTTTTCGTAATCGTAAAACACGTAAAAATATTGATATCACATGAAGACATAATAAGTTCTTATTTCTTACAAATCGTGATGTCTAGTTTTCATATTTTAAAACATTGAAAAATATGTTGTCAGTACGACAAAAATATATTTCTCGATGTGTATGATCACACTCTTATTCATTAATTAATCTTCCATGAAATTTCTCAATTGTCTTCAAAATATTCATAGCATAAATATTTTATCAATAACATAGTAATCGAGGTTTGAACTGGCTTGAAAATAAATATTTTCACCCGAATTCGGCTCGTTTCGTTTAATTTAACCTATAAATAATCAATAAAATGTATTTTGATTTTATCAAACAAGTGCAATCGTGAGCTCGAAATTAACTCGAGCTCATAACTAATGAACTTGAATAATTAACGAATAAAACTCACACCGTCTCATTTGTCACTCTAACGATTAATGAATTAAATACGGCGAATGTTTTTCATATCAACTTGCATTAAAAACTTCAATTAAGTAATTTTTATAAATAAAAAAATTATAAGTGGACTCTTTAGTCTTATATTCTTCTGATATGGGTTCGTAATACTTCAGTAATAAATACAACTTAGAAACAATCGATACGTGCGGGAAATGTTAATTTCCCGACGAACAAATTAATTGATGCAACTAATACACATGATATTTTTGGTTACAATTACTCTTTTGTTTCGCATTGGGAAGAGTTTGGGGTAATGGTACCAATTAGGTTATATGTCTTAATATTTCCCCCTAAAAATGACAATACTCAAAAATAGAATTTATCCAAATGAGTGAAAGAAACACAAAATAAGAATTATAATTATTCAAGTAATAATCAAACATTTATGAGATTCAATTAATGTGACTCACCCCAACATCATGGTCGCTTGTGAGATTTGCATTGGCAGGCTTATAATTCCTCGTTAAGTGCCCGATAGAGGTCACCGGAACAACGTTGTACGGGGATATATTGATCGGAGATTGCATACGTCCGGTCTTGCATTTTTCCCATTCCGGCTTAAGATCTCCCCATCTATCCGGCCCTTTGTCACTCCCGATTATGTAGTTAAAGTCGCCTTCTGCCTCTAAATGTTATAACAACAAATATTAGTTATGTTTATCATAAAGAAAACCGGGTATTTCTACTCTAGCGGGTTCAAACCCCTGATCCAAAGAAGCGAGATGGCTATCTTCACCATCAGACCAACCCAAGTGAGTATTAATGGATAATCGTGCAAAAAAATAGATAATTGCGCAAAGAACATACAAGTAAATGTATTTGTCATGCATGCACAAACATTTATATGCAACAAATACGTACCGACTATAAGCCTTGCACTCAGGGTTACGAGAAAGAGAACGAACGAGAGAAATTTCGCAAACGAGCTTAACATGATTCTTTTCCTTTGGTTATTCAAACTGGATGGTATTTTTTGCAAAGTGTTACACTGAAGTTTTGTTGAACTAAGTGGATGTGAGAAAGGTTTCCTTATTCCCAATCCTTTTATAGGCAATGTAGAGAGATAAAGAGAAACACTTTCTCATGCAACTTATATTCGTACAAATTATGTTTAAGTATGGTCTTTCCCTATTTACATATTAGGCCTTTTTCGGACTACCCCTTAATAATGTTTGAAATAGTACAAATTAAATCTATGATTTAGTAATTACCCGACTTGAAACCAAAACTTCGATTTCAACGCCTAACGAATATAGGTACTTTGAAATGTTGAATTCTTAAGAAGTAATTGACATATATATGTAGGTGGAAGAGAATTTATTCACCATTTGTAAGAAATCATTATATTAGGGTTTTCTTGACTACCCTTATCGGTAATAATGTTTGAAAGAACGTGTCATTGCAGACAGGACGAATGAAGTCCATGAGATATACCTATTAGTTTGAATAACATGCATTAAACATTTTAGGATTTCGTAATCATCCGACGTGAAATCGAAACTTCAATGTCAACACCTAAGGAATATGGCCTTTGTAAAAGAAACTATTTACCATTCGTAAAAAAAAATCATTATATTAGGCCTTTCTGTATTGCCCTTACTCGTAATAATATTCGAAAGAACGTGTCTTTGCGGACAGGAAGAATGAAATCCATGAGATATACGTATCAGATATCATTTTGGTATAAATAATATGCATCAAACATTTTCTGATTTCGTAATTATCCGACATGAAACCAAAACTCCAATGTCAAGACCTGACAAATATGTCCTTTGTAAGACAAATTATTTACCATTTGTAAGAAATAATAGGCCAATCTGGAGTATCCTTACCATATTTATGTCTGGAAGAACGTGTCTTTGCAGATAGGACGAATGAAATCCATGAGATATACCTAAGGCTATCCACAATGGGGTCGAAACGGTTAGGTCTGATTCCAGTCGAATGGGTGGCAAAAAAAAATGTGGGCCCGATTCGTGGGAAAAAGTGGGCCGAAACTATTTTTATATTATTTGGGCCACGTGGCGATTCTTCAAAGGAGAATCGAGCTTCGACTCGAATAAACGGTCGGCAGATCCACAGACTCAGCTGGGTGTCGAATCGACAGAATCGTAGGTTTTTTTTCTTCCAAAAATGTGCCGAATCGGCGCCTCTATTCGATGCGTAAAAGCCTCCATTATGGATAGTCTAATAGATATCATTCCGGTCTGAATAATACGAATTAAACATTTTATGATTTTGTAATTATCCGACATGAAATCAAAACTCCAATGTCAACACCTAAGGAATATGTCCTTTGTAAGAGAAAATTATTTACCAATTGCAAGAGTACAATTTTAGGCAGTTTTGATAAATACTCTCTCGTTTGAGTAGGTTTCCACATTGACTTCCAATTATAAGAAGTTTGGTTTGCAGAGTTTCCATCTGCCTAAATAAGGAAGAAAGTCTAATATTATGAATGAACTCTGCCTAATTATGAATTTAATCTCGTCGTATTTACTCATCCGTGTTTTGAACTTGACTTTTATCGGGAAAATTGAGTAACTATATTCGAAATTATATATGTTCTTGTTTATATTTTGAAAATTATTACTCTCAAATATATGTCTATATTATGTGTCGTATTTTGAAAATACTTCTCACATTAGGCACGTGTTAGGTTTGAAGAAAACACATCTCTCTGATCTCATATTCTTCCTCTTCCCAGAAAAACTCTTGTCGTTGGAGGTTGCGGTCAGCTAGGGTTTCTGATAAGATGACTTCAAAGGGGTTGCACTCGACTAGGGTTTCTCCGAGAGAGGAGAGTAAAAATAGAGGTTATAAGATAGTGGCTTCAACACCGCTAAAGAAGTAATATATTTAGAAAGTAATCGACATTTTCGTAAAAACGATGAAAATAATCACATATTTTAGAAAACAGTAACTTTCGAGATAAACAAGAACATGTACAGTTTCAAACAAATGAACTTAATTTTGCTCGTTACTTTCTCATCTCATCGTGAATGTGTAGAATCAAAATACACATATGAACAATTTGTCGCATAATAAGATGTTATTACATGTAAAGCACGTATAGCTCACTTAGCTGACGTTGTCTTTCTGACTATAAAGTACGTTTTTGTCAACATGTATCATTATCAAGAGTCCTAAATGCTTCATATACATAAATGACTTCTTACACATTTTACAAAAAAAGAAATGGAAAAAAGAAACAAACAAAAAAAGTTTCATTCCGTGAGTTGGTATAAATTATAATTGAAGCCAGTGTTCTAAAAATTCCGATTGGGCGCCGTCTAGACACCCGCCTACGCCTAGCCGTCCCGCCTACCCGCCCAGGCGGTTACAACAATTTTACGTAATATACTGACTTAATTAAAATAATTAGATGGTTATGGTGTTGGTGATATTAGGGGTTGTGCTTCTGAATTGTTTGATGTTATTTTTTAGGTATTTTAGATATTAGCTACCATTTTTAATATAATTAAATTCATATTTTATTTATATATATAATAATATATCTATTAAAAATAAAATAAAAATACAAATCCGATTAATCACCGATTAATCCCCAAATGACCTAGCCATCCGACTAGCGCCTAACGACTTTTAGAACCTTGATTGAAGCATTGCTTTAAATGTATAACTTGTATAACAGCCGTATCATCTTGTTTATTTAAAATAAGAAAGTATTTTATTATTCTCTTGAAACAAACTTATACAATATGAAATAAAACTAAACGAATCGGATTAATGACTGAGTAAGCCCAGCATCCTGGCTCGATAACACGACATTGGCATTTCACAGTCGACTACCCATAGATTAAGTGTAGAAACAAGAAATAAAATCCAAACACAACCGCCCATGTCTCGACTTGGATCTTACTAGATTGCCTGAAACTATGTCGGTCTCATACAAAGACCTTGCAAGGTACTAAGGTGAGTACGCTAGTTGTCTAATGAGCAACTCATGGGTTGACGGAAGAGAGGGCTCGATACTAGTCGACCTTGACGATGGCGGGACTGTCCTCCTCGGCGACTTCCTGTTTTCCCCAAGTATCCTTGTCACGCCCCAAATCCGGTTTTGACCGGGCTCGAGACGTGAACTTGAAACATTTACAAATAAAGCAATTTTGAAATGAAACAAGCTTCAAGTAATAACCACTGATAGTCATAAAATGAATAAAAGTCAATAACAGAGTCAACAGCTCAAAAACCAGTGTTTAAAGTTTAAAACAAAGGAAACACTGTACGTCTCTAACAAACTAGTCTAAGACCCTCGGAAGCTCCCCAGCATCGAGCATCCCACTAGTAAGAATCCCGCTCAAGACCTGAAAACACAACAAGGTAAGGGGTGAGCTTTCGCTCAGTGGGAAAAAGCAGTAAAGTAAGAGAGCCCCCATTTTAACAATAAAGCTGATTAGTACAGTCACTCGAAATTCGTAATCAACGTACTTAACCCAAAAGCAACATAAAATAAATTGATAAGAATAGCAATGTTTTAATGCAAGTAATACTCAAGGAAATCAACAAGAGATCACAATGAACAAGGTGTCGATTAAAGTAACATCTAAATATCGAAATACTGAATATTGAACCTTACCTATTAAACCAAGACTTGGACTTCGCCCGAGAAGACCGGAGTTAGGCCAGGACGTCAGCAGCTAGGAGACGTAGCTGTGGTTCTTCTTGAGGTAGGGAAAAGCCGTAAACTCCACTCCTAATTTAAGAACTACTAATAGTATGCCTATAGGATAATTAATAACTGGAAAGGTCCTAGTTTGCATATAGGATGTGATTCACTAGAATAACCGTATTTCAATTATAATAATAAACGGACGAGTCTTAGTATGCATATAGGATGCGATTCACTAGATTACCCGCTTTCAATATCTTGGGTACACCTAGCTGACCCGCCTAGGCGGTAATTAAAATAATTAGATGGTTATGGTGTTGGTGATATTAGGGGTTGTGCTTCTGAATTGTTTGGTGTTATTTTTTTAGGAATTTTAGATATTAGTTACCATTTTTTAATATAATTTAATTCATATTTTATTTCTATATATAATATATCTATTTAAAAAATACAAATCCGATTAATCCCTGTCTAGTCCCCGATTAATCCCGAAGGACCTAACCACCCGACTAGCGCCTAACGACTTTTAGAACCTTGATTGAAGCATTGCTTTAAATGTATAACTTGTATCACAGCCATATCATCTTGTTTATTTAAAATAAGAAATTATTTTATTATTCTCTTGAAACAAACTTATACAATATGAAATAAAACTAAACGAATCAGATTAATGACTTAGTAAGCCCATCATCCTGGCTCGATAACACGACATTGGCATTTCACAGTCGACTACACATAGATTAAGTGTAGAAACAAGAAATAAAATCCAAACACAACCGCCCATGTCTCGACTTGGATCTTACTAGATTGCCTGAAACTATGTCGGTCTCATATAGAGACCTTGCAAGGTACTAAGGTGAGTACGCTAGTTGTCTAATGAGCAACTCATGGGTTGACGGAAAAGAGGGCTCGATACTAGTCGACCTTGACGATGGAGGGACTGTCCTCCTCGGCGACTTCCTGTTTTCCCCAAGTATCCTTATTGAACCAAGCAAGCCTGTAGAGCAGACCTCACCCTATCATTAGAGACCAAATCCTCTTTAGAGGAAATCAATACCAGAATCCACATACAAGTAGCGTCATTCAACCATGATTTGATTGCGGCCTTGTCTACCCAGGTCGTATCTAGCCACCAATCCCTTAAGCCCTCGTCATAGAGATGACACCCCAACATCTAGAGAATCAACAAAACTATTGGGATTGATGCAACACCTAATCGAAAGTTGTGGAGTCGATGAGTTGTCACCGTCTTGCACTCGCCCGTGACTACTACGGCAGGAAGGGTTAACACAAAGAAGAAAAGAGGAACCACCGTTGTACAGTATCGAGGGTTATCATCGGTAATGCCCAATCCCAGAATCACAACAACGCAAGGGAGGGAAGTACAAGAAAGGGAGCATTAGTTTTTTTTTCCCTTGCGCGTGATCTACTTTTCTCCATATCATCCTACTCCACTACCTCCACCTCTATCTGTACCCTCTCACCCTATGATCGCTAGAGCTAGAGACGATATATTCCGACCGCGTGAGGTTCTTGATCTTCTTGTCACATCTCCCACTCCCTCACATATACCTCGCTCTTACACTCATGCCCTATCTTATTCTCACTGGACACAAGCGATGCACTTCAAAATTAATGCCTTACGTGCCGATGACACATGGGATCTCGTTCCATGTCCACCTGGTGCTAACATTGTTAGCACCAAATGGGTATTTCGTCAGAAATTTCAATCTGATGGTTCCAGTGAATGGTACAAAGCTCAACTTGTTGCTCAGGGATTCACTCAACAACCTGGTCTTGACTATGATGACACTTTCAGACCTGTTGTCAAACCTGCCATTATTTGGACCATTCTCAGTCTTGCCCTTTATTTTTCTTGGCATATTCACCAACTTGATGTTAAGAACGCCTTTCTCTATGGTCATCTCACTGAAACTGTTTATATGAAACAATCCCTAGTTTTATTGACTCCTCTTCTCCTCATCATGTATTTCGTCTCAAGAAGGCTCTATATGGTCTCAAATAATCCCCTTGTACTTGGTATCAACGTTTTGCTACTTACCTAGCCTCTCTTGGTTTTGTTTGTCACGCCCCAAATCCATCTCTTGCCCGGACTCGAGGCATGACTAGAATAAATGATTTAAAAACAACGACAACTCAACAATAAGTTCCTGAAAACTCCAATAAGAAACTCAAATCCACAAAATTCAGTTTAAAACATCGATAACCCTCCAGGGGTGTAATAATAATCCTCCACAAAATCTGTTCTAAACGAAAAGAAATAAAAGCGAAGTCTCTACAGACACCCACACCGAGAAGCTCCCGAGCCTCTACTCCTCAATCAAGCCTGTAAACACAACAATGAACTCACAGGGGCGAGCTTACGCTTAGTAGGGAAAACACGTAACAAGGTGAACCTTAAACTCCATAAATCAACAGCAAAGTCAACAAGATCAATAATTCAACAGCAAAGTCAACAAAATAGCTCATAACAAATACAGGAAAAAGGTAAACCAGCCAATGTCGTGGCACATGAAGTCTCCACCCTCCGATCCACATATGATGTGTCCTCTCGGATTTTCCCTCAAATCCAGAGGAGACGCATAACATTGAGGCGACCGGAAACAACCCTTCGGGGCGATAACATTGGGATTCTCATAAACGTCTCCAAAGGATTTTATGTCCTCGGGAACCAAGGTATTACTCCCATAGGAAGCATACACTTGGACAATTCAATAATAATCAGTTAATAATTGAATAACGCACTCAACCGAAACACGAAATAATCCAATCCCAACAACCACCAATTCATTACCACACATAGCTCACACATCACCAATTCACCACAACACACTGTACACGAATCACATAATTATAGCACACCAATCACACAATCCCCACTTACCGTTCACTTACCAGTCTCGAACCAACGGGGCATCGATCACCTGATTGCACCGCTCGGTACAACCAGTCATACTCGATGCTCCAAGCAACCATTTAAGTAAATCAAGTAATCATTCAAAGACATTCAATAGTCATGAGGGAGTTTAGTCAACCGATCATAAACCTTCAAACGAGCATTCACACATGCAATTCAACTAGTTCTGTTAGACCCTTTAGCCTATCCACTAACAACCAACAACCAAGCATGTGATCCTAACACACAACTAATCCGAGGGCTTTGCCAAGGCTCCTCTACCAGACAAGCAATTCCCAAGTATTGAAAGCGATTTACACTAGTGATTGACATCCTATTCATTCACCACTAGACACTTCCGGTTATTAATAATTGAAAGACAATTATGCTAGTTATTCGCATCCTATAGGCATTTCTAGGAACTTTCCGATTTTATTAGCCTAACATGCATACTAAGCATCATAAACGAGGGGTTAAGGCTTTCCCTACCTCAAGGTCTTCCTCTCAACACTTTGATGAAGCCCGGTGGTCACCACTCCGTTCTTCACTCGGGTCTCGGCGTGATCTTTGCTCCTCTAGCTCGATCCCCAAAGTCTTGGACACAAAGAAACGTTAATTAGACTCCACTTAAACAGCAAGCAAAACCCCCAAAGCCCCTCCAAAGTTCAGCTCAAAACCAAGATCAACCAAGGCGAAAAACCCTCAAAGAAACCCCCACCCTGGTCTGCCACGGACCTGGTCACGGATCCGTGAGGCCAACCATCACGGTTACCATCACGGAGCCGTGACGAGTGCCGTCACGGACTCCCTCACGGAGCCGTGACGTCTCCCGTCACGGGATCAGTCACGGATCCGTGGCGCACCAGGGCAGTTTCGCCCTTCTTCAACCTCCAGCTCCTTTTCTCCGAAAAACCACCTTCAAACCCCAAATTTTACCCCTTCCAACTCCCAAAACAGTCCAAATCCTTCAATACTCCTCTACCCATGGTAGGAATCAACCCACAAATAAGTTTTCAATGATTCATCAAATCAAACCCAACTCAAGCTCCAACAAACTAATGATTTCTCAACAAAAAACCCAACAAAGCTTCTCATCAACAACATCTCCCACCATTTCTACTCAAACCCAACAACATCTAGCAATTTCACCCAAAACCCATGAAAAGAGATGAAGAGAAATGAGGATTAGAGAGTTCCATTACCTCTAGATTGTTGAGATGAAGAAGATGCTAGTGATTTTGAGGAGGGATGGCTAGAGGAAGACTTCAAGTGGCCTCTTCTTCCTTGATTTTCCTTCAAAGCTCCATGGGAGCTCTTCTCCCTTGCTCCTCCTCCAAATTTCGGCTACACCAAAAGAAATGAGTTGATCTTGCTTTTCCAAACTCATATAATACTTAGATGTGTCAAATGACCAAAAGCCCTTGAGCTAGAATCCCTTGTAGAAGCTTTTGGAAGGGTAAAAGGGTCTAAGACTACTCCTTTTTCTCTCTTTCAACCAAATAGGGACAAGTGTCCAAATAGGTTATTTACTTTTCCAAAATAATTTCCAGCACAATAAAATAATGCTTTTAGTCGATTAAAAGTCTCGTTTTGACCACAATTGACTTTCTCCAACATTATACTCAAACGAAAGGAATTTCTCCCCTTAAGCCAACCATGATGATGGCTAATTCGTTTGGGTTCCGGAAAAGTCCCGAGTGACTTCTTGAGTCATCGGTTGACTTTCCGGTGGCAAGTCAAACTTGCTTGAAAAGTCACCGGTTCGACCGGGAGCGGGTCTTACATTGTTAGTAGTAAGGCTGAAACCTCTCTTTTCATATACACGCGGCCCTCATATTGCCTCCCTCCTTCTTTATGTTGACGACATTCTTCTCACTACTTCCTCTTCCTCTCTACTTATCTTACTAATTACTCTCCTTAATTTCGAATTTATGATGACGGATCTCATCTCCCTTCATTACTTCCTCGACATCTCGGTCACTCGTACCCGATCTGGCCTCTCAAGAAAATTTTGCTCGTGATATACTTGCTCGAGGAAATATGTCTTCTTGCAATCCTTGTCGCACTCTCGTTGACAGTAAATCCAAATTGTCTTTTCATTTGGACCTCATGTTTCCAATCCTTCCTTATATCATAGCCTCGTTGTTGCTCTTCAATACCTCACTTTCACCCGACCCGATATTTCTTATGTTGTTTAACAAAAAAAAAGTTTGGTCATGCACGATCCTCGTGAAACTCATTTTCATGCTCACAAACGCATTCTTCGTTACCTCCAAGATACTTTGTCTTATGGTCTTCATATTCGCCATTCTTCTTTCTCGTTCACTGCTTATTCTGATGTTGATTGGGCTGACTGCCCCGATACTCGTTGTTCAACATCTGGTTATTAAGGTAGAGAGTTGTCAACTACTATAGCGTTTCTCTCTAGTTTTTTTCCAAAACCTAGCTCATCTTCAGCCTGCCGCCACCCCTTCCCCTACCTACTTTTTCCCCTCTCCCTCTCAATCCTTATCCTCTCCGTTCAGCCTCATAGTCTTTGTTCGTGCTTTAGGTTCATGCTTCAGGTGACCGGCCCATGCCGGAACGCTCTGCTCACCGGATCTTGTTAGAGTCCTCGCCTTCATGACGGATCCATACCGTTTTGTCAACCACACCACTTCAGCCGCAGATCTAGAAGACCCTGTCAAACCAGAGCTGCTCGTCTTGCCGGAAACACCCTGGGTGCGTGTCGGCCGTTCTTTTCTCGTCCCTCTCTGACTCTCTGTTCTATTGTTGATGTTGAAATCTAGTCGGAGCTCCGACGACTCCCCTGGATCGTCTACAGGTGTGGTCGGATTCTCGTTCTAGCTGGGAGTTTCAGTTCTAACCTTAGAGCTGGACTTCCTAGGTTGACTTTCGTGCTTTTCTAAAACTCCACTTCTCGGTGAACAAGGCTAAGATCTTTTGCTCACCGACGTGTGGAACTCGGGTGGACAGGGTTGGGTTGGGCCCTAGTATGGGTCTTGGTGGTCTAGTGTATGGGTCGAGTCTGATCTAGTGTTCGGGTCGGTTAGATCTAGGTCTGATTCAAGGGGATTCAAGTACAGATCCATCCACGCGGGAGCTTTTCGGTTTGCTTTGTTTCCTTCTCTGCCTCTCGGGACCTTCGTTTAGGGGAGTTCAAGCTCGCTCGCCAGATTTGGTTACCGATCAAATCTGGTTTTGAACTCTTTCTGGGTTTGGCTTCACTCGTGCACGATATTATTACAAGCCTTCTCATTCGGGTTCTCTTTTGGTGTTGACCGACAAGGGGTTACCAGTTTTGGTATCGGAACGCTCATCTCGAGTTTCAGTCTCGGATCTCCATATAGTTGAGGGGTCAGTCTTCGGCCGGTGGTGTGGTCATGGAAGCAAGTAGTTGTTTGGGCTCTCGATGGTGGCATTTCGCTTCTCTTCAGACTTTGGTGTCAGATCTGTCTGTGTTCAGACTGGCTCGTGCTCGGTATAACTACAGGCGTTCCCCTTCTTGTCCTCGCTAGGTGTTTCCCAATGAGGGGTTACCAGTCACGGTGTCAGAACGCTCAGTTCAAGTCCAGCCTCCAATCCTCAGAAGTGTTGATTTCCTGCTGCCTGCTTATTGGAGTGTGTTGGTCTGAAGCTCGATCGTGGCGTTTCCCTTTTCTGTTGGCTTTGGTGTCAGATCTATCCGGGTTCGAGTTGATTTGTGCTTAGTATAACTACAGGCCTTCCCCTTAGGTGACTCGCTTGGTGTTGGATGGAGAGGAGTTACCAGTCACGGTTTCGGATCGCTCAGCTCGAATTGAGGCTAGGACCCCCGGAAGTGATGTCTTGCTGCTGCCTACTTGGAAGTCTGTGCTCCTTCTTGGTAGAAATACCGGTCCTTCCCCTTTGGGCCTTTTCTCGGTGTAGGCTGGAATTGGGTTTTGGTGGACTGAGTTCGATCTCCTCCGTTCATAATCGAGTTGACCTTGGATGCGCCCCTGTCGAGGTTTCTAGTGCCTTTATCTAGTTCAGGCGTGGGACTCCTTTCTCGACCTTTTGGTTGGTGTTTGTAGTGGTTCTGGTTTAGTCGCTCCTGTTGTTCAAGCTCTTCGGCTCCATACTCTCTATCAGGTGAGGTGTACTTGTTCTCCTTTTCCACTGCTCTTCTCAAGTACTGGATCAGGGTGTAATAAGTATTGTTTCGGGCTTCATGGTTGAAAATTTCGGGTTCAAGACCTTCTTCACTCGATTACACTTCATGATTGTAAAATTCGGGTGTTAGACCTTTACATTTCTTGGTTTTGAGCTTAATGTTTGTAATATATAGATTTTAGACCTTCTTTATTCAGTTTGCGCTCTTGTTGGGTTGCTGAGGTTCCTATCATAGGAACGCTCCTTCATTGTGAGTCTGGTTTGCTCTCATGTTGGGATGCTGAGGTTCCTTGTATAAGAACATTATTTCATGTATCAGGTTACTCCCCTCGTTGGGACTGTCATGAGGCTGAGTTGACATGCCAACGCTCAATTCACAGGTCTGTAGCTAGACCGTTTCATGTACTCATTTTCTACCTCTGAAGAGGTTTAATTTAAATTTTCATTCGCTGATAAAAAAACATCTGGTTATTGTGTCTTTCTTGGTTCTAACTTTTCCTCTTGGTCGTCCAAACGTCAAAACGTTGTCTCTCGTTCTAGTGCTGAAGCTGAGTATCGTGGAGTTGTTAATGTCGTTGCCGAAACTTGTTGGTTACGCAATCTCCTTTTAGAGCTACACTGCCTTTTATCCATTGCTACCCTTGTATATTGTGATAACATTAGTTCTACGTATATGTCCGCTAACCCAGTCCAGCACCAACATTCTAAACATGTTGAATTAGATTTACACTTTGTTTGTGAGAAAGTTGCTTCAGGACAAGTTCGTGTACTCCATGTGTCATCTTTCTATAAGTTCGCGGATGTCTTCACCAAAAAGTCTTCCGTCAGCTTTGTTTGATGATTTTCGATCCAGTCTCAACGTCTTGCCACAAATTGTTTCGACTACAGGGACGTGTCAAGTGTATATAATTATGCTGATTTAATTGATTATTGTGTCTTATTATATCATTAATTATATTTCCGTTTTCATATTATATCATTGATTATGTTTCTTGACATGAGAATGCACAGAATCCTACTGGGGATTACCAAATAGTATGAACAATTAGAATGAGACTTTTGACTTCTGTAAAGAAATGAGACTTTTGACTTTTACCAATATGCTGAATCTAATTATTAGGAGTGGCCAAATTTTATCGGAACTTAACTCATAGGATCTAGGAATTTACCTCTGGTCTATGCTTCTCAGATACACTGTTGTTAGGATGTTGTTTAAGTTGTATGAGTGGAAAAAAGAAAGTTGTACCATTGTTTTACTCTTCACAATCAAGGAGTTTTTTTTTTTAACAACGCATCCATGGAATCGATAAATAAACAATAGTTTCTCGCTGCTCGTTAAATCAGGTATATCGTTTGAGATTTTGATACTAATTTCTCGTTTTTTTTTCAAGAAAAGAGAGGATTTCATTACTCAGAATCGTTAATAAGTAACTTCAAAAGGGATTTTGGCAGTCTATCAAGCGCCCATACAAAATTAACCCAGTTGCGGGCTCGTCTAACTAAATAATTTGTCATACTATTTGCATCTCTATGAAAGTGTGACACCATGAACCCTAGTAATTCCCTAAAAAGCCCTATACAAGCATCAATAATGTCTCCAAGAGGAGTTAATCTCCTATCAGCGTGAGATATTGTAAGAACCACTCCTAAACAATCTGATTCTATCACTCCACTCATGCATTTGTTCTGAGCAATCCACTGAAGTGTTATGTGAATTGTCGATGTTTCTATCATCTCGGGATCCTTGATACCTTGAAATAATATCGAACAAAGTTGAACAACTACACCTTGTTCGTCCCTGACACACCAAGACACCGTGCACCTTGTTGAGAAGTGTGCATGGAGGAATAAAAGCTAAGAATTAGGATGCTGGTATATAAAGGTCTGCATTGTGCCAATTCTTGCAAGAGTTCCCCGTAGTCCCGTATTGTAATAATACTTTTTCCTCTGATCTTAATTAGATAAACCGAGAAAAAAAACTAAAAACATTATATGTAATGATAATTAAATAGTATATTCTTAAAGATGTGAGAAAAAAAAAATTGGGTCAATGGAACGTAGTGCAGCCACAGGGTAATTAAACAGCCAAGAGAATTATGAAAAAAACTCTCTCTCGTAACTTAAGACTAAACCGTAGCCTATCGTTTCTGCGTCTATGACTTCTGATTCCTTTGCAGCTGTCGACACAACTTCTGCAATTGCTGCTCCAGCCGGTCTGCGCGTGTCTTCTCCCATTTAGTCTTTGTCTTTGACGGGTGTGGCTACAAGGAATCCCTCGGCATCAAATCTCCGCCGAAAGAGGAAACCTAAACGTACCACTCTCTCCTCGTCGGTGATGCCCGATGCTCCCACCATTCTCGCATCATCGGTGAACCTCCTTCCATATCGGTCCCTATTCCCCCTCCGCCTCCTCTGTCCTTGGCAGTTGTCTCGTTCTCCGTTGGGAGTTCTCCGCCGCTGCCACCGACGAAGCCGCGTCGAGGACGACCGGTGAAACCTAGGGCTGTGGCTCTGAAACCTAGGGTGGTGGCTCTGATACCACGCTATGCATCGCAGCCTAAGGTTTCCTTGATCGTGGCGGGTGCGACTCCTCAACCCATCGCCCCCGTGTCTCCGTTATCTGGTCCCTATCCTCCGCTTCACCGTGATCCGGCCAAAGGAAAAGCTCCGATGGAGAACGAGAACGGGGTCGATCCTCGGGAGACGCTGCTACCAGACTTCCCTTAAACGGAGGTTAAAGCAGTGGGACTAGGGCGTCGTCTGCATAATTGGGACAAGGTTCCCCTGATCCTCACATGCCTGAATGTTCCGCAAGGCATGGTTAGGGGTCGGTCGACACTATCGTCAGAAGATCCTCCGCCTCCTCTTGCTGCAGATGATCTAGACCTATAGGCCTCGCTGGTGGCTCTTCAAGATGGGGTCTTCTCTTGCTCCATCGAGGATGACGAGGTAGTGGTTCCCTACTCTCCGGTTAACTCGGTGATTATCTCTTGGAAGTAGCGGGGAATGGCTGGGCGCCTTTGGTCGGTCATGGCACCAAGAAAGGAGATGCTCCTGCGAGTTATCACCACCACCTGGGGTAAATGGCGGATGGCTTGGTCGTCAAGGAACTAGGCTCGAGTTTGTTTGTGTTCTAGTTTCGGGCGGTAGAGGCTATGGCTTGGGTTAGGGCCACTGAACCCTAGTCTTTTGATAGACGTCCCCTACTGTTAGGCGACCTCAGTCCCTATGCTCGAGACACCCCCCCCCCCCCCCCCCCCCCTTGTTGGATCGCATTCAGCTCTAGGTTCATGTTTGAGGTTTGCCGCTCTTGGTCCGCACTTAAGCGACGGGGCACACAATTGGAGATACTTTGGGTGCATGTGTGACTGTATCGAGCGACCAATAGGGCATGTGCTGGGGAGGTTTGGTAAGGATACGATACTGGCACCTCGTTGATCGGCCTCTTCAACGAGGACTGGTGCTACGGTTTACAGACTTCTCGGATCCTGTCAATGTGGAACTCACCTACTCCAAGTTGTCGAGATTCTGTTATAATTGTGGGCGGATGGGCCACATTGTGCGGGATTGCAAGCTGGAGGTTCGGGACGACCTGATGTTTTGGTCCTTTATGTTGGAGTATCAGAAGGGAAAACAGGGTAAGTCATATGCCACAGATTGGGAGGAGCAGAAGTTGGCGGTACCTCCTAGTTTTAGGAAACTATCCCCAAGCACTGTATCTAAAGGCACCCCATCTCTTGAGAGGACCCCGGGGGTTTCCCCAAGCATTTTATCTAAGGTTACAAGGGCTCGGGGCACCGGAGTACTTGACCCGGGATGGAAGAACTTGGTACCCGGCCAACTATCTGGTAGCCGGGTCCCTGAAATTCCAACGCCCATTTCTAGGGGTGCGGAAGTACCTACGCCCGTTACTGTTGGGATTAAAGATATTAGAGCTTCCTCCACTGGCAGAGTCAAGCGGATTGCTGCAGATGCACCTAGGGACGATCAGGCAAAGGCTGGTAAGCAGCCTCGCCAAGAGGAATGTTAGACACCCGGGGCCTCAAGGACCGACCTTGTAGGGGTCCCTGGTATACGACGTACCTCCTATTACTGATCCAGTCCTGGTCCATGGATTGGACTGGGACTTCTAGTGCCACTCTCTTACTCCCCACCGTTCGTTCATGCCTTTGTGGCCGCCTTAATGGCATCCTGAAATCTGTTTCAACATGTTTCATTTATGTTTTGAACACCGCCTGTGATGATTATATTGATAAAAAAAATTATGAACTTTTTGTTCTATGTCTATTCTTTTCTAGTGGTCAGAGAGCTCGCTCCGTGATGCACACCTCTGTTATGCTTTACTATTAATGAAATTTTCACTTTTTAGTAAAAAAAAAATAGTATATTCTTAAGATAGTTTTAATTGTTTTTCTCTCTCTCGTAACTTGAGACTACGACTAGCTTTAGCCGCCCTCTGCGCAACTATGTTGCTTCCCTTTTCTGATGTCGCCGTCGACAGGCTGTTCGCCGCTGCTCCTGCCGCCCCTGAGCCTCACGTTGTGCATGCCCTTCCCTCGCAGACCGTGTCCAATGCTGGGGATATTAAGCCTCGCCGAAGGAGAAGGCCGAAACCAATCTCTGCCGGTCAGTCAACCTTCTCACCCTCTCTTCCTTCGCCGCCGCTACCCCCGTTTTTCTCGACCGTCGTGGTTCCCTTCTCCATGGGTGTGCTCTCTTCCTTGTCTGCTCCAAAACCACAATGGGGTCACCCCTGAAGCGGACTAGTGTTGCTTTAGCTTCACGTAACCCTCGCCCGCCGTCTCCGCCGTCGAGCCTAGCCCTAGCTTTGCCTCCTGGTCCTGGGATAGTTCCTTCAACCCTAATCCAAAGGGTCCCCCGCCGCACCAGGCCCTTATCCTGTCTACAGTTCTTGTGGGCGACGAGAATAGGGCAACCGTCCATGTTCTCCACAGAGACTCACTGTCTCCACCTTCTGTCGATGACTCTGTTGTTGCCCCTCTACAACGGAATCCGACGAAGGGTAAAACGAATATAGATAGATATAATTAACCCTTAAATGGTGATAACGATTTAAGATGCAACGTGTTGTCGTGCTTTTTATAACACACTTTTTGCCCATCCTCTTTGTAGGACTGAAATTGATAGGTTACACAATCAAATTGTCACGGTCATGAACTAACAACTCAAAACTATATAGTAGTAAGAAATCAACATCTTTATTCATTATCCGAAAACTAAGTTTACAACCAAATAATCAGAATAATTTAGAATACAACTATATTGCAAAATTTGTAAATAATCATTACTAGTGATGCAATTTTTCTCTCCGAGAAAAAACTCCATAAGCAATCTCTCTTTGGTTACGAGGCTGCAATGGTCTTGCATTCTCCTCCGCAGACTGCAAATTAAACAATCCGAATAAAAAAGTTAAATTATGAACCGACGAGCTTAACAATGATCATGTATTATACACGTATAACTAAATACGGGATACCCAATTTATCCCCTCGAACCACATTTTTTTTAATGCGAACGTGTTATTCTTAATTTTTTTTCTTCTCACAAACGTTTTTACACCTTTCGTTTATTATTCGAAAACAATGTTCTAAGAATCGTTAGGCACTAATCGGACGGCTAGAACCTTTTGGGGATTAATCGAGGATTAAATGAATTAATTGGGTCGGCCAACAAAGAAATGACACCTAGGCGGGGCCTGGTCGGGATCTTTAGAACACTGGAAAGTAATGTTTTTTGTTAGTTTTTCTTAATTTCCGTTAATTAGGACGGAAATTTCGAAGAAAAATCATAAATCCTTAAAATCCCTGTACCCCAAACCCTAAAAACACTTCCGGAATACTGAACTCTGAAAACCCCTAAACTACACCCAATTGGAAGGGCAAGAGAAGTGGGTTAAGGATCCGGGAGGATTTTTTTAGGGTTTGAGGTAGGGGTATTTTAGGGATTTTTGAATTTTTTTTTGTGATTTTCCGTCCAAGGTGAAAATTAAGAAAAAATGACGTTATTTTCTGATAATAAACGAAAGGTATAAAAATGTTTTTTAAAGAAGAAAAAAATTAAAGACAACACGTTTGCGATGAAAAAAGCAATTTCAAGACATAATATCGGGATTTCCTCGACTAAATATTACTCACATCATGTACCGCAGCGCGAAGTATCTGCACTTGTTCGGATGACACAGAACTTATCTGGGAAATGATTCAATATTGTTTAATTATTTGATTTAGATAAATACAAGTAATAAAACAATCTTAAGAATTTATTTTATGCAAATTTATATTTGTGTACCTTCTTGTGGATGATCCAAGTTACACCCTCCGTACAAGGAGGGACAGTAAGTGAGCCCAAGTACTTGTAATATAAGAAACCTTTCATGGTGATATGTCTCGGGTCAATCACGCCCTTGTTTCTCTCGTCTTCTCTATTCCCGATCATCTTTAGTATGTCTACGATGAGCTGAAATTCGATTCGGAACATAATTATTTTAGATCATAGTGTATCAGTATATGGGAATATCGATTCATTACCTGATACTTTAAATTGTATCACGTCTCAACTTGTTTTAGGGATGATTGTAAAAACTTACCGTGAATTATGCACGTTCTGTACATACTCACGGTGAATTATTTTTCGCATATCCGTTATCTTTAACGGAATTCAGTCATGTGACAGTCACATAACATCAACTCTTTTTTTGAAAATGACAGTTTTACCCTTTTACATTATATGTGTTTCGTTATTCGTAATCCTTATATATATAATGTGCAATTTGAAACCCTTATGCATGCACTCTTATAGGGATACTTTAGAGTTTTTGCAACAACAACAAAAATGAACTCTAGCAGTGGATTTACAAACGAAAAATAATTCGTTTGAACTTAAATTAATTAATTAATTAATGAATCAATTAGATAAGAGGTATTAATTGGTTTTACCATTGAGAGGAAGGGGTTACGTCGACCCAATCTGTAGAAGAGAGCCACAACTACAATGCTATTATTGTTGCTTACATGAACCATGTGTAGCTCCAAGTCATACCTAATACCAATTTGTACAAACAAAAAAAGTGATCAAATAAACTATGTTTTTCATAAAACTCAAAGAACCAGGTATTTTTTTGTTAGGGTTTTGAAAATGAAAAAACCTTCTTCCGTTAAGAGTGTGTTCGGAAGGAGAATGCCAATGACTTTGTTTTAAAAAATAGTCCATCCCGTTGATTCGGACTGAACCTGCGTCATCCTTCCATTCGACCTGTGTTTACAATCACTCGTATTTAATATTTCATGAGCGAGTTTTAACGAAACAACAAAATTATTTGTGTTATCGGGATTGTGTTGCCTCGAATTGGTTTCATAGCGTGATCATAACATACATATATTATAGATTGGATTGTTGCAAAAAAATGCATCATGAGGTATTCAATTTTTGCAATTTATAACTATTTTCTTTGATCATTACAAAAAAATAATTGTATATGAATGATAATTTTACCCTTATAATTTAGATTTTAAAAATAATAAATCCATATTTTGAACCCTTAAGTTTCTTTTCCTTTTTGTATTGTACAAAAAATAAGAAATTTAAGGGAAATGAAAGTTCAGATTTTTTGCTTTTTCAGTATTATGTTTTAGATTTAAATTTTCAAGGGTCAAAATTATCATTTAAAATTAAATGTATACAAAGTGCAACAGAAAAACAAGTTTGTGACAGTTTATTATAACCATCAACAGAAATGACAAGTTGCAAGGACTGAATACCTTAAATACTTTTTGTAATTATCGCTTATTAGAAATACGATTATAGAATCTCACCGCGATATCATGACCTCTGTTCTTTATGGTAGCATTACCAGGCTTATAATTTCTATTCAGCCGGCTTAACAACAATGGAGCAAGCCTAACCCTATTGCTGGACAAATCGATTGGGGATTGCAAATCTCCATTGTTACAAGCTTCCCATTCTTTCTTGATCTCTCCCCAACTCGCCGGTCCTCTCTGGCTCCCTTCTATGTAGCTAAACTCGCTCTCGTCCTCTACATCATAACATATTACACTATAAATAACTACAAGATCACTTATTTCGATTATCAGCGTCGTAGAATTTATAAAACAAACCTAAACAGGTTTGAGCTCATGTATTTACTTACCAACTTCTTGGGATGTGGTTGGTGTGAAATGAAAGCTCCATAATAGCACAATCACAATAAACAAATAATAAGAAGTTGAGATGGGTATGTTTAGATTCTTCATCTTTTGCTTCAACCTAAGGTATATGAGAAATTGATGTGTTATTGAAGATTTGTTTGGGTGATATAGTTTTGTTTCTAGGGTTTTATATATTAGTATGTACCCACCTTTTTAATGTATTGTTGAAAAATAGTTATATTTACAAGTAGGTCCTCTCTCCCCCAAACTTCTAGTGATGGAATGATGAGACTGGTCCTTGTAATAACTAAATGATAGTAGCTTTTTTCTCACCAATTTCATGTATTAGCTTAAATAGGGTTAAGTGGTAAAGAGTTTACTTTTACATAAGTCCAATCTTTATATATGCAATAGGTTCATATAAAATTAAGAAATAGACTAAGAATTGTGAATTATTTGTCTAAACCATGTTATTCATATCAGATCAGACTTCCACAACTAAAAAAATCAATCTTATTATTCGTATATTTAGTCGATATGGGTTCAACTAATAATACGATAAGATTTGGCTATCAAATCAAAATACAAAATTTCACGTTTTTCGTGTATAGATTATGCTCTTCATTTTAATGATCATGATACAGTTCAATAAATTAATACTTGATAAATTAATAAACTCTTTAATACAATATTTTTTCTGGTCCCGACTCGGTGATATGATGCTAATTAATAACTATTTTAATTAATAAATTTTGATGGTCTCATCACTATTATTTTGTAGAATTTCTACTATATTAGGTATATATAGTTGCATTTAAGATTAGGTTCAAATAGTTTGAGTAATAAATTCCTCATTTGTTTCAACAACAAAAAAAGAGAAAAAAAAATCAACAATTTAGCTAGGCGCTTACTTAACCTTAATAACTATTAAAATGTCAACATCTACTTGTTATTGTCTTTTTCTATAAAGGGATAATTCCATTTTAGTACCCTAAAACTTTCGGATTTCGTTTTTAGTACCATAAATGTTTTTTGTGTCACTTCAATACCCTAAATTTTTGTTTATTCCACTTTAGTACCCAACGTCTGATTTTTTATTTATAAAAAATCATTTTTATTTTTCAAAAATTCAATTTGTTTAACCTACCGAAGGGTAGTTTTGGTATTATTATAAAAGATAGGGTCATGTGCAAGGCACATGACGTTTTTCCATCCAAAAATGGATGGAAAATCAAACATTGGGTACTAAACTGGAATAAACAAAGATTTAGGGTACTGAAGTGGCACAAAAAACATTTAGGGTACTAAAAACGAAATCCGAAAGTTTTAGGGTACTAAAATGGAATTATCCCTTCTATAAACCTTTTGATTTCAATGTTGCTATTATTGTCCTTGATAAACCTTTTAATTTCAACATTGCTATTATTGCCCTTGAAGACTAGCTCTTGTATTATCTTACAACTTCAAACATGCAATTAATTTTTGTCTTATACCGTTGCCTAAACCTTTCATATTTGACCTAGGCAATGTGTTATTTTGTAATACAATAGGGGTGACTCAATTTTCTAATTTTGTATTATATCTCATTTTAACGTCTAATTGTGCTTAATCTTTTGTTTCACTTCTTGACGATAACTTTTCATTTATTTTATACTAACTGACAGATTCCGTTCAACTTGACATATATGTTAGTTTACATGACATATGAGCAGCGCATGACTACTTTCAATCTTTAAATGTTTCTTTTTCCCTCACCTCCTCACATTTATCGTCTTCCTCCCGACTCCAAATTCTAGCTCATGAAATGAAAACAAGAACAAAAAGTAAATCATGATGTACAATTGAAAGTAAATTAAAAAGAAAAACTCGATAACATCCCTAAATCAGTTCTATAATTTCTTTCCCTTAGTCATCTTCTATGACTTGATCAAGAGGGACACCTTAGAATCTTGTGTGCTTTAAGAGCCTCCACCCATCCATCTTTACTTTATATATTTTCTTCCTTTTTTTATCGGAGAATCTTATCAATTAGTCTCAACTCTCAAGTCCCTTTTTTGTATCAATAATATTTTGTTTTATGAACCAAACATTTAGAGCAAAGAACAAGGCAAGAGAGAACCCTTCGACAAATAAAACTTATGAACAAAAGCAGTCCCAAATAAAATCCTTACACTAATAAATTTGCATAGTAAGTAACCTAGATAAAACCAAAAATGAGTCTAGCAATCATATATCTAAATATTTCAACCATAAAACAAATCGAATTAATCTGTATAATCTGTGTTTATGTTCTGGATTCACCAAGAACATGGTTATGGTTCGCTTTACGAGTCCAATGACCCCATCAGTGCTCAAGAGGATCATTTCAGCTTCTTCTTTTTTTGATCAACAAGGCATCTATTAAAATGAAACCTCTTCCGAGGTTAAAGAGGAGTACAAAGTCTGACTACAGACTACAAAACTCAATGTTGGACGCATCCAACTTCCCGGTCACACATAATAAAACCACAACCAAGAGCGTCACACATGACGCTCAGAATACAACCACGAGCATGCCTAAGGGCACCTCAAACCAAAACTGCAGAAAGAGAACCAACAAAGAACCAAAAGAAAACAAGCCTAGGGTAGGAGCAAAATTTTATGGCCTAACTACAAAGTACTACAAACATGAAGAGAAAAAAGAGAAGGTCTACAACCCAAATATTACCAACATGATGCACTAATAATCAAATTAGCAAGATCGAGTTCTCAAATCTCAGCACACCTCCGACTCCGACTGCAAAACCACGGCCTTGGGGATGCTAAGAGAATCAAGCCTATCATCACTAATCAGGAGACGCAAACGAGCACTGCTCAGAAGGAGTCGACTCTGCCAACCCCAAAACCAACCACAGTAAATCGGAATGGGGAGGCTTAATCGAGCTCGAGAACACCCACCTCAACACTGAATCAAAAACACCAGGACTTAACAGAAAATGTGATAGTTTTATCTAGAACACACTTTCACCTTTCTAATTTATCAGTGTTTTTTTTGGAACAAAATAAGCCTAGACCGGATGTTTTTGATGATAAATGAAAGGTGACATTGTGTTATTGATAACCCTTCAGCTTTACCGTGTGCATTTGAGAAACAAAGGTCAAAGGGGTGCTAATGAAGTTACCCCTATCACATATGGCGAAGTTGCATGCTCGTTACCCAGTTGTGCATGAAGTTGAAGAATGACAACTTCTTCAGATGTGATCTTACAACGCTTAAGGTTGGCACGAAGATAGTTCTTCCACCTTAGCCTGCAGCTCTTACCGCTCCTCCTCAGACCTGAAATACACCAAACAAGATGAGAAACAACGAGTTGTGTTGTCTTCACTTTCTCTTTATTTCCCGGGAGTGTTACCAGGCGCTTTTGCCATCGAACATAGTAACTCATCTTCCTCCTCAAACTAAGGCCCTTTATTAATCTTCTTATGTATCTTAAAAAGACTCATATCCATAAATCAGGCAACTTGGCTGCCTTACAGTTAGGAATACCGTATCAATAACTCTAGAAATACCATATCCATAACCTAGTTATCTGAGTTGCCGAGGTTCTGAGATAAATATTTGTATGGCTCAAATACTTAGTATAAATAATTATATGGTGATAAATCTATGATTGTCAATTTAACAGCTATTCCGCACTTTTTTTATCAGAAAGCTATTCCACACTTCTACTTCTACATGTGTGAGGTCCTGAGGTTGAATCTTGGTACATACAGATTGGATTAGGGATTAGACTAGGAATTGCCGATAAAAAACTATTTCATATCAACAATTCAACTGAAGTACGACACTGTACTTTACATCATTCTGTCTCGATCATACTTATGCTCTGCGCCGCTGTTGAGATTGTTTTGAAAAAGGCCAGTAACTTTACTGATTTTGATATGCCATAAAATTCTCAAATAGATATTCTCCATCATCAACTTCAGCAATTTTTGCATCTTCCTGGAAGGCTTGAACATAGATTCTATCCTTAAAACTTGAAATGCATGCCACTTAACTCTTGAGGACATCTCAATACAACCTAAGGGACCCTAAGGTATTCATTTTTTGCAAGACGTGTAAATTCTTAACTGGGATAATTGCAAAAAAGTACCCTAAGACATTCATTTTTCAATTTGTACAAAAATGACGATTTTACCCATCCAGTTTATGTTTAAGTAGAAAAACAAAAAATACAAATTCCCATATTCTTTAATTTTCTTCCTCTTTGCACTTTATAAAGAGCAAGAAATTTAAGGGATATGAAAATTTCGATATTTTATTTTTAAAATTTAAAGTTCATCATTTTGAATCAAATGTGTACAAAGTGCAACAAAAAGACAAGTTCAGGGCACTTTTTGCGATTATCAAAGAAGAGAGCTACAAGTTGCAAAAAGTGAAAAAATCATGGTACTTTTTTTTGTAATTATCCTTTTTAAATTCATTGAAGAACGTGAACATACCCCACGGCAACTTATTCACCACCTATTTCCATAGTTGCAACATCATTAGACAATATATTGAAAATAGAGAGCCAAAGAGAAAGAAGAACCTGAACAAGAGGGGAAACAAGGGCTTAGTTGCAGTTTCCGAGCACATCTCCACAGGCACTTCCTTTCTCAAACATTTCTTCTTATGCATCACCTACTCTTAGCTTCCACCACAACAGCTAGAGATTGGAGATGATTGTACACAACATATATGATGATAGTATTTGATATGTTTCTATGGCCTCAAGAAATGGGCGTTGGATCAATTTTACAAATGAGGTTAATCTTAAAAACTGTTTTTAAAGTTATCTAGAATCCTAGATAGGTACTGTTGAGTGTTGGCATAATCATGGCTACAAAAACACATTTCCAAGAGAGAACAAATGATAGAAGAAAATGTCCAGGTAATGATGAAATAAATGGCTGAACAGAGCTATGCACAAAATATATGGAAGCAATTTGCTTCCTTATTTATCTGCACTTTGAGATACTAATCAACAAAAATAACCTCACTTAAAATTAATAAATATATGGGATAATTGTAAGAACTTGCAGTGAACTATGCACATTTTGTAAATATTACTGTTGAACTGTTTATTGTTTTGCAAAAGACATCCCCCAACTAATTTCCGTCTAAAATCTACTAACGGGGTTAATTTCTTTGCAAAAAGTCAAAAGCAAGCATTCAAAAATGTATACATAGGGTTCCAAATTGCAAAACACCTATAATTTAAAGGGCAAAACTGTCATTTCCAAAAAAAACTGAAGTCTCGTGACTATTACCTGACTAATTTACGTTAAAGATAACGTATTTGTAAAAGGAAAATAGTTAAGGGATGTTTTTTGCAAGAAAATAGTTCACCGATAGTATTTACAAGGCGCACATAGTTCACCGCAAGTTATTGCAATTATTCCTAAATAAAAACTTAACAGATGAATAAGCTACCTACTTCTATGAGGAAACATTTCATCAGCATTCAATTCTATTATATTGAGTTTGGTTTAACTGTTTTTCCTCAACCACTATTCCCTGTGCAGAGAGGAAAAAAATGACTGATTCATGTAAAAGTTAGTGATGTAATGTCTTCTCTCCATTCATGTATTGATTATTCAATATTACTTAACCCCGAAAGAATCCAAATTGTTCAATCCTTCACTTTATACGCATAATATTACCGATAAATGATAAGCACAACATCACAAACAATTATTTTCTTGATATGATGAATATGGCTAACAAATTCCTTTTCATGTAAAGTTACACTTCTCTTTTTTCCACTATATATTCAATTCAATGATCATAAATAGGATCAGAGAAAATAAGACATAGGCGATAAAAAAATTGAAATTGAAAAGTACCGCCAAATGGAGAGAAAAGAATCTGCCACCTTCGACTTACAATGTAGCCATATCCTCTCCTACTCTTTCTGCAGCCGCGTCTGCTAATCTCTTCCATGTCAATTCTCGCTGCTCCTCCACCTCCTTGGCGTTTGCCTCCTCCTCATACTTCCTCTTGCACTCTTCGAACAACTCAGTATTCATTTCCATGAACATTTTCCTTACATTGACGGTCAGCCCATGAACTGTCTGGCTCCAGTGACCGATGACGTTTTTCTCCAGTGACCGGAAAATTATCGGTAATATGACATTCTGGTTCTGGACGACCAAACTCACAATATGCTCGTTATTCCATAAAAAGAGGGTTCGCTCTGCTACCTGCAGTTGAAGTTGTCTTGAGTTCAAAACTATACAGATGTGCTATTTCAAGACCAAAAATATTGTTACAAGCTGATTTCACATGTAATCAGCTTTTATGTGCCATTGTTTGATACGAATCAGCATTAGTAATATCAAACAACCAAGGAACAAGATTATATTTACTTAAAAAAGCAGATACTGACAACATAATCTACACCACACAGAACAAAAAAGGGGAATCCTGATGATATCATGGTAGCATTCATGCATCATTATACTCGAGAGTCTTAAAAGGTTGTTTATCCTCCAATTCAATTTTTCCATTACATGCACACACCTCACTCCAAGCACTTCATCAAATAACAATACAACATGAATGCAACATCCAAACTCTATAAAAATGAGGCTTAACAATGGCCAAGAATGGTGCGAGTTTTACATTATGTATTCAAACTCGACTTTATTATGACGATAAGATACTATAAAATTGAAAGCATGTTTCAAACCTCTAACTCTTACGTGCGCATTCCAAAACAACATCAATAATTACTAGTTCACATTCGGAGAAATCTCGATAATTAGATTAGCATGTTAAACCATCGCAGATATAGACATATGTGTCCATTTAAAAACTTATAAAAAGGCCCAGACCTTGGTTATTAATTTCAACTGTCCTGACAAAGCCACCCAAGTTATAAACCAAAAGGAAAGAACTCATCATAATCATGTATGTAATTGTGAAGTAAAAACAGGATCCTTGTAAAGGCACAAACCTGAAAATGAGAGCTATTGAGACAATGAGCAATCCGTCTGAAAAGAGGAACCATACAGCGTTGAAATTCTGCAGACTGTGTTGCCTCCAGAACTTCTTCAAGTTCTCCAAGGAAGAGGATCTCCTTTTGACAATTGATCACAGGCCAGTACTTCAGCAAACCCCTTATAACCGTGTCTGCCAATTTGTGATCTTTTTCAACAAACTGAATAACGCAGTAGGACAGCTGTTGGTGGTACATAGTAGCCTGTTTTGGTTTATGCAATGGTATAAGCACCCGGACAAGGAACAACTTGTGCTCTTCTTTCATTGGAAGTGCAAACCCGTTTATGATACTCCCAAGTATCTCCAATAGCTCACTGATACCACCGCGCCTTTCTGTCTCATATATAAACTGATAGAAAATGTTGTTAATAGCCTTCCTGATGAATGGCCTATGAACCATGAACTTCCCATATATCCGGTGGAGGATTGTTTTCAGATACTCCCGTTCACGTGGATCCTCGGAATCAAACAAATCAAGCAGCTTCAACACAAAATGATTGTCGATGTACCGCTTTGCAACCTTGGCGTCGGTATCCGGGGACACTACATATCTTAGGAGCAGCTCGTAAACAAGCTGCAAATGGGGCCATGAGGGTTCCAAATAAGGTTCATCCTCATCAGGTTCGGTAGCCTCCTGCCCCGTATTCTCGTGGGCAGCAGGAGGCAAACCCCTAAAAATGTTAACGGAAATTGTTCTTATCAATTCCTCCTGACAATTTTCATTCATTTTCCCACACCCTGATTGGATATAATCCACAAGCTCCAAAAGGGTCTGCCTCTTGATTTCCTTCTCCCGAACGGACTTCATGACCTCCACGAAATCAAATTGAAAGCAACAAATCTGCAACTTCCTGATGAACAAACTATGCCTCCCCAGGACAGGCACATCCCGGAACAATGGCAGGACCTCCACCGTGTCCATCGGAGCCACCGCCACATCCCCGGCCGTTTTAGGGGACGCCCCATTGGACCCTCCCCGAGAGCCATGGTTCAAAACAACACTCGACGTCGTCGAGACCAACCCGGAATCACCATTCCCTTCGACTTTAGAGGGCTTCTTGTTCCCTCCTTTGATGATTTTCTTAAACATTTCCTGGATTCAACAACCCTAAATCTAAAGCCGAGCCAACCCTTTTGGCCGTGAGAGATCGAATTCGAAATGACCCAACAATTGTCCTCCTATCGGGTCCCAAATGGAAGGTCATACATTTTAAGAACCCTAGGCTTGAAATCACAACGAGACTATTCAATACCTCAAATCCTCGGAAAAAGAGACGTGGATCTGAAATTAGCGTAGAGCAGAGGAGATCTATACCGTGGATTTGAGCCTGGATGGATCGAAATGGAGGCGCTTCGCCTTGGTGGGATCGAACGTCGGGATGCTGGAAGCTGTTGGGGAACCGGCGGCGACGGTTCCGGCGACCAATCCGATGAGACGTGAGAGAAATTCTAGACAGAGAAGAGCATGGATTTTTTTGGATTTTTTTTTTTTTGAAATGTAATTGAAAAAATAGGTGAATATTTAAATAGACTTGAGAAATAAGACAAGCAAGCGCATGTGACGTTCCAGATTCATTTCTAGCAACGGCTCATAATCTATTAGTTTAACTATATATTTCATTTGTTTTAAAATTATATTTATTTATTTCATTTCAAAAAAATAACTATTCGTTTTGTACCGTGTCTTGAATGTAGGGGTGGGCATTGGGTGGTTAACCACCCAATGAAATCTTTTGCGAACTCGACCCGATATTATCGGTTTGACATATCTTGGAACAAGCGCCAACCCAAAAACCAATTTTTCACAATGAAATCAACCAGTTCACTAACCGGTTGGTTAGTGGTTTTAACCAACAAACCACTTTACTACATATAAGCACAAATTTAGATACTAATAAGTAATAGGGATAACTTTGTTTCCTAACCTTTACAAACGTTTCATTATCATATCCTAACCCAGGCCAACGTTTGGTCTCAATTCCTAATATAATAGGTTTGAAATTTCCCAGAAACTATAAAAAGCCGTCTAAACTCACGATTCCGTCAACTCATCCAAGCGTTGTTGTTGTTGGCGTACATTACCCATGGTGATTTCCTCGACGTTGAACTTATCCTCGTTTTCAAGCAACCGAACCCAATGCTCGACGAGTTGACGGAATCGTGAGTTTGGACGGCTTTTTATAGCTTCTGAGAAATTCCAAACCTATCATGTTAGGAATTGAGACCAAACGTTGGTCTGGGTTAGGATCTGATAATGAAACGTTTGTAAAGGTTAGGAAATAGAGTTTTCCCTAAGTAATAATCATACACATATTTCTATTTCAAGCCAAAACATATTACTACATTCTCCAAAACGAAAGAAAAATTACATATAAGTCATCGTGTTCTATGTTAGCAATCTGTGTGACATAGAAGAGTGCTCATGGGTCATTCATCTATATCAGATCAGTGGCTATTATGAAGCCACATGTATATGATGAACAGTACCGGTTTGGTTGATTAACCGATGGTTTGACACTTTAAGAACCGACAACCAACCGTTAACTTTTCGGTTTGATCGTCAGGAACCAGCAACCAACCGTTAACTTTCCAGTTTTGGGTTTTCCGGTGCGGTTTCCGGTTGGTGGTGGTTGGTTTTAGCGGTTTCGGTTTTTTTTGCACGCCCCTACTTGTAAGTTAAAATCTTGGTGAATTTATTATTTGTGGCGGTTAAATTCAATAGTTTGTGTCAATGTTAGGATAGATATGTGTAATTTTTGACATTAGTATACGTTAGTATAGGTAAACATGTCAACGCCGCTTAAGGTCATGGCAGTCATAGCTTTTGCCATGGCTTCTGCAATAGCCTCTTTTCTCCTACTCGCTCGATGTGGTCTTGTTTTAGACATCAGCTTTTTGTGCCTCTCCTTATGAATTCGGCTAAGGTTTTTCTTGTTACGGCTCCCTTCGCGCTGCATGTAGCCACCGCGACGTTGGCTCCCGCCCGTGACCAACGACGTGTCTCCCGACTCTGTTCGGCACCCCTCTTCCTGCTAGGGCTCCTTTCGATCCGCCTCTAGCCACCGCGACGTTGGCTCCCTCCCACCACCAACGACGTGTCTCCCGACTCTGTTCGGCACCCCCTCTACAACTCCGATGGTTTTCGCTGAAGTCGCCATCGGCGCGTCCTTCTCCCTGGCCTCCACCACCGCACCCTCTGAAGCCGTCGCCACTGCCTTCTCTAAAGCTGTCGTCGTCTCTTAAACCGTCTCCTCCCTGTCTCGTTTCTAAAAAGGTGACCTTCCACATGAGATACTCTAATCATTATCGTAATTATATAAATTATTTTAAAATATCTTATTGCGAATTTTAAAAACAAATACTTCTGGTTTTTAGTTGGATGGTGTAGTTCGATGTTTTTTTCGGGTTAGTATACTTAGTCGACGATATCAAATTATAGTAGAAACTTGATGAATTAATACTTGATTATTTAATAAACTCTCTAACATAATATTATTGTCTAGTCCCGACTCGGGGATATGGTGCCAAATTAATAATTTGCTAAAATTATACGTTACTACACTTTTGATAATTTATATAGGCCTCATAAAATATAAATTAATATTTCCTTATATACTACCTATTACATGAATAATTTAAAAAGATTTCTTGAAAAATGACTCAATTGTCGTTTTTTCTTGAAATCAATTTCACCTTGAATCTCATCTCTAATTTTCTAGAAATTATGGTATTGTTTTTCCATAATTCATGATTCGTTTGAGTTAACATATTTTCATCTTGTATTTATATAAACATTATTTTTTAATCTCCATAAAATTATACATGGAATACAATACAATTAAGTCTTTTTATTGTAAGTTAATAAAATATTAATTATTATATAAATTATTTTTTTTTTGAAAGAGAAAGATAATTATATAGAGAAGTCTCTAGAGACCAAGTTCGATACAAAAAGAGGTCCAACATCTTTTCAAGATAAAGATAACTTATCAATAACTGCTTTCTACGCTATAACATGAACCACCTGGTTTGAAGATCTCCTAATCCACTTGAGCTTTGCCGAAGGAAGTTCAGCCAGGTCCTGTATGATTTCTTCAACTATCTCACCATACAACCATGTGATCTGTTCATTTCTCAAGCCAGAATCGCATGCATCGAGTCTGTTTCAATTTCTTCAATTTGAAGGTTTTGTTCTAAACAAAGCTTTAAACCAAGATTCAGAGCAATTAATTTGGCACCGTCTGGTAGGAAAGGACCTTCCATAAACTCGGCACAACTTGCGAGCATCTCTCCACCCCAGTTTCGCACAATCACGCCAACACTAAACACTAGATTTATCATTGAATTACGTGTTTTTTATCAACTCATCACACGTTTTTTTATCAACGTTAAACTCTACTTATTATCAAAATTGAAAATGGTTTTTATCACCTCATTATTTGTTTCTTATCACCTCATTACATGTTTTTTTATCAACATTTAGCACTAGTTTGGTACTCCGATATAAAACATTTATTAGTGAAGATTTATCAACGCTCAACATTATTTTTATCACCTTGATATAAATTTTTATTTTCGTGCTTCAAAATATATTCATGACTGATCTTGATTTAAAGCCCTTGAAAAAAGAAAAAAAATTGGCGCAAGTTTGAAGTTAATCGGAGTTCAAACGAATCGGGAAATATTAAATTAATGAATTGGTGAAAAAAATGGACAATTGTTCACATGACACCATGCTATTACAATTATACCCTTGCTTGTGTGAGAATGGTTGAAAGTGGCGTGAATTTGGCTTGGATTGGGGTGATGATGTGGCATTTTGATGAGTGTTGGATCATAGATAAGTATAGCTGGGATTGGTTTTCGCGGTTCCTATGTTAAGAGTGGTTCTCAATAGATTTCTCCTCGATAATTAATTTATAGAGTTTTTATTGTATAAGCCGATTACCAACTTGTCCGAAGAAATATTTTAATCGTGAACCAACTATTTAGACGATCCTACTTAACAGACAAATGGGCTCATCGGCTAAATACTTGGCCGGAGTAATTTAAGCTGCATATGATAACGTAGGATGAGGTGAAATTCATAATTAATTTATAAGTAAAGGCGAGATAAATTAATTATTTTGGATCAGGACACGAGGATTCGTATCAACCAATCACAGGTACTGTTTAGGCTTTTTTAATCTTTTCTGTTGTTGCAAACAAAATTTTGAAGTAAAAATATTGGGGCAGTCCTGTTGGCTGCCAGCGATACTCCAAAAAGCGCGGAGACTAGAAGGAAGTAACCAAGGCAGGCGAGGACTGAAGAGACAAAGAGAATACGAATCTTTTTCTATTTAAATATCAAATATCTTATTTGCATGATTAGAGAAGGTGGCGAGGCGAGTTGGTGTAGTCTATCTTAATTCTTAGTCTGTTTTAACGACGGTGATTGTATCCTCGATTATTGTTACGCAGACCTCCCTGTCGCTCTTTCCGCCAATGGTTTTCGTTGTCGATGACATGCTTGTACCCTCCAGGGATTTGATAATGCCCACGTGTCTCTCTTTCGGCTTCATCCGATCGGTATGGGAGAATAAGAAGCGCAAGTCCAAGCTCTGTCCTTCCACCGCTTCTCCTCCTCCGACCACTGCGTTATCTCTCTTACCATCGATCCCTCTTCTCCCAGAACAAGAAACATGTCATCCTCAGCGATGGTGATGCTCTCTCCGAGAGCAGAACTGATAACTTCATGCAGACCGGAGTGAGGTCGACCACTGAAAGTCTCTCATGTCTGCTTCCCTGTGTTACTGCAACACTGAACCTGGAAGGACCTGATTCACGGAGTTTAGTGGTTTTTAGGGCTTCAAACCCTAATTTTGTCAACGTGAATCACCGAGTTGCGTCTCCGACTCAAGAAGGTCCTGTTTCCGTGAGTTTATTGGTGCCTACAGATGGTGGATCTCCTAGGGACTGGAATCCATCCACGTTGAATCTACAGGCCGGATTCTCGGCCTACTCTATCATTGAAGAGCAGGCTATGGAATTCGTCGTGCCTTTCACGCCGACAGACCTTACTATCATTTCCCGACAACAATATGGCATTGTTGGGCGGTTGTTGTCCCCAAAACCACGTCGTAAGGATTTCAAACTCAAGGTGATCACGCGAGCATGGGATGATCGGCGTCAGGATTAGTGGTGAAGGACCTGGAACCTGGTACGTATGGGTTCTACTTTGATTGCCAGAAGGCTCGGGAATTGGTGTGGAACAACGAACCCTGGTGCTTCAATGGATAGTCGGATACTCGTTGATGTTAGGGGATATCCTAGACCCGAGGGCTCGGGACCTTCCCTAACTGAATCAGATTCAGTTGTGGGTTTATGCACGGGGTCTCCCCCCGTCGGTTCGGACCAAGGCTACCGGAGAGGTCATCGGCGCTACCCAAGGGGGATGTGTGGATGTTCCCTGTGACCAGTAGGGTCTCTGCTAGGGTGGAACTTTCAAGGTCAGATTCTGAATGGAGGTTCATCGGCCTCTTCGTCGAACCATGGTCATGAGGTTCCAAGAATTTAGGGAGCCGATTCAGGTCACTCTGACTTGTAATAGACTTCCTATATTCTACTTCAACTACGGTCGGCTCGGCTATCCGGTTTGGGAATGTGACGTGGAAGTCCCAAGAACCCCCTAGTTTAACAACTCCCTCTTGTAATTCCAACTTGTGAAGATGGAGCAGTCTTATGCTACGAATTAGGGGAAAACATCACTATACTCCCAGCCCCACCTACCCCCCGATTTCGAGCCACTGACCTCGGATACTCTACTTAATGCCCCCATTGTCTCGCGGAAGGGGGAAAATCGTAACTCTACCTAATACTTGATCAGGTATAGGGATAATGGGGTGAGGAGTTCATCCGCCGGGGTCACCCTTGCTGTTATGGGTGCCCCCCACTCCGTCCTAAGGAGGCGGTCAACACAAATTCCATCAGGATCCTAATGGAGTCATCGAATCAGACCTCCTCTTGCCCTACCCCCAAAAAATGAGCCCGACATGCTTTGATTTGATGATTGATTCTACCGCAGCGGACACAAAAACAGGGAGTCTCTCGTACTACAAACACACGAGGGTAGGATTCAAAT
Source organism: Erodium maritimum (assembly GCA_963921825.1). Classification (NCBI taxonomy): domain Eukaryota; kingdom Viridiplantae; phylum Streptophyta; class Magnoliopsida; order Geraniales; family Geraniaceae; genus Erodium; species Erodium maritimum. Next base: position 71,620,469 of record OY997594.1, read on the forward strand.
GTCCTAGGAACCGAAGTCGAATATGTCTTCGTAAAAGCTTGTCCACATCAATGCTAACACGCAACCATATAAAATCATCCATCCGAAGGGGTGTCGAAATAGGAGTAGAGGTTACCTCGGTTCCTAGGGCATTAGCGATTAGGGCTTTCACCGGAACATTTCGTGCATATCCAGGGACGTTTATAGCTAGTACCCCAACTTCCATGAGTCAGAAAGGTATATTATTGGGTTGTATACATGGTTGAAGAGGCACCAGCTTCCACTGAATCCCCACATGCCCCGATAACGGACGGATTCCATCGTTACAATTGACGAAAAATGGAACGCCACCACTTCCTTGTTGAGGCACTCCACCTCAAGTCCTTGTATCTTCCAACTGCGTGATGTTGCAGCGTCCTTCTCTCGCAACTTTTTTGGGTATAGAATAACGGTATCGGCCCTCAATTGTAGTGGGGATAACTATAATTGGGACCTCAAGGATCTCGTCTTCATCCTCCTAGTCTGCCACGAGGATCCATGAGCCTGACTGAGATCTGGCCGCAACTAGGGGCTCCTACACGGTAACCGTAGTGGTAAATAAGAGGGCGTCCGATGTTGTTGTAGAAATGGGTTGCCCGACCTCTCTAAGTTTAAAGATGGTTCCCCCCGCCTTTGCATACGACAATCAGAGACGAGACCAGGCCAGGGGCCTGGGATCGGTAGTTCGTCATAGCCCTTTCCGATGAGGCAAACATCGAGTGGGGAGGGGTGAGGGAAAATTCTTTCGGTAGTTTTGTGGCGTGGGACAGTGGAGGTGTAACCCCGACGGTGGGAAAGCTTGATCCGTTGCTCCCAAATTTATCAAAGAAAGGGTAAAATCCATGACCATTATTGATTTCGTGATCGGATACAACGAAGATGGGAGATTTTCCATGATTGGCCACGACAGAAAAACTTAAAAGAAAAGGCTGATGGGGAAAGAAGAGAGTTCTTTTGTTACCTAAAACATAGTCTCTTAGAGCATGTACAGTGGGTCGCCTCGAATGCTCGGCTCGCGTTTTTGCATGCCGCGGGACGCGGGCCGTCACGTTGTGGGACGTCTTTTACGCGTCCCGTGTCCCGCAAAAACGCGGGTTGGGCCGCGTCCCGCGTCCCGCAACCACGGGATGAGCTGAGTCCCGCGTCCCGTGTCCTTCGGCCAACCAATGGTCGTGTGCCACGTGTCATATTTTTAAAAAAAATACGAAAAATCATATTTAACAAAATATGATTGGTTCACTCACAATACAAGCCTCACAAGCAAGCCTCACATCCAAGCCCCATTGTAAAACACCCACTATTTTGAATCTCGAGTCTTACTATTTTGTCTTGTCAGCATGTGAGCCCTACATATGAGCCTTTCCATTGTACATGTAAATCAAAACGATATTTTATTGTCATGCACCACATAACAACACTTAACTAATCAACATTAGATCGAGGCTGACGATGGCCGCCGTGCACGGCGGCGACCGAAAAGTCATTGCCTTCCTTACCATCACTGGTGGACTCCGCTATTCTGATCTCCGCCACCTTCGCCTCCTCTCTAAATCTCTTGTAAATATCCCCTCCATAAAACTTCCTCGTCCGAACCACCAACACGATCGACACCAGAAACCCGAGAAACGTTGCCGCCGAGATGATCAGAAACGACATCTTATAACAGTCAACGCCAGCGCACGACAAGTCGTCTCCCCTGTTTCTGGTCGAACCCGAATCCCGGAGCTGCCTCAGAGCCTCTTTATCGTACAGAGGACCGGCGAGCCTGACATTGAGAAGGTAAGCCCCGACGGGGCTCGCGACGGAGCCGAAGTTGTACAGAGTCGAGTAGTACTTGAGCCCGAAGATCTCGGAGATCATGGCGTAGACCAACGGCCACTGAGCTCCGAAGCAGAACCCGATGATCACGGAGGCGAAGTAGAGCGAGTTCGGGACGGCGAAGGCGATGAGGAGGTGGCCGACGCAGGAGACGAGGAGGATGATCGTGAAGAGCAGGGGACGGGGACATTTGTACCTCGTCAGCAACACCTCCGACGAGAATCCGGCGACGGCGCGTCCCAGGTAGTTCCAGATACTTACTAGGGACACAAACGTCGTCGTGCTCCGTTTCGGGTACCCTAAGGAAAGCCCGATCTGCCCCAAATTATCGATCGCCGTCAATGTCCCGCCGGAGCCGCAGGTCATGGCGACGAAGATTATCAGCATGTCGACGCTGAACAAAGCTTGGAGGATCGTGTAGTCCTCGCCTCTCGCCGGCGGCGAGAACACGTTCCCCAGGCACGAATCGGCCTTCCTCGGAGCTTGATCGGAGAATTCCTCTGTTTCCTCTGTTTTTCTCTCCGGCAACGGCGGTGGAGGGGCTTCTGTTACTATTTTCAATTGGGTCGAATTGAGTTTGTTCAGATCATGTTTCTTCATCAACCAGAGCTTGAAGTCTTCATTAACGACGACGAGGAGCGGGAGAAAGACCAAGATCAGCTCAATGATTGATCCGCCGGCGTACTCTGTTCTCGAGAAGACGAACTTGTTCTGTAAAATGATCAAAACCATCAAAAAACCTGCGAGGAACAGCGAAATGTAGAACATCCGGTAAAATATTTTGATCTCGTTCGATTGCCGGACGATTTTAACGATCCTGACGGTCCGGAGGAAGAGGAAAGACACCACCGCCGGGAGCCAGGCGATGAGCAAGATCAGAGCTTTCGAGTTCTTATCGCCGTATAAAACATGGTAAATCTGAGTAACAATCGCTCCGCTGAGACCCATGTAGCCCTTGAGCAGACCGAGTACGCTTCCCCTGCTCTCCGGGAAGTTCTTGACGGAGGTCACCAGAGCTCCGGTGCCGGCGAAGGCCTGTGAATTTGCTCCGACGCAGATGTAGAGGCACATCTGCCAGACTTCCGGCTTGGCCGTCCGGCCGGTGACGGCGAGCCAGATCATGAGGTAGCCGAAGAGGTTCATGACGGCCCCCATGGAGAGGACCACCCACGGCGGCGTGACCTCGAGGATCAGGCCGGAGACGACGCCGACATTGGCTCCGACGTCCTTGAAGAAGCTGAGGAGGTTCACGGTGGTCTGGTCGTAGCCCAGGGACGTTTTGATGTCGTTGCTGTACAACCCGAAGAGGTATGTTGAACCCGAGACCGATAAGATCAGGAGCGACGCGAAGAACGTGAACCACCGCCCGCCCGTCATTTGGGCGGCGTATCTCGTCAGGTCTCCGGCGCCGGCGAACTCTCCGACCACCATTTTGGATGTTTTGAAGCTTGGTAAAGAGTGTACATTTGGAAGTAGTTTTTATAGAGAGGAGGTTAGTGAGTGGTGAGAGAGTGACTATTAATTTAAGTTAGGGTCGGTCCACGTGTTAATATGAATAGTATATTATAATACTTTAAATAATTGTTAGATACTCTTCTCGAGACATTTTTTGTATTTGTATCTGATTTTAAATTTTTGAGTCAACTGTTTAAGCTGTTTATTTATTTTTTAATTTTATTTTTGTATGCCGAGGAGATATTTTTTTATTTACACGAGGGGATCATTACATGTGTTCATGTAAATAATGCAGTGTGGTATATACAATTATGAATTAAATTATTATTAAATACTCTTATCGATGAAGTTTTAATATAAAACCTTGAACTCATATTAGTTAGAAAAATTGTTATTCTTTATGTTGGATGGGAACGTTTCAGGTTCAAAGTTTGTATTTGTTTGTTGTTGATATGTCATGGTAGGTGGTTGATTCCTGAATTATGATAGATGACATGTTTAATGTTGTCTTAAATGAACATAGTTTCTGATGTAAGATTCAGGAAAATAGCAGTGTTTTTTTTTTCTTTTTTTAGGAAAAGTCATTTTTCATTTTCAAAATGTTGTATTATAGTTCTTTTTGATGTGGATGAGCTCGCCGGAATATTCTCAAGTTCCTCAACTAGGCTCAAACTGAGTCCCTCTTCACCAAGCTTCACGATGGGGTTAGGGTTCGAGCATTTCTAGGCTACCGCTCTCTCTTATTTTGAATCTGAAAGAAAAGTCTTCCATCGAGCTTTTGATTGTGTGTTTGGGTTCGGTTTTGTGATAGATGAAGATGTTGAATGAATAGATGTGAAATATGAGAGAGTGAGCCGAGGGATTTTTTTGTTGAGTAAATGCGACTTTCATTTCTTTAAAAGAGTCAGTACATGCTTATAAGTCATACCGGGACAAACATAATAACTCTGTAACTACAGTAACGTCTAGGACGTTGTGTTGAGATGTCATAGAGGTGACCTAAAACTGTCAACCAAAGATAATGAATTAGAACAGTAATGAAATAAACACCCAAATCTAATAACGACAAACTGAAAGACAATAAAACTAAAAACCGATGACGATCACTGCTCAAGGGGGGGGGGGGTCTGAATACCGTTGGGTCTCCCAAGGGCGACGCTCTACTTCGTTGATAAACCCGAACCTGTGATCGACAGTGGAGAAGGGTTGACATGGCACCCTTAGAGACTCCTTCATGTACCTGAAGCCTGCCTGGTGACTCATGCGTGTCGGCGGGGCTGTTTCCCAGCCCTCGCACGAATTGTGACTCGTTGGCCACCCCATTCTTCTACTGCCGGTTGCTCCAGCACTCGAACTCCGCCATACCTCCCAATGATGGGCGGTGGAACTTCAACAGGACGAGGTCCAAAAATTTCCCGACCTCTACCCCTGAACCCTCCGTCATAGGATCCCGGGGTCATAGCCAACGAGTCCGCCAAGGGCCGGTCCCATACTGGATGCCCCATGATATGTTTGTGTACAAAACACCCCGTGGGGTCTAATGTACGCAACAGACCGAGTTCCAAGATAGGTAATGGATCCATGGATACACTATCACCCAACCCGCGACCCAACCCGATCATAGGTAAAGGATCCAAGGACAATGGGGATCGTTCGTCCCCCCAGCCCATCCACGCCGCGCCGCCATCCGCACTTACGCCGTGTCCGCGAATCATCTCATGTTGCCCTAGATGAGGCCCCCGTAAGGCCTTGCAAGCCAGCGAGCAGCCCTCGTACCACCGGGGTCTTAGCGGCGGAGCAGACCGACGGTCCCAATCAAGATTGTAATATGCCAAGGGCTCCACAAGAAGAGGCCGATGGCGCCGCTCCCCGAACAACCTAGAGCACCGCCCACTACGGTCACTGGTAGAAAAGGCGATCCTCACCGGAGACCGAGAGCCCTCCTTCATGACGAAGCCATGACTGGTTCGATACGTCGTGGTGGTCGAAGAGACCCAACCCATTGGCCTAGTCGGAGTATCGTACCACCAACCCAGAGCCCCCTGATCACCCTAGGGGGGAAACCGAGAAGGAGGGCCAACCAGATGCCCGCTCCTTCCGTACAACATCAGACCTAGAGCAAGGTCATAGGTCGAACCAACCGGAGGGCTTGGCCATGGAAATCGAGGGGAAAAGCCGGTGCTGGAAAAAGGAGACCACGATCGCCCCCTTGCAAAGCCTCGACGTGGTGGAAAGGGCGACCTAGTCTACCGTCCCCGCGGGTACATCAACCCCCGATTCGTCCGACGCCGCTTCAGCACAGACGGAGAGGGGAAGGAAGAGGGCGACGAGTACAACGGTGCATGGCGACAATTCAGCACAGGTGGAGAGGGAGAGGGGGAGGATGAGGACGACGAGATAAGGATCAGGCTAGGAGGCTTATGGCTCCAATCCCCCGACATAGGCTCCGAAGAGCCATGCATGGGGACCAAGGAGGACAGGACGAGGCGACACCGATAGGGTGTCAGCACCAGATACGGCGGAATTAGGGCTTAGCTCCATGGCTAGAGAATAGGTCTCGACAGCAGTGAGTAGAAATTTGTGAGCCGAGGGATAAATTAATGTGTGTTAGATTATGTTTTGTTTTTTTATTTTTTTATTAATAATTTAGTATTACTTTTCATTCAAAATAATTATAAAATTAAGTTGCTTTATAAATTTATTTTAAAAATTCCGATTTTTAAAATTTAAATTAATTTTTAATTAAAAGGTAGGCAAAATAAGTGTTGGAATTAGGTTTTGAAAGAGATTTAGGGTTGGATTTACGGTTAAAGAGAAAATTAGAGTTGAAATAAGGAATGTAATTGGTTTTAGGGTTGTTATATTAAGGGCAATTTCATCATTTCAGAAAAAATGAACAATAAATGGATGTCGTTACAAGTTGGTAAGTTATAGTAGATATTTATGGCTTTTAAAAGTTTTGTTGAAAGTTTTTTTGAAACAAGTAACTAGGGAAGTGCCTTGCTGCAAAAAATAAATCATACATAGCAGGGCTAAAAAGCCATGGGCTATAGAATATCGTCTGGATTGACCGTAGCTAATCCGACTCTCTTGGACCCGTAGAAAAAGCTTACTTTGATTCGTAAACACAACCTCAAGACATCTTCTTACCGACATTTCAAACAATCAGAACAGAAAACTAAACGTCCAAACCCCCAAAAGGAAGGAGGAAAGGAAACACAAACGACCTAAAATCCAAATTCTAAAAAAATACATCAAACGAAACTAAACTAATAATCAAAATAACGAACCATAAAGGTCCTTATTGAAACAAAAAACGTCAACCCAGAGGATCCTGCAGTGGTACCCTCCTTTCTTCCTCCATGTGCTAGGATGTCGTGGAAAAATGCACCTCCTTACCGTCCCGACCCCCAGATCCCAAATCCACCTACCGGCTATTTTCCGGTCGTTTTTCAATCGTTGTCCTCTGATTGCCGCCGCATGGGAGACGCATGCTACAAGATTTGACGAGGTTCGTACCTGATATTCACCGAAAAAAGGGAGCATTTGAGGGACGAAGGGTAAGCCTCTTCGCTTGAAAGGATGATGGCTGAGGGAGGTGGATAAACAAAGACGATGACGAGGACAACCATGGTGACTAATAGTGGCCGACGGCGACGTAAGAAAAAAGAGACAGTCAGAGTTTTTCTATTTGGGGGATAGGTTTTTTCCCTTTCTTATTACACTCAAATGGTTGGCTAGTTGCAACATATCTTACTATCAAAGCTAAGAATAATATTACTTTTTAAGTTATAATATATATCCGATAAACGTTCATAAACTAGGATAGTCCAAAATAACTAGTTCTCACTAATATCCCTATTATAAATACTCCCTCAAGACCCTAGGAAAACTAGATAAGGATATTTTATTTAGGGTTATTTTCACCTCAATACTCTAACTATTAATTTTTTTCACCTCAATACCCTAACTATATTTAGTGGCACCTCAATACCCTAGAATGCATTTTTTTCACTTTAGTACCTACCGTCAACTTTCCATCCATTTTCCATCCAAGACACTTAAAAGGTCCAAAATACCCCTCACTAACATTCAAATTTTCAAAAACATACCATTGGTTTTCAAAATTTCTTTTTTAAAAAAATCAGTTTTTAATGTCACAAAAATGCATTCTAGGGTAGTGAGGTGCCACAAAAAATGCATTCTAGGGTATGAAAGTGAAAAAAATACATTCCAGGGTAGTGAGGTGCCACAAAAAATGCATTACAGGGTATGAAAGTGAAAAAAATACATTCTAGGGTAGTGAGGTGCCACAAAAAAGTTAGGGTATGAAAGTGAAAAAAAATGCATTCTAGGGTATTGAGGTGCCACTAAAAATAGTTAGGGTATTGAGGTGAAAAAAAATTAATAGTTAGGGTATTGAGGTGAAAATTACCCTTTTATTTACAACAAGACAACTATATCTCGTAGGGTACCTCATATTGGATGCAATCAGGTCCTCTTTCGGCATCGTCTACCCTACACGACCACACCGCAGTGCACGGATCTGCTCCACAGAACATGCACGAAGCCCGCCGGTCTCGTTCCTCCGCAATAGCACAAGCACCGCCATGGCCGGCCCCTCGCCGGCCCCATGCTGAACCGGGACGGGCCACGTTGCGGCCGTGAGAGACGCCTGAGGTTTCTCCCAAGACCTCCCTGATCTGCTCGACGTTTGTTGTGGCAGATCCTTTTGAGCTTACAGGTCTAATCCCACGGGGCCACAAATTGAAGGACGAGGTGGAGGAGCAGGATCTACAGGCGGATGTGTCACAAACTCATTCGGAAAAATGAGGAGACCCGGCGGGGGTGGGACGGGTCCAAATGTGCCTATAGCCACAAACCCGGGACAGTCGGTGCTGGGAAGTCTCGGGGAAGCCGCAATCAGAGCACTTTACTTCTGTCTGCTTTATGAGTTTTATCGTTTTAGTTTTGGTTGTTGTTGGATTTTTTATTTTGTCTTGTATCTTTGAAATGTCGGTAAGAGGATGTCTTGAGTTAGTGTATGCGATCTAAAGCAGATTATTTCTACGGGTCCATGAGTGTCGGATTGAGTACGAGCAACCAAGACATATATCTAAAATTCAGAACTTTTACGTTTTATATATTTTATATGGTTTATGTTTCGTAGTAATACAATTCACTATTTATTCGTTTCAAAAAATATATATTTCGTGAGGTGACTCTGTAACATAGAAAGTGGGAAAAAATAGACAATTTAAACCAATGGAAATGGAAAGAAAGAGACAATAATTAATAAATTGGAAATGATTTCTCATCACTGAGATTTCAAGCACTTAAAAAAAACACTTATTCTACCTAAGACACTAAAAAAAACCACCTATCCCTCTCTTTTCCGAGAACATGCTTAAATTAAATACACCTGAATTGATCCACGTTATGATTGGAGGGTGGAAAATGTTTTGTATTTTCCAATCATCATATCTTCATTCTTAATTAGCATATGTTAATCTTTTCTTTCCCAAAGAAGGTTATCACTTCAATGGGAATGATAAGCACAAAGATTCATTATTATGAATTTATGATATAGCACTTTACGGATGGGTCGTGTGTATGTGTTTGTATGTTAATTTTAGGGTTTAGAGTTCGAGGGAAACTATCGACATGGATATTGTTGTACTCTTAGACGCGATCAAACACTATCGACTTGAATCGGACGGTGTTGGAACACCGTCCTCTTCCTTCTTCGCTAGTATCTAATGCTACATGAGTGTATTCCGATAATCCTTAGTAGTGTTCGAGTATATTCCGATTTTTTTCGATAGTGTCTGAAATCTGGTTAGGTCAAATAATGTTGGTAAGAAGGATTATGTCCGATATGATCCGGCATGGTAAGTATCACAATATTTTATTCCTTTAACAACTCGAAATTATTTAAATTTTACGAACAAATAGTTATATCACACGTCAACAAATATATAAATTGTTTAAACAATTTGAAATCACACGGTTACGACCCATTTTTATCAAACACTATCAAGTGCATCATATTGAAAACAATCGGAACATATTCGAACACTATGTGGGAAGTAAGATGTTGGCGTTATAACCTTATGTGACACAATTCGATTGTGTTCGGCCATGTCGAAGCATATATATTCTGATATTGTTTGACAATGTTCGTTCCGATCTTCTATGTTGAAATCCAGTGTCCGGTGAGTCCTCTTCTAGTGGTTCCCTCCCGTCCTCTTACGTTTTTATGCCGATAGGCCGGTTGGCGACGATGAGCGTGGGGATGGTGTTTGGGGTGCAGGGTGGAGACATCTCGTTTCCTCCCATGGTTGGTGGCCAAGCTCTTTGGTAAGGAGCTCTAGTGGGAACACACCGATCTTGGCCATGCATGGAGCAGGTATGCTCATGTTGGGATCTAAGGTACGCGATGAGGCTCTATTAAGGAGGACCAAGGGACGGAGGCGGAGAATGAGACGTTCCAAGACACAAGTCCTCCGCCCCGACCGTTGGAGATTTTTTGGTATTGTTAGCGCCCGAACCTCCATATGGTATGGGTGGATTAGGGCGGTGGAGCCACGGCCCAAGGACGACCAGTGCGGCTCCCGCTCCGTTGGGTCAACTGGATACAAATAGAGAGCTTCGTGGTGGAGCATCAACAAGGCAGACTGTTTCCAAGATTGCTCCTAAGGTCTCACAGGTTCTTTGGCTATCAGGGGTTGACGAGTTAGACTCTTTCCCGAGGAGCAACATGGAGGAGAGGCCATAAGGTGTTCCCGGTCTAGCTACGACTTCCCTCTAGTCAGGTAGGAAGCATCTGGTAGGAGACATACATGATTCCGAGTCCTAGGGATCTATACATCCCAATGGGGTGTATCGAGAAGTGACAAGGGCAATAAGCACCTCGCCTCGACCAGTGAGGAGTTCGTGGTCTAGTAGGGGGTCTGCGGGTACTATTAACTCACTAGACGTATGGTGGCAGTGGTTCCACCAAAGACCGGTACAATATTTCTTTACTCTCTTGAGAGACAACATTCTCTTGTTCTTGGAGCCTTACGTTATTGTTAGAGTTTAGTTTATTTCCAGTTTACAAGTATTTCCTATTCTAGTTAAGTTAGGTTTCCTATGTTGTTTAGTATTAGTATTTCCTATTTCGCATAGAGTTAAACCCTATATAAAGGGGTGCTCTCATTGTATCGAAACATCAAGAATATCAAGTATAATCGATAATAATTTCAGAATTTTTACAATCAAGGGAGGATGAATACATAGTCTGCCTCGGCGCCAATCCTGTTGAAATAGGCATGCTCTGTCCTAGCTCACCGTTTGGAGTAGCCATATCGGTGTCTTCGATCGCTATCGCAGTCTCCCTCTTCCGACATCCACCTGAAGCACTTCGATTTATGAGCATTTTTAGTCCTTTTTTCTAGTCCCACGATGTTTAGACATTTAAGTTTAACATTATGTTGTCATATATGATTTGTTACTTTCTAGTTATCCCGTTTTGGATTGGGATTTTATCTTGTTTTGATATAATGATTACTATTACAATTCCGAAAAAAGAATTAAATAAAAACTATATCTACGAATATTTTCAATATATATTTTAAGAGACACAAAAAATAATACTTTTTAAATGTGCTATAATCTTTAAATATATATTTTCAATTTGTTTTTATTGTATTTATGTTATGACTATATGTTGGATTAAATGAACTTTAAAATTCAAATGTCAATTAAGAAATCAAAATTTTTATGTCATTAACATCTCCATGTATATATATTTTTGGACTTATAAGTTGCAGATTTTATCAATAATCAAAATACAAGAGCCAGTACAAGTAAAGAGTCTCTGAAAGACTCAGAACATATAACTCTAAGACAATATAATTGTTATATATAGTGTTGAAATCGTCATATAGGCAGGTAGGAAGGTGGAGGTTGGAAAACGAGACTGGCGAGAATTGCTCAAGGTATTGCCCAAACACTGCATGAGACCATGTGAGGTACGACCGAACCTGAACTCCTCAATACAGTCAGATTTTCCCTCGGTCCAGAGGAGGTACATGCACCGAGGCACCGAAACTAATTCGGAAATGCCACCTAAGGACCATATGTCATAGGGGACCAAGTAGTGCACCCACTGGGATGCAGTTCCTTGGGGTGAAACCATAAGTAATCCTTTCCCCGCAGGGTAAAATGTCCAGTTGCCCGCAGGCCCAATAATCCATGCCCCGCAGGGTCCCATAACCAATTGCCCGCAGGCCCAATAATCAACGCCCCGTACCGTAGTCCCCTACTCGGTCGGCTGTCCACAGCCCAACACCCTCATATCGTACCGGAACACTCAGCAGAACAAACCCATAACCCGAACGGCAGTTCCCAACACCACCGAATGCACCCAGCCATTTATGTCGTACCGTAACACGAAGCCTCGGTCCCGACACCTACCCGTCACGTAGACTCGGGGTAACATCCTTGACCGACAGTCCCTAAGTCAGACTTTTATCGGATTAAACGGTTAATCAACGAAAATGAAAAACTGTTAATTTAAAGAACTGGGTAACCTGGACCCGATCTGATTTTGGATCGTTTGTGTGTAAACCCAGATTCGTAGCTGGGACGTCGCCGAGGTGACGAGGCGAGCCGGACAGCTGTTGATAGGAGTATTTGTTCGTAGGAAGACCGCAAGGTGACCTGAGTTGAAATAATTAAGAAACATAAATGATAGGTAAAGGTTCCAAAATCTCAATAAACACCGTCAAAACGACATATCAGTAAATAGTTTAAAACAACGTGAGTCGCAGCTCAACATAAATAGTCAAATAAAGTATGTCCAACATAAGGGACCAACACAACTCTAGTGATAACCCGAAGAGTCCCAAAGCTCCCTAGCCTCGGCCTCTCTAGACATCTGATACTCCTGTAAAACAGTTAGAAACCAAAGGGGGTGAGCTGACGCTCAGTAGGAAAAACCTTAATAACTCAACCCTTAAGTTTAAGATGAACTGTCTACGAATGTAGCCCGAACGACAGAACGATATAATAAATAAGGAGGCGATAAAGAATCATAAACAATTACAATAACGCAATAGTATCCAAGTGACAGGAATATAACTGGACTTATAATAAATGTTTCAAAGACGAATAATAGAAACTGGGAAATATCAATATCTTGCCAACCCCTTGCTTTCTCAAGCCTCCGATCCGTGGATAGATTCTGGGATCACCTCGGTTCCCATAATCCGATCTACCAGAGTATCCACATCATGTCAGATTTTCCCTCGGTCCAGAGGACGCACATGCGTTGGGGCACCGGAAACATCATTAATATGTATATATTAAATAGTTTGATGATTATTATGTACCTATTATATTATAATAAATGTTAAAGTAATTGTTACTACTGTTTTATTACTATAAGTAATTATGCTCATTGAAAATTTTATTTTGTTTTGTTGTTATGTATCGTAGGTGTATTATAATGTGCTGTTGTGTGTTATGTTTTTTAATAATGAAGTATTACAACAACAATTATATTTTGTGAGCAAACAACTAATTAAACATACATTATAATATAATACTATACATTAAATAATCATATTAATATGGATTACCATTCTGTAATGAACATACAAACATTAGTATTATAACAATACCTAGACAATTGGGGGTAATCCGGTGCCGTTGTGGTGGTTGGAATTGGACAGATACAGTGAGACATGGACTAAGTATTGGAGCCTGAGGGAATTGGTTATTGGATATTACGAGGGTTGATTATTGGCAGATCCTGCGGGATACATAGATTGATTATGAGCAGATCCTGCGGGATATTTATTGATTATTGGTAGATCCTGCGGGATATAGATCGATTAGGAGCAGATCCTGCGGGACATTATTTTCGGGTTACTTCTTGAGAGATGGTTAATAAGGTTCCACCCAAGGATGTGCGTCCCCATAGAGCACTACCTTGGTTCCCTATGATATATGGTCCTTTGGAGGTATTTCTGGGAATCCCGATGATAAGCGCCCATTTGGGATTGTTTCCGGTGCCCCAACGCATGTGCGTCCTCTGGACCGAGGGAAAATCTGACATGATGTGGATACTCTGGTAGATCGGATTATGGGAACCGAGGTGATCCCAGAATCTATCCACGGATCGGAGGCTTGAGAAAGCAAGGGGTTGGCAAGATATTGATATTTCCCAGTTTCTATTATTCGTCTTTGAAACATTTATTATAAGTCCAGTTATATTCCTGTCACTTGGATACTATTGCGTTATTGTAATTGTTTCTGATTCTTTATCGCCTCCTTATTTATTATATCGTTCTGTCGTTCGGGCTACATTCGTAGACAGTTCATCTTAAACTTAAGGGTTGAGTTATTAAGGTTTTTCCTACTGAGCGTCAGCTCACCCCCTTTGGTTTTTAACTGTTTTACAGGAGTACCAGATGTCTAGAGAGGCCGAGGCTAGGGAGCTTTGGGACTCTTCGGGTTATCACTAGAGTTGTGTTGGTCCCTTATGTTGGACATACTTTATTTGACTATTTATGTTGAGCTGCGACTCACGTTGTTTTAAACTATTTACTGATATGTCGTTTTGACGGTGTTTATTGAGATTTTGGAACCTTTACCTATCATTTATGTTTCTTAATTATTTCAACTCAGGTCACGTCTCGAGTCCGGTCAACACCGGATTTGGGGCGTGACAGTTTTCACCAGGGACCCCTCCCAAGATAGGTCCCTGAAGCCATGGTTCCTCAACATTCCTCCTAGCGAAGTTGTTTCCCAACACTCACTTGATCTTCATGGGGTTCTCCAACTGACCCCCTCTTCAATCCTAAAACTTTAGTTGAGGAGGTTCCTGAGGGTTCAGTCTTCTGCTTCTTGAGGCTTGACAGAATACCAAGTTTTTTCATCCAGGATCCCCTTGTCCATCCTGAATTACCAACCAGTCCCCCTGTACCATTAGGTACAATGTTCGAGGTTCCTATCGGCCACTGCCCTGATGCGAGGTTTCCTTAGATACAATGTGCAGGGTCAAAGGTCCAAAGCCTAGCGGGATAGTCGAGGATTCCTTGGCGTCCAAGTCCTTCGCATACTGCTTGGCCTTAGAGGTGTCCATGGGCCGGGTCCCCGCCCCGTGGCTAATTTTTTGAACCGACCCGTAGTGACCGGGTTCAAAATATTTAACCCGCTCCCGGTCCCAGGCCCAAAAAGACACCTTTGAACCCACCCGTCCGGATTATGGGCCGGTTCACCGGGTTGGACCAACCCATCCGAATTTGTTAACAATTGATCACATTAACCGTAAGTAGTAGCACGTATACTTTCAAATATTTTTTCATTATCCAAAAACCCTTAAAAAGTCATCAAAGAGTGCTTAGAAGCTCTCAATTTGGTCACTTCTTGATTATGAAAAAACTCTCTACCGTATTAAAATTTTATCAAAGGTTCAAGGATTAAAAACGTCAAACAGGAGGTTCAAGTTGACTCAAAACAAATTATGATTACAAAAGATGAGTTCAACTCAACACAAAACTATGACATGTTCTATTACAAAATTGGTAATCATCTTCAAAATCTCAAACAATCAATCTTCATCTTTATACGTAAAAGTAATTAAAATTGTAAGAGTGTAGCTTTAGGCATTGAACTTGTACCATGTCCGGGTGGTCCGGGTTATGTAGGAAAGCATGTGACGAATCCGCAACCCGGACCGCTCACGCCGGGTTTGGTATTTCTGAACCCGGGCCCGTCCCCGTAACCCATGGGGACAAACCCACTGGGGCCGGGTGAGCCGGGTTGACCGGGTGGATTGGGTTCCGGGCCAATTTTGGACACCCCTACTTGGCCTTCGGGTCCTTCTGAAATTCCAAAAGTGAGTTGTCAAAGCGTGGAGTCCCGATCACTTCATAGTCACAACCCCGATCCATATGTCCGAACCGCCCACAATTGAAGTAGAATGTGGGAAGCTTGGTATATATTAGGGAGACTCGGACAGGATCTCGAAACTCTTTTAACCGTAGCACCAAGTTTCTTCAGAGAGGGCGCTCCACGGGATGCCAGGATTGGACTCTTACCGCCATACCAGTAGATGCTCCACTGATCACACGGGACCTCCACGCAGGTCCTCAGGGCAGTTCTAGTGGTTTCCCTAGTCGTCTTTGTCCGTACCAACGGTGGAAGACCATGGGCATGCACCCATAGCTACAAGCGGTTCAAAGCTGGAAGTTCCCTAGCCATTGGGTCAATGTCCCCAAGGAGGAGAGGATGACCATCAAAGCATCATGACTCATTTACCACGGAACCATGAACGAGCATCCTCAAATTCAAAACAGAATCCAAAGATCCCCGAGACGATGTCTTGATGACCAACCCTGCTACTGACCGACTCCACGCATTGCTGATGATCCGCAATAGTACTTCCTTTTGAGGGGGCCGTAGAGCCACGAGCTTCCCGAGCATCCTGAACTGTTGGTGGCCAATACTATCGGGTCAATGGGCGAGTAGGGGACCACTATCCCCACGTCCTAGTCCTCCTCAAGAGAGCATGTGAATAAACTCTCTTGGAGACTCGCCATAAGGGACTTGGCGAGTCTCCCGGAACAAGGTAGTTCCGGGACAACCGGTTCTAGGGTTTCCTCCGGGGGGGAGGGGTGACTCCCTTACAAATCATGCCTGCGGGGACAATTAATGCCGAAAGAATCACCAGGATTTGATCAACATTAAGGAGCTGGATCGGAGCGTGCAGTAGAGGCCATGTCTCCTTCCCTAAGTCGCCAGCAACAGGCTTCTTGTCCTGAATAGGGTCTCCGGTTTGTAGTGTTAGAGGTGTTGTACCGTCATCGTTGTGAGGAGGGTTACTTGACTGTAAAGTAATGATTAGGATTTCACCGGACGTCTATTATACCGTTTCAGTTAAGACGGCACCGACGAGCAGAGACCAAAATTATCTCCACACATATGATGTAACACACTAACACAGAGAGAGACCTCCTCCTTATGATTATTAACGATATAATTATCAAATAAAAACATGTGATGAAATTTTCTTAAGAATAATGAGTAGTCAACACATTTGTGGGAATTGCAATTATTGATAAGTGGATGGGTCAACTTTATCTTTCCCCTACACGTGGATGTTGCATTTTGGACTCTAGCTCGTATCAGTATAGGGTAGTGGTTCCTTGAAAATGATAATCAGATAGTAATGTATTAATTTGATTAAAAAAACAATTCCAGAGCTTCAAAAACAACACTCAATTATTACATTAAAAATAGGGTTAAATATTGAAACTTACTCTTAAATATTGGTCACGAACACTACACTACCCACGTTTTCAAAGTGAACACTACACTACCTTTAAGTATTGGTCACGCGATTTTGTTAGTAAAAATGGACAGAATTTTCCATTCCGTTAGTCATATTATCTCAAGTGTCATATAACGGATGGTAAAATGATGTTTTTTTGCCCTTAAGTATTAGACCTCTATACATTTTATAAGGAACAATAACGAGGGTACAATGGTAATGTTCCTTATAAAATGTGTATAGGTCATATAATTAAGGGGAAACGTCATTTTACTATTCATTATATGACACTTGAGGTCATATGACTAACGGAATGGAAAAGTCCGTCCATTTTTACTAACAAAATCGCGTGACCAATACTTAAGGGTAGTGTAGTGTTCATTTTGAAAACGTGGGTATTATAGTGTTCATGACCAATACTTAAGAGTAAGTTTCGATATTTAACCCTTAAAAATATTAAAAGTCTTTGTAACCGTTTTGTTTTTATTCCTAAAATTTATTTTTAAACTATATAGTTTTTTTATTATAAAAAGATGCACTATTTATTAATAATTAAAAAGACTTATTACAACGTTTAGGGTTCTAAAAGGTTTCCTGACAAAAAACTATAAGACAGATTATAAGGAGTCATATAAGCGAACAAAAATTAAATTAACAAATTAACGAGAATCGCTCAAGATTGTGTCTAAACGTTGCTTGATCTCATGGAAAGGACTCTTTTCGTTGTGAAGCGTACGACCGGGCCTGAACTCAACAGTAGTACCCTTAATAAAACTTAAACTAACTAACCGAGGAGAACCTCTTAAAGTTTGAGACTATTATCTATTTGAATTAAATAATCTATAAAATTATTACAGTCATGGAGAGATATTTCAAAATAATACTTGACTTCACAAATTTTGATAAAAAGATGAAGAAATCGAGTAAGACACCAATGACAAATGAATATCGTGTACGTCGAAAAAATATTTTTTATTGTACTGACAATGATTTTTTTACAATATTTTCAAAATATGAAACTCCGACGTCATATTTTGTAATAAGTGTTAATTATTATCTTTTTATACGATATTAAAACAAAATAATATTATTTTGTATTAATCTTATGTTAATTAGTATTATAAAAAAATTGGTTGCCCCCTCGATGAAAATACTAGATCCGCCACTGCCTCCTGGTAGAAGTCATTGAATCTCTGCTCACTAATTATTGACCTTACAGAAAGGAAAACAGAGATAATAAAACAAACTCAAACAATAGCTTGATCCAAAATTGAGAAAGGGATCGAGGGGGCATCGATGGAGGCCAAAGAGATGGATGTGTCGATGACAGAGTCAAGGGGTGGTGGTCCACCAGGAATATAGGTATGAAGCGGCAACGACAGTAGCGAGATCAATCGGTGTCGAGGAGAAAAACTAGTCGACAACCATAAGGAGTACAGGGGGACCGGTACAGGACCAGGGACACGTCGCTGGTGGCGGGGGAAGGCAAGGGACGCGGTGGCTAGCGACGACTTGGGAGGAACCTTCACAGAAACCCTAACAGAGCTGGGGACTAAATCTTTTCGAAAAAGCTAAAAGGATAACCGGTTTGATTTAGCATATAATGGTAGTCGAAAATTTTCATAAATATTACGATAATTTGGGTTTTCAAATCTATTGTGATTCTATATGCCTGCTTTGTCTCGGCTACATAAGTGAGATCCACATTAACAACGGAAATTGAGTTTGATACATTTTGTCTATATTTTTTTATCAGAGAGAAATATAAAGATTAATGAAAACAATAATAATAAATAAAGTACCCAAAAATTATAAACGAATAAGGATTAAAGCAAACAACAAAAATATCAAACAAGATCACTGTTATGTTGCCCCGATGGAAATATAAACTTTGCAACTGTAATGAGGACTCTACACAACCTCAATCTTTTTGAAGCCCTGCTCATCTGAACCCTTGTAGCGGACCCTTAACGTTTCACAAACCTCGTCACGATGAGGATAATACTCTCTCTTATGCGTCCGTTAATCAAAGACGGGGAAAACCCATAAAAAGCATTTGGTTGGAGGAGGGCACCACCAAGTTGACTTGTGGTGGCGACAGGGACCGGTTTGAGAGAGGGACAACCGTTCGATCTAGACCATCGTACATGTCCGTGACAGAGGTCATGTCCGACTCGCCGACGTCCGAGGATCTTCCCTTATCTAACTTGCTTTTATCCATTAATCAAAAATGGGGAAAACCCATAAAAAGCATTTGGTCGGAGAAGGGCACCACCAAGTTGACCTGTGGTGGCGATATGGACCGGTCTGAGAGAGGGACAACCGTTCAATCTAGACCATCGTACATGTTTGTGACAGAGGTCGTGTCCGACTCGTCAACGTCCGAGGATCTTCCCCTATCTAACTTGCTTCCGGTGGGACCCTATGATCTCCAACAACAGCCGAAATGACCGGTCAAAGGGAAACCTACTCAACTGGAGAGAGGGGGAGAGCACCTGTTGAAACAAGAAGGTAGGTGTCGGGACTCACTCTAGAAGCTAGATTCAAAGGACTACACTTCTTGTAAGTCTTGGTTCACGACTCCACCGTTACAAATTGAGGAAGATAAGAAAGGGTATCCATTAGTTTTGCCTCAAAAAGAACATCAACATAGAGACAGAGGCCTCGAGCGGCGATCACCCATTTATTTACCATAACATATAGCACATGAACAAAAGCCATGATCTTAGGCGAATTAGTTGTCAACAAAGAACAAGGGTGGATGAGGATAAGCAAACCGAGTTTCTTAGAAATCTCCTCTATGGAGCCTTGAATCCAGCACACAAAAAGGAGGTCGTTGATGTCTACCCAACGAAGCTGACCCCAAACAAAACTAGTTGTACACAACTCGAGAAAGAGAAAAACCAGGGCACAACACCTTCCAGTCGTCAGCATAAAGGACAATCCAAACAACCTGGTCCTCACATAAGACAAGAAAGTCATGCGCTTTTAAGTCAAGAATATCCACCCCCGAGATCCTTGTCCATTTGAGACTCATGTTGACGGTGCAGACCGAGATTGAAGTACTAACTATACCGATCATACCGTACAATTGCATTTTCTTGAAACAATGAGTCGTCGATATGGTACAAAAATCTGGTCGAAGTTGAGTAATGACAAGGTCCATAAGAGGGATAATACATGGGGAAGCCATCCCGGTTCCTGATATAGGTACCCCAATTGTCTCTAAGGTTGACACAACCACGTCACTCGCCATTAAACACTTCTTGCCTAATTCAACCTTGATCTCCTTATCTCCGAACAATGAGTCGTATAAAACCGCTACAACAAGAATCAAGTCCTCATACTTTTTGAAATACACAAAGCATATTGATTATTTTTGAAAGCGATCTTAGAGCCAACGTTGACATTAGTGAAGTTCCAAAAGGAACTCGATGCTTGGAAAATTGATTAGAAATAATGGAAAAATCTCGTTTCGAAAACTCAATCATTTTATTGTCTTGGTTAAATTGAAAATACTAGCTCTGACGATCTCGACCAATTGAAAATACATAAACGTGATTAGAGATGAAAAATAACTCGAATTTGGGGAACCTTAATATCTCCATCCAACGTATAGTTTATTTTTATCTATTATTAAACTAGAGAAAACCAAGTTTTTAAATATCACATTCTAAGACCATCCGTAGTGGCGATCAATCCCCACGTCGAATCGGTGGGTTAAGATTATACTGGAATTCAATCAATTCTGTAGTGGAGGGTTTAATTCGGTGGATCGAATCTGATCAAAATACACGTGTGAGGAGAAGATTCATTGAGGGAAGAGAGAAAGAAGAAAAAAAGAGTGAGAGGGTGATGGAGGAGAGAGACAAAGAGATATAGGGAAGAGAGAATCGACATGAGAGAGAAACGACGTCGATAAATCAGTAAATCAGAGGAGAGAGGAATCGACGGGAGAGAAAAAGCGTGAACAAAATGTCAACTTTTCCTCTCTTTTTTACTTCTTTCAACTCGATTCGACGTATGGATTGGCCTCCATTGTGGATGGTCTAATTAAACTTTTTGACTAAAAAGGTGCAATTTTATTAACAGGAAATTATAGCATAGGCGTGCATCAAGAAACAAACTCCCTGACCACTAGAGAAGAACAGAAAAAGAACACATTGTTCATAGTTCATTTGAGAAATATAACCGTCAAAGACGGTTTTGAAAATACTAAGCAAACCGATAGTAGCAGTCTCCGAGATGCTATCAAGGCCGCCATAAAGACATGAAGGAGTGGTGGGGTGAGAAAATGGTACTGGAAGTCCCAGCCCAACCCATAGACCAGGACTACATCAGTAAAAGGAGGTAAGGCTTATACCAAGGTTCCCTCCAAAACCAGTCCCTGAGGCCTCGAGTGCCTAACATTCCTCCTGGCGAGACTGCTTACCATCCCTCGCCTGATCATCCCTGGGTGCATCTGCAGCAGTCTACTTGACTCCGCCAGTAGAGGAAACTCCAATGTGTTCATGCCTACTAGAAATGGGCGTTGGAACTTCAGCGCCCCTAGAAATAGGCGCTGGAACTTCAGTGTCCTGGCTATCAGAAAGCTGGCCGGGCACCAAGTTCTTCCAACCCGGGTCGACTGTCTCGGGATGGGCGTTGCCCCGAGCCCATGAAGGATTAGATACAGTGCTCGGGGAAACCCGTGGGGCCCTCCAGAGAGACAAGGTTCCCTTAGATACAATGCTTGGGGAAATCCGCCCAAAGCCAGGGGTACTGCCAGCTTTGGCTCCTCCTAGTCCATCGCGTATGGCCTGCCCTGCTTTCCCTTCTGGTACTCCAAGAGAGAGGTCCCAACCTTCAGATCACCTCGGACCTCCATCTTGCATTCACGCATGATATGCCCCATCCGCCCATAGTTGTAGCAGAAACTTGGCAGCTTGAAATAAGTGAGCTCAACCTTGACAAGGTCCGGGAAATCCCTAAACCGAAGTATCAGCCCCCGTTTGAGAGGTCGGTCAATGAGATTCCAGTACTGTGTCCGTACTGTACCTCCCCAACACATGCCACATTGATCTCCCGACACGTCCACACATGCCCCCAAGGTGTCCCCAATCGTTAGAAATGTCACCTTTGTTCGGACCAAGGGGGCAAGCCTCGAACGTAAACCCATAACTGAATGCGGTCCAACACGGGGGGATCCCGAGCACAAGGACTGAGGTCTCCCAATAGCAGTGGGCGCCCATCAAAGCACCAAGTTTCATTGGCCCTAACCCAAACCCTAGCCTCCTTCATTTGGAAATAGAATATGAATAGACCCACGTCCAGTTCCTTGACGACCAAGCCATCCGCCGCTCATCCCCAAGCGGTGGTGATGATTTGCATGAGCGTCTCCTTCCGCAGTTCCTTGTCCGACCACAGTCACCCCGCCATTCCCCACTGTTTCCGGGCGATAAGTATAAAGTTAGCCGGAGAATAAGGGACAGTTACCTCGCCTTCCTCGTCTTCCTCAATGGAACACAACGAGACACCATATTGGAGAGCCGACAGCGAGGCCTGTAGGTCCAGGTCATCTACAGCAGGAGGAGACGGAGGTTCTTCCAACGACAAGAGCGGGTGAGAGGCCCCAACGGAGAAGGGAACCACGGCCAAAGACGAGGCGGTAGAGGAGTATGGGTGATCGACATGAAGGGAGTTGCAGACAACAACGATGGTGTGAGAATGGTGTGCTTCAGTTTCCTCCTTTATCGATGATTTGAAGCCAGAAGGTTTGCTGTAGAAACAGTCTTCAAGGGCGAAGACTACATGGATGACGACAAAATCAAACCGGCATGAACAGCAACAACATGGAGCGTGTCGACGACGAGAACAGAGAGGTCAGAAACCATAATCACACAGACGGTTAGGTTTAGGTTTAGTCTCAAGGATCGAGAGAGTTTTTTGGTCACATTATGGTCTAATTAAACTTGTTTTCTAAACCAGTCAAACATTGGATTAAAATTTCAAGAACAATTACAACGGATTCAAATCAACCGAACCATAGCTAAAGGATCCACTACTTCATGCCACTGATCACAATCATCTCATTGACAATCCACCGTCGCCACCGTGCACAGCGGATGATGGAGACACTTTGCCTTCTCTACCACCCTCCGACACCGCCAAACCCCCGTCCCCGGTGGCCTGAGCCATCCCGACCTCCACCGTCGCCTCCTCCTCCCTAAATCTCTTGTAAATATCGCCTCTATAAAACTTCCTCGTCCTTACCACCAACACGATCGATACAAGAAAACCCACAAACGTCGCCGCCGAAATCACCAAAAAAGCCCTCCGGTAACAGTCAACGCCGGCGCAGGTCAAGTCCTCCCCTGTTTTCCTGGTCAACCCCGAAGCTCCGAGCTGCCTCAGAGCCTCGTCGTCGTACAGCGGACCGGCGATCCTGACGTTCAGAATGTAAGCTCCGACCGGGCTCGCGACGGCGCCGAAGTTGTAGAGAGTGGAGTAGTACTTGAGCCCGAAGATCTCGGAGATCATGGCGTAGACCAACGGCCACTGAGCTCCGAAGCAGAACCCAATGATTATAGAGGCGAAGTAGAGCGAGTTTGGGACGGCGAAGGCGATGAGGAGGTGGCCGACGGAGGAGACGAGGAGGGTGACCGTGAAGAGCAGGGGACGAGGACATTTGTACCTCGTCAGCAACACCTCCGACGAGAATCCGGCGACGGAGCGTCCGAGGTAGTTCCAGATACTTACTAGGGACACAAACGTTGTCGTGCTCCGTTTTGGGTATCCTAAGGAAAGCCCGATTTGCCCCAAATTGTCGATCGCCGTCAATGTCCCGCCTGCGCCGCAGGTGGTGGCGATGAAGATGACGAGCATGTCGACGCTGAATAGGGCTTGGAGGATGGTGTAGTCCTCGCCTCTCGCCGGCGGCGAGAACACGTTGCTCAGGCAGGAATCGACCTTCCTCGGAGCTTGATCGGAGAATTCCTCTGTTTCCTCTGTTTCTCGTTCATCCTCTGTTCGTGTTACTACTTTGAATTGGGTATTGGGATCGTTCAAAGATTGTTTTTTGATCATCACCCAGAGCTTGAAATCTTCGTTCACGACGACGACGATGGGGAGGAAGATCAGAACCAGCTCGACGGCGGAGCTTCCGGCGTACTCTGTTCTCGAGAACCTGAACTTGTTCTGCAAAACGATCAAAACCAACAAGAATCCGGCGAGGGAAAGCGATATGTAGAAGATCCGGTAAAATATTTTAATCTCGTTCGGTTGCCGGACGGTTTTCACGATCCGGACCGTCCGGAGAAACACAAAGGACACCGCCGCCGGGAGCCATCCGATGAGCAAGATCAGAGCTTTCGAGTCCTTTTCGCCGTAGAACAAATGGTAAATCTGAGTCATGATCGCTCCGCTGAGACCCACGTAGCCTTTGAGGAGACCGAGAACGCTTCCTCTGCTCTCCGGGAAGTTCTTGACGGAGGGGATGAGAGCTCCGGTGCCGGCGAAGGCCTGGGAGTTGGCTCCGACGCAGATGTAGAGGCACATCTGCCAGATTTTGGGTTTGGAGGTCCGGCCGGTGACGGCGAGCCAGATCATGAGGTAGCCGGAGAGGTTCATGAGTGCTCCGATGGAGAGGACGACGGAGGGAGGGGTGATTTCGAGGATGAGGCCGGCGACGATGCCGACATTGCTGCCGAGGTCTTTGAAGAAGCTGAGGAGGTTCACGGTGGTCTGGTCGTAGCCGAGGGAGGTTTTGATGTCGTTGGAGTATAGGCCGAAGAGGTAGGTTGAGCCGGAGACGGACAAGATCAGGATGGAGGCGAATAAGGTGAACCACCGGCCGCCGGTCATCTGTGCGGCGAATCTCGTCGTGTCACGCCATCTTCCTCCACCGCCGGCCATTTCTCCGGCTACCATGTTTGAGGTTGTGGTCTTGAAGTGTTGGAGATATGTGAAGAGGCTAAGGTTCATAACAAATATATAACTATGTTATGTTTTTTTGGATGAAATTAATCCTTAATAAATCTTGCAAAATGGACCGAATAAAATAAGCGTGGTATCCACTGGTCGTTCTCGAAAATCTGAGGGACGACCAACGAGATGAATAGTTCTCTTCTCGAAAAGGACGACGCATCACCTAGATAAACAACAACTATCAGGTCAGTCTTTTTTATCGATTCTCTGGAAAGATCCGTCGATAAAAAGACACGACTGAATACATCACCAGAGGCAACAACCACACCAATCAGAGATCCGGGATCTCGACAAGGGGAACAAACAAAAACATACAAAAGTACAAATAAAATAAACAACAAACGACGACCACGAACTAGCCTAGACTAGATTCCAATGTATGGGGCTAAGATCGGAGTGAAGGGGAGAGGTGGGTGGTGCCGATGGACACATATCTTATCCTTTTGAGACGGGTGCACGGAATTAACCGGGAGAAAATATAATGCAAGAACACAACTGAGCGGTTCGGACTGCGGATCTCCCGCGAAAATGGGAGCAGATCTGACTATCTGGCCGTAGTAGCATGGGAAGGAGCCTTGGTTGGAGGCGCTCGGGTCTTCGTCGTCAATAGGGGGCGTAGCGGGGAAAGTTTTGCCAGTAGATCTGGTCGGCTTGAGTGCCAGGCCGACGAAGTGGAAGAGCAGCGGCCTGGGGCAAAGATCGGAGGGAGGAGAGGTCAGTCGCGGTCGTCAACGGAGAGGACAACGCTAACCGTCGACGATAGGGGCTGGGGTGTAACGGGGTGGAGTTTCGCTGACAGATCTGACCGGCTGGAGTGCAGGGCCAACAGATATACCCAATAAGGAGGAGGAGCGACTTGGGCGGAGGGAAGAGTTGGTCGGAGGAGGGTGGCAGCGATACGAGGCCGGCTGTGCTCAAGTGGAGGCTCAGAGCGTACAGGCGAAGGCGACAAAAACAAAGAGATCGAGTAAAACTACTGTTGGGGAGAGCCCCACCGATAGTCATCGTAGTCGGAGCCACGGTGGTCGCCAACAACGCAAAGGAGAGAAGAGACCAGTAGGGTTTGCTTCATCAAAGAAAGAGAGAACTGTTCCATATAACTATGTTATGTGAAGTGAAGACAATGGTCTATTGGTATTGGGGTCAAATCACATGGGTTCACGTAAATAATGTTGAATGATAAATGAACTGTTACCACATAGACAAAAAAAGGCTGTTTCTACTCAGTAAATTAATCATCCTATATTGACTTTTTACAATGTTCATGTCCAAAATAAACAAAAGAAACAACAAAAAAAAATTATTTTAGGATTGATTTATCAACTGCAACATGTTTTAGTTTAATCACAAACGAAAATTTAAAAAATATATCAAAATATGAATCTGTCTTGAATTGTTCAGATGCTACTGGTTTTGAATATCTGGTTGACAGCTTTCCAGTGGAGTAGAATCCGAGAACGGTGTCTTCATGTGTATGATTTCAAATAATACCCTCAGGTGTTCATTTTATTTGTGTTTACTTAATATTTTTAAAATCTAAATTACCAAAGTAAAACCAGTCATTTTTATACGTATTACAACACAGATAAATTCAAGGGATTAATACAAAGGTTAAATACACATTACCCTGTCTAATTTTTTAAGTTAATACCTAACTTAAAAAATTCGTTTACCCTAACAATTTTCCTTACCCAACGATGATCAATTTCTTTTTAAAAAGAGTACCATAAAGAGTTTAATGAAAAAAAATATCTCAAAATACCACAAATGAACTTTTTTCATTAAGGTAGGATACAGTAAAAAAAATGTGTGTAATGCTACTCTAGATAAAGTATAAAAAATGAATACATCATAGTAATTTTTTGCAATTATTCTCAAAGGAGAAACCTCAAAAACATGTTTTTGAACAACTTTTGTTAGCATAAGCGTGATGTGACGACCTTTTTTTCTTCTCAAAAGCATGCTTATACTTTCATTTATTATCAAAAAATAGCTACTTATATTTAACTTTTTTCGTTACTTTGGATGGAAAAGAAACATGTGCTTGACACATGGTCTTTATATTTATCATAAATACCACAATTGTCCCTATTTTTCTTATCTAAATGATATCCGGAGAAAAAGTTGAACACTTGGTACGACCATATCCAGCATTTAGACTAAAGAAATAGGGACAATTTCAGTATTTAAAATAAATATATGGACTATGTGTCGAGCACAGGTTCGTTTTCCATCCAAAGTAATAGAGAAAAAAAGTCGCTATTTTTTGATAATAAACAAAAAGTATAAGCATATTTTTAAGAAAGAAAAATAACCACAACATACTTATGCTAATAAAGATCGTTTAGGCATGTTTTTGAGGTTTCTCTATCCCAAATCCAAACACTAGAAAACAAAGAGACAATCATCAAGCAAGTGCAAATGATTTCTAGTCACAAGTCCTCAAAACACTCCAATACCTCAATTTCTACAGGAAATTACAAAATCAACACTTTTTTTTTTCAATTCACTGACCTGCTTTACAATAACATAATCACAACCAATTGTTGATTCAATGTCACTCACTCACAATCTCAAAAGTTGATGGACATTGCCATTTTGACATGCACAACATCTAATGAGTAGATTCAAGATTAGCAATTCTAAACCAGCACGTAACCATGAACGAGATTGACATAACACAACCAACGAAACCCAGAAAAGCAATAGGTCAACTAGCGTGCCAGGAACATGGCCCATGACAAAAAACGGCCTGAGGGAAATAAAAGAGAACCATGCCAATATAGATTATTGGCACAGCTTATGACAAAACTGAACACAAACATGAATCACAGAAATGAGCAAGTGGTTGCAGTATAAAGGTGAGAAATCTGAATGGAATCCTTAGACCTACCACTTTGAACCTCCTACAACATTTGTCGGGCACTTCTCTTTTCCCCTCTTGAGAACATGTTTGATGTTTCAACCCAACAAAAAATATGATTGCATGATGCCCTAACTTTCTTGATTTCGATGCCCTAAAGAGAGTTTTTTAGGAACATAATTATGCATCAAATGTCATCCATATCCTTCCTATCAACTAGTAAACACCACTTAATAAGTTAATTAAGACATAAATACACTAATTCTTGACATACCCTCGACGACCATTGAATCTCAAAGACACGCTGTATAGGTGAGGGGTTATCAACAGCACACTTCACATTTCGTTGTTCATCAAAAACCCACTGAAAAGGTGGGGTTTTGATCAGTAACACACTGAAAAGATGACTTTGTGTTCCTGATAAAACCATCACCTGTTCAGTGAATCCGTGGTTTTTTTTTTTGATGAATAACGAAAGGTGACAATGTGTTACTGATTACCCCT
The DNA here is from genome assembly GCA_963921825.1 of Erodium maritimum. NCBI lineage: Eukaryota > Viridiplantae > Streptophyta > Magnoliopsida > Geraniales > Geraniaceae > Erodium > Erodium maritimum. Next base: position 71,648,416 of record OY997594.1, read on the forward strand.
CATCTATAGGGGGGTTCCAAAAACTCAAAGGTCATCGAGGGGGTGTAAATAACGTTTTCCCTAGATGTTACTCAACCTAAAAGCGGACTAGTTCAAGTATTAGGAAATTAAGACCTACAAAATGCATGCAATGCAAAATAATATGCAGAAGAGATCTATGAATCAATGCCAAAAGATTGAACTGGACTCACATAGTAAAGTCACTTTGCAACTCTACGTGTCCTCTTCTTTAAACCTGCCTCACATGGCGCTTGCTGCATCAAAAACAGGTAATGCAAACTCGTTTTCAGTACATGAGAAATCCCGGGAGTTTCAGATGAAGAAAGAGCCTGATCAGATCTCAAGCAGCAACAAAAACTCAGCAACCAGACAGAACCATGCATTATATCAAAAATTCCAGATCTCGAGTTAAAAGAACATAAGCAATCAACATTTAACATTAACACGTTGCACCCATCAAACCCTGCGGCCAAAATATAAATGGCCCACTCACAAGACTCTGAACCAGAAGAAAAAAAAAACTGAGTAGCCGGTGCATAGCAACCACAGAACAGCCAGATCTCAGTACCGATCATAAGAAGCACGGCCACCTCTTCTAGAGCGATCATAAGGAGCAGGCCTATCCCTGTAACTTCCTCTTTCGAATCGAGCGGGGCCCCCGCCACCACCACCGCCATATCTGTCACCAGCACCTCGTGGGCCCACATCCCTATCAAAACCCCGGTCTTTGCCATACCCATTATGAGGTTCCCGATCCATGTACCTGTCACCACCAAAGCGATCGACAACAGGTGGATACCTGTCATTGGTGGTGTAACTATCACGGACCCCATATCGAGTGTCTCTTATATCCACACGATCTCTGTCACCAAATCGCCCACCGTCAAAACGGTCATCATAACGACCACCTCCACCAAACCTAGAATTCGATGAGAACCGGCCACCATTGTCAGCTGAAGGGCATTCACTGGCAAAATGTCCCGGACGACCACACTTGAAGCAATCAGATCGCCCTGCAGTCCTATCAGTGTTCCTGTAACTGTCTCTGCCACCTGACAAATGATCCCTGCCACCAGAAATACGGTCCCTGGAACCTGAAATATGATCCCTGCCATATCCATAGTCCACATTTTCACCTGGCTTTGGCTCTGCCCTGTTCACTGAGATAACTCGACCATCCAGCTCCCGGCCATGCATGTCCTTGATTGCCTCTTCCATGGCACGGTGATCTGAAAAGGTTATGAATCCAAATCCTCGAGGACGACCAGTTTCTCTTTCGACCATGACCTACAAGACACCAAGACTGATCTAATTATAACGGTGAAAATATTACCTACCACCAGCAGCAACATAACCGTTCTGTGATTTCTTTTCGGTCTGAATGAGCAATAACATTTACAAACTGCACAACAAGGCCGGCAAAGCAGAAAAGTTACCAGTTACCCTGTCAAGTAAAACAGTAAGACTGCTGATTCCGATCACTACAAAGGTCACCACTATAACTCTGCTTCTTTGCAACTTTACCATCTTAAGTTGCTGCATAGAGTTGCAAACCACACAAGGCTTGCAAAGGAATTTCTTCATACAATTTCACTGTCAAAGTTATGTTCCAACATAACAAAGGTCCAACACCAGAGTTTTGTCACACAATACCATCATAGTGGTGTTCCAATAGAGTAACAAAAGAGAAAAGAAAGGTCAACTTTGATGCTCCCTTATCACTTGGCAGCAAATGTAAATATTTTGTTCCCAATCCAAAAATCACAACTACATTTGAGGGTGTCAATATTAAGTACAAACTGAAGGCTCTCACTGTGGAAGAAGGATCCACTCCAGAGAACTGCACTGAGATAAGTAATTAAAGACATGGAACAGAAGCAGAAGCCCGACACAGAAAAAGAACTTGAATGATAGCACTATTGACTCCAATTTTAAACCATGATTGAATCAGATGCCGATAAATCGCAGGTCCCTCATCATAGAGCCACTTTTCTGTTCTGCTTCACCAGCCATAAGAACTGACAACAAACACACTAATCTAAATGGTTTGGTGGTGATGTAAACCATTTCATGACAAAAAAAAACAATATCCACCTAACGAACCAAAATGAAGAACCCTACTATCAAGGTTGATCATTTTGTTACTTAAAACAAGTCAACATGATGCCATGCTAGCAAAACACTATATGGTTTGTGATATTGAAGCCTGGAGTAACATAAAAAGTACGCTTTCATATTCAACAGGTAAATGGTAATATCATCAAGAAGACATCAGCCCAACAGCACAGCTCATATGATCCAAAAACCAAGCCTCCCTTCTTCCATTTAGGGCGCAAACTGATTGGAATTACTACTCTACACAACATAGCCATTAATCATAAAGCCTTGTATGCAACAGCAAGAATAATGTGGAAGGAATCAGGCTTTCCACAGCATCGCGAAGTCTTTAATCCCCAAAAAAGAAATCAATGAAATGGAAAGTTATGGAGAGATTTAGTCACATAAACAGAGATAAGCTTTTACAACATTTACAGAACCAAAAACTTAACTAGTAAATTGAAACAGGGATTATGGGTTATTTAGTAACTGATTGTTAATCTACATAACAGAAAGCAAGCGCGGAGTATCTTATTAATGTATACATGACACCCATTTATTGGGCCTTTCTCTGAAAAGTCCATCAAGAATGAATAGTAAATCACATCCCTTTTGATTGTTATCTATATTTATGAAACTAATTCTAGCATCATACAACTAAAGTTCATTATAGACCACGTCTAACACGACATTGTAACAAAGGCAGCACATCCATTAAAGTTTCAGTGGCCAATCACAATATGCCACACATATGTATATGCCATCCGGTAATTGACTATTATATGTCATATCTACATCACAAGCCAAAATTTAAGAAGGAATTCAGTTATGTACAATATTTTCTGCCTACTAATACTAAAAATTAATGGACCATAAGAACAATTGTAAAACACAGATACACGCAAATCACTATGTCAAGCACATGTATATGTCATCCATCAATTGAAACACATGTCAGGAATTGACTATTATACGCCATATCTACAACCCAAGCAAAACTTAAAAGAGGAATTGATTTATGGATCGAAAGAACAATTGTGAAACCAGCTTATACAAGCAAATCACTACCAACTCTCATAACCCATTGAATCACCATCATATAAGTGTTGTGCCAAAGCCTAGGCTATCATCTTCACAAAGCAAACACCTTGCAACATCCCCGCTTCAAAACAACCTCCCCAAGTGAATCATAGATTGTAGGTTACAGTTCTCCGACCGCCAAACAAGACACCAAACATCATAGATACAGATACATTATGGAACAACAACACCCATCAACCGAATCAACGCATTCAATCAAGCAACATTGGGTTCAAAATCAACAATTACACCAGTTTTCAAAACCTAGAATCGGAACATCGATCAAGGAAATATGAAAAACAATAAACAACGAGCACAGACAGAACCATACCAAGGAGTCATGAATTTTCCCGTATCGGCTGAAGGCGTCTTCGAGGTCCCTCTCGGTGGTGGTCCCGGCAAGACCGCCGACGAATATACGATGCTCTTCTCTCGCAGCCATGTATGGCCAATACTTCACGAAAAAAACACACAATTCAGAACAGAGTAAGAGAAATTGAAATTGAAATTTGGAGAACCCAATAAGAGGAAGGAGAAGCAAATAGATAGATAGAGAGAGAGAGAGAGAGCTCTGATTTACCTGAATCTCCGAAATCTGCAACTACTTCCTCTGTTTCAGCGAGAGTGAAACCCTAACCCTAGAGAAAGAGAGAGTTCTTCGCTCACATCGTCGACGTCGATTACTGTTTTTTATTTATTATTAAAATGGGAAAGGTGACGTGGCATTTCCACGTACACCGTACAAATCTGGATGAAATTGTTTCATCAATTAGAGCATCCACAGTCGTGGACGAAAAGGTGTTGGCGGAGAGAAAACGTTGGTGAAGAGCTGGCTGGGAGCTGACTGGAAGATCGCTGGCTGGGAGTACTGGCTAGGAGCTTCTCACCTCCTTTCACCGCCAGCTTGGAGCAAAAATATGAACACAAAAGGGTTAATATACGCCAACAAAAAGGCTTAGCATCGTAGGGTACTGGCTCGGAGATCTGGCTATAAGCCAAAGAAAAATAATTTTTTATTCTCCCTGCCAGCACTTCCCGCCACCAACCAACTATATGGTTGCGGATGCTCTTACTAATGTTTTTACCGCTTTACCTGAACCAATAATGATGGGCGGGCAATGCATTTTTTTCTTCATTTTTTTGTATTATTTATAATATTATATTGGATTAATCAAAGAATATATTAGATTAAACTTATATATTGTTACTAGATAAATTTATAAAATCAATATGTATATAAAACCATACATTATATAATGTATTCAATAAAACGACATATCAGTGATTCAAGAATGTAACTCAATTTTGTCGTGGGGTAATCGAGTCTCTATCTTAATTGAAGTTTTTATTTCGTAATCTTTAACTAACCCATTGAACTCTAATTTGCCAACTTGACTTTGATTAATAATTTTTAGAATCTTGAATGATATGGGTGTCATTTCATCGGGGCATCTGTGGGTATTTTCTTCAAAGAAAGGGCAATTGGACAAATACGAGAGTTCATAATTTCTTAGAGAAAATTTTGAAAGCTAGAGCTTCCTCGACGAATTTGAGTTTGGGTCATAGTGGTTAGTTCGTAGTTCGGGAAGTTATGTCTTCCACTGCAAGTTCTGTTGGTTCGTTTGTGGTAGATATGGGATGAAACCGTTGGAGACCCGCTGAGATTACACCCCATGATTTTTTGTCGAAAAAGTATGTTGGGCCGATTTCCTTACACCGTGGTGAAGGATTCATTGTCCCGTGAATTCGCCGATAAATCAGACTGAGAGAATCATCAAAGATTTTTTAGATTCACCTAACTAAATTGATAACAAGAATAATATAACCTTCGTACTAAAATTGATGGGCTCATCCAGTAAAGGAAAAGCCTCCAAAAATAAGCGTATGCCGCTAAAAGCAACGAATACACGGTATTCTTTAGTAAAAGGCGAAAGAATAGTTCGCTATGTACTCATTGCACGGCTGCGTGAGTTGGAAGTAACCAGGGCCTCTACTTATATACTGTACACTCTCGTCTGAATCTCTTCTTTCTTCCGATGTGGGACTCAACAATTGTTCCTGATTTCGACCCACAGCACTTGTATAGCTTCTTTCACTGATTTCACTCTAGCTTGTTGTTTTCATATCATCATCGCATTTTTAATTAGATGTTTGAAAATGGCAAGCCCAACATTATAATTAGGGCAATGAAGTAGGACTCTTCGGGTTATAGCCGTCAAACGTTTACCGGTGAACAATGGTACTTACGGTCTTAGGAAGGTATGTATTCTTGGTCTTGATGGTTTTGGTCCGTGGTGTTGATTTGATGTTAGGGTCCTCCCCGTCTCTCGGGTCCTTTTATTTTCTATTCGTCTTCCTTACTGGGTTTATAGTGATTGCAGGAGGACTAGTTGCGCATTGGATTATTGAGTTTCTGGTATCTTTTGGTTGGAGCTGAACCGGAGGGTGCTCACTGATGTTGAGGTAGTCAATCTAGGGATTCTTCTTGTTAGAGTTCAACATAAGACGTTTTCTAAACTAGATGTGTCTAGAAAACAAATCAACATCTTTTTCAGTTTGAGTTTCTTGTAACTGTTCTTCTTCATCGCCTACAGTGGCGGAGCTAGCTTGTTTACTGTGGGGAGCACCAAACTTTTTTTAATGGTAACATGTGCCATTAAAAAATCTGAAGGGAGCACAGCTTAAAAATAAAAGGAATTAAAGGAGAATTTTAAAGAAATTTCAGGAAACAATTTTAAGAAAATAGGGGGGTTTTGTGGTTCTCATCACTGTACCCACACCTTTTTTTTTTAATAAATCTCTTTTCTTTTCGATAAAATAAAATCTCCACTCAACAGGTCAAAGTCGATCGACCTGACCCTCAACACAAAGTTCAAAACACTTCAAATCATTGCACAGAAAATCAAAAGGTCATGAACGTAAGCAACTGGGAGCAAAATCATTCTCATATTTGTACTCTTATCAATCGTTTCTCTAAGAAAACATTTAACATAGATGCAATCAACCGAACATTTCAAGCGTGCATTGTGTACACATTTGTCATTTAGGATCCACCAGTACCGATAACAAAAGAGAGTGATACAACTTTAGTCCTGCTTATCGTCACCTCCTGCTACTGGTTTAGCAATGGACTCCGTTGATACATGTCCGGCCACGCCAGGTTCTGCTTCCAAGCCCACCTGCACAAAATGCGTGAAATCTCGTTCCATTAATGGTTTAAGACAGCCTTATATGAACTGTAATCAATACACTGAATAGAAGAAGAAGATAATTGCAAATAAGTGCACGTATGTATTCATTTTCTTGCAACTTGGTAGCCCTCTTCTTTGATAATTGCAAAAAAAATACACTTAACTTAGCTTTTGTTACAATTTGTATAAAAATGACGCTTTTACCCTTTCAATATAGATTTTCAAAATAATAATTAAAGAACAAAAAAATCCGAATTTTCATGTTGTTTTTTAACTTTATATTTTCGAGGGTAAAATCATCATTTAAAACAAATTAATACAAGGTACAACAAAAAGACAGCACTTTTTTGCAATGACTAAAGAAGAGGGCTACAAGTTGCAAAAAGTGAGTACCTTAGGGTACTTTTTTGCAATTAATTATCCCTAGAAAGAACAGCAGTAAACACAACTGGTAGGATGTTAACCATGCAGTAATGATAATACATTATTACCAATGAATCTTACATAATTTACCCATATATGAACTATGCCAACATTATAATCAGAGAATGCCTTGCATGATTTACATAGCACACACTCAAACAATCATGACTTCGATTTAGGGATAATTGCAAAAACAGTAACCCGAGGTATAAGCTTTTTGCAACTTGTAGCGCTCTTCTTTGATAAGCGCAAAAAAGTTCCCTGAACCTTTCTTTTTATTGCACTTTGTATAAATTAGTGTCAAAATGACCTTTTAGCCCTGGAAATTTAAATTTAAAATAATAATTAAAAAAAAGTCCAAATTTTCACATCCCTTAAAGTTCTTACTACTTGTACAGTACAAAGAGGAAGAAAATTAAGGGATATGAGAACTGGGACATTTTACTTATTATATTTAAATACAAATTGTAAGGGTAAAATTATCATTTTTATACAAATTGCAACAAAAAGACAAGTTCATGATACTTTTTGTAATTATCAAAGAAGAGGGCTACGAGTTGCAAAAAATAAATACATCAGGGTACTTTTTTGCAATTATCTCATCAAAGAACGCCTTACATGATTTACATAGCGCACACCCAAACAATCCTGATTTCAATTTATTAACTTTTCCTATCTGAACATGGAAAGACACCACTACCAATAGATATGTTTGTCCAGTTCAAGAGTGCTAGAAGTGCATATCACAAATTCACAATGGTAAGATTGACTCGTGTTGTTGGGCCTCTCTCAAGGGGCAAAAATTAGAGTTCCCTTCTACACAAAGGAGATCTCGAGCCATTTCTTGATACATCAATCTTGAGAAGTTCTTTACGAACCAAAAAATCTTTGGTGCTACCTTACTTCTACATAAGCTAGGTCTTGAGCTCAAAGCCTAGATACACTTGATTTAGCCGATAAAGAAAAGCTTGACTCGTGTGTATCAAAACCTCCTCCCAAGTTTGATAATCGAATCATCAAGAAGCAACACTTGGATTACTTTATGGCTAAATGGTAATGAGGGCCAAATTCATTATACTAATCTTCACATTCTACCATTTACAGCTCAATTCTATATAGGGGGAAAAAAACTACCCCCGTCCCAAAATTAGTTTCCTATTTATAAAAATTAAGGCAGAACAAAAATATGGCTTGACTTCCACATATGCCCTCATATCCTACCACGTTCTGACCACCTGAGAGGTGATAACTAGCTAGTGAAACGAATATGATTGTTGTTCCATGCATAATTAACTTCCAAAGAAGGAAAGTGGACACTCATTTTGAGATAGGAGCACCTCAATTATTATACATACAGTTTAGGGTTAATTGCAAAAAATTACCCCGGTGCGCCACAATTTCCAAAAAGTGAATACTCGGGTACTTTTTGCAATTATCCCTGTAATTTATCTCAATCAATCACAGCCAGCGAATGAATAAACGGGAGTGCCCTTTGAAACTTGCAGTCACTAGCACGCCGTGTTCACATATTAACATATGTGAACCAGAAAATACCACGAATTAAGGCACAATGTATCTAGTTACCACGGTGCTCATTAAGCATTGTGAAGGTTGCAGAAACTTGCAGTGAACTATGTGCGTTTTACAAATACTACCGGTGAACTATTCTTCTTCTTTTTTGCGAATGACATCCCCAACATTATCCGTCTTCAAATCTGTTATCTTTAACGGAAAATAGTCATGTGACAGTCACGTGACTTCAAATTTTTGGAAACGGCGGTTTTTCCCTTTGCATTGCACGTGTTTGGCAATTCGTAACCCTCATGTATACATGTTTTGCAATTTCAAACCCTTACGTATACACTTTTGCAATTATCCCTAAAGCATTTAACAGGCAAATCATAATCCAAAAGCATAAGAAAACTAGATCAACTAACCTTTTTGGCTGTGCCAGGCTTGAAGGGACAAGCCGGAGGAGCCATTTCCGGCTTCTTATATTCCCAACCTAAAATCCCATAAACTTTCCCCTGCAATTTTCCAAAATTCAATAAAATTGTTCAATTGGGACATTATAAAATCATCAGATTTCTTAATTATTTACTTCAATGGTCAGATTAGAAGATTACTAATATATATATATATATATATATATATATATATATATATGAAGAACACACGCAACACCAATACATAAATCAACCACTCCCAGTTCAAAACCCGAACAAACCCTCAACACAAAATCGAAAATTGATCACGAACACGAATATGATTGTGATGATCTTACCATGAGATAGAAGAACAGAAGAGGCAATACGTTCACGATTGGGACGAGAAAGAGCGGTATCAAACACATCAAGCAAACCTGATTCAATTGCGAAAAATCGAGTATCAATTTGCGATATATGCTATGGATTCGACACAGAGTGAACATGAACAAGGATCCGTTGACTTACCATCTTCGAGTCGGGTCTTGTGCTGCGTTACTGAAGACGAAGATCGATTCGACTTTTGCTTTGCGCGTTGAGTCTTTGATGTTCTCTGATGTTAAAAGAGAGGTCGTGCTATCATGCGCTGTGGAGTTGATGTTGCTTAAAGTACGCTTCTCTCGTTGGTAGTATTGGTTGGGGATGAGGGCAATATGGTCATTTCAGCAAACGTAACTAGCTGGTTTCAGCTCTACTTTGTTCCTATCATTTCAGTGTAAGAACCAAACGCAAACTTAAATGGGCTCAAATACTTGGGCTGAGTTTTGGGCTCCTGGGCCATAAAAAGTGGGGTTTTTTTGTTGTTGAAAATATCTTGAAATCTAGGTATAGGTTAATTGTGAAAAGTTACCCTTATGTATTAGTCACGTATAGAGAACTATCTTAAGGTTAAAAGTGATCAATAAGATACATTATCTTTTGGTCATATATCATGTACATGTTTTTTTTTGAATTGGTAACATATCATTTACATACCTAATGATTTGACCACGAATCATTTTCATACTTATGAATTGATCATAAATCATATTGTGTATTAGTCACGTACAAAAAACTATCTTAAGGTTAAAAGTGATCAATAGGATACACTACCTTTTGGTTATAGATCATGTACATGTTTTTTTTAATTGGTCACATATCATTTACATACTTTATGATTTGACCACAAATCATTTACCTGCCTAAAAATTGATCATAAATCATATGCTATCCATAATTTGAGAATTAAACTATAAGATAAACGTGTAGAAAATTAGAAATAAATTGTGTCTAATAAGACACCTAACTTAAGATGATTGTCTACACGTAACATGTGATCAATATATGAAAACAACTTTACCGATTAACTCATATAATAATAATCAATACAAAACTGATGAATAATAACCATTATATTGTAGGGTGATTACAGGTTTACTGATTAATATGGATAAATATTTTGTTTATCGGGTTGGTATCGGCACCCAAAAGTAAATATTTACTTCTAATATTGACCTATAATTCAAAAGCACCCGGCATTTGTTTTCCAACACCAACGTCTACAAATTACGGTTCTTCATTGTCGGTGTCAGCAAAATTGGTTCCGACTTTATTTTTAATTAAAAGTATGTACAATCGCAAATAAGATTTGTTCAAGTATGTCCAATTAAGTTGTGTCCATTCATAGAAACGGATATGCTACATTAAATATAAGTTTATATTCCCATCACAAATCCATACCCTAGAAAGATCGAGATATGAGGGACATATGAGGATCGTGCCCCAAAAAATAAATGCCATTTGGGTTCTTACTGTTCACTTATTTAAAGAAACCGATCCAAAAATAAAAATAGTGAAAAATCAAACATAAACGGACAAAAGGGTTATGGGCCGAAGGCCCACGTGGATAATTGCCAATCAGTCGTGGGGCCCGCAAAGCTCTAGTCAGAGTCCGTTGAGACAACGGTCGACCTAACGGGTCGATTCGGCCCATGTGCCGACGAGCAGCTGGCTCTGGGCTTAACGGTCCACTCCTGTACCATTCATTGGTTAACTATATAATATCAATTTTTATGATATAATATATTTTTTATTTTTCATAAACATTTTGAGATAAATTTGAAATGTCCAGATTAAACTTACACCAGAAAATTAAAAAATATGTTTAATTTTTCAATTCAAATGTGTTAAAAATTCAGCTTAGATAAATATTTAAACCTGATTTAAAATAATAATAATTATTATAACTAAGTTTAATAAACTTCCACGAACATCACAGGGATCAAGACTTAGCTTTTCATATGAAGGATTAATTTCGATCTTAAAGTAGATATGTTTTTTTGTTGTATTATTAAAGTTTGTATATTTTGTTGTATTGTCGGAGTTCATCGGATCTATTTATGTCTTTTTACTGGTATATATAAAATCTGACATTATATTAAAAAAGAAACTAGACCTAATTTTTATTTTGATCATGGCCTTAAGTCAAGGCGAAAATAACTCTCGACCACGGCCTTTCCAGCATTGTATTTGTGCCTTTATTATCGACGATCTTGCACCCCAAGATGGTGAATCTCATGCTCTCCGACTCCGATGGTGACTGTTGGTGTTGCGCTGCAATCGCTCTCTTTGGTTGAAATTGTGTCAAGTGACATTTCTCCGGCCATAATTAACCATTTAGATTAATGTTACACATCCTGACTAGATAGTAATCGATAAAAGCGATTGCTAAGCTTAATATTAATAAGTTTGAATTGTGTCTTGCATTTTTATTTTTAGTACACGAGTTATTCCTTTAGTTTTAAAAAGTATCAAACCGTGTGTATTGTACCTGGCCTAAAAATAATTTTGTTTTTCATTAAATTTAATATCGTCGGTTTTAATGAGGTTAAAATTTATATTTTTGAGTTATTTGTTTCTGTAAGTTGTAGTCATCATCTTTGATGATTGCATGAACATACACCAATTAAACTTCCATTGCACTTGGTGTAAGTTTGTATCAATACGATGATTTTACACTTTTAAAAGAGAGACGAAAATACTTAATTTTATTTATTTATTTGTACTCAATATTTTTGAAAAGATAAAATAGATTTTTTTCATAAATATTATTGAAGTTTCAATTTTTATCCAAACACTTATGATTACAACAACACAATGTTTCTCAGCAACACACATGGACATGAACAAATTGACCATTTTTTTCTCCCTTTTTTTGGTCTCAACCCTTGGAAGGCTACTCTACATGTTTTTGGCAAGTAGGCCCAATCCCAAGACACCCCTTTTACAAACCACAAACTTAATAGAAATTCACACAAAAAATTACAAAAAAAAAAACAAGTAAATTATACAGTGATGCTTGCATTTGCAAAGCATGATTGGATCAAATGTTTTTGTAGTGTGTTTCACATATCCAAATCAACCCCAACATTCAGGTGTCAAGGAATGGTCTCTCTTGGAGTCCCTACAATAATCATAGACCAAGTGGTGGCTCTGCACCCATTTCATGGTCCAGTACTGCCTCCCGGAGAGGCGGCCGGAGCGGTACGGCGAGGCGGAGACGGGGCGGCACCACGCCGGAGAGTAGGCCGAGCAGCCGGCGGCCTTGAAGTTGGTGTACCTTGCAACAAAGGGTTGGTACTTGTAATCAGCCTTGTACTTGCCATCCTCGGTGGCCCAAGATGAGGCATCCCATATTGACCCATAAACCCACATTGGCCTTAGTGGGAATGTTGCATCACTCTTTCTAGGGTACCTCCTAATCGGCACATCATCGACCAGAAATCTGACAAAATCGGAAAAAAAACGTTAGAATCTGAACAGACCGAATTGAAATGGTTCACGTTATGTGAAATTCTACATGCTGATATATGATTGTACATGTCGAGAATCGAGTATAACATGTCTAGTAAGTGTTGATGGGATCAGTTTATGATATTTGGTTACATTGAAATGGGTCAAATCAAAACTTAGATTAAGATGTAAATGTTTCTTCAACGGTACTTTCTCATCTGTTCGAGCACAAATAAGGGACTAGCAGTCATCCGTTTGTACAAATCAGGCCGAAATGACCCACGTCATGTGGGACTCAACACATAATAAAACAAACGGACGATTATTCTGCAATAATGTAGTTTTGAGAAACCAGATCGTGATATCATGTTAAAACTCGACTTGGTTAATAATGACTGAAGCCAATAGATGGAACTCACATGATGTCTCTAGGACTCCAAAGGATGGCATAGTGGTGGAAAGCTTGGGTGGGATCAAACCATAGGTGAAACTTCATCTCCCTCCCAATGATCTTGCCATCTCCACTTCCTCTAATGTACACATTGGTCTGAAGTGTGTACGGCTTCCCAAACGTTGTCCCAAGAAACTCTATGTCCACTTCATCATGGTACCCAGGATGAGCTTCACTGTTCGAAAGCTGCAATCAACACAAATCCATCGGTCACACATTTATGACACATGAAAGATCAGAATCAGTGACCCGATACTTACACAAACAAATACGAAAATCAGAACCAATGACTTGATGTAACATTTATGACAAACAAATACGAGGATCAGAACCAGTGACCTGATACTTACATAAAAAGCCGTGATGACCCCTGCAGTGTAACCAGGCTGGAGCTTGATCGAAGTACCAAAATACCCAGATCGAAAAGGCTTAACGGACTTGAACCCACTTCCTGAAATCAAAAACCCACCAAGAAAACGCAGGAAAATCAGGAATCCGCCGAGAAAATGCAGGAAAAATCGAGAGACAGATCCAGGAAAGAACCTGTATTTCTATCAAGCCAGATTGTGAGTGCATCCTGGTCAAGCCTCTGGTGCTGAGGACCCCAGAGGTTCCTGTACCCATTGTAGAAGCTCATGGACCTGAACCTGGAGCTAGGGTAGAACCCAGGAGAGGGAGGCCACTGAGCATTGCCTGAAGAAGCCATGGACAGAACCACCACCACCAGGGAGAGAAGCAGAGCTCCAGCCATGGATGTTGTCAAGCAAAATGGAAAAAGACAGTGCAGGGTAGTGAAGAGAGTGGAATGATTGAGCATATAAATGCAGAGAGAGGTGGAGATGAAGACAAGGCCTTAAAGGGTAGTACACTTGATATAAATAAGATGAATGTTGGGACCCATCTTAGCTTCAAAGTGAAAAATATGGGAACATGAATGTCTCTGTAACTTGCTAGGGAAAAGGAAAATTTTTGGTGAGAATGATCCTAATTTAATGATCCAATCATGTATTGTAATAAATTGGAGAAATGATAAATGTAACACTACTTGTTATTTTTGACCAATCATGCACCAACTACTTTTTTGGTTGACTATATTGTCTATGACTATGGGGTAGTAGGAATGACAATTGAAAATAATTCATCAATATTATTTCAAAAAAAAATATGTATATATTTATTTCCATAGAAAACTCAATAACTCAAGAATTATCTATTTTAGCTCAAACATATTGTCATTAACTTTTTTTTTTCAAAAACGTACTTCTATCTTTCGTTTATTATCAGAAAGCGACAGTATTCAATAATTTTGAGAAAATTCCTTTAATTTGGACGGAAAATTAAGAATTCTAAAGCACCCCTACCTAGGGGTGGCAAAAAAAACGAAACCGCTAAAACCAACCACCACCAACCGGAAATCGCACCGGAAAACCCGAAACCGAAAAGTTAACGGTTGGTTGCTGGTTCTTGATGATCGAACCGGAAAGTTAACGGTACTGTTTAGGGCTGGGCAAGGTTCACCGAATTAACCGGAACCGGCCGGCACCGACACCGAAAGCACCGAACACCGCGAAGAATCCGGGCGGCGTCGGTGATGAAAACGCAACACCGAGGGCATATCGGCCGGTGTCCGGTTAGAGTAAGCTAAAACCGCCGGTTAACCGGTAAAACCGGCACCGACAACTCAATGTTCTCCCCTTGCCCTTCTATTTCCGGCGGCGTTCTAAGACTTGGAGTTGCAGAGGTCACTCGGGATGAAGAAGATGGAATGAGTAGTTGGGTTATGTCTTAATAGGTCTTAATGGGTCTAAATGGTCCTTATTTGAATGAGAAGCCCAAGTTAAGCCCATTATAATTTCTGCCCAAATTATTAACCTTAGGGTTCTCTAACTCTATAAATACATCCACTCAACATTTCTCTCCCATTTCGAGTCTTTCACAACAATTGCCTACTCTCTCTCATTCTTCACTTCTCTCATCTCTCTGTTTCTTAAGTTTCATTTATATATTCGTACTTTGGAGATGCATGTTATGAGTTTGTAAATCTTTTGATTTATTATTCTTCTCTCGTCTCATTGTTTTCAGATCTTCTATTTTTTATGCACTTATTGTGGATTTATGATGTTAGTTGAAAACTGAGATCCAGTTGAGTTTACTTCATATGAAGATGAGATCTAATATGTATTCATGAAAGAGATCCCTTCATTTTGTTCTATACTGTGTATATTTTTGTTTATGTTTATTAGTTTTTTGATTTATTTTATTTGGATTGGTTACCATTCTGGATCATATTCTATTCTTGTTAATATATACAATCTATTAGATGGTTATGCTGGACAATCAATTTGTACACCCATAGAAAAAAAAATATGACCTCAATATATTAAAATGCATGAATCAGATTTGGTCCTGTTAGTTTATTGTATTTAACGGCAAAAATGAAGAAAAGCAAAGAGCTCAACCATTCTGAACTAATAAAGGACTAGATCTTATTTAAAAACTGTTTTAAAAGTGTATTGGGCCATCATTTCTGAGCCCAGATAAAGGCCCACGGTTGTATCGGTTAAAACCGAAACCGATCGGTTATTTCACCGATCGGTTTTCTAATAAATTTCCGGTTGTCGGTTCCGGCGCCGGTGGTGTCCAAGGGATCACCGGAGGACCCGGTGTCGGTGGTTGGGATGGGTTCCGGTGCCGGTTACCCGGCCGTGCCCACCCCTAGTACTGTTCATCATATACATGTGGCTTCATAATAGCCATTGATCTGATATAGATGAATGGCCCATGAGCACTCTTCTAAGTGACACGGATTGTTAACATATAACACGATGACTTATATGTAATTTTTCTTTTGTTTTGGAGAATGTAGTAATATGTTTTGGCTTGAAATATAAATATGTGTATTGTTATTGGTATCTAAATTTGTACTTACATGTAGTTTAGTGGTTGGTTGGTTAAAACCATTAACCAACCGGTCAGTAAACTGGTTGGTTTTACTGTGAAAAATTGGTTTTTAGGTTGTGGCTGGTTCCAAAAAATGTCAAATTGATAATATCAAATTGAGTTCATAAAAGGTTCCATTGGGTGGTTAACCACCCAATGCCCACCCCTACACCTACCCCAAACGCTAAGAAAACCCTTCCCCGAATCCTAAACTAGATTCAAGAGCAAGATAAGTGGGTTAGGGGTTTAGGGTTCGGAGAATGTTTTTTAGGGTTTGAGGTAGGGGTATTTTAGGAATTTTACATATTCTATAGGTTTTTCATCCGATTAAATAGAAATCGTCGATTTCTGATAGATGAGCGAAGGATTTTGAAAAAAAATATAAAGACAACACGCTTCTACTAGAAAGGATAGTTCGAAGACATATTATTGGGATTTCCATAAAATAGAAATGAAATGAAATATTAAATATGATTCAATTTAATAAAACAATAAACAAATAGAAAAAATTAGTGTTATACATATTTTTTTCAAATGAATAAAATATTTGACATGTTAATTTGAATATAACGGTGAGTATTCGGTTTTAATTGCGAGATTTAACACAAACTGAAATAATACATGAATATAATCGTCTTGATATCATATTTAAATAAATTGAATCAATGCTTACATGAGTGGAACAAGGAATAACTATTTTAGCATTTTTTTTTTATAAATTGTTGTTATACATTTTAGATATATTCGTTATGAGATATTGTCAACTATATTTTTAATTAAACATAGGGTTAATTATCTTTAGTACTCCATATGTATTGATAACACTCATTCAGTACTCTGTTGTATTGGTAACAATCTGGACAAAATTTTGGCCAATTTTATGCCATTTTAATTATCTGTGAACAGTTCATAAGGGTTTTAAATGTTCTGTTATCAATACATAAGATGTATTAAATGATATGTGACCAATTCTTAAAGGATACTAAATGTGTGTTACTAAAACGTAAGAACTGTTATTGAACGTTATAAAATTTTAAGATATTAAATGTATGTTACTAATTCAAAAGAAGTACAAAATATAATAACCCTTAAACATATGTCACGATGTCAAAATTACTCATCGTTCAAACTCAACCGAAACGTAAGGGAAACAAAATGTTATTACAATTATATTTTTGAAGATTCGAAATCCCATATCATAATGTTTTTTTTTTCTTTTTGAAAGGTTTAGAGAAGAAGAAGATTGGATATTGAAATGGGTAAAGAGGAGCAGTGAGTGGTAGATAGAGCATCTATTAAATATGTCTAATATGTTCTTGTGACTTCACGGCAAAACCTTTGGACTTGTGCAGCCTTTGATTGAACCTGAAAGCTACTTTTATTTATGATTCTTGTTTTCAAATCTTAAAATAATATAATTTTTTGTCTCATTTTATTTTTAACCTTTTATTCTCCCCCTTTACCTATCAATGAATTTGTAACACTTTATAGTGTAATCACTTGATGATATCGTGTATCCTTAACGCATAGACGATTTTAGGTGAGTCCTGATTTTTAAGGTTTTTGTCGGGGAAAAAACGTGAAAATTGAACGATTTATGGACGGTTTGGATAGGATTCATTTTATTTCTCTGGTCTTATTTTCTTGTGAAATATCAGTTACAATTCCTATTAACCTAGTTCGGATTAATCCATCTCGACCGACGGTGTGAGATGCTCCACTACATTTCCATTTTTGGAGATATTAGAATGGAACTATATTGTTGGCACAATATAGTGGCATTGAATTTTCTTACAAGACTTGTAAGATTTTGGGACATAAATAAGGTTGAGATGCATAGGATCCATACCAACTCCAGCTAAGATATGCTGTTTATGAGGACCTATCAAGTAGATCGACCTTGTTCCTTTTTTCACATATTGCTCCATAAATAGGACAAAAACTTAGTACCACTAATAGTTCTAATTTCACTACTGAAACATAATGGATTGTCGCTCGTGCCCCCAAGTCGGAAATAGACCACACTACCTGTGTTTTTTAATCCCACCTTTGTAGTGGAGTTCTATTTAGATGTATAAACTTTGATGATATTTGGAAGTTGTGGATGTAAAATTGTGTTGAACCGATGAACTCGACGAAAACTGAGGAGGCAAACTGTTTGACCTCGACGGGGGCCCGATATCTCTGACCCGAGATCACAAAAACCGCTATATTGGCCTTCCAAGATTAGAATCTGATGTCCTTAACATGATATGCGTGGATCGTGTGGGGATTTTTAAGATATCGACCTATAGGAAAGGGGATTACAAAACTCGATGAAATCGATGAAACATGAGGATGAAAACTGTCTGAATTCGATGGGGACTTAATATCTGTAACGCGATAGAGGGGGGGAGAGGTGATTGCAAAACCCAACCGGACCTGCTTAGTATTGTTATCATTTACGTGAGGAGGTCAACAACCTGAACTTGACGGGGACTCGATATCCCCAACCTAATGAGGGTGGGGGAAGAGATCATATTATCCGTGAAGCTATCACGAAATTCGTCACATTATCATTCTAAGATGAGAATCTACCTAGAGGAACAACTCAATTAAAGGTTCAAACTGATAGTTTAAGGTCCAATTATACTTATATTCTAACACACTCCTTCATGGACAATCATGTTTACAGATTTGGATGTGAATTATACGGAAGAAGAGAGAAGTTCATCGATAAGAGAGATATAAAGGCAGCCCATTCAGGACACATTTGATAAATTGAGAAGAATTTACAGTTTTTTGTTGACAGTGGGGGTTTGAACCCATGTCCATGAGGAATCAAACTCTGATACCATATTATAGGATCAACTCAATTAAAAGCTCAAACTGATAGTTGAAAGTTCAATCATAGTTACATTCTAACAGAATCCAACGTCCTCAACCCGACCCGGGTGTATTGGTTGGAGATTTTTTAGAGATCAATAAGGGGGAAAGGAATTCTGATCCAAACTCAAATTCAAGAAGGGTGATTTTTTAGGGTTTGAAGCAAGAACGAAACTCGAGAACTATGCGTGCAGCACAGATTAAAGATTAGATCAGGGTGAATCAAATTATTCGGATAATCAAAATAACATCATGTATATTATTTTTATTATAAGAACTTGATCTTAATTTTGATAAAATAGTGGCACTGTGGTGTCGGCCGGGAGGACAATACAAGTTGGGCCATTGGCCGACAAGTAAAAAACTTTAAAGAGAGTTTGGTACCATATTATAAATGCACATACATACCATCCAACACCTTCTCCAAAACAGTCCTTCCAAGGTACTGTATTGTACTATATCTTACACTTATTTATTTATTTAATTTTATATATATGTAACATAAATAATTAATGTACTGGTTGTTCTACTTCTAAAGCTAGATCTATTCCATTTTTTCCAACTTACCCCAAAGATTTGGCTTTGCTTATAATGGGTGCCTTTTCCATTTTGGTGGAAGAAAATATACATTTTATTGTATGAGTTGGTATCGATTTTTGTTCTTCGTTGATCTTATTAGTCAATACGATTTTTTCTGCATAAAAAAAAAGAACTTTTTATGATTTGGTCAGTTTATGGGATCTCATGTCTGATCGGTGTTGATTTTTATATTTCAACTTTTTCACTGAACAAGCAAAAACTACATGGTTGATTTGATTGGTGAAATGGTGGAGCATATATAGTGGGCCTTTAAAAGCATTTATATCGGTGTATGGGACTCACGGTTCACTAAATTGGCAAATCACGAGATGTAAATGATGTGGCGCGTCAATTCGCGACTCACGATTCATTATTTTAGTGAACCGCAAATCGCATGTACCGATGTGAATGCTTCAAGCCTCTAATTCTTCGGTGTAGCCTATTTCCTTCTATGCCTTCGATTTCAACGGCCCACATCGACGGTCCAAAGCCATCCTCTTCTCTGTAATCAGTCACTCATGGCGTTCCAAGTATCCCTTCCACTGAGAAATGGTTGTTGGATTTTCCAATGGTATCCGAAAACCGCAAATGGTAACTTTCGAAATTTAATAACAAATATTTTTCTCATATAAATACTAACCGCCTTCCTTTCTCTCTCAATGTAAAGGTCGACTCCAAAATCGTCATTCAGGGAGTTCCACGTATCCCTTCCAACGGGGGGAGACGGTTGTTGGATTTGCTAACAGTCATAATTCAAAAAAATGAAAATCCGAAAATCGTGAATGCTAATTATCAAATTTTAATAATGTAAATACTCAACCCCTTCCATTCTCTCTCAATGTTATATGTATCATAGAACTTCGGGAATTTCACCAACATCACAATTATTCAATACAGTTGTTCTTGGGATATTTTTTTTAGCATAAGAAGGCACTTTTAAAGAGTGCCTACGGGTAGGCAAGAGGTCTTGTATCGTGGTTCCATCGCTTCATCTTAAGGAGATGGGGATCCATATATCGAATGATCCAGGGAGCATCCTCGAAATCTTCAGCATTCCCCGTCGATTTACGGTGAGAGACATCTTATAGGGAAATCTGTGCCACCTTGTTCCTGTGCGGTCTTCGACTGCTTCAATATGCTTCCCACGTTTCCCTTCCCGTGGGAGGGTCTTGGGGTAGGACTTCTAAAAGGAGCTCCGACTGCCTGGGTGGTGGATCGTGTTTGGGGGTCAGGTCGACATCCCCACCGAGGGATCCATTGATAACATACCGAGCACTAGGAAGGATGCTTCATTCTTCCTCCCTTTCAGAAAGGATAGTCAAATTCGTGTGTAGGTTCCAGTGATGGGTGGGGGCGTAGATCGGTGGTAGGGGAGGGTTGATGGGCAAAGCGGGTCAGGGGATCCTATGATCGAATAGCTTTTCTCCTCCCAAGAGTTGTTATATGGGTGTGGCAGTGGTGGGGGTCATAAGGAGGCATTCATCCCCTTTTAGCCAAGTCACGATGAAGCTGGGTTGGATCATCAGGGACCGATATATTGGGGCCTCAGAGTTTGATGGTTGTAGTGGCCGAGGGTTGGGAAAGGGAGGAACCAAGTCATGATCGATCGGTTTCCCATTTGCGGCAAGAGAAACATCCGGTGCACTATGTAGGGGGTGGGTATAGACTCGTTCAGTCTCAATTGTGATACGTTGGGCTCAGTTGCGGTTGAGGTCAGGTGGACGTAGAGGGAAGGACCGGGATGATTATTATCTGATCTGATCAAGGAGGGATTAGGGGTGGACGGTGTCGCCTCTTATTTCTCCGGTCCGGCTTTATAAACTCCTTTTATGGGGTCGGGGGCATGACACGGGAGGGGGGCACAAACAGTGATAGGGCGTGGGTTAGGACATCAGGGGTCCTGGCGAGCACCATGTGGTTGGAGAGCATCATGATCATGATGTTGGGATGTGGCATGATGGGCGGAGCACGAGGACTGCTTGGACAAAGTCTCTAAGGAAACGGTGGCAGGCAGTAGAGCAGAAGAGACGAGGCAAAATCCTAAAGGCAAAATTTTTTGTTCTTGGGATATCTGAATCAATTTCAATTAAGTTTTATTTTTAATTAATTATTCTTATACACATAATTTTTACATGAGTCTCCATTGGATAGTTAAATAAATGGGAGATTTTAATTTTCTTCTCTATTTCATTTAATTCTCGAATCATTATCTGAACTTGTTTTTATTCTTTCTCGCTATCCTAATGAAACATTTTTTTTCAATTTAATCCACAGTGTTAACTTTCTGTCTATAAGCTTAGGGAAAATTTTAGCTTGCCGTCCTAATTTTTTTTTATGTTTTTAAAATCAAAACTCTTAACCGTTTTTTACTCGCTACCCTAACGATGCGTTTTTCAAGTTTGTACATGACCCTATTTTTTCAAAAAAATGGTCAAAATACCCTCACACTAGAAATATGATTAGGGAAATTTTCTGTCAAAAAGCTGAGGGAAAATTTCAGCTCACTGTCCTAATTTGTTTTATTTGCAAATCAATTCTTTAGTTTGTTTTTTTCCTACTCGCTACCCTAACGATACGTTTTTTCAATTTACACGTGACCCTATTTTTCCAAAAAAATACCAAAATACCCTCACACCAAAAAAATGATTATTAATAAAAAAAAATAAAGATAAAAACTAAGAACTCATCAATTCCTCCATTCTTTATTGTAAATTCAGCGTCATCGTCACTTAAATCTAAAGAATTAAGAACTCTACTATCACGTATGAAGAACCGACATATCATGTGTGAAGTACCAACCTACAACCGTCTTTATGATTATATCATCATCATCATTAATTTTTTAAGTTTAAGGATGGTGTTGAATCTACAAAAAAAAAAGGAACGAGGGAATTTAAGAATTCTTAGGTTTTTATTTTTTATTTGTCATTAATATTCATATTTTTTGTGTGGGGGTACGTTGGTCATTTTTTGGGGGGAAATAGGGTAACTTGTAAAAAAATACTGTTATGGTAGTGAGAAAAAAAAAACAGGCTAGGGTATTGATTTACAAATAAAAAAATCTAGAACAATGAGATGAAAATTTCCCCACAACTTTTTCACTTACAACTAATGATGTAGACTAGATTGAAACAATTGTTTTATCGAAAAAGAAAAAAGAAACTATAGTAGCGATTTTTAAATAACTCATTTTAGAGTAGTGAGCAGAATATATATATATTTTTTATATTATGTAACGGTTCTGGTACTAAAAAGCTCAGTGAACCATTGTTCATTTATACTGACTTTCCGTGATCGAGGAGCATGTTTCTCAATACATAACAATGTAATCGATTCTAGAAGTTATAATATTGCATCTTTCGCTCAAAAAAAATAAACAAGAACAACCTCAAAGAACGGTCTTCTTACTATAATTTCTCTCTCCTTGATTAACATAATTACCATACAAGAATAACCTTCAAAAATATTCATTTGTACATGCTTTTATAGAATATAATCGAATTGATTACCATCGGTTTCAAACATAAAACATCTTACTAAGAAATACCTGCTATAACAACCGAACTTTCTAAACCGATGTATTTGCAAAAATAACTCATATGTTTCAATTAATTTTTTGTTAATGCGTTGTAAGATATTAGTAACAAAGCCATTGAAATGAGTCGGAATCAATGGTTTGAAAACAACCACTTTTCGTATATTGTTTGATTTGAGGTTTGACACAAAATGATGTTAATATCATAGACATTAGATGATATTTTAGATTGGGAGATATCTCCTTGGATGTTACATGCAATGACTTTTAGTTTTGTCTATCTATTGAATTGACCCACCAAATCAAATCAAAACGATAAGACCATTTGATTGCATGTATGCTAAATTTAATACATCAGAATTTGAGTTTTGATCTTATATTATTGTTGATTAAAATTTCCTTATTTATTGATAATCATAGTTTTAATCATATGATTGCATATGATCCATGTCTTGGGGTGTTAAAAGCATCTAGTGATCCGCTCAACTCGTTTATCTGTTCAGATAGCTATTTATCCGTTATTCAGTCGCATGTAATGAATTTAATAAATAGTGGATCAGGTTTTGTTTATTACAGTAATGTGGGTGGGTTAAAAAGAGTAGATAAATCCCTAAACGGTCTGCCTGCTCATCAGTGGTTAGTCCATTCAACACTTTTTTCATGAAATCATATGTGATACGTTGTAATGAAATCACGTGTCAGAAGATTGTTTGAATCAGTGAATAGTATTAGTTTTTTATCTATACCTTAAGCGTATTGTTTTGCGGATTGCTCATATCGCACTGATCTATCAACATTTGATGGAGCCCAGTTCACAGGCTCATTCATTCTACGACCTGCTCATTCATTCTACGACCGTATCATAGCCCAATGACAAGAGGCCCAAAATCAAGACCTGAGCGACGCTTGAGAGCCCCAATAGCAAGCTACTGTGATGGGCCCTCACCCAACAAAATTAAATTTAATATCGTGTGGGCCGATGGCCCACAATCAGATATTAAACTGATAAGAACAGATACTACACTTGATCTTAGCCAAAAGGCCGAGAAAGGTATTCATTTAAATGAGGCCCAGCTCTGTTTATGTATCGGAACCAGCCCAGCTCAGTCCATGATTCTACCGATGTGGGACTTCAACTACTCGCAAGCCTCAGCCTCTTTATACTGTTCTTTAGGATCGGTGTACTGTTAGATTTAAGCTATACTTTTTATTTTATGTGAATCTAATTTTAATGAGAATATTGAAATGCTAATAAACACATATGATGCTTCTATTCCTAGATTTAACTCGTTTAATCGTTACTCTCGTGGATATTTTTCTCTCCGGTAAAAGTCACCATTGAGTTTTAATCTATCGTATCAGTTCGAATCTTGGGTAAAGTACAATGACATGGGTGAGCAACGATTGGGTTGATAGTTTTTTAATATCTCAAAATTTTGTATTCGGTTTTCGGATAAAAAACGACCGGAAAACTACATGTTTTTTGCCTCAAATAATTTATGAGAAAAAAACACACATGCAATGCAATACAACTCAAGTAACTTCCAAACAAATCAAATAAGTAAGATTGAATTTTATTTTATATATATAGTTTTATAACTCGTGAAAATCTAGTTATATGTTATTAGATATCTTACGGGCCTAAATCGAGTTCGTATAAAAAAAACTATGGTCATTAAAAAAAATTAAAAATCTTTTTCTTTTACTTTTCCTATTTCAAAACGTTCGATTTTAACTTCATACTCCTACCACAATTTCTAACAATCTAATTTATAATTGAAGCATATAGAGATGAACAAAACAAAATCTATTAGTAGGAGATGTTTTCTCCACCGACATAGGTGTGGATTGTCGTAGATTTGGGAACCTCTCCCCAGATCTGCTTCTTGCCGAAGACTTCTTGTCGCCTTGTGTTTTCAAGTCCCAAATCCACCGCTTAATCTTCCTCTTATCTCAATTGTTGGGGTTCCGATCCTCGTAGGAGGACGTTGACCTCCGGCGAGAGGTTAGGCCAGGTTGGCTTCGATTATGAAGATTCAGTGTAGTGGAGGGGACTACTTTGTCGAGAGTTTTTTTTTTGCTTAGATCTGGTGGCGCGGTGCCTGGTTGTTGCTCCTGCTTGGTGCCCTTTTATTAGGTTTGGTCTCTTTCCCCCCAACTCCTCTGTCTTTTTGTGTTTCAGAGAGGTCGGGCTAACCTTTTTTCTGGTGCTGGCTGATGGTAATAGGGTTCGATCTGGGGGGTATCTGGGATTAGGGACCTTATGGGGATAATTTTGCTCAATATCGTATTAGATGCCGGTTCTCCTCCTTTAGATCAAATCTTTATGTTGGCTGGAGTTGAGTTACCCTTCGGGTAACGGAGGACTAAGTGATTTTTATCCTCATTGGTCCGTGGTGGTCCGGAACAACTGGTAGGTGTTTGGGTGGATTGGGGTTTTCTGGGTTCTGTTTGTTTTTATTCCGTCCTTGTTGGTGTTGGTATCGTGGTTTAGCCCTTGTTGGCTTTATTTTTTTAATGGTTGTTAAATCTCCTTTGGTAAGAGTCCAAGCCCCTAGTATTTTGTTGTCTGGTTGGTCTGTTTATGTTTTGGTTTTAGCTGTTCTTCATCTTAGATAAATTTGGGTAATTAGACCCGCATTGTACTCTTAGATAGGATTGGTTTACCTGTTTTGAGGTGTTAGGCAAGCATGTTCGGGTCTGTTTGTGGAGGGGACTACTTCGTCGAGAGTTTTTTTGGCTTAGATCTGGTGGTGCGGTGTCTGGTTGTTGCTCATGTTTGGTGCCCTTTTATTAGGTTTGGACTCTTTCCCCCCAACTCCTCTGTCTTTTTGTGTTTCAGAGAGGTCGGGCTAACCTTTTTTCCGGTGCTGCCCGATGGTAATAGGGTTCGATCTGGGGGGGTTTCTGGGATTAGGGGCCTTATGGGGAAAATTTGCTCAATATCGTATTAGATGCCGGTTCTCCTCCTTTAGATCAAATCTCTGTGTTGGCTAGAGTTGAGTTACCCTTCGGGTATCGGAGGACTAAGTGATTTTTATCCCCATTGGTTCGTGGTGGTCCGGAACAACTGGTAGGTGTTTGGGTGGATTGGGGTTTTCTGGGTTCTGTTTGTTTTTATTCCGTCCTTGTTGGTGTTGGTATCGTGGTTTAGTCCTTGTTGGCTTTAGTTTTTTAATGGTCGTTAAATCTCCTTTGGTAAGAGTCCAAGCCCCTGGTATTTTGTTGTCTGGTTGGTCTGTTTATGTTTTGGTTTTAGTTGTTCTTCATGTTAGATAAATTTGGGTAATTAGACATGCATTGTACTTTTAGATAGGATTGGTTTATCTGTTTTGAGGTGTTGGACAATCATGCTCGGGTCTGTTTGTTGAGGATTTTTCTCATCCTTGTTTTCGGTTTGGAAACTTGGTCCTCTAATAATATAATTGCTGATAAAAAAACGTGAAAGGAAAATGGCGACTAAGGAAATTTCGACTAAAAAAAAGACAAGTTGACAAAAACGTAGAAGCCATAGAAAAAACCAAGAAACATCCCACTTGTAATTCACCTAAAAAACATAAAGAATAAAAAACCCTGACACACATCCAATATTGTTTAAACATTTGTAAATTTATTTAATTTCGTTCCAACTTTTTTTGTTTTTTTTTATAAGAGCAATATTTTTATTGAAGTACATCCTCCGAGTGGGAGAATGCAAAAAGTAAAACGATTACAAAAATCTCCATTAAGGAGAAAAAGGGGAGACGTCTCTTACAAAGAAAACAAAAGCTACCCCGATACCAACGAAAACTGAGAAAGAGCGAGAGCCTACTCTTCCTCATACCAGTCGCTATCCGATGACTGGATCGGCTCCATGGGGACCTTAAAATTTAAGGCTCGAGACTTGGACCTCGTCCGTCCCTTACGAGCCTTATCCTTAAGGGCTTCATCCAACCACCCATCGCAAGATTGCAGATGACCTAACACTCTTTGAGACATGTTCTGAACGGGTGGAAGCTTTACACCACAAACGTAATCCGAAAGATGTGCAGGAGCCCGACATTTGTAATCACATTTTCATTTTGTACTCTTTTTTTGTATTTAGTTTGGGCGGTTCACTTACATATGTTTGAATCCATCATAAAAAAAATCGTTGGGCCGATGAAACCGATAAATGTTAAACTAAACTTGGAGGGTTGCGCCAGGCCCAGTCAGTAGTGCAACGACAAGGCGACAAACGAAGACCCCAGTAGCAAGCTACTGTGGTGGGCCTTGTGGTTGGTGATTGGGATTAACACATAAAATAGTAGTCGGGTTAATTATTGCCATCATTGTGGGAAGCTGAAGCTCGGTGATTTGAGGAGTAACGGTTGAGTATCGACGACAAAATCCATTGTGGATGCTCTAATGAGATCAGCTCACTGAAGACGATTGGTTCAGGCGGAATTTTTTTGTTGATTTGTCCGGCCTTCCATAATCGTGAATTCAAACGAATAGCCACATATCATGTGACAAGGGGCTAGTGGGCATATTGAGTTCACCATCGAATTAAGCAGGACGATAAGTCATTCCTCCCAATGTGGGCGATTCGTTGAAAGCCATCATTTTCGTTGATTGGCCAGACATTGTCGATGCTCTTAGTGATTTTCACCCTTTTCAGCTACTATTGGATTTAAGCTATTTTTACTTTAATGTGAATATAGTAATATACTAAATTTCTCTTAAGTATGAGAGTCTTGAATTTGAACAATATATTGAATTTCCACGATGAATCCAGTACAAATTTAAGGTTTCAGTACAAATTCATTACAACTATTTCCCAATAATCAACAATTCAAAACATTAAACACAGATCATAATATAGACAATATTCTTAAAACATCATCGTTACCTTGCGGTCTTTTACGAAAATTCATCGCCTTGAGAACGTAATTGTCATCGTGAAGCTCAAAAGGAGTGCTGCAAGAATTTCCACGATGAAGTTATTATCAGATGGATTGTAGACAATACAATGCAGTTGGTGTCTCTTATACCTATTGAAGTCAAAATGCACCAACTGCATATCCTCTGATATCTCCACCTCGACCGTTGCATGAGGGCGCGTCTACAATTTCCAAATGTTAAGAGGGAATATACACAAGGGTTGGTTACGCTTAGCTAAACCTGAGTTGTCGTCGTATTTTTCACCTGGCTACACCCGAATTTCAAATTCATTTGCATCTATCTACCCTAGGTTTCAGAAAAAATTACTACGCTCTTTTCGTCAAAAATGACGAAAATTCCATTGACCTTGATGTCAACGACGCTCCATAACTATCCAAAACATTTTGATTGAATGAAAAAAAAAACTCTTTAAAAGATAAGACTACAGATAATTGCACAAAATCCAAACTTCCATTTTCTTTAAGTTTCTTACTCTTTGTTTGGTACAAAGACGAAAAAAGTTAAGGGTTTTATTTTTTGTATTATACTTATTATTATTATTAAAATCTAAATTCAAAGGGTAAAATTGCAACAACAAAAAAAGTCTATGTATTTTTTTGCAATTATCAAAGAAGAGAGCTACAAATTGCAAAAAAAAAATTGAATATCTCATGTAACTGTTTTGTAATTATCCTAGAAACCGGTTAACCGGGACCCAACCAACTACAAAACCTTACGATTACGTATGCACTCATACATTAGAAACGAATTACCGAGTGTATTTTTGAAATTCAAATTCTTTGGCATGAAGGGTGCATGTGTAGAGCGCGGGAGATTGTGAATTTGGCACAGCCCAAAATGTTCGTTCGAGGAGTGAGGTTTCTTCAATAAAAGCAAGGCTAAGGTGAGAGGAAAAAAGATAAACTAGAAGGAGAGAGTGAAGGAGGAAGATAGTGAACCGAGGAGATGAAGTGGAATCGTAAGGGACGTGCGGCTGGGATGAGGATGAGGATTCAGGCAGACGTGAACGATGTGACCAATTTACGATCGGTCGGACGCGGAGGTTTCAACAACCCTTCTATCACCTACCAGCTCCAGGTACAGATCTCACACTCCCTCAGATTTATAATTTCTTCTCTCTTGTATCTCCTTCTTCTCTCTGTGATCTGACCACGATGATTTGTGTTGTACCTGAGATGCGTCGGTTGTGGATTCATGGCCGAAAATGTCAGCTGGCTCAGGCTAGGCCAGTGTGGGAAAGGAGGAGAGCATCTCTCCCAGAAGGTCTGATGCTCATGCTCTATTTTTACATTGTTCCGCTCACTCTATTACTCTGTTTGTTTTGGCTTGTATAGTGCTCGGATTGCGGGAAGATAGGTACGAGCACCATGCCACCCGGCTTTGGCCGCGATCTGAATCAGGGCCATCCCAAACATTATTGGGGCCTAAAGCGAGAGTTTGATCGATGTATTTTTTTTTCTTTATGAAAAAATATAATAGAAAAATAAGTAAAATTGTTCATATAGAAAAATCATACTATATGATATTCAAAAAATGAGCTTCAACATCAACTTATAACACTGAAAATCCAAAGTGGATGGTAGAGATTAATTTCTAACAAGACAACCTCTATGGATAAGATTTACCGTCTAAAATTCCATACAAGAATTCAAAAGTTTAAGATTCACATTTATCTATTGCGATTTTGAGTGTCATGGTTGCTTTTAATTTGTTGGAATGGAATTTTCATGGAACTTATGTTCATGTGGCCATGGATTGATCATATGCTGAATTGTGATTAAAAATAATTTTATTTTCTCTCTATTATAATCCCGTTCAATTTTAATCAAAACACAAGTATTCTGATTAGTGAATTTTCATGGAGTTTATGTTCATATGGTCATGGATTGTTTTCTTTTGCAAGTGGAGGGGATGGTTCGTCTATCTAAAGAGGCAAGAAGTGGGTTAGAATTTTTGAAGCAGAAAAATTCAGAGATAGCCCCGAAAAGCATCAAAATATGGTGGTAATGCAATTAGAAATTGTTCTGGTGAAATTGTAACTAGTTTATTGTGTGTTGTAAGTGTTAGGGTTGTGTGGAGACTTCCTATTTTATTTAGGAAATGTCTAGTGATCCTAATAGATTTAGGTAAGAGACTTGAGTAGGCAATTAGAAGAGATTTCCTATTAGGATTAGGAAACCTAATTCCTACCTTATTTTACTCATTGTCTTCTCCTATAAATACCATGTACTTGTAAACCCAAGTCATTCATTCATTGTGAGAGCAATAAGAAGAGAGTAGTGAGACCGTGGACGTAGGTAAATTGCCGAACCACATAAATCCTTGTGTTCTTGTGTGATTGCTTACTTTTCTTTGGTTTCTTGTTGCTTGAATATTGTTCCACGTTGTTATACCCCAACAACTGGTATCAGAGCCCGGTTCGTGGCAAGTGGGAGCAATGGCAGAAGATGGGAAAGTTCGAATCGACAAGTTCGATGGGAAAGATTTTGGATTCTGGAAGATGCAGATTGAGGATTATCTGTACCAGAAGAAGCTACATGAACCGTTGTCAGAGACCAAACCAGAGAAGCTAAGTTCGACCGATTGACAGTTGCTAGATCGACAAGCACTTGGTGCGGTGAGGTTGACATTGACAAGGAACGTTGCCTACAACGTAATGAAGGAGACAACTACCTACGGACTAATAAAGGCGCTATCAAATATGTACGAAAAGCCGTCTGCATCAAACAAGGTATATTTGATTCGTCTATTAGTTAATACGAAGATGAGTGAAGGTGCTAATGTTACCGATCATGTGAACGAATTTAATACGATACTATCCAGATTAGTGTCGGTGGACATTAAATTTGATGATGAGGTACAAGCCTTGTTATTGCTGTCTTCGTTACCTGATAGTTGGTCAGGAACCGTCACAACAGTTAGTAGTTCGTCTGGATCTACTAAGCTGTCGTTCGAGGGGATAAGAGACTTGATTCTCGGGGAAGATATTTGTAGAAGGAATTCTGAGAATCGTCAGGCTCCGTGTTGAACGTGGACGGAAGAGGTAGGAACTCTAAAAGGGGGAAGAACAAAGGGCGAGGTAGATCGAAGTCCAGAAGGAGAGGACAATCTAAAAACAGAGCAGACGTGACTTGCTATAATTGTCAACAAACTGGCCACTTCAAGAGTCAATGCCCGAACCCAAAGAAGGAAAGAAAGGAGAACAACTCGGTGAATGCGATAGAGGAATTTGATAATGATGTTTTGATCTGTTGTGTAGAGAGCCCGGTTGAGTTATGAATCATGGATTCAGGTGCTTCTTTCCATACCACCCATTATAAAAATATGCTAGTGAATTTTAGACCTATAAAAGGTATAGTTCATCTAGCCAATGATGAGACGGAAGAAATTGCGGGCATATGAGATGTGAATCTCAAAACTCCCATAGGTACAATTTGGACGTTAAAAGATGTAAGGTATATCCCTACCATAAGGAGAATGTTGATCTCTGTAAGTCATCTGGACAGTTTGGGATACGGTATAACCTTTAAAAACGGCCAATGGAAGGTATCAAAAGGGAATTTGATTATTGCTCGAGGATGGAAGAGGGGAACTTTGTACATGGCGGAGATGTCAGTGGAAGAGGTTAATGCAGTTACTGATGGGCCTGATCCTTCAACTCTATGGCACCAACTACTTGGGCATATGAGTGAGAAAGGAATGAAGATGTTAGCTTCAAAGGGGAACATTCCAGAACTGAAGAATGTGAAGGTTAGTTTTTGCGAACCATGTGTGTTCGGGAAGCAGAAACGAGTTAGCTTTGCAAAGTCAGGGAAACATCCTAAGGCAAAGAAGCTGGAAATGATGCATTCAGCCGTGTATGGACCTACAAAAGTTCCATCCATTGGAGGATCTCGCTACTATGTCACCTTCATTGATGATTCCAAAAGAAAGGTATGGGTTTACTTTCTAAAGCACAAGGATGAAGTTTTTAATACCTTTAAGAAGTGGAAAGTTGTTGTTGAGAATGAAACTGACTTATAAGTGAAGTGTTTAAAGTCTGACAATGGTGGTGAGTATAGTAGTGATGAGTTTATTGATTATTGTGCTGAGCATGGTATAAGGATGCTAAAGACTGAGCCTGAGACGCCCCAGCATAATGGTGTTGCTGAGAGGATGAACAGAACGCTGCACGAGAGGGCGAAGAGTATGAGGATTCAAGCAGGATTGCCTAGAAGGTTTTGGGCAGACGCAGTGAGCACATCAGCATACCTCATCAATCATGGACCCTCAGTTCCTTTGGGATTCAAGATTCCTGAAGAAGAATGGCGTGGAAAAGAGGTAAATCTTCAACATTTGCGAGTTTTTGGTTGTGTTTCTTATGTGAGAGTAAAGGATTCTAACAGAGACAAGCTTGATCCAAAAGCAAAGAAGTGTGCATTCATTGGCTATGGATCTGATGATATGGGGTATAGATTCTGGGATGAGTCAAAGATGAAAGTCATCAGAAGCAGAGATGTCACATTCTGTGAAAGTGATATGTACAATGATTGCTTGAGTGTGGAGCAAGATATCACTAAAGAACCCGAAGGCAAGGAAGAAGCAATGTTGGAAGATATTACAATAGAAGATGTTACAGGCAGCTATGAGAATCAACTACAAGAAAATAATGAGGAGATACTACCAGCTACCCCAGTAGCTGAAGTGAGGAGATCGAGCAGAGTTTCAAGACCTCCAGAACGGTTCACTCCATCACTACATTATTTGTTGTTGACTGAGAATTGAGAGCCTCAGTGTTATACAGAGGCAGTTCAAATGGATGATTCGATTAAGTGGGAGTCAGCCATGGATGAAGAGATGAAATCTCTTGAAAAGAATGAGACTTGGTCATTGACTAAGTTAGCGGCTGGGAAAAAGGCTCTACAAAATAAATGGGTGTTCAAGGTTAAGGAAGAACATGATGGTAGCAAGAGGTACAAGGCAAGGTTAGTAGTCAAAGGCTTTCAACAAAAGAAGGGGATTGACTACAACGAGATATTTTCTCCAGTAGTCAAGATGACTACTATCAGGCTTGTGTTAGGTATTGTGGTTGCAGAGGATCTTCATCTAGAAAAACTAGATGTGAAGACCGCGTTCTTACATGGTGATCTTGACGAAGATATTTATATGGTACAACCAGAGGGTTTCCAGAGAGCTGGGAGTGGAGACCTTGTTTGCAAATTGCAGAAAAGTTTGTATGGTCTGAAACTAGCACCAAGACAGTGGTACTTGAAGTTTGACGATTTTATGATGAGGAGTGGATACTCAAGATGTGTCATGGATCATTGTTGCTATGTCAAGCATTTCAATGGATCTTACATCATATTATAGTTATACGTTGATTGCAGAATCCAACATGGTAGAAATCAACAAGTTGAAGAGACATATGTCTGAAGAGTTTGAGATGAAGGACTTAGGCGCAACAAAGCAAATACTCGGAATGAGCATCAGTAGGGATCGATCTGATGGAAGTTTAAAGCTATCTCAAGAGAAGTATATTGAGAAGATCTTGAACAAGTTCAGTTTCCAAGATGCTAAGACAAGAAGTACGCCGTTGGGAGGTCACTTCAAACTCACTCGAGAACAGTCACCTAAGACGGATAAAGACAAGGAAGAAATGGCTAAAGTCCCGTACGCATCAGTAGTGGGCAGTTTGATGTACGCAATGGTTTGCACAAGGCCAAACATTGCACATGCAGTGGGAGTTGTTAGTAGATTCATGTCTAATCCTGGGAGAGAGCATTGGGAAGCAGTCAAGTGGTTGTTTTGCTACTTGAAAGGCACTTCAAAGGTTGCACTACATTTCAAAAAGAAGGATGTATTCTTAGAAGAGTTTTCTGATGCAGACTTAGGTTAATGTTTGGACACAAGGAAGAGTACTACATGGTACGTCTTTACCTTGGGTGGCACAACAGTTAGTTGGATGTCTCGACTGCAGAAGAGTGTTGCTCTTTCAACCACTGAAGCTGAGTACATGGCTATTTCAGAAGCTGGAAAGGAAATGATATGGTTTTAAGAATTTCTTTGAGGAGTTAGGGAAGAAACATGCAGACAGTCCTTTGTATAGCGACAGTCAGAGCGCCATTCACCTCGCCAAAAATCATGTGTTTCATGCTAGGACGAAGCATATCCAGTTGAAATATCATTTCATTAGAGGATTAATGAATGATGATACTTTGTCCTTGAAGAAAATCCTTGGGTCAAAGAATCTTGCAGATATGTTGACCAAAGTTGTTACAACGGAGAAGCTGAAGTTATGCATAACTTCAGCTGGCCTTCATGGTTAGTTGAAGAAAGATGTCTTACTACCTCAGAAGCTTATTGATAGTGCATTGGGGGTGTTATTGGAGTTACATGAGTAGGACTGAAGTGAAGACATTCATGTACAGTCTCCAAGTGGGAGATTGTTAGGGTTGTGTGGAGACTTCCTATTTTATTTAGGAAATGTCTAGTCTTCCTAATAGATTTAGGTAAGAGACTTGAGTAGACAATTAGAGGAGATTTCCTATTAGGATTATGAAACCTAATTCCTACCTTATTTTACCCATTGTCTTCTCATATAAATATCATGTACTTGTAAACCCAAATCATTCATTCATTGTGAGAGCAATAAGAAGAGAGTAGTGAGACCGTGGACGTAGGCAAATTGGCGAACCACGTAAATCCTTGTGTTCTTGTGTGATTGTTTATTTTTCTTTGGTTTCTTCTTGCTTGAATTTTGTTCCACGTTATTATACCCCAACAGTAAGTTGTTCAAATCTGAGAATAAAAAAGTATACAAGTTTTAAATCAAATTTGAATTTTTTAGAAATGATTTCTTATTATTCATCCTCCATATCTGTGTTAGAATAAATAAGAAATAAAAAAGGGTAATTAAGAGTAAATAGAAATAATATGAACCCTTAAATTTTTTGAAAAATAATTAGAATAAATATGTAATTAAAAATATATAGAAATAAATAAAAATAGTGAGAGACTAAAAATATTAAATGAAAAAGAAAATTGATTTTTTAAATAAAATTCAATTTTTTAAAAAATAAAACAGTTTTTTTAAAAATAAAAACTGATTTTATAAAATAAAAACTAATTTTTAAAAATAAATTCTGATTTTTTAAAATAAATGATTGATTTTTTTTAAATAAAATATAATTTTTATAAAATAAAAACTTGATTTTTATAAAATAAATAAATAAAAGAATTTTTGAAAACCAATGACATGCTTTTGAAAATTTGAGTGTTAGTTAGGGGTATTTTGTACTTTTTGAGCCTTTATATGGAAAAATGGATGAAAAATAGACAGAAACTAACGGTAGGTACTAAATTGACACTAAAAATTTCGTTAGAGTAGTGAAGTGTAATAAAATTCGATTAAGATAGCTAGATCTAACCTTCAGTATTTTTAAGGGAGTGGGATAAAGTTTTGGTTACCCTTTATTTTATTTACGTAGAACTTGTCTTACTTGTCCTTTTCCCCAATCATCATTACCACGACTCAAGAGACCAACAACGTACGAAGCTTCTTAATTGGTTCTTATTTATTTCCTATTATTTGCACGTGTCAAAACCCACACCTGCAGCTCAGTACAGTACTACACATATATTTTATCAGCGTAATAAAAACGTTTGAGATTTAATAAACAATCCAACTAAAATTCAAAACAACGCCGTATATATGCAATAAAATAACCATATCTTCCACGTCTCGTTACCCACTCATTATGATTAAAGATTAATACTTTATTTTCTTTGTTCTAATATTTAAATCTACCATGCAAATTTCACTCAAGATATTTTAATTGTCAAATTCGTCTGAGATATATTTTAATTTTCAAAAAATTCACATCCAAAAAACATAAACGATCCAAATATCTTTAACGAACCACCCCAGAAAATAGGTAATGTTTCTCAGGAACACACCCACCACTTTTGATTTCTCTCGGGTCGTCTGTAAGATTGGTGCAATCTGATCTACTAGATGAGATTGAAATGGCTCAATCAGATTATGCGTTCTCCCGATAAACTGGTTGACGTCGTCTCGTCTCTGACGATAACGAGCCTCTTTATAAACATAAAAGTGTTGGTTTCCGATCTGGTAGGAGAATGTCGCGACGACACTTGGTAGAACCGATGTCACCCTATGGTCGGCGAGAGGGGTGTACCGACGAACCCGTCATCGACCCCAATTATTCATTAGGAAAGGAGATGGTGCTTGCCGCTCTTGCCGATATTCCCGATGCTCATCAAACTCCGTAAGCTCGAGATTTCAGAATCACCATGTACAATCCACGCTGTCAGAAAGTAGTTGAGGTACAACCCTGACCGCATGTAGTAGAGACTTTGAAACCTTCGGCAAGACCACCACTCAACCCCACGCTGACCTTCGACCCCTCGAGGCACCCTATGTCCAGTCGTCGCGATCTCAAGTAAATCCGATGGTCACCCTGTCCACCGCTTCCCGGGATCCAAGGTCGCATCTCTCCTTGTCGTCCTTCCCTGACCGCAACGTTTCCGAACCACTCCCCGACCATGGAAACAAAAGATAATCCCACCAATAAGTTCTCATAAAGTATCTATTCTGACAAAGGACAGTCATATATATATATATATAAGTTTTTATAAAGTTACACCACACAAATAATAAAATTACGAATATTTAAATAATTGAATTAAGTCGCGGTCTAGTCAGACTTGGACGATAGGTCACAATTGTCTTCGTCAAAAAACGCGGCATCAACAAAAAACGAAGAAATTTACACTGGCCCTACCTTTCCCTGATTCAGTTTCCTCATCTAACGGTCACAGTAGTTCCACGTCACAACATCTGAAAACTTATCATACACTATCACACACACGATCCATCTTCTAGACATCTCTATAAATTCCCCTATCTTCTACCTTCGTCTCACTCACCAAAAGTATCAAACCATTCTCTGTAAATTGAATCGCACATCCTCAGAATCGTAGAAGAACATTAGATCTTAATCCAATGGGAGAGGTACGTCTCCGATTCCGATTCTGTATCTGTATATTCCGATTCGCCACTGTGAGAGTATCTGACGGAGAATTCTGTTTGTTTGTTTCAGGCGAAAGATGTTGCGAAGCCGGCCGCTTCCGGCGACGGCGCCGCCGTGACCTCCGTTTATAAAATCGACTTGCATTGCGAAGGCTGCGCCAAGAAGGTCCGCCACTCTGTTCGTCATCTAGCCGGTACGCGATTTCTTCCCCAATTCGCCGTTTGGATGAAGATTCAATTTGAACTTCTGGATCCGTGTTCTTCGCTTTTCTGAAAATGTAGGCTGAATTTTGAGCGGTGATTTCGAATTTCAGGTGTGAAGGAAGTGAAAACCGACTGTGAGGGGAAGAAATTGACGGTGGTCGGGAAAGCAGATCCGGCCAAGGTCATTGAGAGGCTGGAGCAAAAGATGAAGAAGAAGGCGGAGCTCATCTCTCCCCAACCTAAAGCCGCCGCCGCCGGCGGTGGAGAGAAGAAGCCCGAGGAGAAGCCGGAGGAGAAAAAGCCCGACGAGAAGAAACCGGAAGTCAAAAAACCGGAGGAGAAGAAAGCTTCCGAGAAGCCGAAAGAGGTATTTTACATACGCGCACGTTAGCTTCAAGCAATGTTGTAAAAATCCCCGTTTGAAGGCGCTGTAAATGGGCTATGCCGACCCGAATTATCCTTCTAGGACGCTCCAGGCTGTTTGGGCGGAATTTGACCGATTAATCTCCGATTCGGCCGATTAATCACCGCCTGACTGATTAATTGAACGAATCGGTCAACGTCGGGTCGGATTTGTAATTAAAAAACAATTTTCAACATTCTACAAAACAAGTGAAACCATAAAATTATGCTACTTGATTGTCATACTTATTGATATTATTTTAAGAATCCATCGATGAATCAATTCTTGTTTTTTAATATATTTAATGTTCGATATTATTAATATTTTTATATAATATAATATAAATTTTGATAATATGTAATAAAAAATGATAAAATAATAATCCGATTAATCGCATAACGCCTAAAACCCCTTCCCGTCTGACTGGCGCCTAACGTTTTTTAATAATCTTAGCTTAAGTGCGTACGTTAGCTCCAAGTGGCAATTAAATCTGATTATTTTATTTCTGTTATTTTTGCAGGCCACCGTGGTTTTGAAGATCACATTACATTGCGACGGTTGCATTCAGAAGATCCGCAAAATAGTCTCGAAGGTCAAAGGTGAGACTTTCATAATTATTATTTTTTTAATTCCAGTAATGAGCTGTTAAAAAAAATGTTTTTATTTAATTAACGAAACTAATTAACGGCGATCTGACGTGGCAAATCAGGTGTAAGTTCCGTGTCCTTTGACGGCGTCAAGGATCTGGTAACGGTGAAAGGCACAATGGACGCGAAGGACCTCGCGCCGTGCCTCAAGGAGAAGCTCAAAAGGAACGTGGAGGTGGTCCCTCCCAAGGACGGCGGCGGAGAGAAAAAAGACGGCGCCGCCGTCAGCGGCGGCGACAAGAAAGAAACCGTTGCTGTGGGCGGGGAGAAAAAAGAGAAAGAAGCGGTCGCCGTCGCCGTCGCTGTCCCCGTCGCCGCCGTGGCTCCGACGGTGGAGGTTAACAAAATGGATCACTACGGGTACCAGTATCCGCCGCCGCCGACGTATTGGTACGACGGACACGTGTATAACCAGCAGTACGGACAAGAACACGCGGCACAAGGGCACGAGGCTTACGTGGACAATGGGTATGTGGTGCCCCACCACCTGGATGCTCCTCAGATGTTCAGCGATGAGAATCCCAACGGTTGCTCCGTAATGTGATTGACGGTCCGGATTTTACTGATTGAATCAACGGTTGCTCCCCGTCAGCTTTCTGTTGTCGATTACTCATCATTAGCAACTCTCAATCAACTCTCCGTTCAACGTTGTGGATGATCTTAACATATCCTACGAGGTGCAAAAGGGGACACAAAAGACGGGAAGGTTTTTTTTTTCATTAGGAAAGTGTACGAGTTGTGACCGTGTAAATGCCGATCCGACGTGTAGTTTTTGTTGTCTTTTTCATTAATAGTTCATTTTTTTATTCACATTTAATTGAATGAAATGAAATAATCTTTACGTACAAAGGCTTGTGCTCTTCGAGATGTGTTTGGCAAAATGGGTGTAGCCGAGATGAAAGCTACGGGCTGCAATGGATAAGAGAAAGGTGTGTTATTGCAGGCCCAACCAAACTCATTGTAAACATGGAAGCCCAAATTTGATTGACGTGTACATGACGTTTTTGTTAGTTATAATGAAACGCCAATAAAACGTCTATGACTGCTCATACTCTAAGAAAACGATGATTTTTATGCGTTATAGGGCCGAGAAAAACTTTTTTTACCAATTCGTACTCATTTTCATTCCCGTTACAATAGTTCTTACAATGGTTTCGAATAACTTATTGCGCTGTGATTATTGCGGTAAGAAGAATCGTCATATCATCTTGAAAATCAACAATATATATAATACTTTTAAGCTTTTGATTGAGCTTCAAGGTGAGAATATTAGAGTTTTTGACCTTTTCCGTTTTATGGTTATAAAATTTTGGTTTATGACTTGTTAGACCCATGGTTCTTTTAGAGTGTTGTCCTTGTTGGTTGAGGCTAAAATTTGTCTTGATCCTCTGATTCGTTGGTTGTACTTTGGTGGGTGTTAGTTTTAAAATCCGAGCTACACTTCGTTTTGCGGTTCGTATTCTCGAATTTTCAATACGGGGAAGTTCTCCAAACCAACCGTGGACGTAACAACTCGTCGTAAACCCCATACAACTTGCGTTGCATTATGTTACGTTGCGTTGTGTTTGGGTTGTGTTTTCTTGTTTGTTGTTCATGTATCATCATCGTTCTAACAAATCGGTTTCAACAATCTCTCCATCTCGATGAGACAAACAAGCGCAAATTATGACCAGGTCGGTCCTTGATCCACATATAGACGACCGGTTTCACTTCATTAACCCGCATACAATGGGCGGGTCGAAAACCCACCCGCCCACAAACATCTGGTTTTCGAGAAACAACTAAACAAAAGTAGGTAAGGTCTCGAGTTACTCGTAGAAGCCTCAGGAAGAATCTACAAATCCATATCCATTTCTACTTATATTTACATGTCATCAAAACAGAGCCAAGTGTAGTTTTCATAAACTAGAGAAGAGTATGGTTCTGATAATCTCAGACTCGTCTCCTACCTTCTTCTTCTTCCAATCTCTTCTAGCTTTGATCTTACTCATCTTCCTATTTCGGATCTCTCTCGCTTTCTTCTTCCTCGTCTTGCTCTTCGCTATCTGTTCGGATATCGTTCACCTTGTTCTGGATCTCGTGTGCCTATGACTGATTCGAGATGTTCTCAACGGTAACTTATCTCTGCAGAACAGAGACATGAGCAGAGGTGTGCCTTGAGGTTGAAGCAATGACAAGATCGAATCATCAATGTGTATATACAGTAATGATAGTTCATATTTGTTGTAACATATTATATGTATCAGAGATGAAAAAAGATAGAATAATGTCTCGCGTTTGATCTAATGTTAGTGTTGCGCATTGATAAGGGAGAGATATTATGAAAGGGTGCCGAAAAAAATACACAAACTTGCCAAAAAAAGAGAATTATGCGTGTGACTGAAGCAATCAGTTCACTTTAGTATAAGGATAAAAATGGTATTTTAAAAAGTTTGGATATTTTTCATGATTTTTTTTTATTGACAAAAGCATAATATAATTAACCCACTCTTTAAAGCATGGTCGTAAAAGTCCCCGCCTAGTCTGTTTGGGCCCTCGTTTAGGCCCCAAAATCTATAAGAACGTCCGACTCGCCGCCTCGCCTAGGCCCTAAAGTCCGAAAACCACACGACTCGTCATCCCACTCGATTAAAAAAAAATTTGGGACTCTGGTTTGTGAAATCGGACATTCGAAAAAGAGATGAAAAGGTGAGAGAGACGACATGTTTGTAATGGTCTTAAATTTCTTGATAAAAAGAATATGACACGTCTCCCTCTTTGGTGGTTCATCATTATAATTTATATTTTTATTAAAATAAAGAGTAAAATCAAAATGAGAGCATTATTTGGTTTGGTATTTTGTAATTTGATACTTTATGTTTTTTTATATCATATAAATATAGTTTGTATTTTGAATTTTTGATTATATTTATTAATAATTAAAAATATTAAAAACTTAAATCCGCCTAGGCCCCGCCTAGGCCCGACTAGTCCCCGCCTAGGCCCGATTAGTCCCCGCCTAGCACCTAGGGGTCCTCACCGTCCGACTAGCGCCTAGCGCCATTTACAACCTTGCATTAAATAGAGAGTGAGATTGAAAGTGAGTACATGATGATGAAGGTCTAGCTACAGATGCATGAATGAATCGAGTGTTAGTTTGATAGCTCAGCTTAAAGACGGTCCCAATAAAGAGAAAAACTTGATACAAAAAAAAGGTATTACTATATAAAAACCTCATCATCTCAACATGAGAGCAAATCAAACAAAAAAAGTCTAAATAAACAGATATGACCAACATGAAGCGCACAACAAATTAAAAAAGTGTGAAATTCGAGTTTTCCAACCATTTTCAACAATCGTATATCTGAAAATCAGAAACCAAAATCAATTTCGAGACTTCCTAATCGACGAAGTCGTTTTCATCAACCCGGCATACCCTTTTCGGAGATTTCCCGATCTCCGGTCACCGACTAGCTACGGGACCGGCGTTAGCGACGGCTGAAGGAGGTCCGATGGTTTCCAAAAATGCAACACCTAAAACGGCGTCGTTTAGCTGTTCTCTCAAACGACCTGTCGTCCATTAAGGCCTATCTCTGGTATAGAGCAATGTAGCAGTGGAAGAAGATAAAGTCAGTTTTTTTTCTTCCAGAGGTGTCTCGTCGCTCCCTCGCTCCTCTCTCTGCTCGAAGGTAGTTCCTTCTTCTTCTTCACTCTGTATTTGGTTTTGTCTTTATCAATGGCTGTAAAGTTTGTATTTTTCTCTTTCGTTTTGCTCCATTTCTCTGACCCGAGAACCAAATTCGCAAATGTAGTCAGAATCCACAACTGGGTTCTGAATGAGATGCTTTCATTCTGCTACCCTTTTGTTTTTGTAATGTGTAATTGAATGACTTGTATAAAATTTCTGCTTTCTATCTGATGAGTTTTGAGAAAAAAAAAGTAAGCCAGTGATGAGTAATTTAAAGGGTTTTGGTGAAAATGACTGAAAAATGAAAATTTGTTTCATCCTTCAAAGCTTTATTTTGTGGGTTGTTGATTGAATTTACCATTCCTGTCTTGTAAAGGGAGATGACCCAGATTGTGAATTTACCTCAAGGAGCTCTCTTCTTCAACAAATTAGGTTTCTCTGATAGTCCCAGCAGTGTATTGAAGCTACTTCAACAGAGATCACGTCCTTGTGTTTGGAGGAATGTTGAGTTTCAGAGATGTTGTGCTGTTCAATCATCTTTACAAGGTTAGAACTTGTAGGAATGATTGCAAAAACTTGCGGTGAGCTATTTTTAATTGTTGAAAAAAACATTCCCCAATTATTTTCCATCTGTAAATCCACTAACGGGTTTCTTCTTTGCAAAAAGTCGAAAGTAACCATGCAAAAGTGTATACATAAGGGTCCCAAAGTCCAAAACATGTATACATGAGGGTTACAAACTGCAAAACGCAAACAATGTAAAGGGAAAAACAGTCATGTTCATTTTTTTGAAGTCATGTAATTGTTATATGACTAAGTTTCGTTAGATTATGGATTTGTATACGGAAAATAATTAGGGATGTTTTTTGCAAAAAAAAAAAAAAAAGTTCACCGATAGTATTTGTAAAACACACATATTTTATTGCAATTTTCCCTAATTCTTAAAGACAACACCAACTATGGTTTAGGATTTGACTAAAGTGTTGCTTCGTTGTGGTTTGATTCTCCGAGTCATTGTTTCAGGTTACAAGGAAGTAGTGGATCATGCAGAGAGTCCATGTAAATATAAGGTATTTCACT
The DNA here is from genome assembly GCA_963921825.1 of Erodium maritimum. NCBI lineage: Eukaryota > Viridiplantae > Streptophyta > Magnoliopsida > Geraniales > Geraniaceae > Erodium > Erodium maritimum. Next base: position 71,691,288 of record OY997594.1, read on the forward strand.
GTCTTACTTCATTGTCTTGATTATCTCTCAGGCTTGTTACTTTTTTGTTTATTTCAGGGGAAACGTTATTTACATATCCAATTTGACTTTTTGCTATAAAAAATACCCCTTAAAGGTGAGGTGAGGGGTTATTAGTAACACTTTGTCACCTTTCATTATTAATAAAAAAATTAGGATTTACACAGAAAAGGTGATGGTTTTATCAGGAACATACTGTCACCTTTCTCATCTATCAGTGTTTTTTTGGGATCAAAATGACTCGAATCTGGTGTTTTTGATGATAAACGAAAGCTGAGAGTGTGTTACTGATAATCCCTCACCTTTACTGTGTATATTTGAGAAACTAAGGTGGGATGATTGTAAAAAAAGTATTTGAGGTATTCGCTTTTTGCAACTTGTAGCCCTCTTCTGTGGTACTTTTTTGCAACAAAAAGACAAGTTCAGATACTCTTTTGCAGTTAGCAAAGAAGAGGGCTACAAGTTGTAAAAAGCGAATACCTCAAGGTAATTTTTGCAATTATCTATTGGGGATCAATAACATTTTCACTATCTATATTCTTGTAGACTAGCTATGGTACTTTTTGTAATTACCATTTTAGTACTGCATTTCCATGTAGATCTCTCCTTATGATGACAAAGAAGAATCAGATATGCTTCCACACATACAGACTCTTAGAAATTTACCCACGGAGGAGCTTCTTGGAAAAGTTGCTATGGTCAGATTTGATTTTGGCATTTTGCTCCCTAAAGAATCGAACCTGAGAACTGAATCAGGCTCCCGTACACTTCTCACCATTAGGTATTTATATGAAGCCGGTGCCAAAGTTATCCTAGTGAGCGAGTGGAATAGGAAAAATAATCCAAAGCTTCTTGACACTGAGACTATTGCAGGTACAATTGTTTTAGAACTTTTCTTCGATTTCTTTGCTTCTTTTGTTTCTTCTTTAAGCTACGGTTCTGAATTAGTTTAAGGAATAATTGTAAAAGGGTTAATTGTCCAAAACTACATTAAAGTTTTGTCCACAAACGGATGCATGCATAAAGTTTTGTCCACGCTGTACGGTGCATTGAAGTTTTGTCCATGCTTTTGTGGGTGCATTGAAGTTTTGTCCACGTTTTGTGGGTGCATTATGCATTGCTCACAAATCTACTCAATCCGGGAAGCACTGCCCAAACCATCATTCCGAACAACCTTATTACGTCTAAACTAAAAAAGTCGTGGAAAAAACTTCAGTGCACCCATAAAGCGTGGACAAAACGTTATGCATGCATCTGTTTGTGGACAAAACTTTAATGTAGTTTTAGACAATTAACCCATTGTAAAATGTATTCTGAGGTATTCCCTTTTTGTAACTTGTAACTCTATTGATAGTTGCAAAAAAAAAGTGTCATGAACTTGTCTTTTTGTTGCGCTTTGTATAATTTTGTTTCAAAATCACAACTTTACCCTTAGAGATTTAAATATAAAAAATAATAATTAAAGAACAAACAATTCGAACTTTCATTTTTTTTAATTTCTTACACTTTGTACGGTACAAAGAGAAAGAAAATGAATGGACGTGAAAATTTGGATGTTTTGTTTTTTACTTATTATCTCTATTTAAATCTAAATTATAAGGGTAAAATCGTCTTTTGTATACAAATTGCAACGAAAAGACAAGTTTAGTTTTTTCTTTTTACAATTATCAAAGGAGAGGGTTACAAGTTGCAAAAAGTGAATACTTCATGGTACTTTTTGTGCAACTATTCCTTAGTTTAACATGCCTAATGAAGCATGAGATTAAAACCACCCGATTCATAATTTCTTTTGACTATCTTCCGTCTCAGCTTCCCTGTCGTCAGTTCTTTGTCAAAAAGTCATTCCGTTACAATGCATTTTTCGTAAGATTCCACTGAAGACGGAGGATCTTGACAAAGCAAGCATTTTTCTTCTTGACAATCTTTCTGAGTTTAAAGAGGAAATTGCTAATTGTTCAAGCTTTGCCAAGTTGCTATCATCAAGGGTCGATGTTTTTGTTAACGACTCCTTTTCCCAGTCCCATAAGATTTTTGCATCAACCGTTGGTGTTGCTCGCTTTTGCCATGTTAACGTCGCCGGCTTTCACTTCGAACACTGTCTGTATCAACTCAAGAGTATCGTGGAAATCTACACGAAACCACATGTTTTGATCGTATGTCTTCGACTCCATTCACAGATATATCTCTTTGCTATTTATTTTTTGATCGACTGAGTTAGGTGTATCAGAGTATTTTGGGTTCAAGACCTTGCTTAAGAGAGGCCCTAATGGCCGAATAGAGAGACATGCCTGACAGAAATCGAGAAGAGAGATAAGGAATGAGGTACCTCTGCTGGGACTTGAACCTAGGTCTCAAGACCCAAGTTTAAGTGCTTGACCAGGCCCAAAGGGCTAAATAGAGAGAGAGAGAGGCCCAACAGAAGTTGGGAAGAGAGATGAGAAATGAGGTACCGCTTCTGGGACTTGAACCCAGGTCTCAAGACCCAAGTTCAAGTGCTTGACTAGGCTTAAAGGACTGAATAGCGAGAGAGAGCGTCCCAACAGAAGTTGGGAAGAGAGATAAGAAGTATCGTTGCTTGGGACTTAAACCCAGATCTCAAGATCCAAGTTCAAGTGCTTGACCAGGCCCAAAAGGCTGAATAGAGAGAGAGAGGCCCAACAGAAGCGAGGTACCACTGCTGGGACTTGAACCCAGGTCTTAAGACCCAAGTTCAGGTGCTTGACCAGTTGGACAAGTAAGCTTTGGTTTCTTTGCTATTTGTATAAGGTTTCTTTGTACTTTACTAGGTTTTACTCGCTTTGTCCGTCAACTTCCCTTCATTAGTTGATGATATTATTCTCCTATGAAATGCAGATTGGAGGAGGTAATCTGTCTAACAAAGTATCCGCCTTGCGTTCTTTGGCCTCAAGATGTGACGGATTGGTCATTGCTGGAATGATATCGTTTCAAATAATGCAGGCGTTAGGATTGCCCGTTCCGTTGAAGTTAGTGGAACGTGGATCGCTTCAAGAAGCTTTGGATATTGTCGAGTTTTCCCTTGACAGAAGCATACCAATTCTATATCCGAAAGATTTTTTGTGCAAGAACGTTTCTTTTCCAGAACAATTGAAAATATTACCAGCTCAGAGTATTTCAGATGGTGAGTTTGAACTTAATTTACTTCAATCATTGACCGATTTTTTGTCCCGTTGAATGCTAAAATCCTAGACCCATCACAGAGTTTTTGAAAATTGTCCATGATTAGTTACATTTAGGGATAACTGCAAAAAAGTACCCATAGGTATTCACTTTTTGCAATTTGTAGCCCCCTTTTTTTATAATGGCAAAAAATGTACCATGAACTTGTATTTTTGTTGCACTTTGTATCAAACTGAAGATTTTAAAATTTAAAAATAATGAGTAAAAAACAAAAAAAAAATCCTTAATTTTCTTTCTTATTGTACTGTACAAATAGTAAGAAATTTAAGGGATGCAAAATTTTGGATTTTTGAACTTCAATTTTAAGGGTGAAATCGTCATTTTGAAACAAATTTATAAAAGTGCGACAAAAAGACAAGTGAGGTCAGTTTTTTGCAATTATCAAAGAAGAGGGCTACAAATTGTAAAAAGTGAATACTTCAGGGTACTTTTTGCTATTGTCCCTAATTTCAATACAATATAGTTATCCAACCTATTTTATGTTCTAGGTTCGGTGCCAGTTGATCTTGGGCCTGAATCACTGGATGAAATTGATTCCTTGCTTACACAATGCAAGGTATATTATAATCCTACTCAAATTTATGCAATACACTAAAAAGGTATAGCAATTGTAAGATTCAGTATACGATGGAAACATATAGCACTCATGATTATAATTATTTGTTGTTGGAGTAATTACAGTTTGCTACCCTATATTTTGAGCGATTTTTTTCCCACTACCTTGCTTAATTTGAGGTTTAAAGACGAAAGCCCCATTATATATAAAACTTATTATTAAGTAAAAATATCAGTCTTAGTAATTTAAAATTTAAACCTTTTTCTATAATTTTTAATTTTCCGGTTTTTTTTCTCCCAAGTTTTTTGTATTTTTTAAATAGAGGACTTTTTGTCATCATACCTCAAATTATGGTAAATTGAAACAAGAAAAAAGTTTACCGGGGTGAATTGGCACTGGGTAGTGAACTGTAATTACCCTTTTTAGTTTTGTTAGGACGACATGATGAGCTTAAACCAATTAAGTCAGTTTCTATGGTGCTCAAATTCTAAGTCATGATCATAAGTTGATGAACTAGGTTTGGATTAAGTTTTTTCTTTATGATAGGAGTACATTTAAGGTATAATTGCAAAAGAGTACCCTGAGGTATCCTCTTTTTTGCCTACATTTAATTATCATACTCAAGACTCGTTTTTGTTTCTTATATTTCTGATCTGCCTTACTTGACATTTGTTTTTAACGTACTACAGAAAATCACGTGGATTGGTTCTGTGAAATTTAAATTCTCAAGTCACTGTACTGACGTAGAGTCTAGATTGGCCCTATTGCTCAGTAAACTCAGTCAAAACAGTTGTGATGTAACTGTTGTTGGGGATATCGCATGCAAGGCAGTGATGAAACATTCGAGTTCTGTCTCGGGCATTAACATGATCGAGAATGCTTCTGTTGTGTGGGAGTTTCTAAAAGGAAGAAAGCTACATGGAGTTGTGGCTTTAGATAGGGTACAGTTTTCAATTTTCATATCCGATTAGTTCTTAGGTATAATTGCAAAGAAGTACCTGAGGGATTCATTTTTTTTTTGCAACCTGTAGCCCTCTCTTTGATAATTGTAAAAATACTCTGAACATGCCTTTTTGTTGGTGTATAAAACGAGGACTTTACCCTTATAATTTAGATTTTAAGAATAATAAGTAAAAAAAGAAATCCAAATTTTCATATCTGTGAATTTTCTTCCTCTTTGTACCGTACAAAGAGTAATAAATTTAAGGAATACGAAAATCTGGATTTTTTGTTCTTTATTTTTTTTTAAATTTCCAAGGGTAAAATCGTCATTTTGAAACAAAGTGCAACAAAAAGACAAGTTCAAGACAGTTTTTTTTTGCAATTAACAAAGAAGAAGGCTACAAATTGCAAAAAGTGGGTACTTTAGGGTACTTTTTTTGTGTAAGTATCCCTAGTTTTTTACATTCACAAGCAACGGGGAATTCGTTCGATTTTTTTTTTCCGTTGTGCAGGCATATCCATTCAAGATCGATTGGAGCACTGTGTATGTTGATACATCTCAACCTTTGGTCGTCGACATTGGAAGTGGTAATGGACTGTTTCTTCTGGGAATGGCTAGGAAGAGGCAAGATTTAAACTTTCTCGGTCTAGAGATGAATAAAAAGGTTTATTTTATAAAAAAATCACCTCTGACCTCTCTAATTATTATTTGGCATCATTACAAAAAAGTACCTTGAGGTATTCATTTTTTGCATGTTGTAGCCCCCATTGTTAATTGCAAAAAAGTGCCTTGAACTTGCCTTTTATTGCACTGTGTGTAATTTTTTTTAGAATGACAATTTTACCATTTAAAAGTAATAAGTAAAAATCCCAAGCCCAAAATTTTCATCTTAATTTTCTTCCTCATTGTACATCCAAAGAGGAAGAAAATGTAAGGAGGTAAAAATTCTGTTTTTCTTTTGTTTTTTACTTATTATTTTCTAAGTTCAAAATTTCTATGGTAAAATCTTCATTTTTAATCTAAGTTACACTAAGGGCAAAAAAAAGATAAGTTCATCCCACTTTTTTTGCAATTAGCAAAGACAAGGGCTACAACTTGTAAAAAGTGAATACCTGGGTACTTTTTTTGCAATTATCCCTTATTATTTTAATTGTAAACCGAGTATTCCCTATTGACACTCACAAAACTTTCAGCTTGTAAGACGCTGCCTGGATTCAGTTTGTCAATCTGGCATAAAGAACGGGTATAAACAATTCCCTTTTACTAACAAATATACATATCGATGTTTGTTAAGCCGCTAAACGTATTGTAATAATTCGTTAAACTATTCTCTTACCTTGCTATGCTGATTTTCTCTGTATTAGGTTCTTTGTTGCTACGAATGCAACATCTACATTTGGGTCCATAGTTTCTAGTTACCCGGGAAAGCTCATCCTCGTCTCGATACAGGTTCATGTTCGATTCCTCGCCTGTTATCAAAGTTGCAATATCTGCATTTCTTATCATTATTTTTAAGGGATAATTGCAAAAAAAAAAAAAAAAACCCATCAGGTATTCACTTTTTGCAACTTGTAGCCTTCTTTGGTATTTGTAAAAACGTGCCCTGAACTTGTCTTATTGTGGCAATTTGCTCAAACATGACGATTTTACCCTTATAATTTAAATTTAAAAAATAACTAGTAAAAAGCCGAATCCAAATTTTCACATCCTTTAATTTTCTTCCTTTTTGTACCATACAAAGAGTAAGAAATTTAAGGAAATGAAAGTTTGGATTTTTTGTTCTTGGATTATTATCTTTAAAATTTAAATTTTCAAGGGTAAAATAGTCATTCTGAAACAAGTTTATACACAGTGGATGAAAGGACAAGTTCATGGCACTTTTTTGCAATCATCGAAGAATTTGCAAAAACTGAATACATCAGGGTACTTTTTTGCAATCATCCCTATTTTCAATTATATCGGCAACTTCATTCTTTTGTTCCCGCCCCTAGTGTCCAAATCCCGATTTCAATGAACCAGAACAAAGATGGAGAATGGTGCAAAGGTCATTAGTTCAAGCAATATCAAATCTACTTGCAGTTGATGGAAAGGTATCCCCGTTGCCATTCCGTTATCTCGTTTCCGGCATCCATTTTTCAGACGAGTGTCTAAAATTTTCTCATTTGAGCGAAACTCTAGTAAATCCTAGCGCTATGTTTTACCAAATGGCACGGGAAGAGGATTATGTTTGTTTTTTTGGGATAACTGTAGATAGCTATCTGAATCATACGTCTTTTGCACATAACTATATTTACAACTCCCTCAATCGTATAGTCAATTTTCAACACGAAAAGTCTAAATTGGATGAATGGTGAACGGTACTTTAGACTTTCAAAATCAACGGTATAGTGTCTATTTCTAATGCCCTGAGAATTTTTGGGATAATTGCAAAAAAGTACTTTGGGATTCATTTTTTGCAACTTGTAGCCTCCTTTGATAATTGCAAAAAATGTCTTAAACTTGTCTTTTTGTTCCATTTTGTATAAAAATGATGATTTTACCCTTATAATTTATATTTAAAAATAATTAGTAAAAAACAAAAAATCCAAATTTTCATATTACTTAATTTCCCCCTTTGTACTATACAAAGAATAAGAAATTTAGGTATATGAAAATCTGGATTTTTTGTTTTTTAATTATCATTTTAAATTTAAATTTCCAAGGATAAAATTGTAATTTTGAAACAAATTCATACATAGTGTAATAAAAAGACAAGTTCATGAGTCCTTTTGCAATTATCAAAGAAGAGGGTTACAAGTTGCAAAAAGTGAATACCTCAGTATACTTTTTTCCAATTATTCTTTTTTAAATCCTAGTATCGGATGTAAATTTTTAAAGTTGGGGATCGTTAATTACAAAAGACTTAATATGGTATAACTATCTACAATTATCCTTTGTTTCTAAGCAATTTGATTCGTAAGGGATGGAACATGGGACATCATGGTATGGAGTCTCCGATCCGTTGTGATGACGATCTCAGAGCGTCACTTACTATCCCTTCTTGTGTTTTTCTTCAGGTGTTCTTGCAATCAGATATCGAAGAAGTTGCCTTGAGGATGAAGCAACAGTTCCTGAAACACGGGAAGGGCAAGCTTTCCATTGCGCACGACGATCTATCGATTAACGAACAAGGCTGGCTGGAGGAGAACCCGTTCGGAGTCAGGTCAGATTGGGAGCGACACGTGATGGATCGCGGCGCACCCATGTACAGATTAATGCTTTCCAAATCGACCAGCTTGTGATGGTGTGATTTCACATTTATCGGATATCTTCCCGAATCGTGTTGAAATATGTAAATCCCACATCGATAAAATAGAGAAGAAAAGAGTTTACTCATAAAGGTAATGGTTACACTCAACTGATGAGACTGATTTTTTAGTTTTGGAAGCCCGGCCCGATATAAAAGGCCTAGAGCTGGTTGATTTATACTTGTAGATCATGTAAATTTTATTTAAATGGGTCATTTATATCAGCTCGGGTTTTCACATCTAAAACGTTAACCTTGTTAGTTGATATTGTGTGATCTGGCCGGTCGAGAGTTCTGCATAATTGTTGTGGAGATTTTATCAGTTTGGCTTTGAAATGAAGCAGCTGTGAAGAAATGATATGTGATTGAGATGAGCTGAGGAACAATAACCATAATTTTGTTATGTTTGTGTTCAAGTTTCATCCACAGAATTTAATCAACAAGATTACATTAGGTATACATGTGCGGACGGTGACTATGGTGCCGTAATAAGAGCATCTTCGACAATTTAACAAAGATATCGTGTTTTTTCAGATAAAAATCAGAATCAAATTACAAGCATTAGGACTGTTCATGGTCGGTTAATCGATCATGGTGACGGTGCAAACATCACAATCAGGATAATTGGTTCCGGATTTCTTGACATCAGCCCTAGTTGGTCAAATCAAGTTATTGATTTAAACCGAACCGCCCGAAAACTTTAGATCTTAACGAGGAAGACAAGAGGATCGTAAGGAGAGCTCGAGCGATAGCGAAAACTCCGGATGTTATTGAGATGGATAAATCAATGAGTTGGAAGAATAAATGGATTGGATTTAGCATAGACAAAAGAGTTGTCGAACAAATTAGAGTTGAGCCTAGAGATAGATGGCAAAAAAACCCATATCCAATGGGTACCCATTTGTTTGCCCATTTGGGTCAGGGTTGGGTTTGGATCGGTGATGGGTATTGATTTCAGGTTCAATGAAATGATATTTGAATTCAGGTAGGGTTCGGGTACCCATAATCCTTCGAAACCTAAAATGCCAAACTTGACTTTTCTAAGCTGAGCTTCTCTCAACCTCATCTCGCGTCTTCTCTCACCGAGTTTCGTTTGTATGTATTCCATCTAGCAACAATCGACAACAATCCCTCCTCTTTCTTCGCTCACAAGCTAAGTCTCCTCAACTTGAGCCTTATCTAGTGTTGGGTTTTAATAGATAAGTGATAAAATGACATTTGGTCGGTTTTTTATTTTAATTATTGATTTTTAAAATTAAAAACATCGATAAAGTTTCTTTCGGATTTCATCTCTGTTTTCCGAAACCGTCCCGATTTTCATCGATTCAGATAACTCCGATGTCGGTTCCAATCGACTCTTCCGGTGGAGGTGATCATTTTCTTTGATAATATACAAACTATATGTGTAGACGAAGAAATTAATTGTTATCGGGATGAGGTACCGGTAGGATGGCTACCAAGGGATCCTTCACCGTCGTTATCTGGGAAGAAAAGGGCGGAGAGGGACGAGAAACCTGAGGAAGAGGAAGGGTCGTCGGCATCTGACGGGGCGTCACAGATAGCGGCGGGAGGCTTTAAGCACCCCCGCCTCCAGGAATGAGTGCCTGGGGGCCAGGGAGGGGTTGGTCGACTGTACCTTCTCCCTAGCAGTTTGGTGGCAATGGTTCTGCCAACAGTCGACAAGATGCTTTCTTACCACTTCGGGGTCAACAATCCCACGTTCAGGTGCCCTACAACTATCATTTAAGGGAGGACGACGCACGCTGACTTACCGGGGAGTTATCGGTCCACCACTATAAAGTTTTCACCTAGTCTGCTCGACCAACTCTTATGGTTGGAGCATGCTGTATCGGTGTCTTTGGATGCTACCGCAGTTTCACTCCTCCGACCGCCTCTATGTCCATGAGCAACATTTATTATTCAGCATTTGTCTTTCAGTTTTATGTTAGTTTCTTGGTTTGTATGGTGTTAGTCGTTTCGCGACCACCATAATGCTTTAATTAATTCCGTTAAAAAAAAATTGTTATGCATCCACTTGGTAAAGAATAAGCATGCCACGTCATCCATGTAATTTTTTTAATTTATAAAAAAAAACATTTGGAGAAATAAGTACCATTTTTTTTTATCCACCAAAATAACTAACTTTTTTCTTTTTATTTTATTTTTTGTGAAAAAGTAAAATTCCTTCTTCCTCCCTATCGCTCAACCGCAGAGACGCCTGTCGGTGACGGAGCTTTCATTCCGATCGCTTCCTGTGAAGTTCGTCGGTGCATTTTAGGGTTCCTCTCGATCGCTCTCAACCTCTTTCAGGTAACGCGAACTCGAATTTCTCAGATTCGTTTCTCGCTTTTCATTCTCGGCTTCTGTAAGTCAATTTTGTAGTTCGGAACCCTAGATGCTGTTTGGTTGCTTGCAATTTGGGGAAAATGGCGAAGAACTGAAATTCGACAGTCCTTTGGTTTGTATTGTTTTGATGTTTGTATAAATTGTTGAGAATTTGAACTGTGGTTGTTCGAATTGTTCGATCAAGTTAGGTTTTGTTGAAGAATTGGTCCTTGGACTTGGTTTCGATGCGAAATTTGAAATCTGAATCTCACATGCAGATAGTTTTTTTTTCTTTTCTTTTCCCAGCTTTGTTGATTTATTTGTGAGGTGTGTAACTCTCTTTACTTGGCTAGTTTGCTTGTTTTTCTTTGCCAATGCTAGTTTCATTGACAGATTTTGGTGGTATTAGGGTTTGCTATTGTGACTGGAACTGGTAAAATGTAATGCTGATGAAGCTGCTCATTTTGAATTTAGTGATCCATCATGTTAAATTTAATTTCCAATTAGGATCCAAGGTTCCTTGTATTCAAACTATTTTGAGTGCTGGAAATTATTTTCACAATGCATAACGTTGTACATGGATGATCCTCCTCTAAGGAACAGCTGCCTTAACCTGCTTGAGCCATACCTAATAAAGAGGGCTGCAATGATGAATTGCCCACATTCTTCCAACAACCAAAACCCAGTATCAGGATCAAATTTGTATCCAGTATATTCATCTGACAACTTTGCTTCTACTTCATTCAAGATTTTTTCAGGCACTTGGCATTTTTCTTGATTTTCATTAACAACCAATCGTGTAGTTTGAGTTTTGTCTTATATTGGTTTCTGCTTTTTCTTCTCGAATGCTAAGCTTCCCCCCTTGTCAATGTTAGGATTCCTGATTCTGGCCTCTGGTTTTTTTATTTTGTCAATAAAGGGAAGCTCGCTTGGGACTTCAAAAGCTTAAAAGGAGTGAGTGTAGTGTTCCTTGGATGTGTTCAACATGCAGATAGAATCACAGGTCTTCTTCAACTGTGAGGCACATCTAAATCCAAAGAGTAATTTTATTCAGGATGGAGATCCCGGCTTAGTCTCATCCACCCAAAACCATGTTGGCCCACAACAGCCTGGTAGGTTATTTGATTGTAAATTTTGTTGGACTTAGTAGAAGTTGTGTCTTTAACACTTCTCAATGTCCAATGCAGCCAAGAAACCAACACGACAGTGGGCTGCTTGGACGCGTCAAGAGGAGGAAAGTTTCTTCACTGCATTACGACAAGTTGGCAAGGTATGTGATTCTCTACGTGTTTTTTTTTTGAACTAAAATGTTCAACTTCATATTTTCTGACAAAATGAGGCCTTAATTGCAGAATTTTGAGAAGATCACTTGTCGTGTCCAAAGCAAAAACAAGGATCAGGTCATTTTCTTTAAGGATGACTTTTAACTACATCAACTTTTCCCTGACAGTGGTTTTGACCATGTTCCTGTTTGTCAGCATTTTAAATGTTTCTCTTATTTCCGAGGTTTGCAGGTCCGGCATTATTACTATCGTCTTGTGAGACGCATGAACAAGCTGTTGGGTCCAGGATTGTGCCTGGATGCAAAAAATTCGAAAGACACTAATACTGCGATGCTTAGATGGTAACACCAACTCCTAGTTAGTTCTTTTTTAGTTTCATCAATCATTTACATACATGTCTCTGGTTTGAGCTAGTGCATAGGGCTGAACTATATGATGACCAGTTATCTTCTGAGTCCTCATTGTATACCTTTGGTAACTATATGCCTATTATGTACTCGTATGAGTTATTAATATTTTATATTATTTATGCTATGTCATTTGGCTAAAAAATCATCTGATTTGTGATACAGGTGGTCATTACTGGAAAAGTATAGCTGCAAAGCATCAAAGCTTCATTTGAAGCCCCGAAGATTTAAGATATTTATAGAAGCCTTGGTTAGTCATGGCCTTTTGTAGTCTCCTTCTGATTTGTTTTCCTAATGAGTCTTGAATTTTTGGCATATGCTAGACCAGTGATTATACTTTCTCGTGCAGGAGAACCAACTCTTGAAAGACCGGAAGAAGAATGTGAAGAAACGGGCTTCCCATGGAGAGAATTATTCTCCTACAGCTCCAAGCACTATCTCGAATCAGAGTAGGCCATCCGATCAAGATACTCATACAGTTAAATTGGTTCTCGTTGACACTCAAAACATTCAAAAGTTAGGACCTGAAAAAGGATCGTTGAAGAGAAATGTTAGCACGGGTGCGAACCGTAGTAGTTGTAAAGGAGATTTATCTGCCATGAAGTTAGCAAGGCAACGACGGAAACCAGGTGATTCTTTTTTATTTTGTTCATAATTCAGGCACGAATGATGCATTGAATGGTGTAAGTCAAGTTCTCTTAATAGTTTATGTTTATAATATCTCTATAATTAGCTTTCTGGACTATTAGCAGGTGCTGTCTCATCAGCTGCATACAAGAAATGGGAAAAGGCTGCAATTGCTGGTGTTTCTCTAGTTGCTGATGCTGCGGAGCATTTAGAGCGGAAGGACAGTGATAGAGAAGTTGAACATGAGCAAGGTTAGCTTTATTCCTAATTGAAACTCTTAGTGAACCAAATTTTATCGGAAGGAACTAAATTTAGGATGCGTATTTGAAACGCTCCAATCTAATTTCAGGGAAAAGAGGGTTTGTTCATGTTCAAAAAGCTCTGCCACCTGTACCTGCTTTTTCACAAAGTCGTTTTGTTGAGAGTAATGTGCACTCTTCTGTGAAACTTAAGCTTCAGTTGTTCCCAATTGATGATGGTACTCGAAGAGCCTTGGAAATGGTGAGGAATACAAGAAAATCATAGCACCACTTTAGATTTAAAATAAAAACATTTAGTAGCTCATACCTTTGTCTTTTCACAGGATAAACACAATCCATTCTTGGAGCTCACTCTTAGTGCCCGGAAGAAGATTTCATCAGTTCTGGAACATCTAATCCGTAAATGGGGAAATTCCAGTGCAGCATCCGGAGAGCTAATTCTTTTTCCTTACAGTGTACAGATGGAAAATCTGGTTGGTTGTCAGAGATGGACACAGGACTCCATTGCGAATGCAGCAGATGTATATGCAATGATTGGAAGCGCATTAGTTTTCCGCTTGAGGTTCTTTTCTGTTCTTTTTTCATACTCATATTGGCAAATCTTCAACCATAAATATTCATAATTGACTCATAAGCTCTCTTTGAAGGTATGGTTGGTTTTCCAATACTGAGCTTGGATCTGTACCATCACAAGCAACTGTGGATCCATTGCCCATCTGTCTATCCCCTACGATTGAACAGTCCGAGGAGCTTGTTGATTTGTGTAATGTCAATGATGGTTCCAAGTACAATCTTGTGGAATCATCTGATCTTGTGGGAAGAGAATCTGGTCGTTGGTCTGTCATGAGAAAAGCTGACGATGCGGTAATTGTTATTCCCTTGGACCCATGATTTTAAATTAAAAGATATTTTCATTCTGAAAGCTGATTAATGTTTCTTAATCTTATAATTTGATCACGATTTTTCTAGGATGGAATGAGATTGAGTAAAGGGAATGCACTATCAGCTGGGGATTGGGCTGATAGCCTTACCAATGTTAGTGTTGGTGATTTACTCTCAGAAGTGCCTGATGATATTGAAGCTCCCATCACAGAGACACCTGTTTGTGGAAACCCTCAGTTTCTTCAACAGATTCCCTTCAGTTGTGATTCGTTCGATGCTGCTATTGCTGCTCATATATCTAAACATCAGGACAAGATGGGTTTTCAATCAACTTTAACATCTCACACGTCTTCCATCTGGGATGCTGAAGAAACATGTGATGCCTTTGCATTCCACAAGGATCGTGATCATGTTCCTGTTTTTTCCGGTATTTCTTCTCCAGGGTCTTGCAGAGATATTGCCAGAACATATTCACCTAGCTCTCATGGCTTGGATGAGGTAATAGTTCACTATCATGTTACATTTTTTTTCCTAAATGGTTGAGAGGGACTCTTGTTGGAAACTCAAGTTTGGAACTTTCTAAACTCAAATCAAGGTGGAAATTCATCAAGGTAGTCATGTGTGTGAAAAATTTATTACAGGGTCATGTGTTTGTGGGAATTGTATAAAGGTAGTTAGGTGTAATTAACCCTTTTCTTTTGGGCTTAGGCGATTAGCCCAGGCGAAAAATACTGATTCGTGCTGCCTCCCCACAGTGCCCAACGCAGGGGAACACTATCATGTTACATTTTTTTGTTGTCTAAATGGTTGAGAGGGAAACACTCATGTTGGAAAGTCTAGAAACATCTCAGCCGTTGAAATTTGTAATCCAATGGGCACATGGTTTTCAGTTTTCATTTCAGCCTTTGGTTTTCACCGCTTTGTTGCTCCTTGTTGAGATGAGTAGTGGTTAAATGAAGTCAAATAACATAGGCACTTTTTGTTTCATTTGCAGAATCAGAAGCTTCCCGATGAAGAAAGGGCTATGGATGACGATGATCATGATGATGCTGACCGAGAGCCTATGGACGAATGTCAATCTGATACTCCTGCCCCAGATTCATCTGCAAAGGATTTCAGCGCTCTAACAGATTTGTATTGGGTACGTGACATATTTTCATTTGGATGAATTGCACATAACTACCTTCATGAATTGCCCGTATAAATTTTCACGAACACATGACCCTGTCATAAATTTTCCACACACAAGACTACCCTTGTGAATTTCCACGCGTTACCATCGTACAAAATAGACAGGAACCATTAACATTTTCGTTTGTTTCCGTTACATGTAAGTGTAAAATTTGAAGTGTCTCAAATCTACTCACTCTCATGCTCTACTCTTCCGATTTCAATTTGATTTTGTTCTAGAAATCCTTTATGGGATCATGTTGAAATGGGAAGATTAAAGGATGAGGATGTGTAGTTTCAGGATATTTTACAATTTACACTTGCGTATAAGTCATGTGATGAAAAGAACGAATATTTTGAAGGATTCCATCTATTCTGTATGATGGTAACACGTGGCAATTCATAAGGATAGTCACGCGTGTGGGAAATTCATAAAGGTAGTTATGTGTAATTAACCCTTTACTTTTGAGCATACTAAGTTCATATCTTCAATTGTCATAATTTGTCTCAGTTTAAGCCATTGGAATCATACACGTTGTTAGCTCTGATCCTGTAACTTAACATGTTTTTTCAGCCCGAGTCTCTAGGAACATTGGATATAGACATTCCATCTTCTAAATACCATAGCGAAGATTTGATTCTAAGTGATAGTCTCGGTGGCCTGAACCGGCTAATAGCGAGCAGCCTCGATGCCTTTCAAAGTTGCTCGTTCTTCGGGTTGGACAGGAAGGAACATCCAGTGGAAGTTCAAGAACCTGCATCTTTTCTGCAATAGCCACTTCAGCCATTTGTGTATAACAGTGTAGTGGCTGTTCTTGATCACCATTGATGCAGTCTATTAACCTTGCTGTAAACTAATATCATGAACATGAGTGGCAAGCTCTTGATGTTTCCATTTTTCTCTTAGTTTATAATCTGCACTTGTAAAAGGGTTATTTAACCTTGTTTATATATGTTATAAATAGTTCATCCTCGTTCTCCTAATCTTTTTTGTTACAATTAGAGCACCTACAATCAATGTTCTAAAAATCCCGACTAGATTCCGCCTAGGCCCCATTTCCTTGTTGGCCGTTAATCCCCGATTAATCCCCCAAAAGCCCTAGCCGCTCGACTAACGACTAACGATTTTTAGAACCTTGCCTACAATACATGATGATTTGGGCGAGTCGGTGGAAAAAAGTGGTTTTTAGTCAATTTGGGCCTATGGATCGAGGATTCGTCGCCCTGTGAATTCGCCTGGTGAGCTTAGATCGCCAACTTTGTGGCCCCTTGGACGTCTATTTGATTTCTATCATTGTTACGGGAACTGGGCAAATCATAACTAATTGTCGGGACTATTCATCTGTTATGTTGGAGATGTTCTTGAGGTCGGATGATCCTAGTCTTTGAGTAGCTTGTTTGCACTCGATATAATCGAATCCAAGGTATGTTGAAGGTGCTCCTACGGTCAGATCATCCCAGCCCCAAAGTAGTCGTTATGATGGAATCCAAGTCGAAAACTGTTGGATTCATATAATATACCAATTGTTTTTATCAGCATATGTAAATTTATAAATAAATCCTCTTCGGAGGAAGAAAATGAATACAAATAGATTCTATGTACATAACCCAAACTATAGTAGATTCGTTCAAAAGATCAAACCAAACAACCAACTTCAAAACCATGCATTGTAACATATAAAAATAGACTAATTACCAAATTTTATAAACATTAAATATAGAAAAGCCAACAATGACTGTAAATTAAGTCTATAACCTTGAATTTTTTACCATAAAATGCATGAAATATCCAAATTTTACAACCGTGTCTTTAAAACCACCTCACAACGGAAGCAAACCACACCGTTCTCAGACCACCACTAAGATTATCCCCATCTCTTCTTTTACTAGCACTTGATATAGAGAACACCTCATCTCTTTGGCGCGTTAATCTAAAGAATTGGATGAACATCGACACGTCAGTAGTCAACATTACAGAACGACATAAACAAATCGGTAGCGAGCAACCACATAAACTCTAAACCTCTTATAGAATAAAATCTGTGCGGACAGTCCTCTGAAACTATTGGACCACAAGCGGTCCTTCTAAACCACCGAGCCCATCTGCTCAACTGGGCTCGCCAAGCCCATTCCACCGACCAACCTCGGATCCGAGTCACACTCCACAAACTGGCTCGACGCCAAGTGGGTGCTGCTACTGCTCCCATTATGGGAAGAAAGTCAAGTGGGTCAACTGGCACCGAAACGCATGTCGTTTTGCATGCCTCTTATCTCATCAAATCAACAAATCGGACGTGACTCAAAAATCTATAAAAACCGTTTAAAAAGAAATAAATAAATAAAAGCCCATTTCTTTCCAAACACGAAACGAAGCAAAGCAGCTCTATAAATATCTCTCTCAGATCCCCTCAACAAAACCCACCCACACTCCATCTCCAGAACTCTCTCTCAACAAGCTCGAGCTCGATCACCATGACCAATCAAGCTGAATCATCCGACTCGTAAGCTCGTCTTCCACCTCCGGATCTCGATTTTCATCTTATAATCGTTGAATTTTCAGTTGATCGAACTGTTTTTAGTACAATCTGATCCCAATTTGCTTTGTGTTGTTGGAATTTTTCAGTAAGGGGACCAAGAGGGACTTCAGTACGGCGATTCTGGAGCGGAAGAAGTCTCCGAATCGTCTCGTTGTGGACGAAGCTATCAACGATGATAACTCGGTGGTGTCTCTGCATCCAGATACTATGGAGAAGCTTCAGCTCTTCCGTGGTGACACGATTCTGATCAAGGTAGTTTGTCCGTGGAAATTTAGCTCTTAACAGTGGAATAAATGTTTTGACATTATTATCGTGCAATTATGTTATGGTTCGAGAGGTTTAGGGTTTTGGTGAAGTCTTTGGTCTTATCTGAGCTTGAAATAAGTGTGTGTGGTGTTTGGATTTTTCAGCTTTGGTGGATTAGGAATTGCATTCTGACTAGATCATAGAAGTGCATGTTAAAGCTTAGGATTTCACAAATTCTAGTTGATTGGTTAATGTATATAGGAAAGAACCACTTCAGTAGAAAAGAATTTAGTTGTCTTCGAACAGTAGTGCAACATAGATAGCTTAAAAGCTCTAATAAAACGTTCATTCTGGGTTATAGGGAAAGAAAAGGAAAGATACTATCTGCATTGCCCTTGCTGACGACACATGCGACGAACCAAAGATCAGGATGAACAAGGTTGTGAGATCAAACCTGAGGGTTAGGCTTGGAGATGTTGTTTCTGTGCATCAGTGTGCTGATGTCAAATATGGAAAGCGTGTGCACATACTTCCTGTTGATGACACTATTGAAGGGGTCACTGGGAACCTCTTTGATGCATACCTCAAACGTGAGATTTCTGAATCTTATATCAGTTACTATATTTATGTTTTTTTGTCTTATAGGAGGAGCTGTTGGTGTTATTAATCTCATTCTCATTATTGTTTTTATCCTAACATGTTGTAAGACTTGATAATTTGGTCAATTAGTAAACCAGAAATAAAGTAATTGTTTATGGTAATCATATCCATTCTTGTATCTGCAACTAAAAACCTTACAAATTAGTTTATGTACTTGACCATATGTAGTTATTGTATTGTTGCTAGTTTGTTTTCCTTTCAATGCATCATCCTTGGATGTTTCCCTTGGATTGTTTTTGATGGTTCTATAACTCGCTGACCAGTTTATTTTTACCCTCATTGGGTATAATTTCTGAATTGTTATGATTAAATTTGCAGCTTATTTCTTGGAAGCTTACCGCCCAGTGAGGAAGGGTGATCTCTTCCTCGTTAGAGGAGGAATGAGAAGTGTGGAGTTTAAAGTTATAGAGACTGAGCCTGCTGAGTATTGTGTGGTTGCCCCTGACACTGAGATTTTCTGTGAGGGAGAGCCTGTGAGAAGGGAGGATGAAGATCGATTGGATGAGGTCGGTTATGATGATGTTGGTGGAGTTAGGAAGCAGATGGCTCAGATTAGAGAGTTGGTGGAGCTCCCCTTGAGACATCCACAACTTTTCAAGTCCATTGGTGTTAAGCCACCAAAAGGAATTCTGTTGTATGGACCTCCTGGATCTGGTAAAACACTTATTGCTCGTGCTGTTGCAAATGAAACTGGTGCTTTCTTTTTCTGCATCAATGGACCGGAGATCATGTCGAAATTGGCCGGAGAGAGTGAGAGTAACCTCAGGAAAGCATTTGAGGAAGCAGAGAAGAATGCTCCCTCAATTATATTTATTGATGAGATTGACTCTATTGCTCCAAAGCGAGAGAAGACTCATGGAGAGGTCGAGAGGAGGATTGTCTCCCAGCTCTTGACTCTCATGGATGGGCTCAAATCTCGTGCTCATGTTATTGTTATGGGGGCTACAAATCGTCCAAACAGCATAGACCCTGCTCTTAGAAGGTTTGGTAGATTTGATAGAGAAATTGATATTGGTGTTCCGGATGAAATTGGACGTCTTGAGGTTCTCCGTATTCATACCAAGAACATGAAATTGGCTGAAGATGTAATGTCACACGCTCTTATCTTTGCTTCCCTCACCTGCATTTGTCGTGTTAATTCATTTACAGTTAGCTAAATCTTGGTTTTATCTTCTTCAGGTTGATCTGGAAAGAATTTCCAAGGATACCCATGGTTACGTGGGAGCTGATTTAGCAGCTCTTTGTACTGAGGCTGCACTTCAATGTATCAGAGAGAAGATGGATGTGATTGACTTGGAAGATGAGTCAATTGATGCAGAAATTTTGAACTCTATGGCCGTGAGCAACGAGCACTTTGCTACTGCTCTGGGAACAAGCAATCCATCTGCATTGCGTGAAACTGTAAGTATACACTCATATGTTTAAGTAACTTACTCTCTGTGTTTTCTTCTATCCTAAATGGTATGGTTCATGGTCCAGGTTGTGGAGGTGCCCAATTGCAGTTGGGAGGATATCGGGGGTCTTGAGAATGTTAAACGAGAGCTTCAGGAGGTAAACATAGCTCAATTTTTTTATGCATAAAGCGGCCCTTATGTATGAACCTATTTCTGAATTGTTGCTGTGCAGACTGTCCAATATCCAGTGGAGCATCCTGAGAAATTTGAGAAGTTTGGAATGTCACCCTCTAAGGGAGTTCTTTTCTATGGACCGCCTGGATGTGGTAAGACTCTCCTAGCAAAAGCCATTGCCAATGAATGTCAGGCAAACTTCATCAGTGTCAAGGGACCTGAATTGCTTACCATGTGGTTCGGAGAGAGTGAGGCAAACGTACGTGAAATCTTTGACAAGGCCCGCCAATCAGCTCCTTGTGTCCTGTTTTTCGATGAGCTTGACTCAATTGCTACACAGGTTTGTCTTATACCCATGTTGATTCAGCATAATATGTTACTACTAACTAGAACTTCAGATTGTCTAATTGTTAAACATATAGTGGGGGAAGAGTAGTTAACTTGGCCATAATTGTAAATTAGGGGAAATTATGTTTTACTACCCAAGACTTTGAAGTGTGCCAATTTACTACCCCCAACTTTTAAATGTCAGTGTACTACCATGAACTTTTAAGTGCACTAGTTTACTACCCTATACATTGAATTTGTTGCACTGTACCCCAAAAGTAACGAATTCTATACAATTTAACAGATAGTGCAACAAGTTCAAAGTTTTTTTTTTGATCGGCGAGGTTTATAAATTCCTGAGTTTCCAGGAACAGGAAACAGGGAAGCTGCAAATTGCAGTCCAATATACAAAGCCCCTAAGAGGAGATCATCCCTTATAATTGGGACTTATACAATACTACTTTCTTCTATTATCTCTTACAACCATACCATACAACACTTCTCCCACACAAATCTATACTGATGATCAAAGTATAGGGTGGTAAACTGGCGCACTTCAACGTCAGGGTAGTAAACTGAAAACCATGTATAACATAGGGTAGTAAAACGAAGTTTCCCATATAAATTGAGACTAGTCTGGTTTAACTGAATATGTTTAGCAGTATGCATGTAGTTGATAACCTCGTGTCAATTGGATTTTGTCGATACACTGTTGAGATAATCGGGGAATAATAATGAAGATCATGCATAGCTGATATGTTTCTAGGGTTAAGAATGGAGCTTGGCTTTCAGTCTGAATACATTTGAAATGCGTAAGTTATCAACTTTCTCAATTCATTTTGGCAGAGAGGAAGCAGTGTGGGAGATGCAGGTGGTGCTGCAGATAGGGTTTTGAATCAACTTTTGACTGAAATGGACGGTATGTCTGCCAAGAAAACTGTATTCATCATCGGGGCGACCAACAGGCCAGACATTATAGATCCTGCTCTGTTGCGTCCTGGTCGTCTTGATCAGCTTATCTACATCCCACTTCCCGACGAGGACTCTCGCCACCAGATCTTCAAGGCTTGCTTGAGGAAATCTCCCCTCTCGAAAGACATTGACCTCAGAGCCCTAGCCAAGCACACACAAGGCTTCAGTGGTGCTGATATCACTGAAATATGCCAGCGAGCTTGCAAATATGCCATCAGAGAGAACATCGAGAAGGTATGATTTACGGCTTGTTTACCCTATTTCCTAGTATTTCACTCTTAATTTTTTTTTGGTTAAGCTCTCTCATATAATTAAGATATGCATGCACATTTTTTATGACAAGTCTGAATGTACTGATGACTTTAGAGTCTTAGTCCCATGTCGAAAAGAGGTGGACTCATTACCACTTGATAAACATCTTGGTGTCTCCACCTATCAGTTCAAGCCTTTAGGTGGGTTGAGCTTAGTGTTCTAAAGCTTGGCAAAACTCGGCGGAACTTAGCCACCAAGTTCGATAAGTGGTAATCGATCCAAAACTCTGTCAAACCTAAACTTACTCTAACTTCATTGACTGCTTTTATTTTAAACCTTGTTGTTTGTGCTTGTTTGAATTTATTTCTTGTGTTATTTTTGTTTGAATCGTTTGTGCTTTTGTTTGAGCTCAATGGTTAGGAATTATCTTGTTTTACTACTCGTGTGTTATTTTTGTATTCAATATATATATAAATGAAGGATAGCTATCCATTTCAAACCCCCTTTTCTAATACAAACTACAAATCCCTAGGACCGTTGGATGAAGCAAAATATATGGTCCAGTTTAGAAAAAAAATTCATTAATGACGTGAATTGTAAATATTGAATTTATTATTATTATAATCTCTTCTAAAAAACATGGGCCATTGGATCCACTTGATCTAATTACTCACGTGAGTTTGTATTATAATTACAAACACGGGCCTTTAGTCCGTATTTCCATGTTGGTACAAAATTAAAATAGTGTTATTTATAGTAACTGTATTTTGTATTGTGTAGGACATTGAGAAGGAGAGGAGGAGGAGAGACAACCCAGAGGCGATGGAGGAGGACGTGGATGACGAGGTGTCAGAGATCAAGGCAGCTCACTTCGAGGAGTCAATGAAATACGCCCGGAGGAGTGTCAGCGATGCCGATATCCGCAAGTACCAGGCCTTTGCGCAAACCTTGCAGCAATCCCGAGGGTTCGGGTCTGAGTTCAGGTTTGCAGAGGCCGGGACCGGGGCTACCACTGGCTCTGATCCTTTTGCTGCTTCAGCTGGTGCAGCGGCCGATGAAGATGATCTTTACAGTTAGGTTGATCTCACTTTATGTCTTGAAAGATACTTTATGTGTCTTATGTATCTTGTCTTAAGATATGGGTGGATCCGTGTGGTCTCACCATTGTGCTCTCGACAGCAATTGTGCTACGGATGAGTACTGTACTGTACACGGCTTATGTTTGATAGGGTCCGGATCGTGTTGGTTACTTTCTGAGTAATGCTAGCTTATCAGTCTTTCTCATATCCTTCACTTATCATCAATTTTTTTGTTTATTTTTGGTCGATCGGGGCATCTTTATTCTCCAAAGTTTGTTGTTTCCCTTTATCTTTGGTTCTAGCCTTCGTTTTTTTTCCTGACTGGTCGGACGAACCTCCCATACAAGTGAGGTCAACTCGTGTTCGCTTCCGTTTCCTGACTGGTCGGACGAACCTCCCATACAAGTGAGGTCAACTCGTGTTCGCTTCCGTCGGTCGATTCGCTTCCGTCGGTCGATATATAGTTGCAATTGTCGTCCAACCCTGTACGCTTGCTTGCTTCACTTTCCGCGTCGGGTTTCGGCTCCTTGATGTCTACTTCACATGGCAGGAATTTCTTGACTAACTACTTGGGGTTCCCCTTCACTAGGTTCCAAACATGCTTCAAAACATACTCGTGTTTCTCCTCTTCTTTGTAAGCAATTTCTGCTTTTTCCATGATTTGAACATCATTCCTCTCACTTTGGTACGCATCCACAATTTGCACATATTTACCCTAAAATTTACTGACTTTTTTGTTGAGCTGATATCAGTGGTCCTTGCAATTCTTCTCTGTGCGCGTCGGGTCGGTTGGGTTCCTCAACAGACTGACCTCCTCCCCGACTTGAGTCCAATATGCATCGGTCTTTATCGACTTCCTTCCGATGTTATCAATATAATGGTTGAGCCATGCCTTTGTCAACCGAGCCTCCTTCTCAACGCTTCATTTGAGCCTCAGCGGTGTAGTTGATCTTGATTTCTTCGTTCGACTCCTCAATGGATTGAACGGGACGGATTGGGAAGGTTTCTCGCAGGTGAATTGCGACGACATCGATTTCTACTAGTTGGATGGCCATGGCGCCGATTGGGAGGGCTCCTTGATGAGCGAAGTTAGTGTCCGGATGTGAAACTGAAGCCCTTCTATGTTGGTTGACTCGTTCAATTCTATATCCCCAAAAAAATAGTTCGTAATCGTTGACGTCGTCCATTGAAAGGAAGCTAGAAAATATTTGGAGAAAAAACAAGGAGTAAATAAGGGTATTCTATGCTCTTTTTTAAAATTGATTTTGAAAACGCGTATGACCCAGTCAGTTGGGAATACTTAGATCATGTCTTTTTGGTCATGGGGTTTGGTCATCGATGAAGAGGGTGGATGACATGGTGTTTTGTAGCACACATTTCGATGCTTCTTAATGGCTCTTCAGCTCTTGAATTTCCTATGGGGAGAGGCCTATGCCAGGGGTGCCCCTTGTCCCCCCCTTTTGTTTGTACCGGCAACTAAGGGTCTACATCAGTTAATGAAGCTAGGAGAAAGAGCAGGGGATATAAGGGGTGTTCATTTTGATGCTTGAGGACCATCTATCTCGCATCTTCAGTTTGCTGATGATATAATATTTTTTATTCAGGGCGTGTGGAAACAGGTGAAAAACTTGAAGAAGATTCTACTTGGTTTTCAATATTTTTCTGGTTTAAAGATCAATTTTGAAAAATCAAGTTGATATGTGTTTAATCCCCAAAGGTTACAAGTGGTGGAGGTAGCGGAACTCCTAGGGTGTGGAAAATGTGATATCCCTTTTCCCTATTTGGTCTTTAATTTGGGAGCGAATCCTAAGAGGATGAAGACTTAAGAAACACTTATATCCGCTTATAAGAAGAAACTTAGTTTGTGGCAAGGTAAGTTTATGAGTTTTGGAGGCCGAGTGACTGTGATTAACTCGACTCTGCTTTCCTGCCTTTGTATTATATGTCCTTAATGGAGGCTCCGACATGTGTTATCAAGGAGTTACAGAAATGTCAAAGGAAATTCCTCTAGGGCGGGACATCGTCCTGAAAAGTTTTATACAAAGTGAGCTGGGATGTGTTTTGTCTCCCAAAGAATGAAGGGGGCTTAAGTATCAGAAGGTTAGCTCGAATTAATGAGAACCTTTTATCAAAGTGGTGGTGGAGGTTTTCTTTGGAGGACGCTTCATTGTGAAAACAAGTTGTATGTGAGCGTTTTGATTGGGAGGTGTCAGACTGGAATTTGGGCAGGTTGGATGTGGATGACAGATTTTCCTGGGTAGGGCACCTGTAGGACCTGGATAAGGATGACCAGTTTAGGTGTTTGTTTAGTGAGGAGGGCATGAAATGGTCCTTAGGGTCAGATAATCGGATCGAATTCTGGTTAAATGTTTGGATTGAGGATAATCCTCTAATGGACATGTTTCCTCGACTATATCATTTATTGATAAAAAGCCAACATTGGTTTTTGAGGTCTGGTATGGAGATAAGTGGGAGTTGGGTTTCCCGAGAACTCCGAGAGGTCGGGAAATTCACCTTCATGATCAGTTGGTTGGCCTACTTGACTCGATTTTGTTACGGACTGGGGTCGAGGACTCGATTTTGGTAATAAAAATAATAAATATTCAATCATTTAATCTCATGATACTTTTACAACTCTCAAGGATCAACGCTCAAAGAAAGTGAAATAAGAATTTTGTTCCACTCTTGATTAACAAAGTTATATTAGGAAAAAACCATAACCTGTTCTTTCTCTCACCGCAAAAGCAAAACCATGGTTGTAGCCATGGCCTATGCCATGGTTTTACTCCTCTCTTCCATGCATACTCTCTCATGTACTTTTCTTTTAGGTCTTCGGAAGGTTCTCTCTGTTAGGGCTCCTCTCGAACCGCTTCTAGCCACCGCGGCGTTGGCTCCCTCCCGCCACCAACGAAGCATCTCTCGATCTGATTCGGTCCACCATCTTTTCCGATATGATTTGGTTCCCCCTCTGCAACTCCGGTGGTTGGCGTCTGACTCACCTCGACATCAAAACCTAATGCCGTCTCTGTTTCCATCGGCGTCTCTGAAGTCGTCGCAGCCGCCGCCATCCCTACCACCGCCACAGGCCCGTCCTCCTCCCTGGCCTCCACCAACGCCTCTGAATCTGCCGGGGTCTCTGAAGTTGCCGCCGCCGCCGCCTCGGAAGTCCCCGCCGCCGTCCCTACAACCGCCACATCCTCCTCCTTGGCCTCCACCACCGCACCCTCTACCTACAGGCTTCAGGGACGATTGCTGGAAGGGATCCTTAAGTCAAGCCAGTCCTTCCTTCAGTATTGATGATCACAGGTTCGGTTTTACAACAGAAGAAAAGCGTCACCCTTGGGTGACCCAGCGGTATCCAGGCCCTACTTTGAGCAGTGCGGATCAATACTCTTTAATTTATGTTTCACTGATGCAGTCCTGGCCTACGGATTGGGATGGGACTCCCAGTATCATCTTCTCACCCTCACCTCTCTTTCATGCCTTTATGGCGTAGTCGGGGCATCCCGATATCGGATTTCAAAACCGTCAGTGACAGATATATGGATAAAAAGAACGATGACCTTTATGTTTGATGTATGTTCTTTTCTAGTGATCAGAGAACCTGTTTCCTGATGCACATCTCTGATCTGATCTAATATTAATAAAATTGAGACCTTTTAGTACATAAAAACACTCAAAGAAAATCTCTTGAATATACGCACAAATAAATAAATAATAAACACACATTCGGATATTTTGGTTTTGTTTTCATTCAAGAGACATAGAGTAACAACAACCATGGAACATGGTTGCTTGATCGAATGTTTGGCAAACTTATTAAATTTTGTCTTTGTTGTGAGAAATAAATAGTGAATATTTGAATGATTGAATGAGTAAATGGTCATGTCAAATCGACTCTTTGAATGTAAACGCATGATCACGTGCGGGCTTCAATATTATTGGAAAATCGTACCGGTTTCACGTGATCTCCACTTGATTATGTTCACCTAATCATTTTATTTTGGACATATATTGAAAACGAAACTTATATTCTAAATAGTCCAACTTCAACTCTTTGTTTGTCTCATGTTTCCTTACCATCATTGGTACTAGTGATTAGATAATTTGAACCATCGATTTGAATTCGAGCAGTATTAGACTTTTTTTAGGTAGGTTAAATATTAAAATTTATTCTTCAGTATTGATCACGAACACTATATTATTTATGTTTGTAAAATCACATATGCGGTACATAAAATATTGATCATACAATTCTGTTAGTGAAAATGAACGGAATATTTCATTCTGTTAGCTATGTGACAGGTAGTTGAGAGTAAAACGAAGATTTTGACCTTAATCATATCAACCTTATGACTTTAACATGAGAAATTATCATTTTACCCTTATTTTATAATAACCTTATTTATTATAAAATAAGGGTAAGATGGTAATTTCTTCTACTAAAGTCATAAGGTTGATATGAGTAAGGTCAAAGTAGTCATTTTACTCTCAACTAACTGTCACATGGCTAACATAATGAAATATTCCGTCCATTTTCACTAACAGAATCGCGTGACCAATACTTTATGTATTGCATATGTGATTTTGCAAACATAGGTAGTATAATGTTCGTAACCAATACTTAAGAGTAAGTCTCAATATTTAAGCCTTTTTTATTTATTGTTTTTCATGTTCTTTATGTTTGTAGACCCTTTTATTGTTGTTTTTATATAGTAGGGATCGTTATGAGACTGGACTGTCATACCAACATTCGGGTCTGTTTATTGGTTTCACTTTTAAGTTTGTAACTAGACTTTTTGTACTCTTCTTTTACCTCACGAGGGATTTTAATTTAAATATTGTTTTGTTGATCGAAAAAATATGGCGATCATGTTCACAGGTTTATAAAGATATATAAATGTAACTAAGAATGCTTGACGTCGATTCGTCATGGTCTATTTGACAAAAATTAGCTGGTTGTATCGGTGTGAAGGGCGACATCGGTCGATCGATTCTGACCAGAATCTCCAGTTGTTCGGAGAAAAAAGGTCGAAAGGGAAGAAAAAGAAGAAAATAAGAGAGGGAGAGAAGAATTTCGTCGAATATATGTATTAACAGACTTACCCATGATCGAGACAGAATCGATGAGAGAGAGAATTTCGTCACTTTTTGGTTAAATCAATCCACAACAGATGCTCTTATTAAATAAAGTCATTGTTTACAATTCCTAGTCATAGTTCAAACCATGCAACATTCTTCTAAATGACGATCAATTTTTTGCTGTTGTTATGATCTTCGTGTAACTTGATGAATAATTGGTCTTCAACTTGAATGCTTATTTCCCAATTCTAAAATAAAATATAAAAATCTACTATAAAGTATTGATCATGAGCAATATATTATTTAGAGTTTAAAATTGTCAAATTTGGTAACCTAAGTTTTGGTCACAATTTACATGACTTTATGAATTGAAATTTGTCAAAATTTTGGTCTAAGTTTTATACAATACGTAATCAATAGTGACCAATAATTTAGGATGTTTTTTTCGAAACGTGAACATAAATTTTTTATTAATCATGACAAAAATTATAAACATAACTTGGGTCCCTGACCCTGAGTTCTAGTACATGTCCGAAACCATTCTGGCGCACTTGGACCCGTATTGGTGATCACTTTTGTATAGCTGACCATAAAGACCACAATAATAATAAAAAATACGAACATAGTAACCTAAAGAGCATGCGATGCCAGTTCTTCTGAACCCCATAACTAACGTAGTGGGTCATTATGGTATTGCTAACTCATCGGCTTGAGTCGCTGGAATGTTTAATTGTGGGGCGGAGGACGGAGCGTGCACTTAGTGCTCCAGATGTGATTTCACCGATACTTCATGCAGAAGCATATTGATCATCATCGGATCGACCCAAAATGGGTCGTCCAGTTTTGAGGTGACCGGCTTTGGGTGTCGTGGATATAGATCCCGGCCTAACGTCCCTCCTCACGGATCCCAAAGAAGGCGAGGCTGCAGCTCCGATTGCATGGTATCCGGGGAGAAAACCCCCGGCGTGGTGTGTTTGCGCGAGGAATCCGACGGTGGAGAGGCCCTCGGGATTGCCGTATCCGGAATTGAAGCCGGTGGGGGGAGGTTCATGTCCGGCAAAGTGGTGGGGGAGGATTGGGGCAGGAGCGGCGCAACAGTGTTCGGCAGTACAAAGTGGCCAGGATCCATAAATGCATCAATGGTTGGCGTTTTGGCGTGATCGGGGTCCATGGCTTTGGTGGGGAGAGGTTG
Source organism: Erodium maritimum (assembly GCA_963921825.1). Taxonomy (NCBI): domain Eukaryota; kingdom Viridiplantae; phylum Streptophyta; class Magnoliopsida; order Geraniales; family Geraniaceae; genus Erodium; species Erodium maritimum. The sequence goes on from OY997594.1 coordinate 71,720,158, forward strand.
AGAACAACAGATATGGAAGAGGAGAGCTTCAACGGCGATAAAAAAGAAGGGTGGCTGCGAAGATAACCCTAGAGTTCGAGAGAGACGCGCACGTCTGGTTTTATCACTTTGATAAAATAGTTTAGTACTATATATTGTGTATTGTGCTAAGGTAGACTAATTTAGGATAGTTTACCATTCGTGACAAATATATTAGAATGGGTTTTACATTCAACCCTTTGATTTATGTGTACGTGTGACTAATGAATGATCAAGTTTTTGGATTGAATGTCCCATCAGAATGTCTAGCTCCTCATCTAATCCGAACTACATATAGCTTAATAAGTTTTAGTTTGTTTGTCTAACTTGTCAAACATTTAAATTTGGATTTATAGACTTACTATTCGAGTTTCTTAAAAGATATCTCAGAAGTTTTTTTTCTTTAACTTGTTGTGTTGAATCTTTTTGGGCTTCCCTCCACTTATGTTGAGTTTCTTTGATCTCTCGTACTCTTTATTGGTCTAAATGGTAAAAATAGACCTCCTTTGACACAAGAAACGATGAGCTTCAACAAGTGGTAATACATTTAAATAATTGTTGATAAAGAACTTAATTTAGTTAAAAATAAACAATTTCTTTGAATGAAACGTTAGAGTAACTCTTTTTCTTTGATCATCGAATGCAAATTTGTAAGTAAAACTTCTTTGAAAATAGAAAAAGAATACACGTAAATTCTAGCTACAGAACCTACAAACAACAAAAGACAGGAGCATGTTACATGTACCTCAAACCAACAAACCAAATTCGCTCAAATGATCAAATCAGATTTAAAACCTAAAAGACAACCAGAAACAAACCCGAGCAATAACACGAAAGCTATTAATTTTCTTTCCTAAAAAGAGGATTGAAAATCCAGAATGAAGTCACATGCAATTCAAGTTCATTTTCTCCATGGAATTCAAACTACAAATATAAAATCAATAAAGAATAGAATGAAGAAGCAGAGGATCATACACACATTTATAAATATATATAGAGAGAGATAATTACAGTTCATGGAGCATACAATAGACACATAGTAGTGACAAGTAAGAACAAACTTTGAGGATCAATGATCATTGCGCTCGTGCCAACACAAGAGCATGGCGATGCAGCGCCGGAGAATGTAGAACCTGGCTCTCTGCTTCTTCACCAAATGGCTGCACTTCTCCCCGAACGACTTGCACGGCTCGAAGCCTTGCTCCGACGACCGCCCCTCCTCGCCGGACCTCTCTTTTGCTCCACCTTCCATGGTGGTGATAATGGCTCCACTCTAGTAGTGTTCTGCTTCAAAGAGACTTGAAGTTGTGAATACTTTGATGATGAATGTACTTGGTTTTTGTACTGGAATTGGGAATTGGGTTTGGAAGGTGAGAGGATGTGAGAGTGAGTGAGTGATGAGGAGGAGAGAGATATGTATTTATAAGGGATAACTCTGGTTCCTAATCTTCTTGAATGTTTCGTTTTCACGTCTTAACGCATACCAACGTTTCGTTACAGTTCCATACACGAAAGGTTGGAACTTTTACAAAACCTGATATGAACCGTTTAAATTAACGATTTCGTTAACGGGGGAAGTGAAAAATCGAAACTACCCCTCCATTCACGTTAACCTTTCAGCTCCCCTTGCCCGTTAAACATGCAATTAGAACACTTAGTATACATATCCAACAATTTTTCAACACTGAATTTCAAAATAATGCATTATTTTGGGGAAAAAGGAGCTGAAAGGTTAACGTGAATGGAGTTGTAGTTTCGACTTTTCACTTCCTATGTTAACGAAATCGTTAATTTAAACGGTTCATATCAGGTTTTGTTAAAGTTCCAACCTTTCGTGTATGGAACTGTAATGAAACGTTGGTCTGGATTAGGACGTGAAAACGAAACGTTCAAAAAGGTTAAGACCCAGAGTTTTTCCTATTTATAACGACATGGGTCGTGATGAATCAGACTCAAACTCGTTTGACCAAAGTGAACCCAGATAAGTGGTGTATAGTTTATTGAGGATGACTAGGTGGTCAAGTGGAATCTTTATCTTTTTGATGTCAGAAATTCGAATACCCGAAGATCACTTGCACGTAAACATGTCCAAGATTAGAGTTGAGTGAGCGCACACCACTTAGTTAATCTAGACTACAATCATATTACAGTTAAATTAGAAAATCCTGATTAAAAAAGCTGACAAAATCGATATTTGGATATTTTGAAGTTTTATGTTGGAGTGTTCTCATTGTTAGCATTTTTTAAAGTTGTATTGGTTGCTACGTTTATCGTTAAACACGTGATCTGTTTGTATTTTTCTATACGTAAAACCCGACATATAAGCGAAGAGTGTGAGTTTAAGGGCACATGATGCTATTTCTAGTTTTGTCTTGCTTGGATTAAGGAGATAATAAATTAAGGACTAATTATAGGAGGGACAATTAGGGAGGGGTGTGTATGATGAGATGACAATTCATAAGTGCAATGAAGTGTGAATAAAAATAGGGTAGGCAGCCATGGAAATGAGGATGGGCTTATAACTCCTTGTCTAGCCTATTTCATGATACCAATTTCTTCCACAATAAAGACAATTTGTGTTCACATTTTAGGAAAAGTTAGGAACCTAAGTGTATAATTGAAGATAGATTGTTCATATCCCTTTGGATTTTCCTCTTGTTTTCTTCTCTTGACAAGAAGTCAACAAAGGTTTTTCCATTCTCAAATAAATGTTGTGTTTCTGTATAGTTTGTTGTCCTAAAATATTAGGCAATTTATTTAGGGATAATTTTCCAAAACTGTCCTAAAATTTCGTCCACAAACGAGTTGATGCACAAAGTTTTGTCCACGCTGTGTGGCTACCCTGAAGTTTTGTCCACGACTTTTTTAGTTTTGACGTAATAAGGATGTTCAGAATGATGGTCTGGGGCCTCTGTTCCCGGATTGAATAGAAGCGTGGACAAAACATCAATGCACCCACAAAAGCGTGGGCAAAACTTCAATGCACCCACAAAAGCGTGGACAAAACTTCAAAGTAGCCACACAACGTGGACAAAACTTTGTGCATCAACTCATTTGTGAGCGAAACTTTAGGATAGTTTTGGACAATTATCCCTTTTATTTATTGATTGAAAACATTGGCATCCTAGATTCTATTTATCAAGTTTTTTTTGGACGATTGTTTTTTTTATCAAGAAGAAAAAAATACATTAAGATTCGAGTCTCGGGATAAGAACCGCGTAATACCAAAAGAAGACCCAAACAAAAATATTAAGACAAAAAGATACATTGGCTTTTCATCCAGACATCCCGAGGGTGAGAAGACCCCTTATATAAGACTAGTGAACAATCCTACAAGAACTCTTAGGGTAAATCCCTTTACCTCTGAGAAATCCGTGTCACTCAACCAACCAAAAAAAGGGGAGTCGGCCGCAAAACGATCAAGTATTCATCGGAACAGTGTCGAGAAACATAGTATTATCTAACATAACGAGGGGGAAAGAAACTGAAAGATCGAAAATAGGAATAATCATCATGGTTCATGAAGGAAAGAGTCACATGAGACTCCGACGAATAAAAATGATGTTGATCTACCACTCGATCGCACAAAGCTTTAGAGAACGTCCCATATTGAACTCCGATAAGAAAAAATTTCGATTCAATGACTTCAATGCTAACGAACAGTCTCTTACAAACGAGAAGTCGTATTTAGTACAGTGGAACACTAATTCAAAAAAAAATCTGATTTTTGTTGTATGTTAAAAACAAGTATTTATAACAAGGTACTGAAATGTCCAAAGATAAGTAGAAGAAAAGGCAGTGTAGGGAGGGAGGGGCTTTGTGAACGTCGTTAATGGGCCTAGTTGGGCCCAATTCTTTATTGCATCCGTCTTTCGGGATGAGGCTGTTGATATTGTTCTTTGGTTTGACTCTTAAGGCTTGATACTTCCAGTAATTGCACACTTGCCTCAACTTTGTGAAATCTTTGTTTTTTGTCCTGCCAGTGTGGGCATGAGTGACATCAACAAGCGAGGACTGCTAAGTGGCTCACTGAAGCCCATGATTCACTGTGGGGGATCCACATGTGTTTGACTTTGGATGGCTTCTAATCTGACTCTCCCCAACCCCAATTCTTGGCAACTCTATATACAAGTCGTATTTGTATGATTGAGGTAGAAGGCCCTCTTATCCTATCAAGTGAACATTTAGAGCATGAACAGTGGTGCGTCCCTCTGGCCCGACTTGCGTTTTTGTGAGCTGGGGGACGCGGGCCGTCCCGTTGTGGGACGGCTTTTACGCGTCCCGCATCCCACGTCCTGCTTTATCGAGACGGGCCGAAGCCCGCGGCTCGCATCCCGTGGCCGGTTGCGACCCAATCCCCTCTTGCCACGTGTCCTATCTAAAGAAAAAAAAATCCGACCGTTGGGCAACGGTCGGAAACGGTAAGAAACTTAAATCTACTTAATTTCTTACCCTATAAATACCCCAACCCCAAACCAATGTTTTTTCACTCACTCATTCTCCAATTTCACTCTCTCATTCTCAAATTCTACTCTCTCACTCCCAATATTCTCGCGAAAAATGCCGGGCTTCGAAAATACTCGTTCACAATCAGGGGATGACGAACAACAAAGGTCAGACGATGTAGGATTCACCCCCGAGGAACTAGCACGGGATCTCCGCGATATGTTAACGCAACATGGTGATAACTTCGCTTTCTCCCTATATGTGCAACCGGGTGCGAGCTCATGTAATTTCAAACTATCGTTTAGTGTTTCATTTATTGTTTTATTTTTTATTTTTTTGTTGTAATTTATTTTTGTAATTGATTGGTGTAATTTGTTTTAATTTAATTTTTTAAATTACTTTTGTAATATATGTTTTGTAATTTATTTTTTTCAAGGTCAATTCCGTCAACCACAATTCAACCCATCGCAGCCACAATTCAAACCATCGCAACAATAATGGTACCAGACGCCGCCACAAGGTTATCAGCCGTTGCCGTAAGGTTACATGCCGCCGCTGCAAGGTTACCAGCCACCGCCACTTCCACCACAATTCTATAACTACCCCGATTACCCACTACACTCCGGCACCCATATGTCGTCACAGTCATCCTCTGTCGGACCTTCCCAACGACGAGCTCGAGCAACACCACAAGCACGACAGAAATGGACCATCGAGGCAGACAAACACCTCATACATTGCTGGCTCTCGACAACAAAAGACCCGTTTAAGGGAAACTCCCAAGCCAGAAACACATTCTGCTGCACGGTTGCGAGGAAGTGCAACGCGACCGGAGAACACCACCACTTCGAGTGGAATGCGGTCAAGAAACATTGACCTCATATCAGTCGCGAACAAGGAGGTTCCTCGGTTATCTGAAGAGATCGAAGGACGAGTACCACATCAGATTAAACCATCATGACTACATGAGAGAGGCGAAGGAGATGTGGTTCAATACCCCGGAGGACTGAGACTGGCTGGTCACCCGAAAAACTTCTACATCGATCATTGGGTTGAGATACTTGAGGGCGATGAGAAGTTCACTGCCGAGGAAGGCACTATGGGTAATGTCCGCCGACAACAATACCAACAACGACAACGCTTGGATGAGGCTGGGAGTTATAGCTCAACCCCGCCCACAAGCACATGCGAAGATTACACACCTCTGGGTGGTGAGTCTCAACAACTAGAATGGACACCTTCCGGTCTCAACGAGGGAAGTGAGGTCCCTCTCAGCGAAACACCCCCCTCCCATACGAATGATGCAAGTCCCTCCCAAGCACCTCGCCAAATGCGACCGCCAGGCAAGAAGTCATCGAAGAGGAAGGGGCCAACCTCATTGACCAAATAAGTTCCATGGCGGAGCTGGAACGATCAAGGAACGAAGGCAACCTAGCAAGGACCCGCCTGTTTCACCAGTTAACCGAAAAATGGGAAATGATACCCCCAACTTCAACGAAGCCGAGTTGGAAGAGCATCAGTCGATTAAGGCCCGAATTCGGAAAGTCATGAGAAACATTGAAGGTGAAATTGAAGCTCTTCGACAACAACAACCACCACCGCCAGCACCACCACAATGATTCTTGAACTTGTATTTTATTGGGGTTGTATTAAAAGGGGATGAATAAAAGTTCAAGTTCATTTTTTTCGTGTTAAATTTATTGATTATTATTTTATATTATCATTAATTATTTTTTTTCACATTTATTTAAATTTGATATAATTTAAACTGTTTTGATAAAGAATTAAATAAAACAGCAAAATATCAATTAATTAACCACTCAGCATCCAGTCAGCATCCACTAACAACTCAAGCCTCACGTTGTAAAACACGGCTTATTTTGAGTCCAGAGTCCCACTATTTTGTACAATCAACATCCAAGCCTCACATCCAAGCCTTTCTGTTGTACATGCTCTTAGTACCTCACCCCTAAGAGTATCCACAATGGTTTACTATGACTAGTAGTATGGAGCCATGGTAAGAGCACCTTTTTTATTTTCTCTCTCCTCCATACTACTACCTCATACCATGGCCTCTCCAATAGTATACTATGACTAGTAGTAGGAAGCCATGATATGAATTTTTCATATTTCCAAAACCACCCCAAATATAAATATTATTTTTATTTAAAGCCAAATATAAAATACATAACTACTATTTTTATTTAAATCCAAATATAAAATACATTAAAATTGACAATTAATACTTAGTTGTCGCCGCCATCTCCATATCTAGCCCAAATGTGGTCGATGAGATCATCGTGGAGTTGGTGATGAACATCCCGATCCTGAATCCTTGATCTATGGCCCATGATAGTCTCCATGTTCACCGCTGGTGGTGGTCCTTTACGGGTGTTTGGGTCCTGGACACCAATATCTGCAAAACATATTAGTGGGTCATGGCCTCCGTTGATCCTCAACAATCATGTTATGCAGGATAACACAAGCAGTCATGATCACTGCGAGTGAGCTCTTATCCCACATTCGGCTCGGGCGAGTGATGATATGAAACCGGGCCTGTAGAACTCCAAACGCTCGTTCGATATCCTTACTACACTCCTCTTGGTATCTAGCAAAGCATCTTTGCTTCAGCAGGTACTGACTTCACAAATGTTGCCCAAGTAGGATAAATTCCATCTGTCAAGTAATACAGGGTTGTGTATTCTTTATAGTTGACCTTGAACTTCATACCTGAAGCAAAGCCTCGAACTGCCTGGTGAAACAAGGTAGACCTATTGAGCACGTTGATGTCGTTGTTGGACCCTTATGTCATGAAAAAAGAGTGCCAAATCCAAGGGTCTTGGGATGCAACGACTTCTAGCATGATCGTGGGGACGTTCAGGTAGTCCCTACTTGCAAACTGTGCTGACCATGCCACATGACAGTTCTTCCAATCCTAGTGCATGCAGTCCAGAATCCCTATCATCCCCGGAAAGTCGGGCTCTTCGTTTATTTGCAACAAACGGCGAACATCTTCCTCGATCGGGCGTCGTAGATTTGTTCGCCCATAAATCTTGATTACGCTCAAGCAAAACTTCTTCACGCACTCCAAAGCACTATTTTCCGTCATTCGCAAATACTCGTCATAGGCATCGCCGGGACCTCAATAACAGGGCTGACGAAGTGCTATCGTGCACTTTTGGTGTGGAGAGAAGGAGCTCCTCCCCGTAGCATCTGTTTGCTTACGGAAGTAGGTGTACCGGTCACTCAAACCTATCATGATACGTAAGAACAATTCCATCGGCATTTGGAACCATCGTCGAAATTGTTGGTCGCTATACACCGGTCTAGGCGCAAAGTAGTCACGCATCAACCCCTCGTGTGCATCTTCTCGATTGCGCTCAATCACTCTCTGCTTTGGTCGCGGCGCCGACCCTGAGCCCTCGACCTCATCATCATCTGCTGCCCTTAGATGTATCCTTGACATCAGTTGATCGTGAATATGTTTTGCCGTTGCCGCAACCCGCATACTCATCGCTTCATCTATTTGTTTGGGAGTCATTTGCTGCATTTCCTCCATCGTTGGAAAATTCTCCATCGAAAAAAATGCACAACAAGAAAGAAGAAGAAATGGAGCTTGTGTGTAGAAGAGAAGGAGTGTTTTTGAGGTAGGGGTCAATTTGTATATATAGTAAAAATTAGTTTTTTTTTTAAGTTTCGGTGACGACACGTGTCGGCTTGTGAATGGGTCGGACTAGCCGTTGGCGCTGCAACGACGCGTCGCGTAGTTGCAGGATCCTGCAACGACACATTGCCACGACCCCTCTACAACGACGTCCTACAACGACGAGCCGTGGCCGTATTTTGTCTTTTCCTGTTAGATAAAGAGGATAAGCTCTCCTCATTTGTATTTTGTAATTAAGTGATAATGTAAATCATGTATTTGAATCATGATTAACCATTGTATTTATACCCTTACACTTAATGAGAAATCAGGAATTACATTCCAACATGGTATTAGAGACCTAAATCGATCCATTCCATTTTTTTTGCGTTTCCGCCGCACCTCTCTTCTATTCCATTTTCGTTTCTGCAGCATCGTACGTCCACAATGTGCGTTTCCAGCCCAGACGTCGTGCGATCACTTCTGCACCAGTGCGATCGCCTCTGCAGCAGCGTCATCTCCAGTTCTGCAGCAGCGTCCTCTCCAGTTCTGCAGCAGCGTTTACTCCGGTTCTGCAGCAGTGCTCTCTTCACCTCTACAACAACACCGTTCCTCAGTTCCGTTGCTCGATTTCCACCCTCTGTCATGGATGATTCTCGTCTTCATCCGGATCTCATGGTTGCTAACATTAGGAGTGCTGTTCCTATTGTTCTAGAGATGGAAAAGGGGCAATACACGACGTGGTCTGAGCTTTTTAAGATCCACTGTCGTGTCCACCATGTCCTCCACCATATCATCCCTGTTGCTGCCCTGGATGTCGATCCCGAGCTGCCTGCGCCACCAGTTGCTCTCTCCTCCGCTAATTCTGCTGCCACCGAGAAATCAGATGCTGCCGAATCAGATGCTGCCGGCACTTCCCAAACCGGAAAATCTGTAGCTGCTAACAAGGGAACCGCCGGATCTTCCTCATCCTATGCGTCGATCAGCCCTGCTCTTTGGCAACGTCTGGATGCCGCAGTGCTCCAATGGATTTATGGTACAATCTCTTCTGATTTGTTGCAAACTATCATTTCTCCTGACACCACTGCTGCACATTCTTGGACTGCTTTGAGTAATATTTTTCAAGACAACAAGCACTCCCGTGCTGTTCATCTTGAGCAACAGTTCTCTGCTACTCGATTAGATGATTTTTCTAATGTTTCTGCATACTGTCAAGCACTTAAGAATTTGTCTGATCAACTCTCTAATGTTGGGGCCCCTATCTCCAATAGTAGACTTGTTCTTCAGCTTGTTACAGGGCTTTTTGAAGCATATGATGGCATTTCTACGCTTCTCCAACAATGCAACCCATTGCCATCATTTTATGATGCTCGTTCTCGGCTGATTATGGAAGAGACAAGGAAGCAAAAACAAGCAGCGTCCGGGGCCTTGTCTTCATCCTCGGCCCTCTTGACTACCTCGACGGGTAATGATGATTCACATTCTCATTCTAACCCGTCTAATTCTTCTGCTGGTAATTTGTCTCGTGGCTCATGCGGTCGTAAGGGGCGTGGTGGTGGTAATTTCCAAACCACTGGTGGCCGGCCCAATTCTCAGCACCGGACCGGGTCCGGCCCAACCAGTCACTCGTCTGGCTCACCTTCCACCTGGCCCCATTGGCAACTGCAGCCTGTTTACTGGAACGGGTCCAGCTGGAGCAGCCCAACCGGTCCACCTTGCCCATATCCATCACAGCCACTGCCCGACCCAGTCTCCCGTTCGCAGCCCAGGTCCAACTCGGACTACTCTGCTCATCCGACCAGCTCGGGTGTTTTGGGGCAGCATCCTCAGGCTCACATGGCTTCACCTACCCCGACAGACATCGCTCAGGCTATGCACACGATGACCCTGCAGTAGCCGGATCCCAATTGGTATATGGACTCTGGCGCTTCTTCTCATATGACTTCCACCTCAGGTAGTCTAAAACTTTATTTTAATTCTAGTGTTGCTCGTCAAGTTATAGTTGGTGACGGTACCCTTATTCCTATCACTGGTTCTGGTCATGCTCCTTTAATTCCATCTCATCCTACATTACGTTTGAATAATGTCTTGCATACCCCGAATATTATCAAAAATTTAGTGTCGGTTCATCGTTTTGTCACAGATAATAATGCTATAGTAGAATTTGATCCTTTTGGTTTTTCTGTGAAGGACTTTCGGACGGGCACACCGGTTTTGAGATGCAACAGTTCCAGTGACCTCTATCCAGTTACTTCATCCATGTCTGCAGGCTCACCAGTGGCTCTAGCTGCGTTGTCTCCACACCTTTGGCATTCTCGGTTAGGTCATCCTGGTGATCCTGTTTTTTCATCTCTTAGAAATCAGCAGTTAATTTCTTGTTCTTCAAACATTAAATCTCCTATTTGTCAGTCTTGTGTTTTTGGCAAACATGTTAAGTTGCCTTTTCATACTTCTTTCAATTCTGCTTCGTTTCCTTTTGATATTATACATGCTGATTTATAGACTTCTCCTATCTTGAGCTCTGCTGGGCATCGTTACTATTTATTGTTGCTTGATGATTACACGAATTTTCTATGGACATTTCCTTTGGGTGCTAAATCACAAGCATTTTCTATATTTACTATGTTTAGCAATTATGTTCGTACTCAATTCGGTTGTCAAATTAAAAGTTTTCAATGCGATAATGGGAAAGAATTTGACAACTCTTCATTTCGTCAGTTTTGCCTATCCACAGGAATGATTTTTCGTTTTTCATGCCCTCATACTTCTTCACAAAACGGACATGCTGAACGGAAAATTAGGTCTGTTAACAATATGGCTAGAACGATGCTTATTCATGCTTCTCTTCCTCCCTCATTTTGGCATTATGCGTTTCATATGTCCACTTATCTTTTTAATATTCTTCCATCTAAAAATATTCAATTTTCTTCTCCTACTCAGTTCTTATTTCATCGCACTCCTACTTATAATCATTTACGCACATTTGGGTGTCTTTGTTTCCCACTTATCCCCTCCACCGCTCGGAACAAGTTGCAATCTCGATCATCGGTTTGTGTCTTTCTCGGTTTTCCTTCACAACACCGGGGATATAAATGCTTCGACCTACAAAACAGTAAGGTTATTATTTGTAGGCATGTTATTTTTGATGAAACGACGTTTCCTTTCGCTACTTCTTCTGTTCCCCCTGCAGATTATTCATTTTTAGATGACGGGCCATCTCCTCCCTCTCCTCACATTACCTTTGCTGGATCATTCTCCGCCCAGGCCTTCTCCAGCACCATCTCCTGTTTCGCCGGAGCCCAGCCCACTGGTCCAGTCCAGTCCACCAGTCTCACCCGGACCAAATCTCTCACCCGACCCAGCTCCCTTGTCCGGCCCAGCGGTCTCGCCTGCCCAGTCCTCTCCAGTCTCGCACGCGGCCTCGCCTACCTCACCCGTCTCGGGCCCAATAAGCCTAGCCCAATCCTCCTCTCCTGATTCATTCCCGGCCACTCAACCCCATCCTATGGTCACTAGGGCCCGAGCAGGTATATCTAAGCCCAAGGCTATATTCAATCTTCTTTCATCTATTGATTCATCTCCTATCCCTAAAACCCCTTCTCATGCTTTATCCGATCCCAACTAGAAACTAGCTATGCTTGATGAGTTTAATGCTTTAATTAAAAATAAGACCCGGGAATTAGTTCCTCGTCCTGCTAATACCAATGTGATTCGGTCTATGTGGGTTTTTCGTCATAAACGGCGTTCTGACGGTTCTTTTGAGCGATATAAGGATCGTCTTGTAGGTGATGGGCGTTCTCAGCAGGTTGGAGTCGACTGAGATGGAACATTCAGCCCGGTGGTTAAGCCAGCTACTATTCGGATTGTACTCAGTTTGGCGATCTCTCAGTCTTGGCCGATTCATCAGCTGGATGTGAAGAATGCCTTTTTGCATGGCAATTTGAGCGAGACGGTGTACATGCATCAGCCCATGGGATTTCGCAGCTCCTCCCATCCAGATTATATTTGCTTGCTCAACCGCTCTCTCTATTGTCTCAAGCAAGCACCGAGGGCTTGGTATCAGCGTTTTACAGATTTTGTCGGTACTATTGGTTTTTCACATAGCCAATCTGATCATTCTTTGTTTATCTACCGGCAAAGCACTGATACTACTTTTCTCCTGCTTTATGTTGATGACATTATTCTGATCACATCTAGTCATGCATTACGCCTCTCTATTATGTCTCAGTTAGATTCGGAGTTTGCTATGAAGGATCTAGGGCCCCTATCCTTTTTTCTTGGAGTTGCAGTTACTTGGCACTCGGTTGGCATGTTTTTGTCCCAACGAAAATATGATGAGGAGATTATACATTGGGCTGACATGAGTTCTTGTTCTCCGTCTGCCACTCCAGTTGATACTAAGGCCAAGGTGAGTGGGGTGTCTGGTGCTCCTTATGCCAACCCCACTCTTTATCGCAGTCTAGCTGGCGCCTTACAGTATCTTACTTTCACCAGACCAGATATCTCCTATGCAGTACAACAGATTTGCCTTCACATGCATGACCCTCGTGATATTCATATGGGTGCGCTCAAGCGCATCATCCGTTACATTCAGGGGACACTCCACTTGGGTCTTCATCTCTATGCGTCCAAGATCACAGACCTAGTCACTTACACTGATGCTGATTGGGCTGGTTGCCCCGACACTCGCCGATCCACCTCGGGTTATTGCGTATTTCTGGGTGACAACCTCATTTCTTGGTCCTCCAAGCGCCAGCCTACTATTTCTCGATCGAGCACGGAGGCCGAATATAGAGGGGTTGCCAATGTCGTCTCCGAATCTTGCTGGCTCCGGAACTTGCTCTTGGAGCTCCACTTTCCCTTATCTCGGGCTACTCTGGTGTATTGTGATAATGTCAGTGCTATTTATTTGTCAGGCAATCCGGTTCAACATCAGCGTACGAAACATATCGAGCTAGACATTCATTTTGTCCGAGAAAAGGTGGCTAAGGGAGAAGTTCGGGTTCTCCATGTCCCTTCTCGGTCTCTGATTGCCGACATCTTTACCAAAGGGCTCCCGCAGGTGCTGTTTTCAGATTTCAGAGCCAGTCTAAACGTCCTGCCTCCTCCCGTTCAGACTGAGAGGGTGTGTTAGATAAAGAGGATAAGCTCTCCTCATTTGTATTTTGTAATTAAGTGATAATGTAAATCATGTATTTGAATCATGATTAACCATTGTATTTATACCCTTACACTTAATGAGAAAATCAGGAATTACATTCCAACATTTCCCATGAGGCATCACAATACCGTCTGTGACCGTTATGATACTACAAGCATTAGAGAACTTTGTTTATCCGTTCTGATCTTTTCTCAGTGGTCGGGGAATCTGTTTCTTGACGCATATTAATGTAATTTGCGTTTGATTAATGATATTGCACCTAAAAAAACACGATTTCACGTACAAAGACTTAGAATAGCAGAATTGCTAAGCTTTTCTCTACCACAACACAGTCTCTCTCCGTAATGGGTTTGTTGAGGTTTATAAGAGATATAATTCATCATCCAAATGGATTCTGCATACATTGATTCTTTGAAGATGACTGATACACGATGAGGCACCAAAATAGCCCTTTTTGAGAACAACACTGACCTAGGAAATAAAATAACAACCCAAATATATGATACCGTTCAAAGCTCCCTCCTGCCCCTTTTGTAGCTGTAGCGAATCAATGCATAACTGCAGAGGAGGTAAGGACCACTTGAAGCATGCCATGTACGGCAGTGCCGGTTAAGAACAAGACGTGACCTGACTCACTCCTTCAAACCGGAACCAAACGCAGCGTTTTACACTACCTTATTAAATGTACATAAACATAGATGTCTTGCCACACATGAACCAGACCAGTACATGTTAATATCTACACATAGATCCACTCAATTTTTTTTTGATCAACAAAAAAAAACGGATTTTATTCAACCAAACAACAAACTCCAAAGAGGATTACAATCAAAAGGAAGAAGAGCAAAAGACGAAACAAAAGAAGCCAATAGAGGGGAACGTTACAATAAATCCTGAAACAATTTGATGGTGTCTTCTGTGTCCCCAGAAGAGGTGAATCCCATCGATTTACAAAGGGCCCAAGCTCTCTTGGCCTCCGACTTCTTCCGAAGGGAATGGGAGGGGCTAACGTCAATGAGAGTCCGAACATGCTTCTGACGACCATTTCGAATCCTTTTGTTCTTCCGTTTGGGACGGGAGAGGTTTGAAACCGGCGCGACAGAAGGAGAGACAATGTCTGCGATGAAGGATTAAAAATTCTGAGGCTCGGGGGCAGAAGTCAGAGGCACGGGAGCAGCGGGGCAAAGGCTGGGCTTGAGGGTGGGCACAGCTGAAGGGCCCAAAGGAGGCCCATACGGATCAGGCGCAAGATGACCCAACTCAGCAATACCGCGGCCCACAGATTCAGGCCCAAAGGGCAGCACAGAAAGCGAAGAGGCGAGCAGTAAATCGTTGTTGAGTTTTCGAGAAGCATCGGGACTCACAAACTGGGGAACAAAAGAGACGGCTTTTTTGAGGCGCGATGCGGAAGTCGAGGCGGCACGTTCAGCACCTGATTCCGAAACCGGAGGACGTTCACAGCGAGATGGGGAGGCGACGGAGACAGGGGGATCTGCTTGATTCAGCGCAGGCATAAAACTTGACGCCCTGCGGGTTTTAATCGCAAACTTGAGCACGACAAGTGCACCGACCGTCAAGTAGTAATCGGATTTGAAGTCTGGAATATCGAGCCCAAAGGAGCAATAGACAATCACTTACTATTTAAAGCTTGTAGCTAAGCTATTTCGGTAAAAATCGAGTTTTTATGTTTTGAAAATAAACCTATAACGACTAAAAAGCAAATACAGAATTTAACAGAGAGCTTTCTTATCTTGAATCAAGTGAAGAGAGATTAAGGGCATGGGTTCATCGAGTTCACTCCATAAAATTGAACGCGTTCGATTGTAGCGATGTCGATTTATTTTAGAGGCAACGAGTTGCCTCGACTCTAGTCCTAACTTCTTTCAAACGATTTGGGCTTTAATGGAATCTAACCACCGAGTTCTTTCGAACCTCGATGTAGGAAGACCCAAAGCTTTAAGCTCTACGACAACTTCTAACTTTCGACCAACCAAGTCTATAGTTATTGCAATTGTATTAACCCCGCTAGTTCTAGCTAGAGTTTAAATCCAACCTATGATCGATTTTTGACTTAATTAGAATCCTCCTCTTTCGAGCGACGAATCCTAATTCGAAACAATTACCAAGACTACACGGGAGGTAAAGCATTAAGCACAAATCAATCATAGACACTAATACAAATCAACAACACCACAATCGAAGCATTCAAAATATAGAAATCACTACTCTAATCCCCCATAACCCTAGAAATTGGGGGTTTAGTTGTTCATGGTGGGAAAATGCAAAGATGAAAAGGAGCAAAAAATTAAATTAATAATAATCAAGATGAGAGTTGAGATACAATCACCAAATTAGTCGTCTAATATTTCTCTTCCTCCAATCTCTAGCCTTGATGCTCTTGAAAAATCTCCAAATGGTTTGAAGCTTCTCTCTCAAAATCTCCAACCAAAACAATTAAATTTAAGCTCTAAAAATAGTGATCTAATCTCAAATATTTTGATCCTCAATCAACAACACTCAAGATAATAGACTCTCAATTTAATTCTATATAAAAAAGTAATAAAAAGCTGTACAAGAAAAATGGCTCCAGCGTTCGTGTTCTCTCTGTCGAAAAAAATGGAGTGAAGAAGATCCTCCATGGCTTCGTGCGGCGCTGAAACAAAAGGGAGGGAATAGGGCAGCACTGTGGACACGCGTCAGGGAAAGAGAAGGCTGCTGGAGTGGACATGTGTCGAGAAGGGAGAGGGGAGTAGATGGGGACAGGTGGCGAGCACTAGGGGAATGGCGGCTGGGTTGCCACGTGTCGCCAGGAAAATAGGCCACGCAGGAGGAAAGGCGGGTCCAGCGCCACGTGTCGACAGCAGGAAGGAGGCGGCTTGTCTGGCGGCTGGGGGACGTCGCCACGTGGCGCGAGCTGGGTGAGCGGCGGCTGAGGGCTTGGACGCGTGTCGGCTGGAGGTGAAATGGCGGCTGGCGGCTGGGACAGCGTGGACACGTGTCAAAATCTTATGGGTTGCTCCATTTTTTGCTCCTATATCGTTATTTCGCTCGCTCCGGCTTCGTTTGGACTCCGATTGATCTCGTTTTTGCGCCAAAATATTTCTCTTTTCAAGACCTACAAAACAAGACCAGTCATGAGTATATTTCGAAGCGACCAAAATTGTCCCTCTTAACGGTCCACAAGCACAAAACACCCAAAATACGCCGGAAATCCATCAAAACACCGAACATATCGATAAAATCAATTATTCATACTAAATTTAAATATATGATAGAAAATCGGGACCAAAAGCCTATATAATTCGATGAAAAGTGGCCCTTTTATGTGTTAAAATGCACCCGCATCAGCCACTCCGAACCAAAGGATGCGTCCTCCATCCTCATCTCCCCATCTTCAAGGGTGTCGGCCTCATCGATGAAATCGTTGGCCTCGAGATCAGAATCAGCGCCACCAGAGTTGAAAGGCTCGGGCTCTATGTCGGGGACGAGGAGGGGATCGACGCTATCAACCCTGATCGCAGATTTATAGGCCCCAAATTGAAGCTCAACTGAGATCGACTCAAAGGACAAATCGCGAGAGAAGATGAGCACGAAACCTTGGTCCAGACGAGAGAGGGAGGAGGAGCTGGGGTGGACTGAGATGACAGTCCCAACAGAAGATGCTATGTTGCGCAAAGAGACAACTGACCAACCGGAAATGGGGATTCCGACTAGCGACACCCATCTGAAGCACCCGCTTCCTGAAACCAGGTTTAGGTCAGTGAAGAAGGTGAAGAAAAGAGGACGGAGCTCAACCCAAGTCGTCTCTTCCGAGGATTTGCGACCTTCAGGCGAGGAGAAACGAATCAACATTGCCCTGCTCCCAAGATCAATAATCTGAACTAGGCCTTGCAAAGAGGGAGGGAGGTCAGCCTGGAGCGACGAGGCCGGACGGTTGTCTCTGGACACCCCAATAATCGCAGTGTGAAGCAGGGAGGCAAAGAGAGGGTTGGGAGAGCCAGAGAAAACAAGAAGAGCCTTGGAAACAGAGGTGCCGGGGGGAGATAGAGGAGAAGCTGAGGGGCCAGCAACCACATCTTTGAAGGAACGCAGAGCTGAGGACGAAGGCTGCGACAAAGGAGGAAACGCCGCAGGAGGACGGGCGTTCCCACGCTGAGGACCTCTGCAGAAATCAACAATCAGCCTTTCGGACCCGAGAGAGGAGCGATGGAGAGCTGCAACAACCGCAGATGCTGATTCAGAATTCTGTAGAAAGACAAAACCAAACTTATTGCCGGAGCTGGAGAGGGACGCCGGGATGAAGGCACGATTGATCGGGCCGAAACCTGAGAAGAGAGAGGAGAGGCTTTCAGAGGTGCACTCTGGGGGAAGGTTGCAGACGAATAGGCGGGAAGAGGGGGCGGAGAAGGGCGGTCAATGGCCGCGGGGACTGAGAGGTTGGGAGGTTTCATTCGAGAGGTCGGGCTTTGGCTTTAAGTGTTTTCGGTGTTAGATCCACTCAAATTGATTGTAACATTATACACATAGATCCACTCAAATTGATTGTTACATTATATATATATATATATATATATATATATATATATATATATATATATATTTTGAGAAATACGAGCTTATATTAATTCAAATCCAAACATACAGTAGTTCGAAATCAGAAGTACTGGAAATGAAAATACTGAAAATGAAACTGATAAAGCAACAGGGCATAATGTAAAAGCGCTCTTTGTGGATCTGGGGTCGTCTGGAGATTTGTACTAGGACAGAGTCTTGTGCGGAAACCGATACAACTTCGTCAGACTGGGTGTCAAGGGCCGAGCAGACTCCTTGTTCGAGGTTGCAGTGGTGGACTAGGTATTCCCCCTGGGTGCCAACGTGCGCCGTCCTCCCTTGAATGATAGAGGTAGGGCTCCAAAACGCGGGAATGCTAGCCACCAGATTGGTAGAGGGATACCGGGCCGAGCCTTGGTGGTACCGATGCCACCTTACATCCAGAGGGGCGGTATGGCCGGCTGACCCCTCTCTGGACCGAGGTGGCCACATTCCTGGAGGCGAGGGTGCTTGTGGCCCCCCGCCGTTGTATGTGATGCCCCGTCAGAGTGACTCCCTTCCGAGTCCCCCTCGTTTTCCTCCTCCGTCATCTGTCTCTTCATGCCTGTCGAGACTGTACGAGGCTCATCCTCCGGGCCGTGACGAGTCGAGGAAACCGGGATTCCTCCTGTCTTCCCCGCCTCCCCTCCTACACCACCACCCAAGTCCACTGTCCGCGGGGCCACCGGGGCGAATCACTCAGGCGGAAACCCCGAGGCACCCCCCAGGTAGGACCAGTTTGTCCTCGGAATATCCTTCCCATGCTTGGCCTTCAGAAGCGCCGATCTAGGGTCCGTCGGGGACCGTAGGGATGGCCCCCTCGTTCCCCCACCCCTCGGGCATGCCGGGAATAGATGCCCGGCACAGCTGCATCCAAAGCAGTGATCTGGAAGATACTCATAAGAGATGTGTAGGCGGGTGCGTACTTTGGATTCTGGTAACCGAAACCACATTTCCCTCTGCAGAGGAACCTGGATGTCAACCTGAATCCGAATCCGCATGAAGCCCCCCAACACCTTCCTTCCGCATCCGTGTCTACCCCTTAGAAGATTCCCAGCGCGTTCCCTATCCTGAACGCCACCTTCCTGTTCCATGCGCATACTGGTAGGTTCGACACCCTCGCCCAAACTGAAAAGTTAGTGAACACCATGTCCCCTGGCCGCATGTGTGCCCTGAGGTCCATGAATAGGACCAGCGAGTCCCATAATGCCCACGGTTCACCGATCAGCACCTTCATTCTTTCCTTGGCCGATCTGAAGAAAAAAGACACCACTCCATCCTTAAGCGGGCGTGCCACAATCTTCCACATTCCCTAGAGATCCTCCATTCGGTCGTCCATCGTCTTCCAATAAAAGGTCCGGGTGGTTAAGACCTTGCTCGAAGTTGAGATCCTCCCCTCCAACCTCCTTGGCCGACACGACCACTTCCTTCAGTCCCATGGACCCCAATTGCTTGCCGAGATCTCCCATACCCGACCCGTTACAGTGGCCTTGCCCATCGGGTCCTAGGGATTGGTCCCATCCGACCCGGCCAGAATATGGACCTCTTGTTCTCAGCCGGTTCTGATTCCGACCCGTTTGATTGGCCCGCCCAGAAGCCAACCCGAATGGCCTTGATCTATCCCCGGCCCGACCCGACCCGAATGGCCCTGATCCATCCCCGGCCGGACCCTTTGGTCCACGACCCCCTTGCTTGAGCCCATGCCCCAACCCTGGTACTCCCGCCCGGTCTGCACCGACTGGGCCCATTGTGGCCCGCTCTCCATTCCTGCCCAGGCCCTTCGTCATTTTAAATAAAATGCCTAAATGAAAACGTTTCAAAAAAAGATATATAGCACTGTAACGTTACACTAATTGTCTTTCAAAAGAGGAAATGGTGGAAACCTGCAAAAGAGTAAATTGTGGACACTTGCAAAAGCAATATGTCAAAGATATGCACAAGCACAAGCCATATTTACAAAATAATTGAACTGTCAAAATAAATTCCTTCATACTCATAAATGGACATTTCATTCATTCGGCAAAAAGAAAAGATAAAAATCAAACACAAACCAGTGACTTTTTTTTCATTCATCATTATTCATTTCTTGTCAAAATCTTGGTGAGCATCAGCTTAATTGACAAACAAACACAATAACAACATTAACAGTAATTCATTTCTCTTAGATAATTTGTTATATTCCACAAAAGTCAGTTATCTGCACACATCCAACATCTATAATATAAATCATTCCATTTTAAGTAGTCAAGAATCGACTTTCAATTGGTCCGAGTATAGCTCGATGTTGGGCTCCCCCACATGTTGGCCACCTGAAAATGAATATCGATGCTAGCCTACGAGACCATGGAATGGGTGCAGGCGTTATAATCCGGAATTGGGGAGGAGAGATGATCGCGGGGTGCATGATTTATTTAGAAGGACCGTTTCAACCGGACGGAGCAGAAGCTATTGCTTTGAATATGGGAATTGAATTCTGCATCGAAGAAAACTTACATGTTCATGAGATAGAATCTGACTCAATGACCACTATCTCTACATGTACACATCAAGATACCACAGGACTCTATGGAGAGGTGTTTGAAGGGATTCTATCCAATTTGAATTTTTTCTCCTCTGTAGATCTCAAATGGGTACCTAGAAGTATGAACACAGTAGCACATGGTTTGGCAAAAAGAGCAATTATGGGAAGACAGACCGTTAAATGGTCAGTAAATGGACCTTTGTTTGTAATGGATCTTGCGTATAGAGATTTCCATATATAAAATTGCTCTCTTTATATCAAAAAAAAAAAGTAATACTTCCATTTTAATTCAAAAAAGATCAACCAAATTGAAACAGAAACACATATTTGAGCACAACAAGCACAAATTCGAGAGAAATCAAACACACTAATGAGCTTCACTGAGTCTTAAGCCCAATCAACAAACTCGATTTCAAGTACAAGACTTAGAACAGCAGAATTGCTAAGCTTTTCTTTAACACAACACACAACACGAACAGTAAATGAACAAGACCTTTCTCAATACCGTTCTCAGACACGAGACCGTAATCTTATGGAGGATCGGTCGGAAGCCCTCGAGCAAACTAAACTGAAACTAAGATAAGTACTAAGGTAAACCTGGCGATATAAAATTCCCTAGGCAGATCTTGGCGGCTCCGGGTTATTGAAAACAATGCAAGATACTAGACCTAGAATAGCATAATTGCCAAACAACACACAACACCTTTCTCGGTCTTACAACTCTCCTCTAACAAACTACCGATGCCTATCATCTTGATGCAGACTAGTCGTGATGTCATTGACCATGACCCCTCCGAATCCGTCCTCGTCCTCGTAAACAAATCTTGGAGGGATACTGACATCGTGGAATTGCTTCCTCCGATTCGCTTGGAATTGGAATAAAGGAGGTTAAAATCAACAGGAAGGGGATGGGAGCAATAAAATCACATGTATACAACTCACCGACTTAAATTTCCATTTGCAATCAGAGGCGGATCTAGAAATATAATTTAGGGTATTCCATCAACCATTACTAAATGCGGTGAAATAAATAAATAGAAAATACACTCACATGCAAATTACGTGCAAACTATTTGCAATGCAGATCTTAAAATGACCATAACTTTTTCATATTAACTTCGATTTAGGCTCGTAAGATATCAAATCGAAGGTATCTGAAAACTCTACGATTGTATATACCTTTTGAGGACAAGGGTATGCCATGGCATACCCTATAACCCTCTAAATCCGCCCCTGTTTGCAATCGATACGACCCTGCAGAATCGCCACTCCAAGGCAATCAAATACCATTGCTATAGTCCAATCCATGTCAGACTTGAGCGGTCGAACAAATCCTGGCCTCATGGCCACGTAGCCAACCCGTCTGTAGTGCCAACACTGCAAAAAGCAATTTCACATATCAGAGAAGCCAAACAAATGAGAACCAGATAGTATAAGTGTAACCGAGTATTCTCTGAAACCACTATAAAAGCCAGGTTCGCTCCACCTCCATCAACAGTCATGCCCAGCCTTACACAACTCTCACTCCGAGCATAAACTCCACATCCGCCGCAAGCTAGCTACACCACCATTTTAACATAACATTTAGGCGAAAGAAAGATGTAAAAGAAGACAAGGAACACAAGTTACCATCAGAAAATAGTTGATGTTGCCTCCGTTGAAGCCTCCTACTGGTTCCAGGTCGGTCGCTCCCACCGTATCCGCCTCCATACACAACCACCACCGAAACGCTCTTCCTCTATTCATCTCTCGCTCTCTTTCTCTTTCTCTCTCTATTTTCTGTTTCCCTCTTTTCAGGGTCGGCTCAAGCTTTAAGCGAGTTAAGCAACCGCTTAAGGCATCAGATTGAAACTAGAAAATTTTTATTATTAAATATAGATTTTTATGATCAGAGTAAAAAAATGTAAAGCAAACGTACGGAAAATCCAATAAGTGCTGATTTGATATATCCTACTTCTTTGATACTTTATAAATAAAGTTCTTAGATATTTAAATGTAGATATGTATCTAAAGATGAGTCTTCAAGAATATCAATATTGTCTTATTAGAAGAGAAACATGACATAATTAATAACTTGTGTTAGAGTGTCTTAACTTTGTACTAAAATGTTTAGTAAAAAAATAAGATCATTTATCAAAGAATAATAGAATTAATGGACTAGAAGCATGAGTCTCGTTGGGTTTAATAGTATTGAAACTCGGGGTACTAATATACATTACAAACGGTAAAGGTTTTCTAAGAAACCAAGACTAACTTGACTAAAATACAAGTCAAAAAAAAAAGAAACCCTTCAAAAATTAATGCAATAAATATGTAAGTTTCATTTCATGATTAAAGAATACAAATAGTATAGATGACTTTATATACCTATCATATGGAGTTGTATTGCCCAGACTCTAAAGAAAATGATTTACCCATAAAAGATTGAGATGCTTACCAATAATGGACATAGAGATGCTCAATGGAGAGTCCATACTGTAGATATTATTACACACAGGAAATTGAGATGCATAAACAAAGAGGAAAGACCAAAAGGCATGAACATGAACGATTGTTTGTTTGTAATTTCTTAGTCACAAATCAAAAGGATCAATAGGCACGAGTTTGTTTATGAGCTTCTTTAACCTTTAAAGAGCAACAATAGTTAAATGGACTTGGACATATATCATGAGGTAACCGAGAGAATGTGTTAGCCTTGTCATATATTGTTTGTGTTGGTTAACTGGTGGGTTTCGATACTGAATGTCCTTAGTGCTAGAAAATTCTCACCTAGATACTACCTTACGTTGTTAATGTTGGTTCTGACGGTTTTTTTTTAATCTTTGGTTATATATGATTAATATTAGTTAGAGTCTAGAAGATGATGATAGTAAATATCTATACACGAGTTCACATATAAGGTAGCATAGTTTGGTGTGATTTTCTAGAACTACATGAACCTATCATATCTAAACTTGACATGAAAATATATTGAATATTTGAGTTTATATATATATATAGAATTCTAGACATTAAATCCTATCAATCGAGAGTGTCTGGTTAGAAATTAATCTCTGTCACCTATTTTAGATTTGTTAGTGTTATAAATAGACGTTGATGCTTATTTTCTCAATATGATCTAGTATAATACTTTTATGAACAAATTTACTTATTTAATTTCTTATTATAATTATCATATGAAAAAAAGACATCGATCAAATTCTCGCTTAAGGCCCTCAAATATCATTGGGCCGGTCCTGCCTCTCTTCACACCGCTCTGCTCTTTATATAGGAGGAGCTCGAGATGTGATCTATACCGTATTGGTCATATACCTCTCATTACTATTTTTGAAATTCAGTTATAGCACTGCCACATAGATCAAAATTGAACATTTTAGAAAGAGCCCACTCATGCACCAGACATGTAGGAGTTAAATTTTCCAAAATAGCCCTCACTTTTCTCTGTAATATGCACGTATTCATTCTTGAAGGTGACAGATAGATACATGGTGAGGCATCAAAATGGCCCTTATTTTTTGGCCTAGGAAATGAAATAACAACCCAAATACATGATACCCTTCAAAGCTCCCTCTAGCTGTAGCGAATCAATGCAGAATTACAGGCCAAAATTGCAGAGGAGGTGACGCAATTGATCTGTTACGAAGACGCGAGCTGACTCACTCCTTCAGAGTTCAGACCCCAACCAAACGCAACGTTTTACACTACCTCATTGAAAACACATAACATACATGTCATGAACCAGACATGTAGAGGTTAATATCTACACATAGATCCAATTAAATTGATTGTAACATTATATAAATTTTCAATTGACAATCGAGTTCATTTCACTGTTACACTCAAGTTTCTTGGATATATTTTTGCTCGTGAAAAAATATATTAAGAATTTTGTAGCCTATACATATTAACAAAAGAATGAAGCTTGGTAATACATGTGATCTATATCATATTGGTCACAAACAAGTTATAGTTGTAAAGAATTTAAATCCATGAATCAGTTTCCTCTAAAAGAGGTTGGCACATAGCGTTTTGGCTTCCTTTCTTCTCGTTCCGAGTGTGGTTCGAGCGCGTCGGTTAAAGGCGTTGACCGCCGACGTGTTTCTTGGGTGTTGTGTGCCCCCTTTGGAAGTCATCGCTAGGGTCTATAAGGTAATTCGGGTTGGTCTCAGCCGTTAGCGGGGTTGGCCGCCGGCATTATAGATATTCTCATCTCTTCCGAGGGTTGGCAGTTCTATTGAGACTGGAGTTGCTACTTCCATTCGAGGTTTGGGTTTGGATTTTATCTAATGGGGCTTGGCAGTTGGAAACTACTCCCCAAAGTGCTTCAAGGTGGTCAAATTTGGGTTTTCTAGGCCCGTTTTCCCAATTCAGAGCTTCATGGTGGTGAAATTCGGATGATTAGATCCTGTTTTTATTTTGGGAGTGTTTATGCTGTTTTATCTGTTTTCCTTTTCTTCTCAGCCGTGTTGGATGTTGTTTCGGGTTGGTTGTAACCCTTCTTGGTGTTGGTGTTCTGTTTCTTTACTTTTAGTTCGTTTTTTTTCTTCTGTAGTTGCTCCTCTATAACCGACATATGATTGGTTTCAGGAGTTCTTTTGGTCCTAAAATTGGACTTGTACCCCCTCTTTCCCCTCAAAAGAGGTTCTTTCAATACAAAATTTGCTGATAAAAAAAACTATGTCCCTAGTTAAGAATGGTAAGGTTACACACCCACGACCCCCTTTTGGCTTGAACAATAATATGCCCTAGTGTAACACTTTGATTAACAAAAACAACCACATTTTGTCAACCATCTGAAATTGAAGATACAAGTTAGAACGACTCTCCGAATAATAAAGCTTTCTGGGCATGTGTAGACCGATTACGGATGTGCCTCGAACTTCTAATTCTTCACATATTTGAAGTAAGTTCACCGTGCTTTTCGCCGGTGTTTCTCGGTTCCATGTATGGCGTCTACAACATCTTATTGGCTTGTCATAATTTTAGGTAACGCCTTCGGTCGACCCTTCTTGTGTCGAAGTCCTCTTGCCCTTTCCTCTTCTCTTCTCTTCGTCTTGGTCTCCTTTTTCCTTCTCGATTGGACATCAATGGTAGGGAATTGATCGATCAGTGTCGCTAAGTTGATGTATGCTTGATCATTAAGCAGGACCCGACCTCGTCCAAGCTTTTTCTCTTGCTTTGGTCATCTCATTTACCACGAGACCGATTGTTCCACTTTAACTGTTCAGTGACAAGCCTCCACCAATGTTTCCAAACGAACTCATGGTCATGTTCTTATTTGTACATTTCCTCGTATAAATGTTCACACCAACGATCGCCTTTTTTCTTCAAGTTTTGGGCCATGTGTTAGCCTAATATTATTTGCTTCCAAGAAGAGGTCGTCCTTTTGGAGTCGGTATGTGTCGATGAATTCGTCGGCTCGATCATAGTCGGTTATGACTGCGAAATCTAACATCATCATGTTATGGAGGTGTTGGCCTCCTGATCGATTCTGCAAAGAGACAAAGGGATGGGGCCGATAATGGATACTCTAATGAGCCTATCGAATTTGAAACATTAGATTCTGATTCAACTTAATTATTAACAGAGTTGTAGAGTAGGTCATCATTTCATCTCTTCTAAATTTTAAGGTTGTTGTCAATCGGCTCTTCCCTCTCTCTAAAACCCTAAACTCTATTTCTTGGAGCCGCCTCGGTCATTTTTGTCCTCTCCCCGTCAACGATTCTTCGGGTTCTCATACTTTTGAGATAGTCGGCGGTGGCCGCTTCTACACCTTCTTTCTTCCCCCTATTCTCTTTTCTTTTCTCCCCGTGCTCTGGTGTCCTGAAGGGTAACCATTAGTTGTTCATATATGGTGGTTGGTGGCCATTTATCCTGTGCTTGAAGGGATGGGGTAGCTCGAATCTGACCGTGGGACGACTTTACCCCTTCTGGTAATGATTGTCACAGACGATGGCTATTCTCTCTGTTGTGGTGGCTCCTTCGTCCTCACGTTTCTCAGATTGCGGCGTCCTAGTACCGGTTTCAGTAGTGGGACTCGCTTCTTCGACCTCTCAGGTGAAGATCGGGTGATTCTGGTCCGGCTCGTCACTCCTAGTCGCTGCCAACGAGAGATTCCGCTTTTATTTTGGTCTCCATCGGGTTTGTCCTCTCACTCTTGCTCCCTCTCCTCTGATTTCCGATCTTGCAATCCTTCTTCTCCGACCATGGTTCAGGACGAGACTCGACGACCGTGTGTTGGCCGGCGTCGAGAGTTGGGCTTGGAGCTAGTGTTACGGATCTATCTAGGTCGGGGTCAGAAGATACTTTACAGCTTTATGGTGTTGGCCACCGATGTGCTGGAGTTCTTGTAACTTTAGTGAGTTTTGGGTGGCTTGAGTTTGCAGTTCGGGCAATTGTTGGGTTTTTCTTATTAAGGCTTCCCTTTGGAGGTTTGTTTGCTCCAGTCCTCACCCGTGCTGTTTTGGCCGGAGTTTGGTTTGCTTTAGTCTTTTGTTTACTTAATTGTTGTCTGTTTAGGGTCAGAGACCTGTTCTTCTTGCTCCCCTTGTCCAGACTTTGTTTTTTTGTTCATTTGCTCGTGTTGGCTTCAGTTGTTTATAGTTAATTTCTGTCTTTTAGGCATGGCCTATTTTTCCTCCTGTTGGGACGTTTCTGTTTAGGTTTCATACTCTATTTATTCTAGTAACCTTTGTATGAAGTTGTCTTTGTTTGTATGAAACCAGTTTCGAGGGTTTCCCTTAACCTAGCACTTCATTTTGAAGTCTAGGTATTTATAAAAAAAAATTGATGATAAAAAAAAACAAGAGTATAAAGATAGAAAATTTTGTATCTTTACTATTGATAACAGGGGGCACTTTCATGCGTTACCATAGTGAATTTTGTTACTTGTTAACCAAATCTAGACTATTGAATTTTGAAATCTAATGGTTGTAGATTTTTAGGCTCCATTATTTATAAAATAAATAGAAATATCAACAAAAGGGTAGTTTGGTAAATCCATTTCTTCTATTTTTTGCTGCAGAATTTTTTTTACCGTCAAAATCTGATTTTTATTCAATGTTTTTTATTTTATAGTTTCAAATTTTCGGTTATTTTTCATATTTCGTAATTGATATTACATAATATTATATTCGATATTACAAAAAATTATTCGATATGTTACATAAAGTTTATGTTGCTTTTCTAGACTTTGAATTGATATTCGAAAAGTGAAAATCGATGTTACACAAATTTAAAACCGATATTACATAATTTATCCACGCTATTACATATATTTGTGTCTGTTACAGAATGTTTATGTTACTGTCCCCGACTTTAAATCGATACTCCAAAGTAAAAATCAATGTTAAAAAAATTTAAAACCAATGTTACAGAATTTGTAACTGATATTACATATTTTTAATACAATTATAATAGATTAAATAATAAGAACCAAATATTATAGAAATAAAAACAAAAAATTATGGAATTCTATATTAACGATACAACAATAAAATATGCAAAATTAACAAAATACTACCCAATTAAATTACACAAAAGACTACCCTAAACCAACCTTACTTATACAGAATCAAAACCATGAATCGAAGTGTTATAGAAGTAACATCATCACCTTACATAATTTCAAAACTCTAGTTACATATTGTTGATTACATAATTTCCAAAGGAAATGTTTCAAAACTTCTAGATACCTGCCTTTCAACACAAAAAACTGCCTCAAACCAATCAAATTAACATGTCCTAAAAGACTATCCTAAACTAACCTTACTGATACAGAATCAAAACCATGAATTGTTACAGAAGTAACATCATCACCTTACATAATTTCAAAACTTTAGTTACAGATTGTTGATTACATAATTATCAAAGGAATTGTTTCAAAATTTCTAGTTGTCTAAGCAAAACCTGTATTTCAACACAAAAACCTACCCAAAAAAATCAAATTAACATGTCTTGGGTTCGAAACCTAAAACTCATTACCAATACCAAAACCTACGATTGACGTGCTTACCTCCAACTAAATTACATGATCAAAAATACATTTCAAGACATTACCGAATTAGCATCACAATATTACATAATCTATATCATAGTATATTACATAATCGGATCACCAAAAAAAATCAAAGTTACAAAATATCATATCAACAAAAACTACGGTTTCAACACAAAAATCAGATCAACCCAAACTAAAATTCAACAAAAAAACTTCCCAAACAAAATGGTTTTAAAAAATTACGCTAATCTATCATGTATAAACTTAGATTTTCAAATAATTCTCATATCTTCCCATACCACAACTTCACTTCTCCGATCCGATCCAGGACACCTTCACATATCCATTTGTGCTTTGCTTAGTCAATCTGCAGGACAACTTAATTACATATGAAAATCAAACACTTGGACACTACACTAATTTACACTCAATGAAACTGAGTTTGTGTTCGACTGCGCAAAAAATCAGAAGACAATGTGAGGAGAGATTTAACAGCATCTGCTCCAGACATCGCCGGAGAACTAGGGAACCAGAAACGGCGGCGAGACGAGATCCATCCGGCGAGGTGTCTGAAGCCAAAGGGAGTGGCTGTGCGTATGCGGCTAGTGGAACAAAATGTGTGAGGGAGAGATTACTGTTAGGGTTAGGTTAATTTGAAGGATAAAATTACACATATATCCTTTTTGTGGTTAATTACTAAAATAAAATACAATTTGTTGATAATTACAATTGAATGTCATTTTAATCTGAACCATTAATTTCAGCTGATCCAATGATTTAAAATTAAGTAACAATTAACAAAATGGGATATAAGTAACACGTGAGTGTATACCTGATAACAACAGCTTTATATAACATCTTTATGAGCTAAAGATATAAGAATAGATAATAAGTTCATAATATCTCAACTATAGTTGTTTGAGAGATGTTTAGGGATGTCTAAATAAAGAGTAGATATAAACTAATTAGGTATTGTTTTTTTTGATCAGCAAAGCAATATATTAAAATTCTCCTCTTTCCGAAATAGAAAAAGAGAGACAAGGGGAAGAACCCTTGAGAACACAATACAAAAAACCACCTCTCTAGAAGAGGACAACCAAAACAGCAACACAGAAACAAATCAAGAAAAACCAACCTACAGACAATAGAAACACAAGAGACAACCAGGAAAAGAAGACAAACCTAAAGCAACAAAAAAAAACAAGATCCAAAACCCAACCCAACAAAGAGCAAACAAAACAGAACCGGAGTGAAGCCAACAAAAGAAACTGTCAACCCACTCCTCCAGCTAAAGCAGAATCAGAAGCTCCTTCCAAATCCTCGAACTTTCAAATAAGAAGATTATGTTGCGGGGGAATACCAACAATTAGGTATTGTTAGTATTCCCCCGCAACATAATCTTCTTATTTGAAAGATCAAGTTTGGAGAGAAGCACATTAAATCTTGAGTGTGGTAGTGGTTTTGTTAGAATATCAGCACTCTAAGTCCAAATATTGGTCATGATTCCTTCCACGACTTTATTTTTGGACATGACTCGAGGTGCGTGTATTTCCTGCTCCGGTGGGCGTCTAAGATTCACATCTCCGGCTACCATCGAGAAGTCAGCCATGGGCGCAGCTAAATCATTTGCATGTTAGTCCTAGTGTCTGTAGTCCAATCGTAAATGTTCAAATGTAAATATCATCATCGGCAATATAATAAAGTGACTTTTAATATTACTTAAGTGTTGGAGTAATATGTCGTGTGTGTTTCCGATCTATGCCCTCCATGCGAATAGAACCATAAATCAGGACGGATCACACTCGATGAGGTCCCTAGTCAATAGTTTTCGCTAGAAGCGACTAGTATGAAACATGACTCTTGATGGCTTACGTTCTATTGGTCATTGGAAAGGGTTCTGGAGTCTGATCATAGACATCATGTGGGACATGATGTTGGACGACCCGACCTGAATATGTTCCATAGATTAAGTCATGAACATGTTCAGAGGCGTGGCTTGTCAGGCATCCTTAGACCGAGGAGTCTAAATGTTGCACCGTGACTGGTCTTCTATAACGGCCAGGATTGGCTTGGGGAATGACTGCGTGAGTTACATGATAGACGGCCAAGGGATTTATCCCTCATACTGCGGTATGGGAAAGATATCTAGTTCACGACCACTTGATCGAGAGTGACTAACCAGAAAAGCATGGACATGCACATGATACAGGGTATCATAAGGTCAGTCATCTCACATATCAAGGAACGGTGATTGAGAATAATAAGGATGACAGATCTATGCCTTATCTCAATCAGGATATCGGAGATAGAAGGATGGTGACAAAGACGGCGGAAAGGTCAGAATCGACTGGGTCTATTCGTTATGCAGGGTCCGACAATACTAAGTCTCGTCAGTCGCCATATTAGTAAGATCAAGTAAAATTGGATTTTACGTTGATCTTACCGACATGCATACACCTAAGGGTCACACCGACAATTTGATACTCAATAAGAACATGCCAGACTTGAGTTGGAGGGGGACATGGAGGGGATCGCCATAGTGGACCGGCTAGCATGATGAGCTCGACATGAGCTTTCTTGGAGAGGCTCATGGCCGGCCCACATAGGCTAAGCCCAATAAGAAACTAAATTCATTAGATGACCAATTAGTCTTGTTGATCAAAATTGGGTGGGACCCAATTTCCACTAAACTAATAAACATGGATAGTTTATTAGCTCCACCTTGCACCTAGACTTGGACACTTGTCTAATATTGGAAGCTAAGTGATTTTGACTAAATGCACTTAACTAAATGCACTTAACTCAACATGCAAGAGGTGTTTGGAGATTATTACATGCAAGTGTAGAGAAAGAGAGAGAACAACTTCTTCTTCTTCTCCTACCTTGGCCGAAACCCTCTCCAAGCTTCAAGGTTGTTTGTGCATGTTCTTGAGTGATCAAACTCAAGAACTATGTTGGCTTTGATTCCATCTCGGATACGTAGGCGTCCAAGGGACTCAAGCCGAACCATAGTTGGTGTTATTCTTCTATTTTCTCCATCAAAACAACAAAGTGATGCTCTTGAACCCTTGCTGAATTTTTCAGTTTTGTTCTTCATATTTGGTAGAGTTATTGTCATCAATTCGTGGTTAATTTCCGCTGCAATTCTTGTTCTTCTTGTCCACGACATCGAGTTCCAACATTGTCGTGTCCTCCATTTCCCCCCAAAACATCTAGTTCTATCCACCCAGCTCCAGAACTTCTTAGCTTCCTCATCCTCTTTGAGAACCTCCATCTACTCCTTCAAGAACAACCATGGTCGCGGGAACGGTATCCGGCTGAGTCAGATTCCAGTGTCTTAACCGGTCGATTTCTGTCGTAAATTGCCAAAGCCAGTCTCCCTTCAATCCCGAGATCTCGATCGGTACTCGAAAAATCTCCACCGTCTACCCGAGGATTGAGGATTCTCTCTCTCATGCGACATCCGGGACGACCCTTTATTTTGACGATGCGTGGCAAGGCGCGTCCCACGTGATATGTGTTTTTAGTTCTTTATTCAAAATACAAGTGTATAAGATATGTATCCACCTGCGAATATTTACTTTATTCTCTACTTGCGGTTTTCGTCTCGTCATGCCGCAAGCGACAAGGACTTTATCCTCTTCGATCGAATTCAAACAGTTTTTCTTCATTGAGAGACAGATAAACACAGGGTAAAATATTGACATGTATGACCGATTCTAAACCAAACACGAATTCGAATAATCCTCGGTCGACGGCTACGATGGTGATTAACGCCGGTGGCCGCGCCCGTCGGGGTAAGGACACATCCTAGGGCACTTCCACCACGATGGTATTGATGTTGGCGACGGAGATCATTCCTTGTTCGTCTTCTCTCCTAAATTCTTGAGAGAGGTCGACGTTGTGGAACTGTGTCCTCGAATGCCTCTATGTGGAATTGGGAACAGGGAGTTCGGTAAAAATCAAAAGCAACAACATAATAACAAGAAGGGGAGGGGAGGGGAGAAGATACTACTAATGGCTTTGAATTTTTAATTAGGATTGACTCAAGCTTTAAACGAATTAAACAACCGGTTAGGCACAAAAAGGAGATTAAGAGAGGGAAATGGAAAAGAGGTCTATTGTATTGCTATAATCTACTGAATTTTGCAAGACTTCATTAATAATGTGAGGTACAAAGACGAAGTATATAAAAAAAAGAATGACCCTTATGATACAAGTTACAGTCTTCCCCTTACCAATAACATGTATACCAGTACTCAAGATCATAGTAACCGAGCTTGTTTTGCATTGCAGACAATATCAAACAAGAATAAGATAAGTACATGAATGAACGTCAGAAGCTAAAACATTAACGATATCAGGTTGTCTGAAGAACACCAGAGTCCCTCGCCGACAACTTATAGTTGACTAGTTGTTGGTGTGCGGTGTTCTAATAGTGTCGGGTGGTTGTCTTGAGTTATTGTAGCAAAATAAGGTTCCCTTCTCTGAGGAGAGGAGCCAGGGTACCCGAAAGAGGCCGGTATAGGACGTTCCTCCAACTTCCCGTCCCATACCATCTTGAAGGCCTTATACCTACCGGCGAGGCTGCTTCATAAACGTCGCTTAGGTATCTGGGCCTACATATTCTTCTTTGTCCATAGGGTAGTTTAGCTCCGACGAGAGGAAGAAATTGATGGTTCCCTCGTCTTTCGGTTGCATTACCAGTCTCCGGTATCTTTTAGGTAGCTGCCATGACGCCATAAAATATCTTCCAAGTGTAGGATCGAAAGAAAGGAACCGCCCGCC
Organism: Erodium maritimum; assembly: GCA_963921825.1. Classification (NCBI taxonomy): domain Eukaryota; kingdom Viridiplantae; phylum Streptophyta; class Magnoliopsida; order Geraniales; family Geraniaceae; genus Erodium; species Erodium maritimum. Next base: position 71,753,324 of record OY997594.1, read on the forward strand.
GTTGTTTATCGGAATGGACTAGCATTTATTACGGGGACTATTTTTTTTTATCAGCGGAAACATATATTAAAGACCCCTTTTTGAGGAGAAGAGAGATACATACAACAAAGCAATCTAGCTACAGATTGCAAAAACGAAACAAATAAAACTCAACAAGGGGAAATACAATTGAGAAAACCTTCAGCATAAACCAAAGAGAAGTGAAGTGCTACTTGAGGAGACGGGGACTATTGCCCCTGTTAAGTCGTCATCCTCGACCAAGGCGACGTTCCCAAATGTCTTTGGATGATGGCCAGACCCTCTTAGAATCGGGTCGAGGGGACATTCGTGGTTGGAGGTTTTCCTAATAAGCAAGCTGAGTGTATATCTCATTTTAATGTTTTCATCTATTTGATTTCCATATTCCATTAGTAATTTACTACTTGTAATTTCTTGGGCCGATGGTTGCGATCTGGTGCCAATCAACGTATTGATATGAAATGTAAGGATTATTATAAAGATTTATATTTTTTTCTTGTGCTTTTGTGGGTTGCTCCATAGTTTGTATCCATTCCAATTCATTAACGCTGCACAGGGTTTACTTTCAGGTATTGAGTGAAGTCGCCTTCTTGATCTCCGTCGTCAGGAGCTCCCCGAACTTGGGGAAACTTGTCCTCATTGTAAGTACTATCATTCCTTATCTATTCTCCTACCTTATTTCTAAGGTTACCACTATTACGTGTCTTCAAACATATATGTGATCAACTGAAATTCAAAAATGGCATAAACATTTTATGAAGGGTTAAATCGTAACTTTATATCATAAATGGAAAGGTTAGGAGTCCAAAATTGTTTTAAAACGAATTTCCCTTTCTTTGAGGTGATTAATACTTGACATGTAAGTTTAATCTCCCATTTTTGAATTCACAAAGTGTGATCAATTATATAATTGGTACAAGTGTCAATATGTTATGTCAATGGTGTCTCTTCCTCATGACCGTTGATGGAGCAGTTATAGTTGGAGAGAGATAAATATTGCTTCTGGTGCCCAATTGCCACACACAATTTCATTTACGAAAAACTCATACACCATCAGAGAGAGAAAAGTGTGGAGGCATTGGAAGTCCAGGAGTATCTTCTGGATACACCAAGATCTTCAATTTAATTGAAGTTAGCAACGGTTGGAGGTAAGTAATTCGATCTTTCACGTTTCAGATTCTAACATGTTTAGAGATGCATGTTAGGACTTACAGTTGGTATCGGAGCATGTTTATATCTCTCTGCCTTGCTTTTGGGTGCATTTTTTTCTCTCGGATTTTTGGTTGTTGTGCCCAAATATGTGCTTATTTAATTTTTCTGAGTTCATATATGAATGGGTAATTTTAATATGAACATTTTGATATATTAGTGAGTTTGAAGTCTAGAGAGAAGGTCTCTCCCTTCTCTCTAGAATCAGAAACCCTAGCCCCTTTTTTCCGCCGCTCCTCTCTTCGTTACTGCCGGTGGCCACCATGTCCTCGGCCATGGGAGCCACCGGTGGTTCTCTCGCCCCTTTCTTCGTTTTCCCCTCTCCGTTATCCTTCTTCCTCTTCTCTTTCTTCTTCTTCCCTGATTTTTGCCCTGTTCTTTTTGGGGTAACTCAGATCTACATGTGGGAGGTCTTTCCCCATCGTTCTCGGTGGTGTGGATCGTAGATCTGGGTCCCCTTTACCGATTTCCTCTTGCTGAGTCCTATTTTCGTCCAGATCTCCTCTATGGCTCTTTTCCCTCCGTTGTGTTCCCGGTAGAGTTGACTCCCGGGCCTTGTCGGGTGTACGACAAGGGGTGTTGGTCTTTCAGACCTTGGTTCGGGGGTTTTGGGTTTGGAGGCAGGTTTTTTGGACGATTTTCAGGGCTTTGGTTACCCTCGCTTCAGACTTACTTCCCAACTTCAATTGAAGTGTGTCTCACCTCCTAGGACGTCGATTGGGTGCTGGCCGACGATGGGTTCCGGGCTCTACAGATCTGAGACGCGGGCAGTAGGGTTTGGGCGCTGGATCGAGAAGATTGGGTTGGATCTCGCCTCTCCTACTGGGCCTACCAGATTGGTATCACCCTTCTCTTTCTCCTAGCTTCGTGTATTTCTTTCCTGGTGTTGGCCGGAAGATTCTGATGGCTTAGGGGGCTGGGTTGAGTGGTTTTGGTTGGTGTAGGGTTCTAGTTGTTACTCGGGTGGTATGGCTCCTTTCTTGGTATCGCTTCGGTACTGGTCTGTTGCCCTTTGGGGGTGTGCCATTGCAGTGTTGGCTGATGGTACATAATTTCGGTTCGGTGGTCTGAGATTGGACGCTTCTTCCCGGGTTGAACGGCTGCTGGTTGGGCGATGGGTTACTTGTTGGGGTTTAGTCTTTGTTTTCTTTCTCTGTTCTTGTGTTGCCTCTGTTGGCTTTTAGTTTTCTTAATGGGTGTTAAATCTTCTTGGGTAAGAGTCCCAGTAGTTGTTTCTTCTTGTATGGTAACTTGGGTCGGTTTAGACCTCTGTTCTCTGGTTTTGAGGTGCTTGTGTGCATTCTCTGGTTTGTATGTTTCTTGAGGGTTAAACCCTTGGTCTTGTTTTCGTTTTGAAAACCTGACTCTTTAATAATAATTTGCTGATAAAAAAACGTTTTGATATATTATGGGCGAAAAATGGATGTCTGGTTGTTGAGTTACGACAAAACCCGTTCCGGGTTGCGTCAGGTCGCGAGACCAGGTTCCTGACCCGGCTGGAGGTCAGGAAAGGGAGCTGCGACGTCGTTTTGACATATTAAAAAATGAAAATGTGCCGATGGGATTCGAAACCAGATGCTGGCCAAACTCATCACAGACTTTCCACTCGCTCTTTGTTGTGAGAGTAGACTTTTAAATCTTTTGTTAAAAATTTGGATCACAGACCGAGGCTGGGCCGCTCCTGTTGGGTTGGTTTTCTGGGCCGCTTTGGATTTAAAACAAAATTTTACAATTTAAATCCGTGGGATTCGAACCCATGAGCTCTGCCCAGAGCCAAACTAAGCCTTGCCATTGAGCCGTGAAAGCTTTGTTGTTAAGTGTGATCAACTGATATATATTGTTATTTCAATGGAATTGTTAAGCTGAATTTTCAGCTAGAAATTGTCATTTATTTGGTGTTTTAATTATCCATCCTTGATTTATATATGTTTATATTGTTTGTTTAAAGAGTAGCCATAGCATCTTTAGATTAACAATGTATATATATGCAAATAAATCATTAAGGTTGTGATAAATTATACCAAGTTTAATAAAATCAATCCCACTGGATATTTTATTAAACTCTATATAATTGATCAGAATAAAATATCAAAATTATATTTCCTAATCTACCCACAGAATTAGGAAATTGAACATGATTTTGATAGTTTTATTGGTTGCTATGTATGAATGTTCAATTTGCGTATAACTTTAGCCCACAAGCAAGTTGTACGTCGATAGATTCATTGTTATATGAATGTTTTGTTTACATATGATTTTAGCCCATAGGCAAGTTGTATGTCGATAGATACAATTTGTATGTTTATGTTTGTAAAGCATGATAGTTAGTCTCATTTATGTTTTTTCTTTTGTACTATGCACGTATTGTTTGCAGCTTCGAACTCTTTGAATATTAATGACCTCAAGGTAGAGGTTCCCATGCTGAATGGGGAAAACTACTCCATCTGGAAAGAGAGGGTACTTCTCGCTGTAGGAGTGACTGATATGGATTATGCCATTCTTAAGGATAAACCACCACCTCTAGATGTCAGCAAAGTGGAAAGTGAGCTACATGAGAAATGGGAGAAGTCTAACCGACTCTCGGTCATGTTCATAAAAACTCACATATCCGCTGGCATAAGGGGCTCGGTGGAGAAACATGGAAATGCTCGTTCGCTTCTTGTGGCGATTGATGAGAAATTCCAGACTTCGGATAAGTCCTTGGCTGGTACCCTCATCGGACGGTTTTCCTCTGTTAAGCTCATAGGTCTCGGTGGTGTACGCGAGCACATCATGAGAATGAGGGATATTGCGGCAAAAATGAAGACATTGGAAGTCGAGATGTCAGATGCCTTCTTGGTGCATTACATTTTGAACACCCTTCCTCATCAATTCGGTCCTTTCAAAATTTCTTACAACACACATAAGGATAAATGGTCGATGAATGAACTCATGACTATGTGTGTTCGAGAGGAAAGTCGATTGATGATGGAGCAAGGTGAGATTGTAATGCTTACAACTCATAAGAAGAAGGTAAAATGGCAGCCTGAGAACAAGTGGAAGGGAAAAATGTCTATTCAGGGAGGGATCTCTAAGGAATCTGGGTGTTACTTCTGTAAAAAGAAGGGGCACATGAAGAAGGATTGTCCGAAATTCCTCAAGTGGCAGAAAAATAAAGGTAATTATGTTTCACTTGTTTGTTATGAGTCCAATGTGGTTGATGTTCATGTTAACGCATGGTATGCTTCAGCTGTTGGAAGCTTAATGCATGCACAGGTCTACACTAGACCAGATATTGCATTCATTGTGGGTATGTTGGGGAGATATCAAAGTAATCCAGGCATTGAGCACTGGAAAGCTGCAAAGAAGGTATTACGATACCTTAAGGGGACTCGAGATTACATGTTAGTATACCGACGAACGAACAATATGGAAGTGCCAAACGGTCCTTGACTGCTACTTCGACCATGGAAGCCGAGTTCATGTCTTGTTTCGAGGCTACTTCTCACGGTGTATGGCTTAAGAGTTTCATATCCAAGCTGAGAATCATGGATTCGATCAGTAGACCCCTGAAGTTGTATTGTGACAATTGAGTTGCTGTCTTCATGGCTAAGAACAATAAAAGTGGAAGTCAAGTATTTAGCCGTAAGAGAGCGTGTGAAAGACAAAGTGGTTATCATTGAGCATATCAGTACGGACTCGATGATAGCAGATCCTCTAACTAAGGGCATGCCACCAAGAAAATTTGAGGATCATGTTAAGAGTATGGGACTTGGTTCCCAGATGTAAACTTTTCGTTGTTGGAACGATGTTTGTCCTTCTGAAACTCTGTACTATAAGATGATGATTATTATTTATAATATGTGCACATTCAGTATGATTAAGTTGGTTAATCATAAATCATCGATTAAATTTGGACCAAAAATGAACATTGGGTTTATTCATAATGTATGAGAATCATATGCATTGTGATACATGAGAGGTATTACTTGTTTACATTAAAAGGACGTACCGCCATGATTCATGCGTCTGATTTCTTATTGTTGGACATTGTTACAAATATATATTGATCAAGTGGGAGAATGTAAGTTTAATCTTTCATTATTTGAATTCATAAGGTGTGATCAATTATATAATTAGTACAAGTGTCAATATGGCATGTCAATGGTTTCTCTTCCTCATGACTGTTGAGTGAGCAGTTATAATTGGAGAGAGATAAATATTGCTTCTGGTCACCAATTTCCACACACAATTTCATTTACGAAAAACTCATACACCATCAGAGAGAGAGAAAAGTGTTGAGGCATTGGAAGTCCAGGGTCATCTTCTGGATACACCAATGTCTTAATTTTATTGAAGTTAGCAATGGCTGGAGATAAGTAATTCGATCTTTCGCGTTTCAGATTCTAACATGTTTAGAGATGCATGTTAGGACTTACAGACATGTCAGATCATCTGTGTTAAAAACTTGTTTAAATTAACATTTTGTCGTTATCTCATAGATCTGTCTAATTCTCACAATGTTGTGCATATATGTATGAAGGGCTCCGCGGAAATGAAGGCAGCCGAGGATTGCCAACATGTGATGGACTATTTAAAATATCAAAAGTCTACTCTAAGGAAACTTGAAATGTTGGAGCTGCGGAAGGTGTTTATGTGTAGAGGGCCGTTAAGGCTTTTACTTAGATTTCTACTCGGGAACTCCCCTTCCCTCCAAATCATTGCGATCGAGAAGCCTCAATTGGTTCGATAAATTCAACAAGAGCTAAATCGAATTTCATCCAAGGTAAAGATAGTCTACTTGGCCGACCTCCCGCATGTCGATGCTGCCGATGAGCATGAGCCTCAACGTTAGAACATACATGTTGTTTGGCATGTTTCATAATAGTATCAGTTTGTCACAATTTTATGCCTTTTATTATGACATTTTGTTTACACATGGAGCGAGACGCTAGGAGATGATAGATTGTTCTTGTTTGTGTATTAAATAGACTCGTATTGAGGGTTAAGATAATCTTAATCATCAAGTTATAAGTTTTAAGTGCAGCAAAAAATCGTAAAAACCCTCTCTTTTCCTCTCTAGTGTCGCACACCAGGTTGGTCATGGTCCTTGCCACGGCCTACGCCATGGCCCTATCCACTCTGATCACAACAACAATGGTGTGGGGATGCCGCCATCAAGCCAGAAGTTAACACGTAAGGCGATGGTGATGAACCCACGAAAAGCACCGCTCTCTTAGAACCCTTAAGGGTTGCTCATCGAACCCCTCAGGGGTTGAATTATCATCGTCGCCAATCATCCCTCCGGTCAACGTGTGTCATCATGCTCCTGTCTCAGGTTGCGCATTAGTCCCGACCGCCATCTACCCTCCCCTCGCGTCGCACCCTCTCTGGAACGAACAGAGTCCACGTCGTCGCTATCGGTCTCCTCACTCTCCACGTCGTCGCCATCGGCAACGGGGTGCAACCATCGATCGGGCCGACTAGGCACAGGCCCTACGTAGCTTCATGACAGACTCAATCAAACCTGAACATCAACGTGGTCGTGACCGGAGCGATCCTGGAGGTTCGCTGTTTTTGGGACCCGGGAGGAGGGATGTTAGGTTGAGATCTGTGCCCTCGACAACCAAAGCCGGTCTCCTCGAGATTGGACGACTCATTGTGGGTCGACCCAATGATGATCAATCTGTTTCTGCGTGAAGTATCGATGAAGTCACATCTGGAGCACCGAACAATACCAGGAGGCCTCACTACGAAAATTATGGGATCTTAGACGAATTGGCATTGTAGGCTTTTTAGGTTATTATGTTCGTTGTTCTATTTATGTTGGTCTGCGAATCAAAAGTGATCAAACAATGCGTGACAAGTGCGCCAGAAACCCTTCGGGGTTTTTGGACAAATACTCGAACCCAGGGTCAGGGACCCAAGTTACGGTTCTGTTTATGTTTATGATTTTCATGATCAATGAAATTTCTCTACTCTTGTTTAAAAAAAATAGACTCGTATTGACATTATATTTCAGATTAATTAATTAAAAGTATAGTTTTATTACATTGACTTACAAACTACATAAACAAATCAAATATAAATCTAGGTGATATATTCTAGATTTCTAGTCAAGCATTCGTTTTTTTTTCTTTTAGGGTTCTTTTTTTCCTCTTTTCTCCACCACCCGCTAAACTTCCATCCCATCCTTCTGCTCTACGTCGTGTTCGAGCTCCACCTTCCTTGTTGTCTCTCATTACCCTTACCCCTCCCGTTTTCGTCATCACGCCTACACCAACCCATATGAAAACCCCTCCGATCTTGCTATCATCTTCCACGCCGTCCTTCCACCCGAGATGCCTCGCGTCATGTCACCGGGAATTTATAAAACTCGTGCGTCCTAGGAAGAATAAGCCTCTCCCGCCTCCTCTCCTTTCTCACCGCCCACCTTAGGTGTCGCCTCCGCCCCCTACACTGCCTCCGTCCTCGTCTCCAACGCCGCCATCTCCAAAGTCGTCGCCCCTAACGTCGCGCCTCCAACACCACCAGCGCCACCGCCTCCTGTGCCGCTACCGCAATCCCCCACCATTGCTCACGACCTAGCACCACCACCTCCCCCTCTGGCCACAACACCCCCTCCCGCGTAGTATAGCCACTTCTGGTTCCAAGGAACCTCCACCACTGTGAACTAGACTCCGTTAATTGAAACTTCTCCACCATGTTCGTCCCTTCCATGGACCGGTTGAGCTAGATTAACATTCTGGAATCTCTTCTTCCCAGGGCCGGCCCAAACTTTAAGCGAGTTAAGCAATCGCTTAAGGTCTCAGATCAGAAAATGCGACATAAAATTTAATAAGAAGTTGTGTAAGGCGTCATTAAAGACCCATTACTATTGATGAAACCTAATAATGCAAAAGTACTACACTTTTAATTTTGAAATCAAATTTAATACAAGTTGGGCCTAATTTTGATCTCTATTCAAATTTGTTTTTCAGATAAAACAATTTTCATCCCAATGGAAGACAATTTTTCTTGATGGTTGAACATTCTAAGAACTTTGGAAAAAGTAAGCCGCCAAATTGGAAACAAAATCCGATACCGGATATAGATGTTTGATCATAGCAGAAAAAAATGTGATGCAAACATGTAAGAAATCCATTAAGTGTTGATTTGATATTCCTACTTCCCATAATATTTTGTATACCAATTCATTAGACATTCAAATAATGAAACTATGCATCTAAAGTTGAATATTGAATAATATCAGTGTTGTCTTATTGGAAGGGAAATATGACATGTATTAACATCTGGTGATAGAATGTCTTGGGTTGGTACTAAAATGTTTATTGAAAAAACAAGATCATTTATTGATGAATAATCCATGAAGTTCATGGACTAGAAGCATGAGTCTCGTAGACTTCGAAAATATTAGAATTTAGAAGTACTATAAACTATTAAAGTATTGTAAGAAACCATTATAAGAGTAATTTGACCAAAATACAAGTCAAAAGAAAGAGAAACTATTCCAAAAATATTGCAATAAGAAGGGTATTGTGAAAATTTCATTTCATGATCAAATAAGACAATAAATAAAATTGGATTGATATACCTATCACATATAGTTGTATTATCCAAACTCTTGGGAAATTATTCACTCATATGGGATGGAAATGCTCAACGGAGAGGAGAGACTAGAGGTCATGAACATGAGTGATTACTTGTTTTTGATTCCTTAGTCCTGAGTTTGTGTATAAACTTCTTTAACATTTAGAAAGCAATAACAGCTAAATGAACTTGGGCATAATCCTAAGATAATCTAAAGAATGTGTTGGACTTGTTCTATCTTTTTTTATCGGTTAACCACTGAGTTTCGATACTGAATGTCGTTAGTTCTTGAAAATACTCAGTTATCTATTATCTTGTGTCGTTAGTGTCAATTATGAATTTTCTTATTTTCGTTTATATTTTATTGATCCTAGTTAGAACTTATATTTAGTATTTAAAAAAGATTTTAAATGTTGAAATTTCTAGAACTTGGTGATAAAGCGAGCCATACACGATGTCACATATAAGCTAACATAATTAGGTGTAACTATATAGAATTATATTGAACCTATCATATATGAAATTGGCATGAATATATCTTATTTATAGATAAATGTGAATCCTTAAACTTTTGAATTCTTGTATAGAATTTTAGACGGTAAATCTTATCCATGGAGGTTGTCTTGTTAGAAATTAATCTCTACCATCCATTTTGGATTTTCTGTGTTATAAGTTGATGTTGAAACTCATTTTTTGAATATCATATAGTATAACTTTTCTATATGAACAATTTTACTTATTTTTCTATTATATTCTTTCATAAGGAAAAAAAGACATCAATCAAACTCTCGCTTTACGCCCCAATAATATGCTTCTTCCCATTCACAGCTCTAAACTTCCACATACACTGGACACTAGCCCCCACAATATCCACTTTGACCGCATCAAACATCATCGGAAAATTGTTCTGTATGTCGAGTTTGCCGAATCCGAGCCGCATGGCGACGGAGAATGCGAGTCCACAAGCAGGGCACTGTGAAAAGTCGATTCTCAACAGCCTAACTAATCAAAACGCTAAAACAGAACAAACCGAGAGATGGACCCTTACCCTCCCCGAGTAATGGACTCCACCGGAAAGCTTGACACCCAGCCTGAACGGACTGAAGATAGGAAACTCCACTTCGCAGTGCACACAAGACAACTGCAGTTTCAATGTCAGGTATAATGGTGGGGAAGAAGATAAGGAAGAGAGGAGAATGGAGGTTACCTGCAGCGTGTATCGCACCCACTAGAGCACCAGAGGGTTCCAGATCTGTGGCATTGATCATCTATGCATCAATGAACAACCAAAATCTATGGGTTTCTGCACCCTCCATTATCTCTCTCTCTCTCTCTCTTTTACTTTCCTTCAATCTATCCCTCTCTGTATTTCCCATCACACCTTTGCTCTGCTCCCTTTTATATAGGAGGATCGCCAGTGCCAAAACATCAAAATTGATATTAGCCTAACGAAATCTAGAGCGCACATGCATCCGACACCAGTTTTTTGAATTTACTTCGGGGGTCAAGAGGTCAATGACCTGAGGACTCATCAAATTGCTCTGCTCCCTTTTATATAAGAGGATCGCCAGAGCGCCAAATATCAAAATCAACATTAGCCTAACGAAATCTAGCGCTCATTCTATTCTGACGTCACATAACACACATGCATCCCACACCCGTTTTTTTAAATTTACTTCGGGAGTCAAGAGGTCAATGACTTGAGGACTCACCAAATTACTCACCATCGTAGCTTTCTAGACAATTCGATCGGAGACTCATCAATTCAGGCTCGGGATACAGAGTAAACATATGGATACGTGTAGTAGTTGGATTTATATTGCCGGCCTGGTTTCGAATCACACTCTGGAACACCTTATAATTTTCTCTCTCTTTTCAATGGTTGTAATGTAACAAATAAGTTTCTGATGCTATAAATGACCGTACTTATTTCCAAATTCTTTGTTTTTATATCTATAAAGACATGCATTTTGCAACTTATTCTATGTAAATATCCATAAATCTAACAGAACTTACCTCTGTAATCACATTTTAGAAGATGATGTTGTAAAAATCAAGTTTGATCGGAACCAACACTAAGACACCAATAGCTCAAAGTAATACGAAGGTTGGTGTCTATGGGTTGGTTACCAAGCAAGACAAGAAAGAACACTTGAGGATTAGAGAGTAGAGAGAACTTTTATTAATTTCTTGAGAACTTTCCTACAAGATGAGAGTGTTGGGTGTGTGTTGTGGTGTGTTGGATTATCTAATACAAGGGGTTGACACCTCTATTTATAGGAACTAATGACACATGAGGTAATGCCACATATACTACTAACATGCAATTAGTGGTGGCATGCTAGTTGTGGTGGCCACATGTGGCATTAGGATCCCACTTCATAACACTCCCCCTTGGACACCACAATGCGCTTCAAGATCAAGTTGTCTCGTTAAAAAAAAACTCCTCAGGAAAACCCGATGGGAAAAAACCTGTAAGGAAAAGAGTGCAACGCATAAAAGTGCTTGAAGTTGTGCTTGATGTTGCCTCGTTAAAAACCTTTCCAAGAAAACTCTGTGGGACAAAACTTGGATAAGGGAAAAAGAGTGCATCGCACAAAATTTATCTCCCCCTGACTTCAGGCAGACTACTTTGGTTGCTTGTTAAGGCGACGCATCCCGATTCTGTAAACTAACTTCTCAAAGGTAGAAGTCGGCAAGGCTTTAGTAAATAAATCTGCAAGGTTCTCGCATGACCGAATCTGCTTGACATCTATCTCATTACTCTTCTAGAGCTCATGAGTATAAAAGAACTTCGGAGAGATGTGCTTAATCCTATCTCCTTTGATATAGCCTCCTCTGACTTGAGCAATACAAGTTGCATTGTCTTCATATATAATGGAAGGAGAGTTTGGCGGAGGAGAGCCAAACAAGCATAGCACATGCTTGATAACAGATCGCAAGAACACACATTCTCGGCTAGCTTCATGTAGCGCTACAATTTTTGAGTGATTTGAGAACGTCGCAACCAAAGTCGGCTTCGTAGAGCGCCAAGAAATGGCTGTTTCACTGCAGGTAAAAAGATATCATGTCTAGGAGTGAGCTTTGTGAGGATCTGATAAATAGTCTGCATCCGCATATCCAACTAGGTTAACGCTCCCCCTAGACTTAGAATACATGCTTGATACTGTTCCAATGTCGTCGAGTGGGTTTCTGAACTGAACCTGGCAATTACATTTATTGCGAACACTATGTCAGGTCGCGTACATTGTGCCAAATACAACAAACTCTCAATAGCATTTAAATATGGTACTTCAGGACCAAGTATCTTTTCATCTGCTTCTTTGGGACGGAATAGATCTTTCTTTGGATCTAAAGATTGGACGACCAGTAGAGTACTGAGTGGATGAGCACTTTCATTGCTAAAGCGCTTCAGGAGCTTTCAACATATGCAGATTGATGGATCAAAATGCCATTAGACATGTGCTCGAGCTGCAGGTCGAGACAGTGTCTAGTTTTTCCTAAATCTTTCATTTCGAATTCTCTTTTCAGGTACTCAGCAGCTTTAAGGATCTCTTCAGGAGTCCTAATCAGATTTATGTCATCAACATATACTGCTATAATAACGAAACCAGAGTTCGTTTTCTTGATGAACACACATGGACATATGGCATCATTCTTATAGCCTTCTCTGGTAAGATACTCGCTTAGGCGATGGTACCACATCCACCAGATTGCTTCAGTTCATACAGAGACTTCTGTAACTTTATGGAACACAGATCTCTGGGGATATATACCATTGCTTCAGGCAATCTCAACCCATCGGGAAGTTTCATATAGATATCAATGTCCAAATTACCATACGGGTAAGCAGTGACAACGTCCATCATGCACATATCAAGTCCTTCAGAGACTGATAGGATGATCAAATACCTGAAAGTGATCATATCCATTACTGGGGAATATGTCTCATCAAAATCGACTCCTGGTCGTTGAGAGAATCCTTGGGCCACAAGTCTAGCCTTATATCGGGCGACTTCATTTTTCTCATTCCGTTTCCGGGTAAATACCCACCTGTAACCAACAGGTTTGACATCTTCGGGTGTCTTGGAAACGAGCCCAAAGACTTGGCGTTTTTCCAATGAAGACAATTATGGCTGAATTGCTTCTTCCCACATAGGCCAATCATCTCTGTGACAACATTCATCAATGCTTCGGGGCTCAAAATCAAACTCATTGATTATCTCATTAGCCATTGTGAATGCAAAGACTTCATCAACAATAATATTAGAGTTTTACGACGCTTCTGGGTCGATCGGTTCTACTTCTGGGCCGATCAGCTTCACTTCCGGGCTGATCGGAGGAACTTCTCATCCGTTCGGCAGCACTTCTGGGCCGGTCGGAGGCACTTCTTGGTCGTTCGGTTCTGTTGGAACTGGCACTGGTAGTTCTTCTGGAACTACTTCTAATAATGAGGCTCTTTCATCACTTCTATTCTTTTGACATTTCCGCTTCCGGAGAACGATGTCTTTTGATCCAACTAGTCTCCCATGCTTCAGGCGTGCACTAGAGGAATCGATAACTGTCTTTGCAGTATCACCAGTGATTTTAATTCTAGCTGGTACATTGATAGCATCTATATAAGTCCTCGTCATCTTTGACGTGTTTACAAATGCATCAGGCATTTGATTCGCAACATTCTGCAGATGAAGTATCTTCCTGACTTCCATCTCACACTGTGGCGTGCGTGGGTCAAGATGAGATAGAGAACTTACTTTCCAATCAAGTTCATGCCTAACTTCAGGAGGCTTATCTTTCTCACCCAGTGGTGGAAATGATGTCTCATCAAAATGACAGTTTGCAAATCTTGCAGTAAACATGTCACCAATCAAGGGATCAAGATACTTGATTATTTATGGTGAATCAAAACCAACATAAACACCCAATCGCCGTAAGGGTCCCATTTTTGTGCGTTTAGGAGGTACGATCGGCACTTGCACGACGCAACCAAAGGTTCGCAAATGGGATATATCATGTTCATGACCACACGCAAGTTGCACAGGAGAATATCGGTGATATGAACTAGGCCTCAACCGAATTAAAGATGCAGCATGTAATACAACATGTCCCCAAGCAGAAATAGGTAATTGTGATTGCATTAGCAATGTACGTGCAATTACCTGTATACGTTTGATAAATGATTCTGCTAAACCATTTTGGGTATGGACATGTGCAACGGGATGTGCAACAGCTATCCCTATAGACATGCAATAATCATCAAACTACCCCGGCGTGAACTCACCAGCATTATCAAGACGAATATATTTAATGGGATAATCAGGGAAATGTGCCCTCAGCTTAACGATTTGTGCCAGTAGTTTAGTGAATGCAACATTTCGCGTTGACATCAAACATACATGAGACCATCTGCTGGATGCGTCTATCAGGACCATGAAATAACTGAATGGTCCACTAGCTGGATGTATAAGGCCACATATATCTCCCTGAATACTCTGCAAGAAAGATGGAGATTCAATATTAATCTTGGTTAGCGAAGATCGGACCACTAATTTTCCTTGTGAACAAGTTGTACATGATATCTCATTGGACATTAGGATCTTCTGGCCCTTTAATGAATGTCCACATGAGTTTTCAACAATCCTACGCATCATCGTCGATCCCGGATGACCAAGACGATTGTGCCAAAGCATAAAAGCATTTGGATTAATGAACTTCTGGTTCATTTTATCGCAGGTCTCAATTGGCCTTATGGTTGTATAATACAAACCTGATGATATGGCTTGTAATTTTACATGTACATGCTTTTCGCCATTTTTATCACTTTTGGTGATACAAAGAAACTCATTCTCATTATCATTTCTGGTCTCGACATGATATCCGTTGTCACGAATATCCTTAAAGCTAAGTAGATTTCTTCTGGATCTACTTGCATACAAAGCATTATGGGTACTTAAACTTATTCCATTTTCTAATACCAAGGTAGCTCTTCCGGAGCCCTCTATTAAATTTCCAGTACCCATAATTGTGCTAACATTCGCTTCAACCAAGGTTAGACAAGAAAAATATTTCTTGTTTGTTAAGATTGTGTGCGTCGTCGCGCAATCAACAATACACAAGTCTCCATCATTTCTGCAAGCATGTAAGAGATCCATATCCTTTCACAAACAAAAGGTATTACATTAGTTTGCATTCTTAAGAAAGGATTACAAAAGCATCATATAGACACATTATATTAATCAAAAGAAAGGGGAATACTGAAAAAAAACACAAGTTAAGCCAAATCATGGTCCACATTTCCGTCATCATCCTTAAAGAAATCGGAGACTGTAAGCTTGATCGGAGCATCTTCAGGGCTCGCATGATCAATAAAGTTTGTCTCAACGATCTTCTCCTTTCCCTTGATCGATTTTTGGTATAACTTCACCCAAGTGGCTTGGTACGTGACATACACGTGACCAATGATCACCTCATCCACATCGGTAACAACTAGTTTCAGCATTTCTAGGAGTCTGGTTCTGAGGGTTATTTCCTTCTCACATGTTTATCATATCAGTTCCGCTTCTGGGGATACACCATGTTATCTCTTCCACAAGGTTGGAAATTTCTATGCCCATAACCATGACTACGACCATGACCATGTGCACGACCTCGACCTCTAAAGGGTTCTCGGCCTCGTCTGTGTCCAGAGCTACCATCATATCTTGTCACATTTGCTTCAGGGAATGGAGAACTTCCTACAGGGCGAGTTTGAGGGTTCTTCATTAATAGCTCATTATTTTGCTCAGCAACGAGTAGACACGCAATCAGGTATGTGGATTTCTGAAACTTTCTTTCTCAATATTGCTGCTGCAGGAGCATATTTGAGGGGTGTAATGTGGAGAATGTTTTCTCAAGCATAGACTCGTCAGTTATCTTTTCACCACAACTGCGAAGCTTGGAAACAATTCTAAACATGGCTGAATTGTACTCATTTACAAACTTAAAGTCCTGTAACCTGAGGTTAGACCAATCATATAAGGCACGAGGGAGAGCTATTGCTTTCATATGCTCAAATCTCTCCTTGAGCTGGACCCATAAACTAAAGGGATCTTCGTCAGCTAGATATTCAAGTCATAGGTCTTTATGCATATGATGACGGATTAATATTGTGGCAGAGGCTTTGTTTTTAACAGATTCGTTATTCCCTTCTACTATGGTGTCTCCTAGATTTTGAGATCTTAAGTGGAGAGTCGTATCCAACGCCCATTCATAATAATTCTTCCCGTCCAATTTGAGGGGTGTGTAACAAAACTTTGTCAGGTTATACATCCTGTACATTGATCAAAATAAGTACATGTCAGACTTATGACATATATTATCTTTATCATACCCGACTTCATGTCGTTAGTATTTTATTTTGGAACTTCTGGTCCAATATGCATCGGGTCGTTGGTAATGTGTATTTGGAACTTCTGGTCCAATACATATCGGATCTCTAGTATTATGTATTCGGAACTTCTGATCCAATATGCCTCAATCCACTGGTATTTGGAACTTCGAGTCCAACATACCATCATATTTATAAGCTTCAGACTATAAATCAAGATGTGTGTTACATGCAAGTAGTTTTTGCATCTTGGAACTTCATGCCCAAATGCTTCGGTTTCACCAAGTCTTAAATTCGAGACTTAGTGATAAGAACACAATTATACAATAAGTATCAAATTTCTGATGTGAAAGATCCAATGTAAATTGGCGATCACATAGCATACTTATCAGGAAATCATCCAAATTTCTAATGTGAAAGATCCAATATGAATTGGCGATCACAGAGCATACTTATCAGGAAGTCTTAACTTGAACATGCATAAACAAGTATGACTCAAGTATGAATAAGTACAAACCCTTATATACTTGAACGGTAGGACAAATCGTGCTGATAACGTGTTGTAAAAATCAAGTTTGATCGGAACCAACACCAAGACACCAATAGCTCATAGTAATACGAAGGTTGGTGTCTACGGGTTGGTTACCAAGCAAGACAAGAAAGAACACTTGAGGATTAGAGAGTAAAGAGAACTTTTATTAATTTCTTGAGAACTTTCCTACAAGATAAAAGTGTTGGGTGTGTGTTGTGGTGTGTTGGATTATCTAATACAAGGGGTTGACACCTCTATTTATAGGAACTAAGGACACATGAGGTAATACCACATACACTACTAACATGCAATTAGTGGTGGCCACATGTGGCATTAGGATGCCACTTCATAACAGATGATAGATTTTAAAAGGCCTAAAATTGTGACAAACAGATTTTGTTTGTCACAATTTTAGGCCTTCTATTATGAAATTTTGTTTACATATGGAGCAATAGGTCAGGAGACGATAGATTGTTCTTGTCTGTTAATTATGAATATGAATTACGTATTAAATAGACTCATATTGATATTATAGTTTAGACTAATTAACTAAAAAAAATAGTTTTATTACATTGACTTGCAAACTATATAAGCAAATCAAATATAAATCTAAGTGATATATTCTAGTCAAGCATTTGTTTTGATTTTTTTTTTTTTGCTTTTAGGGTTCTTTTTTCCCTCTCTACTCCACCACCCGCCGCCCACCACCCGCTAAACTCCCATCCCACCGTTCTTCTCTACGCCGCCTTCGAGCTCCACCCTCCTCGTTGTCTCTTACTACCCTCACCCTTTCTGTTTCCATCATCACTTCTATACCAACCAACATGATGACCCCCTCTGATCTTGCTATCATCTTCCACGTCGTCCTTCCACCCGAGATGCATCGCATCATGTCACCGGTTCTATCACGGGAATTTATAAAACTCGTTCGTCCTAGGAAGAATAAGCATCGTCCGCCTACTCTCCTTTCTCACCACCCACCTCTTGTGTCACCTCCGCCCTCGTCTCCAACGTTGTCGTCCCCAAAGTCGTCGCCCCTAACGTCGCGCCTCCAACACCACCAGCATCACCGCCTCCTGTGCCGCTACCGCAATCCCCCACCATTACTCACAACCTAGCACCACCACCTCCCCCTCTGGCCTCAACGCCTCCACCGACGCTACCTCCTCCTCTACCACAAGAGTCGCCACTGCCACCTCCTCCTCCACAACCGCCACCTCCTCCTTCACCACCATAGCCGCCGCCTCTGCCGCATGACTGCTTCCTCAATCGTTTGCCGATCATCCACGATGATTGGAGGCCCGACCCTAGAACAGGCGCCATGACTATGTAGAGTCTTGATTAGTTGGGGACTCCATGCAGAGATGCCTCATTCTCATCCGCTGGATCGGGACCCTGACACCCCTGATCGGAGTCAGGGAGGGCGGAACCAGATGATGATCATATCGGCAGAAGCGGGTGACAATTTAGCACAAAAACACATCCGTTAGATTGGGAGCCCACAAACAATGAGGTGTGCGTGGGGACACATAACTCGCCATGCCAAGGTCGGTATCAACCAGACCTCCTGCTTCCCCCATTTCTTGGTGTTCTTGTTGGATGTCTGTTATCCCCTCAAACGCTTCATATCAATTTTCACATACATTCAAATAATGATTTGCATGAGCTGTAACTAAATAGCCATCTGCGTGTAGACTATCCCCAATAGATTCTCCCTAGATTTTTTTTATAAGCTCGAAAATTTATTAATAAGACCGATTCTAAAAAAATCGAAATGCCCTGATCAAGGAGAATCAAGGTGAGAACCAATGATTACAGAGGGGCTCAACTAAGGGGAGCCAAAAGGCCGAGCCTTTTCCTAAACAAAAACATAAACACATAAACAGGAAACAAGAAACCAGCAAAGAAAAGAAAAACTCCGCTAAACACGAGTCGTCGCCTCCTTCCTCTTGGCAGCCAACCCACGAATTGTAGTCCATGCGTCGGAACCCTGAGGCAAGGGTGCAACTTGAGATTGTCCTTTTCCTACTCGCCCTTGTTCAACCTGGTTATCAATATTGACGGGACGAACGTATATGTCCCGATCAGAAACTTTTGATTTACACGCCAACGTATAACATTCCGTTAAATGCTTAGGTGGGCGACTCACCCTCTTCGAAGTAACAAGTGCATCTTTACACGGGGATGGAACCTGTTGTTCAATCGGCTCAGAAAAGTTAACTACTTCAAAATTCTGTTGAGGATCAGAGTATACTGGACTAGGCCCAAAGAAAGCCCAGACTCAGACCCTTCCAAAATGGTCACACCACCTGAGTCCTGAATTACTGACCCAGAAGTAGCACTCACTCCAACTTCGACGCGTTCGACTTCGAGATCAACCCCAAGGGATTCACAACGAGTTCCAGAATCAACAGCCTCAACCGAATTTGATTTTTCATGAGCCTCGGTTTCGACGTGTACATCCAACTCGGCGAGATCCCGGTAATGTCCACCGGCGTCCCTTCAGCCCCCTGCAACAAAATCGGCGAGCTTTAGACGTCCACAACCTCTTGGAACTTCGAAAAAACATGCCCAACCAACAAGCCAAGGTTGCTCTGGTTCTGAACATTCGAAACAGAGACATCCTCTTGCCTTGAAGGAATTGGTTTAAGCTCCAAAGATGATCGGCGGCGCCACGCCGCAGCTACAAATAAAACATAACAATCAATTTTAAACTCATTCATGACCTCGATCGCCTTAGCCGCTGATCCCTTTGAATCAAATCTAACAAAACCAAAGTAGCGATGATTGCGGCTCGGTCGTTTGGGAACGTGTATGGACACAATCGTGCCAAAAGGACTGAACACATTTCGGGTCCATTCTTCAGATGCTTCGAAGGGCAGGTTGTTCACGAAAATCTCGTCCTCTTGTTCTATGCAATTTCTTGTTGTCCAAGGCCGGCACACAACCTTTGCTGCTAGCGAATACTTCGCATCAAACTCTGGTTGCGTCTCTACACCTCGAGGAGGTGGTGCCTGACGCCTTGACTCCATAGGGCTCGAGACAACAACACCCGACCCTGCCACAGCTACAGAACCAAAAGGTTTTGCACCCTGCATAGAAACCTCACCGGACGATTTCTGTTTGGAACGACGAACAAGAGCTTGATCCGATATAGCAGCCTTCTCCCTCACCTTTGTCGGACCCTTGTTAACCTTAATCTTGGAGTTCTTAGATGACCTTGACTTCATCGACTTCTCCGAGATGGTTAACACATGGTTCAACGCCAACACAATCGACCCTAGAGTCGCAGTCACCTCCGCCAAAAGTCCAGTGACATTAGAGCTCCGACGGTGTCTTGATGTCGAGATCGACATTGAACTTTATCAATTCAGTTTCAAACAACTCAACAACAAATGAAACTGGAATTGCTTCCCGTGAATAAGAGATGAACTAGTAGAGATCAATAAATCACTGAGAACAGAGAGCAGACCAGTAGAGCAACAAATCACCTATGATGAAGAGCCTGGTGAAGTCGTAATCCGAAACAGAGCAAAAAACGCTCTGGCGTTGATCTGCGACCCCACAAACGGCGCGCTTCGCCTGCGACCTTACGATATCGCACAATCGAATCCTCACAGACGACTCCAGATGGAGTCTTTCCTCTGAGCACGCCTCGAGATCGACGACTTGCACTGGATTGGAGAAGACAATCTCCGGACGCTCCAACACGCACGGCGCTCTGAACACGAACAGAACCCCCACCTCAGAACAGCCACACCCCACCTCTGACTCGATCTCCCGGAGACCTAAACCCCGGAGAAGAAGCGGAAAGCAGCAACGGCGGCGCACATCGCAAAGGGAACCCTATGTCGCGCGTGTGGGGCGCGTTCGCTGGAAAACCCTTTCGATTGTCCCTGGAATAATAGGATATCTGGTTATAGGATTAGCGTCTGGTATCGGTCAAGACTCTTATCTCACCCTTTTATTTTCTTTTCATATCTATGTTTGTATCATCTTTTATCTGATTAATAAAATTATTACATGCTTATAAAACTACATAGACATTGATAAATCAAATCAAATAGATCGGAAACTTATTTTCTTGTCCTAAGGTTCGAAATTTTGTAAAAGTGTTGGTTAGCGGGTTCTTGTACCGTTTCATTTTACTCAGCCAATTCTGGCATTCGTGATTGATTCGTAATTTCTAGTTACTCAAACTTCATATTCTACTTTTTTTATCAGCAATTTTTTTATAAACCAAGCTTTTGAAATAAAAGATTTGGCCCAGGGATGTACCCTCAAGGTGAAATTACAACCAAGGTAGCTAACTTAGCACCCTCCAAACAACTTGCACTGCAAGTAAATACAGTCAACCTAAACTATCACTCATGCTGATACTTATCCCACTAGTAACCCCAGCGCAATACAAAAACCTACCCATACAAATGAACACCCACAACAAAAACCACCTCAATGCACACAACAACCAGAATCCCACAACCTTAAAGGAAACCTAGACCAATCAGTAGGACAAGAAACCTTAACTCACTGCAAATACAGTAGCACAACCAATTCCAAATGAGATCACTTTTTTGTGGAACATCAAAATCTCCCACTTCATGCAAGTCTTAACCCAACCAAAGTTCAAAAGAAGTAGCAAATCCTTTCTTCCACCATCAGCAAAAACTAAAGCAGCAATCCATTTCCAACTTAACTCTTAAAGTCACAGGCCTGTCCAGAAAAACAAACCAGAACAAAAGGGTGAAGAGAAAAGGAGCAGCAGTAAGTCTCAGCCACAACTAAGTAACACAACTGAAAAACCCAAAAAAAACCCAGACCTCTCAACCTAAGTGTATCTACCCCCACACCAGCACAACCAAAAGGAAAGAACTCACACTCTTAAGGAACAGACTTGTGGAGCAAGTCACAAGAGAAACCCAGCAAAAGAAGACTAGCCTCACCACCTATTGCTCACCACAGAGCACAATAATAGAGGCTGAATTTATAACTAGTGCTTTTGACTTCTGTAAATTAATTTTCAAACTAGTGGCCTTATGAAGACAATTGAGGGTGTGTTTCAGATTGGTGACCTGTTGAATACCAGCTTCTATGAAAATCAAAGTGTCATCAGCAAATTGTTGATGAGATATCTCAGGGCCCTGATTATTACATCTTATACCAGAGAACATCCCTGAACAAATTCCTTTGGTCATGAGTTGATGTAAGCTTTCAGCTAATAATGCAAATAACAGTGGGGATAAAGAGCATCCTTGTCTCAGTCCTCTAAGAAAGGAGGACCAAGCTTTGATGCAAATAGAGATCCAAGAAATCCAAACTGAACCAAAACCCATAATCTGTAAAATACTGGTTAGACCTTCCCAATAAGCATGGTCATATGCTTTCTCAAAATCAACTTTAAAAACCACAACTTCTTGACCAGACAATTTGATGGAGTGTAGTAATTCAGAAGAAATAAGTATACCATCCAAAATTTACCTTCCTACAATGAAACCAGATTAGACATCATGTACCAAGACATTCATCACACTCTTTGATCTTGCAGCCAACACTTTGGAAATGATCTTGTAGGTACTACTAACGAGACTGATTTGTCTGTAACCATCGAGAGTTTGAGGAGAACCAATCTTGGGGATCAAAATAATGAAGGATGAGTTGATTCCTTTGCCTAAAGAACCCCCTAAGTGAAAGTGTCTCATAAAACTCATGATATCATCTTTAATAAAATCCCAACAATGCTGATAAAACTTCATAGAAAGACCATCGGGTCCTGGAGCCTTGTCTCCACTACAAGACTGAATAGCTCTAAAAACTTCATCCTCGGAAAAAGGAATCTCTAAACCCAAAACTTCATCCGCGAGGCATGAGCTTCCCTCGTCTCGTTACGCTCGAGCTCTGCTGGGTTGGAGTAGAGTCCCTGGACGGGTTCATCGCTAATTTCTCGCGGCTGGAGGATCTCACTTAGACCAAGTGCACTTTGGTCAACTTTCGAGTATTGAGAGAAGTCTCGTTCCTGATCTCCATCGTCAGGAGCTCCCCGAACTTGGAGAAACTCGTCCTCATTGTGAGTATATTATCGTTCTTGATATAATTTCCTACCTTCTAACTTCTAACATTATCACTATTCGGTTAGTCCTCACACAAAGTTAATTGGAAGATAGACAAGAAGGGATTTTCTGTACAGAAGATGTACAAGTGGTTGGATGAGGATCAGAACCAGAATTTGAGCTGGTCTACCTTACTTTGGGCTCCTATTTTACCTCCTAAATTGGCAGCATTCACCTGGCTAATGTGCATGCAAGTTATTCCCACAAAATGTTTTTTGTTGAGCAGAGGGATTTATCATAATAAAATCTGGTGTGTGTTTTGTCAAGAGGAGCCTGAGGAGATAGATCATTTATTTATAGGTTGCCTTGTGGCTTGGAACATCTGGTGTTTATGCTTGGATTGGTGGGGAATTAAATCAGCTTGCTGTGGAACTATCAAAGAGTGGCTTATGGCTTGGAACTTATTAGGGAGTGGGAAGAAGAATCCTCATTGGAGTTTGATATTCTCCATAGTACTTTGGAGAATTTGGTTATGCAGGAACAAGCTATTATTTCACCAAACTTTTGATCATCCAATACAAGTGTTACAAAGAATACAAACTGACTTATATCATTTACTTTGGGCCAGACTTAAAGGGGAACACTCTTTCTCCTTTCTTTCCTGGATCTCAAATCCTCATTTCTGTGAAAGGAAGGAAGGGTGTGGCACAGCATCAGCTATTGGGGATTGGTGTTTGAATGAACAGATTTGGCACTGGGGGGTTTTTGGGAAGGGTTGGGTGGGATTGGGGGAGAGTAGTGAGATTAGTTATAGGTCTTTGGGTTTAATTGTGTATTGATCCTCTGAGGGTGATAGTCATAACACTTTTTTTTAGGTTTGTGTGAGGGTAGTAGTACTTCACTACTTTAGGTTGAATGTCTCTGGTGAGGTACAGGTGTTTTGGTCTACTGGTATTTTGACAGGTGATTTCTTCACTCTTGAGAAGGTCATTAAGATGGGGAAGGCTTTTAAACAAAACTTGGTTGAAGACAGTACAGAAGTTGCTTCTGAAGGTGGCTTGTTGTTTTGAAGAAGATGGGGGGGGGGGGGGGGGGGGGGGGATCAAGACTTCACAAAGCATCAAAAATTGGGGTTAATGTGGGGCTATAACAGTATTACATCATTGATGGGGTTGGCTCATCATTTGTTGGTTGCTGCATAAGTAGGGGCTCTGCTGCATAAGTTAGAGGGAGGAAAAGGATCTCAGTTGGATTGTTTTTTTGGACGGATTGGGTACATTGGGATGGGGTGGAGTATATTGGGGATGTTTTGTTCAAATTTATATTACATAATCGGATGGGTGGGGGGTTAGAAACAGTTTAAATTTGAAAAGCAGTTGGATTACTTAGGGTGCAAGGCACAGGTAGTTAACACATTTCATTGTGTTATGGTCTTTTGTTTGTAGGTTTTGTAACCTGAGGGTTAGTCCCTTTTCCTTGTCTTTCAATTCGAAAGCTTGGAATTATTAATAACAAAAAATTTGTTGATAAAAAAAAAAGAAAACTGGAATTCTAAAATTGTATAAAAATTTCGCTAAAGGTAAAATCGTAATTTCATATCATAAACAGATATAGGAAAGTTGGGGTTAAAAGTCGTTTGGTTTGGAGGTCAATAAATAAATAAATTTTCCCTTTTGTTGAGGTGATTAATACTCGACATGTCAGATCATCTGTGTTAAAAACTCGTTATTTAAATTAACATTTTGTTATCATCTCGTCCATTTGTCTAATTCTCACAATCCTATGCACATGTGTGTACGAAAGGCTTCGAGGAAATGAAGGCAGCCAAGGATTACCAACATTAGGGGTGGGCAAAAAAAACCGAAACCGCTAAAACCAACCACCACCAACCGCAAACCGCACCGGAAAATCCGAAACCGGAAAGTTAACGGTTGGTTGCGGGTTCTTGATGCTCGAACCAGAAAGTTAACGGTTGGTTGTCGGTTCTTGAAACGCCAAACCATCGGTTAACCAATCAAATCGGTATTGTTCAACATATACATGTGGCTTCATATAACCACTGATTTGAAAAACTTGAACGAAGGAGCGAGAGTTCTAGAGAGAAGGTCTCTCCCTTCTCTCTAGAAATTGAAAACCCTAGCTTCAAGCCCGCCGCCCCTCTCTCCGCATGTTACTACCGGTGGCCACCATGGCCTCGGCCATGGGAGTCACCGGTGGTGCTCCTCGTTCTTTAGTCGTTGTCCCCTTCGTTTCCCTTCCTCTCCCTTCTTCTCCTTCCTTCCTCCCTTCTCTTCACCCTCGACTTCTTTCCTGACTTCAAAACCCTTGTTTCCTTTTGGGTTTCTTCAGATCTACATGTGGGAGATCGTTTCCCCATCGTGTCAGTGGTGTGGATCGTAGATCTGGGTACCCTGTCCGTTTTCTCTTCCTGGGTTTTGGGTCGTCCAGATCTCGATTTTGACATTTTTCTCTCCGGTGTGTTCCCGGTGGAGTGTACTCCCGGGTCTTGTCGGGTTTACGGCAAGGGGTTTGGTTTATAAACCTGGTTCGGGGATCTGGGTTGAGGTCGTTTTTTGGGCGTTTCCCTATTTCTCTGAAAACCTCGCTACTCACTTCAGTCCTTGCTTCGTGTGAGGTGTGTCTCACCTTCTTGGTCGTCGTCTTGGTGTTGGCCGGCGACGGGATCGAGTTCTCCAGATCTGAGATGTGGACTGCGGCGTCCTGGCGTTGGGTCGAGAAGATGGGTTAGGTTCGCTCCTTTCCTGCTCTGCCTCGCCGACCGGTAAAACTCTTCTCTTTCCCCTTAACTTTGATGATTTTCTTTGGTGTTGGCCAGAAGTTATCGTTTGTTTTTGGGGTCGGTTTTGAGTTTTTTGGTCGGCGTGGGCTTGTGGCCTTTCCTTGGTTTTGTGCTTTTCTTACTTGGTATCGTCTCGGTACTGGTCCGCTGCCCTTCAGGGGTGTAATTTCTTAGTGCTGGCTAGATGTTACACAACTGGCTTCGGTGGACTGAGTGGAGAAAATACTTCCCAACGCTCGGTTTGCAGTTGGAAGGGTGTTGGGGCTTTGTTGTTTTGGGTTTTTGTTTTTTCTCTGTTTTGTTGTTGTTTACTTAATTGTTGTATTCTACTTGGGTAAGAGTCCCAGCCCCTGCGTGGGTTCTGTTGTTCTTCGTTTTAGTTCTGAAGGTAGTGTAGTTTGGGTTTCAGACCCTTGGTTCCCAGGGTTTGGGGTTGTAGTTCTGGTTTGAGATGCTACGAAGCATACTCGTGGTTGTATTGGTGGGCTTCGTCCCATGACCTTGATTTTCAGTTTGAAAACCTGGTTCTAAATAAATTTAGCTGATCAAAAAAAAAATAACCACTGATTTGATGAAGACGAATGACCCACAAGCACTCTTTTGTGTCACACGGATTGCTAACATAGAACATGATGACTTATATGTAATTTTTCTTTTGTTTTGGAGAATGTAGTAATATGTTTTGTCTTAGAATAGAAATATGTGTATGGTTATTGGTATCTAAATTTGTACTTACATGTAGTAAAGTGGTTGGTTGGTTAAAACCACTAACCAACCGGTTAATGAACTGGTTGGTTTCACTGTAAAAAATGGTTTATGGGTTGGGGCTGGTTCCAAGATATGTCAAACCGGTAATATTGGGTTGGGTTCGTAAAGAGTTCCATTGGGTGGTTAATCACCCAATGCCCACCCCTAACCAGCATGTGACGGACTATTTGAAATATCAAAAGTTCACTCTAAAGAAACTTGAAATGTTGGAGCTGCGGAAGGTATTTATGTGCAGAGGGGCAGTAAGGCTTTTACTTAGATTTCTACTCAAGAACTCGCTGTCCCTCGAAACCATTGCGATCGAGAAGCCACAATTGGTTAGGCAAGTTCGACAAGAGTTAAATCGAATTTCATCCAAGGCAAAGATAGTCTACTTGGCCGACCTCCCGCAAGTCGATGCCGTTGATGAGCATGACCCTCAATGTTAGAGCATACATGTTCGTTTGGTAAGTTTCATAATAGTATCGGTTTTGTCAAAATTTTAGGCCTTTTTCTTATGGATTTTTTGTTTACATTTGGAGCAATGGGCTAAGAGGTGATAGATTGTTCTTGTTTGTTAGTTATGAATATGAATTGTGTATTGAATAGACTGTATTGACATTATATTTCAGATTAATTAATTGAAAGTATAGTTATTTTGTATGGTGATTGAATAGGAGAATCTCTTGAAATATCTTCAAGGTCGGACTAACTTCATCCGTAGAGGAATTGACTGCTAAAGATACTAAAAGCTAAAAATATATAAACGAGGCACAAACAAACTAAAAACATGGAGAAAATGGTCATTAATATAGGGCAGGTTTACGCTCATCAAGTTCCCCCACACTTAAACTTTACTCGCCCTTGAGCAAGCTAAACTAAAACTAAGATAAGTACCAAGTAAACCCGGCGATATAATATTCCCTAGGCGGTGCTTGACGCCTCCGAGTTATTGAAAGCAATAAAAGATGCAAGACCTAGAATAGCATAATTGTCAAACAACACACAACACCTTTCTCGGTCTTATAACTCTCCTCTAACAAGCTAACAGACCGGAGGCCCTTCACGTTGACACATACTAGTCTAGATGCCGCAGACACAAAATCCTGGAGAGATACCGACATCGTGGAATTGCTTCCTCGAAATCGCCTGAAATTGGACAAAAAGGAGGTTAAAATCAACAGGAAGGGGATGGGAGCAATAAGATCACATGGATACTACTCACCGTCTTGAATTTCCATTTGCAATCCCACAATCCACACTCCAACGCAATCAAATGTCATTGCTATAGTCTGTTGCATGTCATGTTTGAGCGATCGTCCAAATCCTGGCCTCACGGCTACATAGCCTTCCTGTTTGCAAAAGCAACTTCAGGAAGGATATGTAGCCGTGAGGCCAGGATTTGGACGATCGCTCAAACATAACATGTAACAGACTATAGCAATGGCATTTGATTGCGTTGGAGTGTGGATTGTGGGATTGCAAATGAAAATTCAAAACGGAGAGTAGTATCCATGTGATCTTATTGCTCTCATCCCCTTCCTGTTGATTTTAACCTCCTTTTTGTGCTCTCATCCCCTTCCTGTTGATTTTAACCTCCTTTTTGTCCGATCCCAGGCGAATTCAGGGAAGCAATTCCACGATGTCGGTATCTCTCTAAGATTTTGTGTCTGCGGCATGTAGACTAGTCTGTGTCAACGTGAAGGGCCTTCGATCTGTTAGCTTGTTAGAGGAGAGTTATAAGACCGAGAAAGGTGTTGTGTGTTGTTTGACAATTCTGCTATCCTAGGTCTTACATCTTTCAAATGTCATTGTTATAGTCTGTTGCATGTCATGTTTGAACGGTCGTCCAAATCCGGGTCTCATGACTACATAGCCTTCCTGTTTGCAAAAAGGATTTCATCACATAACAAATAAGAACCAGACAGTATAAGTGTAATAGAGTATTCTCTAAAACCACCGTATAAGCATCTTCAACAAGCATGCCTAGCTTTACAGAACTCTCAGTCAGGGCATAAACTCAACATCGGCAGCAAGCTAGCTACACCACCATTTTAACCTAGCATCTGATTTAGGCGAAAAGAAAGATGTAAAAGAAGACAAGGAACAGAAGTTACCTTCAGAAAAAAAAAAAAGGTGACGCTGCCTCCATTGAAGCCTCCTACTGTCCCCCTCCATCATCAACCACCACCGAAACGCTCTGCTCTATTCTAGGTTTTGATTTACCTGCTTCCGCTTCGTGGTAATTACACCACATGTTTTGTCGTTGATACTCACAGCTTCCTTAACCGGTCGAACGCCGGTAGCCCCTGATTTCTGGCCATAGGAGGTCCTTCTCGTCGGCCATTTCTAGCCCTTGCTCAACTTATCAGCGCCGCCTGTCGGTGTCACGGGAACTTTCAACGGAGAACTTTCGGTCCCAATATTGTTGTTCTGTCCGGGAGTGCTCCGTCCATACCAGAGAGAAAATCTCCTCCGCTGCTTCTTTTCTGTGCTGTCCGATCTGCTCTGGCCGGTCACTTTGTGGTTTCAGCTGAAAAGCTTTTTAAGAGAAGACTATTTTGTACAAAGACTTTTGTGGGTCTGCAAATTTAGTTTGGTGGAGGTAAAACAGAGTCTAGACGAAGGGTAATAAATGTGTTGTTCCAAGTCCAAGGTAATAAATGTGATGTTATCGTGGAGAGTAAAAGCTGAGAAGACAAATCATGCAGAGCAAATACAAGAGACACGCCAACTTGTTCAAAAATCAGCGTGTGTAGGGCACACTCCGGTGAATACCAGCCGCGCTGTTCGCGCGTGTAGTATACGCGCCCATCTGCTGCCCCGACCAGCTTTCTCGAAAAAAAAAGATTCCATTCGAGTTTCGTTGGAGGCGTTCCGACCATCCATTCCAAGTTCGTGTAGCTGCTCCGTTCCGACCGGCGTTCCAAAGTCGTGTAGCTACTCTGTTCCGACCAGAGAGTCAATGTCGTCGTTCCGACCGGCGTTCCAAAGTCGTATTGCTGCTCCGTTCCAACCGGCGCTCCAAAGTCGTGTAGCTGCTCCGTTCCGACCAGAGAGTCAATGTTGTCGTTCCGACCGGCATTCCAAAGTCGTATTGTTGCTCCGTTCCGACCGGAGAGTCATTGTCGCCATTCTGACCGGCGTTCCAAGTCATGTAGCTGCTCCGTTCTGACCGGCTGTTCATGTGTTGCTACTCTGTTCCGACCAGATAGCCTTCCCGCAGTTCTGACCGGCGGTTCAACGTTTGTGTTTCTGCTCCGTCCCGACCGGAGAGCCATTATCGTCGTTCCGATCGACGTTCCAAGATCGTGTTGCTGCTCTATTTCGACCGGAGAGCTATTTGAGCCGTTCCGACCGGCTATTTTCGTGTTGTTGCTCCGTCTAACCGAGATCTATTTGAGCCGTCCCGACCGGCTATTCTTGTGTTGCTACTTCGTTTTGATTGGGGATCTACTTGAACCGTTCCGATCGGAGAGCTATTTGCCGTCGCTTTGACCAAATATTTGGGCCGTTTCAACCGGCCGTTCTTGTGTTGCTGCTCTGTTCCGACCAGAGAGCTATTGGAGCCGTTCTGACCGGCCATTTTTAAGTTCTTGTTACTGCTCCGTTTCGATCGGAGATCCGAACCGTTCCGACCGGCTGATCATGTGTTGCAGCTTTGTTCCGACCAGAGAGCATTCCCGCAGTTTAGACCGCGTTCCAAGTTTGTATTGCTGCTTCGTTTCCACCGGAGAGCCACCGTAGTCCGCGCTTTCCGTTGTAGTCATTTAGTCTACAGACGCAGATCGGTCTTCATAACGTTGTCGTCTTTTCTAGAGCAATTATTCGGTCTTCATGCCTTGGGTAACCGTTGTGATCTCTCCAGTACCATTTGTTCTTGTTGTTTTCGTGTGTCGATCAACAAGATATTCCCGTTCCGCTCCGGTCGGAAGGGTATTCGTAGTCAACATACTCTCTCGCCAGTCTATGTGTGACCATTTTAGAAGGTTCTGTCCTTTGAGCAGTTTCATATACTCCGTACGTGCAGAGTTTCTAACCGTCCCTAAAGCCATCGAGACATTTTCAGTGTTTAGCAAGAAGACCTCAATTCCCATGAAGCATCAGATTACTCGTCCATTTTTCACTTCGTCAACCGCAACTCGGGCGAGCTCAATATCCATTCATCAAGACTCAAGTGAAGTTCAAAGTCAAGTCTGGTTCAGAATTCAGTTCAAGTTTCAAATCGATTCAAAGTCAATTTTGTTTCATCACCATATTGAGTTTGAGGGGACGTATTAGAAAACATGAAGCTGCTATTCTTGACTTTACACCACAACACCGATAACTTTCCACCTTCCCTAACCTTAGCTCACCAAAGACCACCGACCCATAGCTCAAACTTAGCCCACAAACCTCTCCGTCTTCTTTGACTATATAGTTTCCTCGTAGTGTATAAATATCATGCATTGTAAGCTAATATCATCAAGCACAACAACTATCAATATTATCAGTTTCATTCTTCGATCCACTTCTCAAATTAACACTTGAAGGTCACAGATACATGATGAGGCATCAAAATGGCCATTTTTTGAGAACTACGCTATAGCCTTCAAAAATAACTACCTAAATACATGATACCCTTCAAAGCTCCCTCTAGCTGTAGCGAATCAATGCAGGCCAAAGTTGCAGAGGAGGTGATGCAATTGAAGCACGCCAAGTACGGCAGCCACGTGATGCATGTTTAAGAGTTCAGACCCGAACCAAACGCGGCGTTTTGTAATGTGTCCAAGTCTTCTTGCCCTTTCCTCTGCTCTTTGCCTTGGTCTCCTTTTTCCCTCTCGGTTGGACATCAATGGTAGGGCATTGATATGATCGATCATTGTGCAGGATCCGACCTCGTCCAAACTTGTTCTCTTGCTTTGGTCATCTCATTTACCACGAGACCGATTGTTCCACTTTAACTGTTCAGTGACGAGCCTCCACCAATGTTTCCAAACGAACTCATGGTCATGCTCTTATTTGTACATTGCCTCGTATAAACTGTTTACACCAACGATCGCCTTTTTTCTTCAAGTTTCGGGCCACGTGTCAGCCCAATATTATTTGCTTCCAAGAAGAGGTCGTCCTTTGGGAGTCGGTATGGGTCGATGAATTCGCCGGCTCGATCATAGTCGATTATGACTGCGAAATCGAACATCATCCTGTTGTGGAGGTGTTGGCCTCCTGATCGATTCTGCAAAGAGACATAGGGATGAGGTCGATAATGGATACTCTAATTAGCCTATCGAATTTGAAACATTAGATTCTGATTCAACTTAATTTATTAACAGAGTTGTAGAGTAGGTCATCATTTCATCTCTTCTAAATTTTAAGGTTGTTGTCAATAGACTCTTCCCTCTCTCTAGAAACTCTAAATTCTAATTCTTGGAGCCGCCTCCATCATTTTTGTCTTCCCCCCGTCAACGATTCTTCGGGTTCTCATACTTTTGAGATAGTCGGCGGTGGGTGCTTCTACACCTTCTTTCTCCCTCCTATTCTCTTTTCTTTTCTCCCTGTGCTCTGGTGTCCTGAAGGGTAACCATTAGTTGTTCATATCTGGTGGTTGGTGGCCATTTATCCTGTGCTTGAAGGGATGAGGTAGCTCGGATCTGACCGTGGGACGACTTTCCCCCTTCTGGTAAGGATTGTCACAGACGATGGCTATTTTCGTTGTTGTGGTGGCTCCTTCGTCCTCACGTTTCTCAGATTGCGGCGTCCTAGTACCGGTTTCAATAGTGGGACTCGCTTCTTCGTCCTCTCAGGTGAAGATCGGGTGATTTTTGTCACCCCCAAATCCGGTTATCGACCGGACTCGAGGCATGACGAGTGATAGAAGACAATAAAATAATAAAACAACATTTAAATCCTGAAAACCTCCAATAGAAACGCTCCAATCCACATGATCTAGTTTAAACAAGAACAACCCTCCAGGGGTGTAATAATATAACTCCACAAAATCTTGTTCAACAGAAATAAAGACAAAACGAAGTCTCTAAGGACACCCACACCGAGAAGCTCCTGAGCCTCTACTCCTCTATCAAGCCTGTAAACACAACAATAAACTCGTAGGGGTGAGCTTGCGCTCAGTAGGGAAAACACATAACAAGATGGAACTTCAACTCAATAAGATCAACAATAAAGTCAACCAAAAACATCTTAACAACACAGGTAATAGGTAAATCAACCAATTACGTGGCACATGAAGTCTCCACCCTCCGATCCACATAATGTGTCCTCTCGGATTTTCCCTCAAATCCAGAGGAGACGCATAACATTGAGGCGACCGGAAACAACCCTTCGGGGCGCTTATCATCGGGATTCTCAGAAACGTCTCCAAGGGATTTTATGTCCTCGGGAACCAAGGTATTACTCCCATAGGGAGCATACACTTGGACAATTCAATAATAAGCAGTTAATAATTGAATAACGCACTCAACCGAAACACGAAATAATCCAATCTCAACAACCACCGATTCATTTACAAACATAGCTCACACATCACCAATTCACCACAACACACAATACACGAATCACATAATCATAGCACTGTTGGGTCTCGAGGTAGGGTTGGAGATGAACCAACTCGCAGCGGAAAATCAAGGAAAACCAAGAGACGATTAAAACCATGAAACAACTAACAAAGAATGGATTCACAAGAGAAAAATTCAGCACTAGTTCTTACCAAAACAAGAACACCGGGTAACGAATGATTGGCTTGAGT
Source organism: Erodium maritimum (assembly GCA_963921825.1). Lineage (NCBI taxonomy): Eukaryota > Viridiplantae > Streptophyta > Magnoliopsida > Geraniales > Geraniaceae > Erodium > Erodium maritimum. The sequence goes on from OY997594.1 coordinate 71,786,354, forward strand.
CTCCAAGACGCCTACGTATCCACATGGGAATCAAAGCCACGTAGTTCTTCTCTTTGAGGACTCAAGAACACAAAAATGGAGGAGGAAACTAGCCAAACCCGAAATGGCCATGGAAGAGGGAGAGAAAATGTGTTTCCTATTCTTGTCTTGTGTTTGTTATGTTGAAAAAAGATGACTTAAACATAACAAAACCCATACTTGTCCAACTAAAGGCATGGGACAAGTATGGTGTCAACTAAGGTGTAAATAGGACAAAGTATGGCAAGACAAGATTGGGTTAGGTGGTGAATCACCAACACCTTAATCCTTGTCTTGCTTACTTAGTACTAATTAATCAAGACTTGATTAATTAGTTCCATGGGCCTTGGTTGCATGGGCCTTTCATGGGCCTCTTGGAACATGGCCCGTGACCATTTCCAACGAGGTCCCGTGATTCGCTCATCGCCTCCATGCCTTCCATACCGGAAATGTCCAACATTATCCGACGCGATCAATCCCAAGACTCCAAGTCTTGTCTCGATCCGTAAAGTCCTATTCACTTACGGGCACATGACCCAAAACCCAGTTTTGGTCATGTCCCGAGACAACTCCCTTTTGGCCATTCTCCATAAATGTGTCAATGAGTTTCATCCTCCGGTGTGACCCTTAGGTTTATGCATGTTAATAGATCAATGTAAAATCCCATTTTACTTGATCCTATTTAAGTGGCAACTAACGAGACTTTAGTATTGCCTGACACTGCATAGCGAATCGACCCTGTCGATTCTAACCTTTCCGTCGTCCCTGTCATTATCCTTTTATCTCCGATATCCTGATTGAGATAAGGCATAGAGCCGTCATCCTTATTATTCTCAATCACCGTTCCTTGATATGTGAGATGACTGAAGATATGATACCCAGTATCATGTGCATGGCCATGCTATTCTTCCAGTCACTCTCGATCAAGTGGCCGAGAACCGATATCTTTCCCATACCTTAGTATGAGGGATAAATCCCTTAGCCGTCTTTCGTGTCACTCATGTAGCCCGTCCCCAAGCCAATCCTGGCCGTTATGGAAGCCCTGTTACGGACAACGTTAGGCTCAGGTCAAACTCAGTTGTTGACTACATAGCGATCACAAAGACTCCTTGGTCTAAGGATACATGACAAGCTACAACACTGAATATGTTCATGACTTAATCTATGGCACATATTCAGGGCGGGTCGTCCAATATCATGTCCCACATGATATCTATGATCAGACTCCGGAATCCCATTCCAATGACTAACAGAACGTAAGCCATAAAGAGCCATCTTTCATACTAGTCGCTTCTAGTGAAGCTTTGTTGACTAGGGACCCATCGAGTGTGATCTATCTCGATCTATGGTTCTATTCGCATGGTGGGCATAGATCAGAGCACACATCGATATATTACTCCAACACATAAGTAATATAAAGCCGCTTTAATTTTATTGCTAACGATGATATATACATTTGGACATTTAGGATTGAACTACGGGCACTAAGACTAACAATCTCCCACTTGCCCTAGTTCCAATCTAAACTCCAATATGTCCCCATCGACTTTACATGTCTAACATGTTCAGGCAGTGACACTGCCTTAGTCAAAGGGTTCGCTATGTTATCATCTATTGCAATATCGGTTATCTTCACTTCACCTCAGTTCAGTATTTATCTGATGAGGTGGATACGCCGCAGTACATGTTTGGATTTGTTATGCGATCTAGGCTTTTAGCTTGCGCAATGGCCCTTGTGTTGTCGCAAAATGGATTCACCGGACTGGATGGGTTTTTAATTACACCCAGCCCTGCCATGAATTTCCAAATCCACATAGCCTCCTTAGCTGCCTCTGCAGCATCCATGTACTTGGCCTCTGTCGTAGATTCGGCAATGGTATCTTGCTTTACGCTTTCCCAGCTAAAGCTCTGCCATTCAGCGTAAACACATATCCTGATTGACTTCTAAAGTCATCTGGATTTGTCTTGGAAAACTAGCGTCTACTCATCCTTCGACGACTAGTTCAGCATCATCTTTCCCCCGGGTTAGAATGATGTCTACTGGTACAACATAAGGCTTACGAGACGTCTGGTCTCATACATGTCATGGCATATATGATCGATCCTGCCCCCAGGCGCATAGGATTCTCATCATCCTTTTCAGCTCATCAGGTGTCTTAGGACACTGAGTCTTGCTGAGATGAATGCCATGACTAGTGGGTAAGAGTCCTTTCTTTGAATCGAGCATTAAGAACCTACTCAATGCCTTGTTCACATAGGTTCCCTGACTTAAATCCAAGACCCTCTTGGTGCGATCTCTACATATCTTAATCCTTAAGATATGAGAAGCATCGCCTAAGTCCTTTATTGAAAAACACTTCCTCAACCAAGCTTTAGTCTCGTGCAAGGTTGGGATGTCGTTTTCAATGAGAACCAGAAAGGTAATATTGCTCCCACTAGCCTTCTTATAAACGCAAGATTCATCCTCGTTCTTGATTAAGCCAAATCCAATTACAGCTTCATCAAAACGAAGGATCCAACTCCGAGAAGTTCGTTTCAATCCATAAATGGATTTCAACAACTTATAAATCTTTCCTTTATTCTTCGGATCGTCAAAACCTTTGGGCTGAGACATACAAACGTACTCAGTCAAATTTCCATTTAGGAAAGCGGCTTTGACATCCACTTGCCATATCTCGTAATTATGATACGCAGTTATGTCAAGAAGAATTTGGATCGATTTTGACCATAGCCACTAAGGAGAAGGTTTCCTCATAGTCAATCCATTGGATCTGCCTATAACCTTTCGCCACCAGTTGAGCTTTGTAGGTCAGAGGGTTGCCGTCCATGTCCATCTTCACCTTGAAGATCCATTTGCATCCTATGGTCCTCACACCATTGATGGGATCAACCGGTTCCCAGACTCGGTTGTCTGACATGGATTGCATTTCCTCCCTCATGGCTCCCAGCCATAACTCAGAGTCGGGCCCATCCACGACTTCTTGAAAGGTGGCTGGATCATCGTGATCCACCATGACTTCATTGTCACCTCCGGATACCATATCTTGGAGGTTGAAGATTGACCCTTTCAAATCGCCTTGGACCTTCCGGAATTGTAACAGGAATTGGTTCTTACTCTACGACAATCTCTGGCTCCTTTCTACTGGGTTGCCAATTGGTTTAGACAGATTTGTACCATCCTGAATTTCTTCGAGATGCACAGTCCTCCCAATGACGTCTTTGGAAACAAAACTTCTTTTCCATAAAGACCCCACCCCAAGCGACGAACACCATGTTCTCACTGGGATTGTAGAAATAGTATCCCCTTGTTGCTTTGGGATACCACACGAAGGTGCATATCTCAGATCTTGGTTCGAGCTTAGTCGAAACCAAATGTTTCACATAAGCCTCGCAACCACAAATCTTTAGGAAGGACAAAGCGGGCATCATCCCGTACCATTTTTAAAATGGTGTCCCTTCCACACCATTCGTCGAAGCCCGATTCACTATGAATGCGGTCGTCTCTAGAGCAAAACCCCTAAAAGAGATTGGGAGATCAGTCCAACTAATCATGGAACAGATCATTGTCTAACAATGTCCGATTTCTCCGTTTGGCTACACCTTTCAACTACAGTGACCTAGGAGGAGTCCATTCCAAAAGGATCCCATTCTCTTTTAGATGATCTAATAACTCTGTGGTCAAGTATTTTCCACCTCGATCCAATCGAAGTGCCTCAATACCTTTGTCGAGCTGGTTTTCTACTATAGTCTTAAACTCTTTGAATTTATCAAAAGCTTCAGACTTATGTCTCACCGAATAGACATAACCATATTTACTGTAATCATCAGTAAATGTGATAAAGTAGCTAAAACCCCTCCTGGCAAGTGAACTTATTGGTCTACACACATTCGAGTGTATCAGCCCCAATAATTCACCCGCCCTTTCATCGCGATCGATAAAGGGCACTTTAGTCATTTTGCCCATCAAACAAACCTTGCACCTATCGATCGAATGGAATTCGAATGAACCTGAAAGTCCGCACTTCTGAAGTGCTGATAGGTGCTTCTTGTTTATGCGACATAAATGACAGTGCCATAACAGAGTTAGGTTTAAATCTTTGGATTTAGACCTCTTGGTATTAACGGAATATATAGAACTTGAGGCATTGTTACCCATATCTAATATGTACAATCCTCCAACCAAGTCAGTACTGGTATAAAACATATCATTGCATAGAACATTGAAAACTCCATTTCCAATATTAACATTATATCCTTCCTTGTCAAACACGGATACAGATATAATATTCCTACTAAAAGTAGGTATGCAATATACATTATACAGTACTAAGACAAGGCCTCTTGGCAAAGCAAGACTCATGGATCCTACAGCAGTTGCCACAACTCTGAGGTCCACTTCGTGCTTTCCAAACCTCTCCTACTTTCAGCCACCATATATAAGTGCATGTGTGAGATTCAGTCCTGGTATCTAATACCCATGAATCTTTGGAAGTAGAGAGATGTAGCTCTATAGAGTTAATACCGGATAAAGGCACGGTCCCACCGCCCTTCCTTAGATCATCCAGGTTTCCTGATGAAGGCGCAGTCCTACTGTCCTTCTTCAGATCATCCAGGCTATTTGATGAAGGCGCAGTCCCACTGCCCTTCTTCAGATCAGCCGTGAACTTCCTGTAATCCCGGTTCCAATGACCAGGCTATTGGCAGTAGAAGCAAACATTCTCAGGTGTCTCATCTTTCCTGCCAAGTGCGCATGGGCCCCGCCCTTGCCACTTCTAATTCCCTTGTTGACCATCAGAATATCCTTGGATCCCAGATCCCTGATATATTCTTCTCAGCAATTAATGACACTTCATGTAACTCTGATATGGTCTTAGAGACAGCCTTGTCAAGGACATATTCTTTGCGTTCAGACTTGAGGACTATCCTCAAAATTCTGTACCAGTCCAAATAGTTTGTCCCATTTAGCTTGACCCTGTCAAGAATGGTTTTTAATGACAAACTATTAATGTTCGCTGAATTTTCCATTTGATCTACAACAGATAAAATTCAATCAGTAAACTGAATAAATTTTATGAAGATCAAGCTTAAACACCAACAATCGATTCTAAACCTTTAGAATCTGAAACCAAGATCCTTGATTCACTCGATTAAGCTGAACTAATGCTCACCACTTAATCGAGCTATGTAGGTAGGACTCCATCCAATCACATCCAATGTGACTCTTGGCTAGGGTATGTACTTATGTACACGACTTACCCTATCTGTTACCCTAGCTCAACCTCAGGCCGAGAATCGTAGTCGGGTCCACCAATTTTCAACTATGGCTCGTCACTATGTAGGTGCTCCGCTAATGCGCACGACACCCACATATGTCGTCCAAACCTACTACCCCGCTTCCCCATGGATGCTCCGCTAATGCGCACGACAACCATAGGACGGGGAGGTAGTAAGGTGTTGATGATTGGGAGGTATCGGACATGACCCGCTTTTACTTGTCCAGTTGTGTTCAAAACTTTGGCACATCCTAGATGCGATGAGCACATCAACTACATTCCAAATGCAATGATGCCTCAAATTACATCCAATGTAATTCTTCCTTTGAACCCGTCAACTACATCCAATGCAATGACGGTTCTAAGGGTTCACACACAAGGATTAAAATTCCAATTTTATCTTTGCATGTGAGGTGATATGCTCGGTAAATAAAGTTAAGCATGCAATTCTAAAACACATAGAATTAATCATGCATAAACTAAACCAAGCATAAAGCGGTAAATGTGCACATAATAGCCCCCTAAACTAACTCCCACTAGCTTCTTGAGCTCCACCGACTCCAAGCCGAAGCCAACACCCGAAAAGCCACCAAATGACCTTTTCGCCCTTTCTTCATCTTGAGTAAAAAATTACAATTTAATACACGACTCGCAGGTCGGGAATAAATAAATATTACAAACAAGTGGTTCGACGACCACACCTTGAAAGAATAATTACACGCTAACACTAACGGCTCGCAGGCCGTGAAAAGCGATAAATAATTAAATTGAGCTCGGGGCTATTATGTACACCATGCCAACATCACATCACACATCGTGTTATCAAACAAGCATGTTATCAAACATCATGTGATTTTCCGGTTTTAATTAATAGCCAAGTTTCGAAATTTTTTGATGCTCGGTTTATCGAAACCGTTCAAAAATGAAACTTTTGAACATTTGATCTTCGAGTTCATCATGACGGTTCCAAACTCGTCATAACTAACAAAACGGTTTAGCCTTGGCATATCAACCATCCAATGGTCATGCTTGGCCTAGCTCCGTCCAACGGAGCCCCGTTCGGTCCCGGTTTCGGCTCCCCGAGAGTCCCGCTCCCGAGACCCGAAAAATCAAATTTTTTTCAAAATTTCCAGATTTGAAATAATTTTCAAAAATTCATTTTACATGCATTAAATCCATAAACAATAATTTAAAACATGTTATCAAACAATTTAGCAAAACAACATGCCAAAAACGAAACTTTCAAGCAAAACCGAAACTTTGAACACCGTCTTGTGAATCCCGAAGGTAGCACGGCTCTGATACCACTGTTGGGTCTCGAGGTAGGGTTGGAGATGAACCAACTCGCAGCGGAAAATCAAGGAAAACCAAGAGACGATTAAAACCATGAAACAACTAACAAAGAATGGATTCACAAGAGAAAAATTCAGCACTAGTTCTTACCAAAACAAGAACACCGGGTAACGAATGATTGGCTTGAGTCTCCAAGACGCCTACGTATCCACATGGGAATCAAAGCCACGTAGTTCTTCTCTTTGAGGACTCAAGAACACAAAAATGGAGGAGGAAACTAGCCAAACCCGAAATGGCCATGGAAGAGGGAGAGAAAATGTGTTTCCTATTCTTGTCTTGTGTTTGTTATGTTGAAAAAAGATGACTTAAACATAACAAAACCCATACTTGTCCAACTAAAGGCATGGGACAAGTATGGTGTCAAGTAAGGTGTAAATAGGACAAAGTATGGCAAGACAAGATTGGGTTAGGTGGTGAATCACCAACACCTTAATCCTTGTCTTGCTTACTTAGTACTAATTAATCAAGACTTGATTAATTAGTTCCATGGGCCTTGGTTGCATGGGCCTTTCATGGGCCTCTTGGAACATGGCCCGTGACCATTTCCAACGAGGTCCCGTGATTCGCTCATCGCCTCCATGCCTTCCATACCGGAAATGTCCAACATTATCCGACGCGATCAATCCCAAGACTCCAAGTCTTGTCTCGATCCGTAAAGTCCTATTCACTTACGGGCACATGACCCAAAACCCAGTTTTGGTCATGTCCCGAGACAACTCCCTTTTGGCCATTCTCCATAAATGTGTCAATGAGTTTCATCCTCCGGTGTGACCCTTAGGTTTATGCATGTTAATAGATCAATGTAAAATCCCATTTTACTTGATCCTATTTAAGTGGCAACTAACGAGACTTTAGTATTGCCTGACACTGCATAGCGAATCGACCCTGTCGATTCTAACCTTTCCGTCGTCCCTGTCATTATCCTTTTATCTCCGATATCCTGATTGAGATAAGGCATAGAGCCGTCATCCTTATTATTCTCAATCACCGTTCCTTGATATGTGAGATGACTGAAGATATGATACCCAGTATCATGTGCATGGCCATGCTATTCTTCCAGTCACTCTCGATCAAGTGGCCGAGAACCGATATCTTTCCCATACCTTAGTATGAGGGATAAATCCCTTAGCCGTCTTTCGTGTCACTCATGTAGCCCGTCCCCAAGCCAATCCTGGCCGTTATGGAAGCCCTGTTACGGACAACGTTAGGCTCAGGTCAAACTCAGTTGTTGACTACATAGCGATCACAAAGACTCCTTGGTCTAAGGATACATGACAAGCTACAACACTGAATATGTTCATGACTTAATCTATGGCACATATTCAGGGCGGGTCGTCCAATATCATGTCCCACATGATATCTATGATCAGACTCCGGAATCCCATTCCAATGACTAACAGAACGTAAGCCATAAAGAGCCATCTTTCATACTAGTCGCTTCTAGTGAAGCTTTGTTGACTAGGGACCCATCGAGTGTGATCTATCTCGATCTATGGTTCTATTCGCATGGTGGGCATAGATCAGAGCACACATCGATATATTACTCCAACACATAAGTAATATAAAGCCGCTTTAATTTTATTGCTAACGATGATATATACATTTGGACATTTAGGATTGAACTACGGGCACTAAGACTAACAAGCACACCAATCACACAAACCCAACTTACCGTTCACTTACCTGTTTCGAACCACCGGGGAATCGATCACCTGATTGCACCGCTCGGTACAACCAGTCATACTCGATGCTCCAAATATCCATTCAAGTAAAATCAAGTACTCATTTGAATATAGTCAATGAGCAAGCACGAGGATAATCAACTAATTATAAAAAAAAACCTTCAAAAGAGCATTCACACATGCAATTCCACTAGTTTCATTAGACTCTTTAGCCTATCCACTAAGCAATCAACAACCAAGCATGTGATCCTAACACGCAACTAATCCGAGGGCTTTGCCAAGGCTCCTCTACCAGACAATCAATTCCCAAGTATTGAAAGCGAGTTACACTAGTGATCGGCATCCTAATCGGTCACCACTAGACAATTCCGATTATTAGTAATTGAAAGACGATTACGCTAGTTATTCGCATCCTATAGGCATTTCTAGGACCTTTCCAATTTTATTAACCTAGCATGCATACTAAGCATCGTAAATGAGAGGTTAAGGCTTTCCCTACCTCGAGGTCTTCCTCTCAACACTCTGATGACAAGCTCGGTGGTCACCTCTTCGTTCTTCACTCGGGTCCCGGCGTGATAAAAGCTCCTCTAACTCGTGTCCACGTTCTTCCTCCTTTCCTAGCTTGGTTCCAAGGTTTTGAACCACCAAAAGAACACAAATTAGATTCCTCAACCAAGTGTTCTTCTCCTCAAAACACACCACAATGTTCAGAAATGGATCAAGGTTTGAAAAGGAAAAGTGGGAATCAAATTGAGCTAAAAGGAAGGGTTTTGGGCTATGGGGATCTGATCCGGAATGCCAAACGGACCCTGTCACAGGCCGGCCCGGAATCCAGAACGGAACACGACACAGACCGGCCCGGTGAGCGACACGGACCGTATCAGGTCCCGTGCCGGACTCCCGCCCGTTCCGTGTCGGGTGCTGTGCCGGTACCTGGCCCGGTCCGGGTCAGATTCCGTATCAGACCTGACCAGCTCCTTCCCCTTTCTTCCCCAACTCGAATTTCACGAAAATCCCAACACAAACTCCATTTCTAAACTCTCCTAGCTCCAAAATAATTCACCAAAGATACCCAGCAACTACACCCTCAATGGGTTCATCAAACTTCAACCAAAACCCAATCCAACAACCTACTTCACTACTTATTATCCAAACAATCAATCAAAGAGCAAGTTCTTCAACTTTTAAGCCAAAACCCACAAAACCCATAGATTGGAAGTGGAAGAAATGGAGGTTTGAGAGCATCCTTACCTCTAGATAGTTGAGATGGAGTGAAAATGAAGGCAAAGGGACCAAGAACAAGCTTCAAAATCCAAGCTTTCCTCTCTATCTTCTTCCTCAAGCAAGTGAGCTCCTCCTCTCCTCTCTCTTGTGATTTTCGGCTGAAACAACAACAAAATGGGCTGAATTGTTGCTCTCTTTCCTTTAAATGACCTAAAATGTCAATTTACTCAAAAGCCCTTAAGGTCTTATCCCTTTAAAGGTAACTTAGGAGGGTATGAGGGTCATTTGGAGCCCCAAAACTCATCCTCCAAGCCAAGCATGACAAGTGTCATGTAAGGTCACTCCTATTTAATAATTTTCCAGCTTTCCAAGATTTATCGACAATTAACCGATATTAAGCCCGAGTTTGACCGACAGTTGACTTTAACAATATTACAGTCAAACTGAAGGAAACGACCCAACTAAGCTAACCGTGCTAATGGCTAAGCTTCTTGGGCCCCGGAAAGGTCCCGACTGACTTTCCGAGTCATCGGTTGACTTTTCCGGCCGACGGTCAAACTTAGCTAGGATTCACCGGTTTTAATGGGATCGACCGGGGGCGGGTCTTACAATTTTGGTCTGGCTCGTCACTCCTGGTCGTTGCCAACGAGAGATTCCGCTTCTATTTTGGTCTCCATCGGGTTTGTCCTCTCACTCTTGCTCCCTCTCCTCTGATTTCTGATCTTGCAATCTTTCTTCTCCGACCATGGTTTAGGCGGAGACTCGGCGACCGTGTGTTGGCCGCATCGAGAGTTGGGCTTGGAGCTAGTGTTACAGATCTATCTAGGTCGGGGTCAGAAGATACTTTACAGCTTTGTGGTGTTGGCCACCGATGTGCTGGAGTTCTTGTGACTTTAGTGAGTTTTGGGTGGCTTGAATTTGCAGTTCGGGCAATTGCTGGGTTTTTCTTATTAAGGCTGCCCTTTGGAGGTTTGTTTGCTCCAGTCCTCACCCGTGTTGTTTTGGCCGGAGTTTGGTTTGCTCTAGTCTTCTGTTTACTTAATTGTTGTCTGTTTAGGGCTAGAGACCTGTTCTTCTTGCTCCCCTTGTCGAGACTTTGTTTTTTTTTCATTTGCTCTTGTTGGCTTCGGTTGTTTATAGTTAATTTCTGTCTTTTAGGCATGGCCTGTTTTTCCCTTGTTGGGACGTTTCTGTTTAGGTTTCATACTTTGTTTATTCTAGTAACCTTTGTATGAAGTTGTCTTGTTTGTATGAAACCAGTTTCGAGAGTTTCCCTTAATCTAGCACTTCATTTATTGAAGTCTAGGTATTTATAAAAAAGAATTGATGATAGAAAAAACAGAATTATAAAGATAGATAATTTTGTATCTTTACTATCGATAACAGTGGCTTTATATACCATCTTTATGAGCTAAAGATATAAGAATAGATAATAGGTTCCATAATGTCTCAACTATAGTTGTTGAGAGATGTTTAGGGATGACTAAATAAAGAGTAGATATAGACTAATTAGGTATTGTTAATATTCCCCCGCAACATAATCTTCTTATTTGGAAGATCAAGTTTGGAGAGAAGCACATTAAATCTTGAGTGTGGCAGTAGTTTTGTTAGAATATCAGCACTGTAAGTCCAGATATTGGTCCTGATTCCTTCCACGACTTTATTTTTGGACATAACTCGAGGTGCGTGTATTTCCCTGCTCCGGTGGGCGTCTAAGATTCACATCTCCGGCTACCATCGAGAAGTCGGCCATGGGCGTAGCTGAATCATTTTCGTGTTAGTCCTAGTGCCTGTAGTCCAATCGTAAATGTCCAAATGTAAATATCATCATTGACAATATAATAAAGTGACTTTTAATATTACTTAAGTGTTAGAGTAATATGTCGTGTGTGTTTCCGATCTATGTCCACCATGCAAATAGAACCATAGATCAGGACGGATCACACTCGATGAGGTCCCTAGTTAATAGTCTTCGTTAGAAGCGACTAGTATGAAACATTACTCTTGATGGCTTACGTTTTATTGGTCATTGGAAAGGGTTCCGGAGTCTGATCATAGACATCATGTGGGACATGATGTTGGACGACCCGACCTGAATATGTTCCATAGATTAAGTCGTGAACATGTTCAGAGTTGTGGATTGTCAGGCATCCTTAGACCGAGGAGTCTAAATGTTTCACCGTGACTGAGCTTCCATGACAGCCAGGATTGGCTTGGGGAATGACTACATGAGTGACATGATAGACAGCCAAGGGATTTATCCTTCATCTCATCCTAGAATGTCTCTGTGGAATTGGAAACAGGGAGTTCGGTAAAAATCAAAAGCAACAACATAATAACAAGAAGGGGAGGGGAGGGGAGAAATACTACTCATGGCTATAAACTTTTAATTAGGATTGGCTCAAGCTTTAAACGAATTAAACAACCGCTTAGGCACAAGAAAGAGATTAAGAGAGGGAAATGGTATCAGAGCTCCCGGTTTCGATCCTTGATAAAGTCTTATGAATCCGTAGCTTTGCCCACTTGTTAGCTTATGGTTTTAACAAGTGGGCAGGGCGTTTAAAGGATATAATTAGTCCTATTTTTATTTTATTTTCATTGTTTTATTTCGCTTCCGCATCGTGGTAATCAACCATAGCCGTTTCCACCTACTTTGTTTGGCTTATTTTATTTTGCTTCCGCATATTAGTCATCAACCACAACCGTGTTCTACCTTCTACACCGTCGATCACGAGACAAGATATTGTTTGTGCCGTCAACCACAGGATGAGATGCCATTTGCACCGTCGGCCACGAGACGAGATGCCCTTTGCACCGTCGGCCCCGAGACGAGATGCCCTTTGCACCGTCGGCCACGAGACGAGTAGCCGTTTGCACCATCCACCAAAGGCATTAGATGTGATCGTTCTATAGTCTCCTTTTTCAAGTTGGGCATTACGAATCTCCATGCTCCAACTTGAGGGGGAGTATTGAAGGTAATCATATCAGAATAAATCTAATTGATTTATTATGATTTGATTTCGATAATTAAATTAGATAATCATGTATTATTTATTTCCTTCTATGAATCTTGTATCCTCCTATATAAAGGAGTTTAGACTCTTCAATAAAATCATTCAAAGCATTTCGATTATACTTTTTACATGCATTGTAGGATCGAAAGAAAGGAACCGACCCGCTAGTGTTTATCGAAATGGACTAGCATTTACAACGGGGACTGTTGCCCCTGGTAAGTCGTCATCCTCGACCAAGGAGACGTTCCCAAACGTCCTTGGATGATGGCCAGACCCTCTCCGAATCGGGTCGAGGGGACATTCGTGGTTGGAGGTTTTCCTAATAAGCAAGCTGAGTGTATATCTCATTTTAATGTTTTCATCTATTTGATTTCCATAAACCATTAGTAATTTATTACTTGTAGTTTCTTGGGCCGATGGTTGCGATCTGGTGCCAATCAACATATTGATAGGAAATGTAAGGATTATCATAAAGATTTATATTTTTGGTTGTGCTGTGCTTTCGTGGGTTGCTCCATACTCTTGTATCCATTCCAATCCATTAACGCACGACTAAAAGAACCAGTTATAACTCATATGTTTTTTTTTGAGGGAAATAAAATTCATTACTCTGAATCAAGAACCAGGAGCCATGTGATAGGGTCTGGCAATTGATTCATATTCGGTACAAGATGAACCCAATTAAAAACATTACGAGCCAATTCATTTGCTACTCTATTGGCTATTCTACGAACATGGTTAACTTTCACCCCTGGTAGCTGACTTAAAATAGCCTTGCAATCCTCAATAATCCCCTCCAGCGGAGATAGCATACGTACTGGACTATTGATGGCAAGGACTACTCCAAGACAGTCAGTCTCGATTGAACCTGCTAACCATTCACCACTTCTCACCCACAGCAGTGCTTCCTTGACTGCTAGAGCCTCCAAAATCTCTGGATCAGACAAATGTGGGAAAACAAAACATCTAATTCCCACCGCCGTATCTTGGCTGTCTCTACATATAAAGCCGCCAGCTCCTCCATGTCCTACTATCACTGCGCCGTCCGAGTTCACCTTAATGGAACCCTCAACCGGTTTGCCCCATCTGTCATGACCAATCAGATGAGTAACTCCAGGAAGGTGCTGGTGAGACTGAGCTGCTTTCCACTCCGACTCCAACTTTACTGCTGCTCGGAAAATAGCCTCGGCAGGAGTGGCCTTATCTAACCAAACACGATTGTTTCAGGCTTTCCACAACTCCCAGCAAACAACCCCTAATAGCTCCGCCTCCTCACGAGAGCATGTCTCCCAATTGTGGGTCAACCACCCACGAATAGATTCAACCTGGCTTAAAGAAACACTTGAAAACCTGCTCCACACATCAATAGCAACTGAACAAGATAGTAGAACATGGGAATCAGTCTCCTCTTCTCCACAAACCCCACATAGTCCTGAGACATCGACCCTCTTGGTCCTAAGGCAAGCCCCCGTAGGAAGTATCCCAGAAGCTGCCCTCCACAGCATATGAGTGACCTTTGGAGGGATCCTGAGAGACCACAACGTCTTCCAAAACTCATCCCTGCTATTGGGGCCCCACCTTCCTGCATCTGCCTAAATCTCCCTGTAAACCATTTTAACAGAATACATGCCATCACGAGTACCTTTCCAAAACCAAGAGTCGGTGTCCCGGCCTGAATTGAGAGGGACCTTAAGTACCGCCTCAGCATCTCTCTCTGAGAATACCCGCTGGATGAACTCCACATTACACTCATGTCTGCCTGGCCAAAATAATCTGCTAACCGGCCAAAACTCCATTGGGCCATCCACGTCCATCACGTAACCGGACGCCGACTCAACCCAAGGAGCTCCGGTGATGAAAGTCTGATCTCCCGACCCGATTCTTCTGCGAACACCACTTCTAACCACATCCTGGGCAGCCAAAATACTATTCCAGATGGGGCTCGAATTTGGTTTCCTCAGAGCATGAATAAAGTCTGTCATGGGATAATACTTCGCCTTCAAAACTCTACTAACAAGGCTCTCCGGATTTGACATTAATCTCCAACCTTGCTTCACCAGCAACGCAATGTTAAAATCATGCAGATGTTTAAAGCTCAAACCACCCTGCAATTTATGATCACATAAAGCACCTCACCTGCGCCACTTAATACCCGAACCCGTCCTGGTGTTGTGGGACCACCAGAACCTGTTCATAATTACCTCAATCTCCCGAATCAAAGAATTAGGTAATAAATGAACACTCATCGAATACATAGGAAGAGCTTGTATAACAGATTTCAACAAAACTTCCTTACAAGCCTTGCTTAACAGAAGCTCGTCCCAGCTTGTAAGTCTACGGGAAATACGATCTTTAATGTACCTGAACGCCTTATATCTGCTTCTCCCTATCACTGTAGGGAGTCCCAAGTACGAACCCATCTCCACAACCTGCGGCATCCCCAAAATAGCTGCCACCCCTTCTTTTCTCACCGGTAATGTATTTGGACTGAAGGATATCGACGACTTCTAGGCATTAATTTGTTGCCCCGAAGCCCTCTCATACCGCCCCAACACTTCATTCCATGCCACCGCTTCCTCCTCATTCGCCTTTCCGAAGAAAAAACAAGTGAGTAATAGGGGGAGCATCCCTTACTACTCTAGAACCAGTAATCATCCCCCGTTGTTCATAACTTGAAATTAAACGGGAAAGTCCTTCTGCACAAACGATAAATAAATACGGGGATAGAGGATCACCTTGTCTGATTCCCCTTCCCGGACGAATGGGTCCCAACCTTCTTCCTTCAGTAGAGACCCATAACTGAGGAGACCGAACACATAACATGATCAAACCCACCCATTTGGCGGCAAAACCCATACGGTCTAACACTCGTTCCAAATATCCCCAATCCACCCGGTCATAAGCTTTCCTCATGTCAACTTTCATAGCCATTTGTCCAACCTGACCTTGTCTCTTATTCCTCTGGTAATGTAGTACCTCTCCAGAAATAATTATGTTGTCGGTGATAAGCCGACCTTTCAGGAAGGCACTTTGAGAGTCTGAAATAGAGACCTGTAAGATGCCTGTCATTCTGTTCACAATAACCTTAGATATTATTTTGTAAACCACATTACACAAAGCTATCGGACGGAACTCAGCCATATTCGCAGGTCTTCTAACTTTTGGAATTAAAACCAAATTAGTATCATTTAAAACTGAAGGAACAGAACCTGAATCGAAAGCCTGCTGCACCACCCGAAGCAGGTGAGGGTGAAGAATTGACCAGTATCTCTGATAGAACCCCGGGTTGAAGCCGTCAGGCCCTGGGGCTTTCAGGGGCATCATGCTAAACAGAGCTGTCCGCACTTCCAACAGAGTAACCGGCCGTAGTAGGTCGTCATTATGGGCGGCTGTAACCAACCGAGGTACCAGCTGACTCACATCTTCATCAACTCCAGGCTCCTGCTGAAATAACCCCTCAAAATACTGGATCATCACCTCCTCCAGACCCTTCCCTCACTCCCTCTGTATACCACTGTCATCCTTCAGCTTTACAATTCGGTTTCTTCTTCTACGCGCAGAACATTTTGCCTGAAAGTACCTAGTATTCCTGTCTCCCGAGTTGTGCCAGTGTTGCTTAGCACGTTGCTTCCACTTATCGTCTCTCTGGGCCAAAAGGAGTGTCAACTGTCCCCTGAGGTAGTGAACTCTGTCACCACTGGCTCGATCCCATTTCCCCTTTAGTCTATTCATTTCCTCCTGACAATCTTTGATACGTTTGTTCAGTGTATCGGGATTGGCATTCGCCCACTTATTAAGCTCCCCAGCCGTGTGTTTCAACCTGACATGGATGCTCATATCATTTTCCTCCTCCCATACACGTTTGATCACCTGTTCACATTCAGGCTCTCTTGTCCAACCCTCCTCAAACCTGAAACAACGGGATCTCCAACCTATCTCCTCCTTCTTCCCTATCACCCAAATAGGGTTGTGGTCTGATGTTGACAGACCCCCGTTGAGTAATAGGGTGTTAGGGTATAAATCATCCCAGCGCCTGTTGGATGTAGCACGATCCAGCTGAATTTCCACTCGCCCTGGACTGTTCCTACCCCTCTCCCAGGTGTAGCGGTATCCAGTTATGGGGATATCCCGAAGACCGCTATCCATCAGAGCCTGACCAAAACCAACATGCAACTGTCTTGGGTACAAATTTCCTCCTCTCATATCTGCATCAGAAAATGTATTATTAAAATCACCAAGAACAACCCACGGGAGATCCTCCTGATTACTCTATCTGCGTAGTAAATCCCATGTCTCCTTCCTCTGATCCCTCTTTGGCTTCCCATATAAACCGGTCACCTGAACTCGCACACCCTCTTCATTAACTGTGAGAAGGTCAATATGTGACTTAGAGAAAGTTCTCAGCATACCTTCCTCCCTATTTACCCAGAACATGGCAATACCACCTCCTCCATTTCTGATATTCACTGCAAAAGAACCACCCATACCCATCATCCTACACATATAATCGATCAATTCTTTCTGACATTTAGTTTCAGAGAGAAAGACGATCTCGGGCCGCTTACGAGCTACAAGCTCAACAAGGAACTGTTGCGCCCAGGGGTTCCCAAGCCCCCGGCAGTTCCAAGCAAGCAGCCTCATTTGGATTGGCGGGGTTGCTTGCAACCCTCGCCATCTCCATCAGCTCAACATCTTGGGAGTCAGGAACTAGGATAGTCCCAGAACTCCCCTTCTGATCACCGGTAATGCCACGCTTCTTACCCGACCTCGAAGCTTCCTCATCTCCCGGGGTCGAGCTACTACGAGAATGACTCGCCCTGGGACGACTTCCCAACCTCTTGAACCTCCTGAGTGCCTTGTCATGCCCCACCACCAAATGCTCAGAAGATAAAACCAAGTCCTCGCCACTAACTTGCTCACCGGTCCCGTCCGTACGCTGGACCTCAAGTGGAGCTCTATTCAAGTCCATTCCACCAAGTGAAGTCACAGATAGTTCAGCAAGAGTGTGGTTCGGAGTTTCAGCTTTGGACGACGTCCGGGACACACTGTCCTCAACCTCCTCCCTCCGGTTGGATCTCTTATTCCTTGTCTGTCCAGTGTCCGACCTCTCTTCCTCTTCAGGATACACTGCCAAATCACGTCCCTCACTTCCAGAACTCCCCGGAGTTGCCTTTTCCCGGACGTGCGCTGCACTTCCTCCATTGCTCTTCTGCACCGAACTGGGTGAACTCGGCTTGGACCGGTTCGTACGCCTAGACAACACATTGGCACGCATGAAATCGCCATAAGGTAATGGCACCGGCTCCTTCCCTGCCTCAACATGCTCACACTCCTTCACTGTGTGGCTGATCCGAGCGCAGCAGTAGCAGAAGTCCTGCAGGCGCTCGTACCGCAATTCCACCCAAGTAACATCCTCGTTCTCTTCCACTCTCAGTTTGACCCTCCTCCTCAGTGGCTTATTGGTGTCCCACCGGATCCGAACACGCAGGAACTCCTCCCCCGAGCGTCCGTCCTCATTGCAATCCGCTTCAATAAATCGGCCAAGCACGTTACCGATCCTCTTCCCCACCGTCTCCGATCTGGCGATGAACGGAAAGTTATGCATCTGAACCCACAGCGATACCTCATCAAAAACAACACTCTCCGGTTTCTCAGACGCATTGAACACTTTCAACAAGAGGAGTGATTTGTTGAACCACCACGGCCCGAGCTCCAGCACCCGAAGTTTCGCCCTCTCCGATGGGAAGAAGAAGCCGAAAACACCAGGAGCTAAGGTCTCCACTTTCAATGCCGGTTCGTTCCAGATCCTCTTCAGAATTTCGGTGAAGATCTTCTTGTTGAAGCCCTTGCGGGACAGCAACTTTCCGGCGAGCCCATGCTCGAACGCTTCGCCTCCCCCGCGCAGTTCGCTCGCCGAGATAACAACCTCATCCTCCTCTTCTTCAATCACAATATTACCAAGCCTCTCCTCCAGATCATCTACTCCTTGATCTCTATTCAGCGTGTGATTGTATTCCATGATCCCAGACGCCTGCAACAGCAACTTCTAACCCACACAAAAAACAAATCTCGCCGGACAGTAGACGCCGGCGCCGTCTTTGCACGCTCCCCCAAAAGTAAGCGACAAAACCCTAGGACTTCAGCTCCAAAAATTTCGGAAGCGAAGAGTATTGTTATAACTTATATGTAGTTTTAAAAAAAAACAGTTATGACATGTCCACAAAATGAATAGGCAAGTTACTAAGTTTCCTTTTCCACGCTAATTAGGTTTCCTAAAATACTTGTTGTTTCTCTGACTTTAGGGGAGCTTTTGGGTACAAACCTTATTTCGGGTTAGAACGTAGAACTAATCTGGGCTATTGATTACTCAGATCGGATGGCCACCGAAATTCAGGGTGGTGGTGATTGATTGCAAAATCAACTACAAGATATGCATTAATTAAAAAGATATTAAAAGATATGTATTAAATCTGGGTCTTTAATTCTATGATCCAATGACCCATATTGAAAGTTCTGATAGGCTTCAATGTAGTTTCATTAGCAACTACATTGAAGCCTAACTAGAGTTTTGATATGGATCCTTGTACCGACCACGCTGAGCCTCGTGAGCAGGTTTTACACCAGTTATGTCTCGTCCTCGCTCGGAGCTCGATACGAGCTGTGAGGCCTGAGCTTCCCTCATCTCGTTATGCTCGAGCTCCGCTGGGTTGGAGTAGACTCCCTGGACGGGTCATCGCTAATTGCCCACGGTTGGAGGATCTCACTTTGACCAAGTGTTCTTTCTCAGAGGCTACCCTTCGCGCACCCGACCTTAATTCCATACACATATTCATGTGTGTAGGTTTTATAGATCCGACCGCTTCGTATTGCCCTAATTTGACTCGCGTCGCCGTCTGCGCGCATTCCCATGCTGCCTGAGCGAGCGCCCGCCTGACGGTGTTCATGATCATGATCGTGATCGTGTGCATAACTTGCTAAAGATGCTTGGGGCCTGGTCGAATATCGAGAGTCTGTGTTTCGAGTGCACCAAACTTGTTCGTTCTGTGGTTGACACTCATATCCTGGAAAAGACCCTCCATCGTCTCAAGGATTTGACGTTGCACAGGGTCACCTTTCACGTATTGAGCGAAGTCGCCTTCTTGATCTCCGTGGTCAGGAGCTCCACGAACTTGGAGAAACTCGTTCTCATTGTAAGTACTATCATTCCTTATCTATTCTCCTACCTTATTTCTAAGGTTATCACTATTACGTGTCTTCAAACATATAGTATTAGTACAGAAGCATTCATTCCCTACTCAATAATTGAGTCGGCTATTAATATAAATGGGTCGGTCATATTCATTTCCGACCCACAGGTGGGTCTGGTATGAATCCATTTTTTTGATTCATTCCCGACTCAATCAGATTGGGTCGGTAATGAACATTCATTCCCGACCGAATTATTTGGTCGGGAATGAACATTTATTACCAACCCAATTATTGGGTCGGGAATGAATATTCATTCCCTACTCAATCAGATTGAGTCGGCTAAGTTCTATAGCTGATTTTTTTTAAAAAAATATTGAGTCGAGAATATAGTTTCATTACCGACCCAATTAAATTGAGTCGGGAATGAAAGTTGTATTCCCGACTCACTTATTTAAGTGGGTCGGGAATGAACCTTTTTGGTGTGGTGGTGACCAACTGAAATTCAAAAATGGCATAAACATTTTATGAAGGGTAAAATCGTAATTTTATACCATAAATGGAAAGAAAGGTTAGGAGTCCAAAATTGTTTTAAAACAAATTTCCCTTTCTTTGAGGTGATTAATACTTGACATGTCAGATCATCTGTGTTAAAAACTCGTTTAGATCTGTCTACTTCTCACAATCTTGTGCATATAAGGATTGCCAGCATGTGATGGACTATTTGAAATATGAAAAGTTTACTCTAATGAAACTATCGGGAGCAGTTCTTCAGTTGGCATTGGTTATTTAGTGGTTTATCTCGTTTTCTGTTTATTAGGATTTTGTTTGTCCTTCCTGTCGGAGTCTCGTATTCCCGATAGGTGAGGTTGCTGTCTCTGGTGGCATGTCCGGTCGAGATTTTTTATCGTTAGATCTCTCCGGAGAGCCGATAAAGAAGATCGACCTGGTAGTAGTGGTTATCTTGGCGCTGCGTCGCCCGTCTCGAGAGCAATTCATCTCACTGATCGTTTCTCGGGATCCCGAGAACGATTGGTGGATGCAACGCTTGTTAAGTTTGTTATGTATCCGATGTGTAAAGTTTATTAAGTTATTAATGAATCTTTCGTTTTCAAAAAAGAAATGTTGGAGCTGCGGAAGGTGCTTATGTGCGGAGGGCCGGTAAGGCTTTTACCTAGATTTCTTCTCGAGAACTCCCCTTCCCTCCAAACCATTGCGATCGAGAAGCCTCAATTGGTTCGGCAAATTCAACAAGAGCTAAATCGAATTTCATCCGAAGTAAAGATAGTCTATTTGGCCGACCTCCCGCACGTCGATGCTGCCGATGAGCATGAACCTCAACGTTAGAACATATATATTGTTTGGCAAGTTTTATATTAGTGTCAGTTTGTCACAATTTTAGGCCTTTTATTATGGAATTTTGTTTACATATGGAGCTAGAGGCTAGGAGATGATAGATTGTTCTTGTTTGTGTGTTAAATAGACTCGTATTGATATTATATTTCAGATTAATTAATCAAAAGTATAGTTTTATTACATTGACTTACAAACTATATAAACAAATCAAATATAAATCTAGGTGATGTATTCTAGATTTCTAGTCAAGCATTCGTTTTGTATTTTTGTTTTTAGGGTTTTTTTTCATCTCTCCTCCACCACCGCTAAACTCCCATCCCATTCTTCTGCTCTACGTCTTCTTCGAGCTTCACCCTCCTTGTTTTGTCTCACTACCCTCACTCCTCTCGTTTCCGTCATCACGCCTTCACCAACCCATATGACGACCCCCTCTGATCTTGCTATCATCTTCCACGTCGTCTTTTCACCCGAGATGCCTCGCATCATGTCACTGCCCCTATCACGGGAATTTATAAAACTCGTGCGTCCTAGGAAGAATAAGCCTCGCCCGCCTCCTCTCCTTTCTCACCGCCCACCTCGTGTGTCGCCTCCGCCCCCTGCGTTGCCTCCGTCCTCGTCTCCAACGTCGTCGTCCCCAAAGTCGTCGCCCCTAACGTTGCGCCTCCAACACCACCATCGCCATCGCTTCCTGTGCCGATACCGCAATCCCCCACAATTGCTCACGACCTAGCACCACCACCTCCCCCCTGGCCTCGACGCCTCCATCGCCGCTACCTCCTCCTCTGCCACCTCCTCCTTCACCACCATAGCTGGCGCCTCTGCCGCATGACTGCTTCCTCAGTCGTCTGCCGATCATCCACGATGATTGGAGGCCCTGCCCTGGATCAGGCGCCATGACTATGTAGAGTCTCGATGTCGGGGACCCCGTGCAGAGACGCCCCATTCTCATCCGCTGGATCGGGACCCTGACACCCCTGATCGGAGTCAAGGAGGGTGGAACCAGATGCTGATCCTATCGGCAGAAGCGGGTGACAACTCGGCACCTAAAACCCATCTGTTGGATTGGGAGCCCACAAACAACGAGGTGTGCGTGGGGACACATACCTTGCCCTGCCAAGGTCGGTATCAATCAGACCTCCTACTTCCCCCCATTATTTGGTGTTCTCGTTGGATGTTTGTTATCCCCTCAAACGCTCCATATCAATGTTCACGTGCATTCAGGTAATGATTTGCATGAGCTGCAACTGAGTAGCCATCTGCGTGGAGACTATCCAGGTTCTTGTACCATTTTATTTTACACGGCCAATTCTGGCATTCGTGATTGGTTCGTATTTTCTAGTTACTCAAACTTCATATTGTACTTGCTTGTTGATCTTTTCTATCTTTATCATGAATGCTAGTTGTTGGGTTCTTGCTTGGATGTTTTTTTTTTGATCGGCAAAGACATATATTTAAATTAACCTCTTCAGAGGATGAAAAGGTTACACAAAAAAAACAATCATCCTAAAGATTGCAAAGAACCAAAGAAAGGGTACACAGACCCGAGAACCAAAGTAAGGGTACACAGACCCGAGAACCAAAGTAAGGGTACACAGACCCGAGAACCAAAGGAAGGGTGCACAGACCCGAGAACCAAAGTAAGGGTACACAGACCCGAGAACCAAAGAGAGGGTACACAGACCCAGAGCCAAAGACAAGAGAGGGTACACAGACCTCGCAGCAGTGAAAGGGTACGCAGACCCAAAAGTAGAGTGTGGGTATGCAGACCCAGAAGTAGTGAAAGGGTACGCAGACCCGGAAGTAGAGAATGGGTACGCAAACCCTGAGTGAAAGTGAATGGGTACGCCGACCCAGAGAGAATGAGAATGGGTACGCAGACACAGAGAGAAAGGGTACGCAGACCCAAGAGTGAGAATGAGTACGCAGACCCGGAAGTGAAGGGTACGCAGACCCTGAAATGAGAATGGGTACGCAGACCCTGAAAAGTGAATGGGTACGCAGACCCTGAAAAGTGAATGGGTACGTAGACCCAGAAGTGAGAATGGGTACGCAGACCCGGGAGTGAAGGGTACGCAGACCCGAAAGGAAAAAAGCAGAAAAAGACGGCTAAAAAAGAAGACTCACACCCGAATGTAGCCACCATGAAGCACAGAAAAATAAAGGTCTCAAACCCAAGTCATCAACCATAAAGCATTGTAAAGCTAGCTGTCTTCCAAAGCAATCACCAAGGGCTAAACCATAACTAGAGGAGAAATCTGAATCTCATCGGCTCCTAAACTCAAAGAGTGAAAGGAAACCGACACGCCGACGACCAACATCGTATAACGGCAGAGAAAAAACAGTGCAGTAAACACCGAAACTCAAAACCCATAAGAAGAAGGACTTGTCGAGATCCAAGGCCTAACGGCCCAGTACAACCCGTCATAGGCCAACACCTAGATAATGACGGACCCCGCAACAAGGCAGGAGTACAAAGGAAAACGAAGAAAGCCTAAATCGAAGGATGAGCAGAAAACCTACTAGATAAGGTAAAGCCCTAAAGAGAAGAACCAAACCTTTCGCGACGACCGGTGTCGAGATCAGAAGCACAACGAATCTGAAACAGGAAACGTTTCCCACTATGAACGGACGTCAACACCCGAGTGCACCACGAACAAGTCCGAAAAACAGCCAAGCAACGAGATGGGCTAGGCCCAGGAAGTGGATCAGGCCCAAAATATGGGCCAGAACCAACTAATCAGACCCAGCCCAAAGGCCCGGCCCACCGGACCCCAGGCCCACCAGATGAACCGGCCCGGCCCAACAGCAGGACCCGGCCCAACAACAGAACCCGGCCCACCCAAGAAGAAGCCCTAACCGAACCTGCAAGAAGCCGAAGCAGCCGCCATCGCTCCCAACTTGCTTCGTCACCCGAACCAGCCACCCCGTGTTCCCGACTCCGACGACCGAGTTCGACACCGGCGAGGCTCAGGCTCAGAAAGCAAGCGAAGCCGGCCCACGGAGGAAGAACGACCACCACACCACGTCGCCTTCGCCACACCGGCCCGAGGGACCTCCGGTTCAGAACGCCGGAAAGCTGCTCCAGCAGAAACAAAACAACAGCGACCACACAGGCAGGCCGACTCCTCCGGCGGGTTCAGCAGCAACACCGCACACAACCCACCACCGAAGCAGATCTGGGACTCCGCACCTGAGCTTGAGCCTGCGTCACCGTCGTGGATGTCGAGGGACACGAGCAACCGAGCAGATCTGAACAAGCATCTGCCGGAAAAGAAGTGAATCTGGCCGAGAAGATCCCGATCCACCAGCAACCGAAGCCGAGGACGAGTAGCAACAGCTTCGAGTTTGGAAGCAAAGCCACCGGAGAAACCCAGGCAAGAACCAGCCGAAGAACGGGGAGACGACACGCCGGAGGGGAGGCAAACCTCACGACCAGGACGAGCTCCGACCAAGCACAGAGGAAAGAACAGAAGGAGAAGAAGAAAGAGTAGGGAGGGGAGTGAGGAAACGACACCACCGGCAACGACCAAGGCCAGAGAGCCTGGCGTCGCCGACGGTGTGTGAAGATGGCGGCTAGGGTTACCCTTGGGCGCGAGTTTCAAGTCAGAGGAAAACCTTAATCTTTCCCCTTTAACTTGTAGCTTTGCTTGGATGTTGGCCACGCTTGCATTAGACATTTATTACCCCATTCTTGATTCGTTGATATGGTTGCTCAAGTGTTCGATAAAATGTCTAAAAGGGGATTTGCATACTCCATACCGTTGGCTTTACATATTCAGCTCAATGACAGAGCCAAAGCCACTATTAGTTTTTCTTTTCTTTTCCCGTAACAATATATAGAGAAAAATAAAAAATAGACATTTACATCACATAAAAAGACGACAAATAACTATTTATAATAAATCGTGACGTCAATAAAAACCTTTTAGTCGTCAATATCATAAAAATATCTATAGATGTATATAATTATAGGGTTAAGTATTGAAACTTACTCTTAAGTATTGGTCACGAACACTATACTACCCACATTTTCAAAATGAACACTACACTACCTTTAGTATTGGTCACGCGATTTTGTTAGTAAAAATAGACGGAATTTTCCATTCCGTTAGTCATATGACCTCAAGTGTCATATAATGGATGGTAAAATGATGTTTCCCCTTAATTATATGACCTCTACACATTTTATAAGGAACATTACCATTGTTCCTTATAAAATGTATAGAGGTCAAATACTTAAGGGCAAAAAACCGTCATTTTACCATCCATTATATGACACTTGAGATCATATGACTAACGGAATGGAAAATTCCGTCCATTTTTAGTAACAAAATTATGTGACCAATACTTAAGGGTAGTGTAATGTTCATTTTGAAAATGTGGGTAGTGTAGTGTTCGTGCCCAATACTTAAGAGTAAGTTTCAATATTTAACCCATAATTATACTATGATTCATCCATTTGTCTCTCAAATCTCTATATTTGCAATAATGTCAGGATTCAACGGCCTGAAAATTGTTTTGATTTGTTGAATAAATAATATATTTGATCTAAATATTAAACGAGACGGTTCACGAGGGTTGAAAAGTGCAACTCAGGCTCGGCTTATTTGTTAAACAAATCCGATCTTGAACTCGGGTTCGGCTTATTTATTAAACAAATATATGTACACATGTATGAAGTGGGAAAAAAAGGAAAATCTAGATTTAGTTGTAGTAGATTAGTTGGGCTGGGAAGATTTTTTTTTGAAACGGTAAACAGAGATTTTCATTAATACCAAAAGGTAATCAGGTAATACCAAAAGGTAATCAAGTAGGGCGAGGCGTAACCGCCCCGGGTTCCAGATGTATGTCCGGGCCAACCGTAGCAAGCCCGTGTTGGGTCTCGAGGTAGGGTTGGAGATGAACCAACTCGCAGCGGAAAATCAATGAAAACCAAGAGACGATTAAAACCATGAAACAACTAACAAAGAATGGATTCGCAAGAGAAAAATTCAGCACTAGTTCTTACCAAAACAAGAACACCGGTTAACGAATGATTGGCTTGAGTCTCCAAGACGCCTACGTATCCACATGGGAATCAAAGCCACGTAGTTCTTCTCTTTGAGGACTCAAGAACACAAACATGGAGGTGGAAACTAGCCAAACCCGAAATGGCCATGGAAGAGGGAGAGAAAATGTGTTTCCTATTCTTGTCTTGTGTTTGTTATGTTGAAAAAAGATGACTTAAACATAACAAAACTCATACTTGTCCAACTAAAGGCATGGGACAAGTATGGTGTCAAGTAAGGTGTAAATAGGACAAAGTATGGCAAGACAAGATTGGGTTAGGTGGTGAATCACCAACACCTTAATCTTTGTCTTGCTTACTTAGTACTAATTAATCAAGACTTGATTAATTAGTTCCATGGGCCTTGGTTGCATGGGCCTTTCATGGGCCTCTTGGAACATGGCCCGTGGCCATTTCCAACGAGGTCCCGTGATTCGCTCATCGCCTCCAAGCCTTCCATACCGGAAATGTCCAACATTATCCGACGCGATCAATCCCAAGACTCCAAGCCTTGTCTCGATCCGTAAAGTCCTATTCACTTACGGGCACATGACCCAAAACCTAGTTTTGGTCATGTCCCGAGACAACTCCCTTTTGGTTATTCTCCATAAATGTGTCAATGAGTTTCATCCTCCGGTGTGACCCTTAGGTTTATGCATGTCAATAGATCAACGTAAAATCCCATTTTACTTGATCCTATTTAAGTGGCAACTAACGAGACTTTAGTATTGCCTGACACTACATAACGAATCGACCCTGTCGATTCTAACCTTTCCGTCGTCCCTGTCATTATCCTTTTATCTCCGATATCCTGATTGAGATAAGGCATAGAGCCGTCATCCTTATTATTCTCAATCACTGTTCCTTGATATGTGAGATGACTGAAGATATGATACCCAGTATCATGTGCATGGCCATGCTATTCTTCCAGTCACTCTCGATCAAGTGGCCGAGAACCGATATCTTTCCCATACCTTAGTATGAGGGATAAATCCCTTAGCCGTCTTTCGTGTCACTCATGTAGCTCGTCCCCAAGCCAATCCTGGCCGTTATGGAAGCCCTGTTACGGACAACGTTAGGCTCAGGTCAAACTCAGTTGTTGACTACATAGCGATCACAAAGACTCCTTGGTCTAAGGATACATGACAAGCTACAACACTGAATATGTTCATGACTTAATCTATGGCACATATTCAGGGCGGGTCGTCCAATATCATGTCCCACATGATATCTATGATCAGACTCCGGAATTCCATTCCAATGACTAACAGAACGTAAGCCATAAAGAGCCATCTTTCATACTAGTCGCTTCTAGTGAAGCTTTGTTGACTAGGGACCCATCGAGTGTGATCTATCTCGATCTATGGTTCTATTCGCATGGTGGGCATAGATCAGAGCACACATCGATATATTACTCCAACACATAAGTAATATAAAGCCGCTTTAATTTTATTGCTAACGATGATATATACATTTGGACATTTAGGATTGAACTACGGGCACTAAGACTAACAGCCCGGCGCTCATGGACCCATAAAAGTAGACCACTTTGTATCGTGGTCACAAAACTAAGCCAACTCCTTACAAACGTCCCAATTATTCGGCCTAAAACAGCTATCATCTCAAAACAACGAGACTTGAAATGAAAGACCCTAAACAACAAAATGTCTAAACAACAACTTATTCGACCTAAGACAGAATAGAAAAGTAGCACACGATCGAAAGAACAAGCTACCAAGTCGGCGAAACCAGATCTTCTAGGCCCCGTGCCATTGGAGCGATCTGATGTCGGCCAATCTTCGTCTTGAGTCACCCGGATCTTTCGAAGTAGTGCGGGAGGCGAGAGCAACGAGTCGATCCGCCACGGTTTGTCCGAGATCGAGGGTCCCGACTTCGGGTGTCGTGGAGTCAGACCCCGATCTATCGTCCTTCCTCCGGATCCCAGATCCATCTAGGGAGCAGCAGGCCCCTGCCGGCGAGGGGTGACCCTGGGGCGGTAGGCCGCTGTAGATGGAGGGCGGCGCTTGGAGCCCGTCTTCCATAGAACGGCAGGGGGCCACGGTGGCTACTGGCTCGAGGGCGGGGCCGGTCCGGCGATGCTGGAACGGTAGCGCGAGACGAGGGAGAGACTGTGGCACGGCTTGAACGTTGGACAGCGACCTGTGAGGGTAGACCGGCTGCAAAAAAAAAAAGACAAAAACAATAAAGTAAAACCCATAAATGGGTAGAGTGTACCCATAAATGGGTGTGTGGAGCGCCTTCAAGAGAATCAATGGTGGAGCAAGGAAGGAGAAGGAGAAGGGGTAGGAGGGGAGGAGGCTGCGCAGAGAGCGCAGCCCCTTAGGGTTTTTCAGAAAATTGCATTTGGGTTCTTTGTAGTTGGGCTGAGAAGATTATATAGCCTAAAAAGCTACAAAAATAGGAAATTTGAAGACATATATGAACTATCTGAAACTTGTAATAACTTTAGTAATTAGAAGCTGAGCAATGGACAATGAAAAATGAAATGAGAACACAAAAGGTAAGCACTCAACCTTAACTACGCCTCTTTGATATGCTCTACAGTTGCAGAGCTTGATCTCATGGGTTGGCCTACATTTGAAGTTATGCGAATCACGAACTAATATCTAGCAAACAAATTAAATCCTAGAATAAAAAAACATGCTAAGAGCTGCCACAGTCCATGGACTGGGAGCCGGCGGGGAGATAAAAGGAAGAGAGAGAACACATAAAGTAAAAGAGAAAAAATATGGGGAGAGCTGGCGAGGAGCTTATAGTCGGCACTCAACGCCAGCGTTAAGTGTTTTTTTTTTACCTTTTTGTTTTTTTTAATTCTTTTTTTATTCATTCTATTTTATACCAATTCTTTTTATATAAATTCTTTTAAAACATTATTTTTAAAAATTCTTTTGTTATATAACTTTTTCTTAATTTTTTAATTTAAATTATTTCTTATATAAATTATTTTTAATACATTCTTTTTAAAAATTCTTTTGTTATATAAATTTTTCTTAATTTTTTTATTTAAATTTTTTCTTATATAAATTCTTTTTAATACATTCTTTTTAAACATTCTTTTGTTATATAACTTTTTCTTAATTTTTGTATATAAATTCTTTCTTATAAAACTATTTTTAATACATTATTTTTTAAAAATTATTTTGTTATTTAAATAGTTTTTAAATTTTCTTATTTTGAGAATATTTTATTCATACCGCTGACGGCTTCTCGTCAGCAAAAAGTCATCCACTGTAGGCTGCTGGCGTTTCCCGCTGGCGAGGAGACAAAAAATATATTATTTTAATCCTCCCCGTCGACACTCCCCGCCAGCAGCCAGCTGTATGGTTGTGGATGCTCTAATAAGTTGTCCTTAAAGACTGTTATTAATTACCTGTTGACAGACTGGCGGAGCAAATGGGGAGGTCCCAATCCACAAACCCTGTTGAGCTCATCAACAGCTCATCAACTTTCTATGAATCACAAAAGATTCCTCAGCGGATCTATTGTAAGTTGTGACATGATCAACCCTGGAAAAGGAAGCCATGTTTCGGACTCAGCCGTGGAACCTGAGGAAAACAAATACCTTAACAACCCGAAAATTATAGATTCTTACTGTCGACGTCGTTTGTTTCCTGTTCGCACTACTGGAGAATGCGGCCGTTGACTTGTTAATGGAAAGCTCGAGCCATGAGAGAACGAACTCGTTGCCCGTCCAGTTGTGGAAATACTGCATAACACACATGCAATGAGATAAAGTCAGATCATTTCAGTCAATCTGAATTCAGACTACATAAACAATGATCCTATCTATATGTGAACTATATTTGTGACAAACCTCATGGCCAATATTGCAGCATAATCTGCATCAGTAGCAGTTTGAGGAGAGGCCAAAACAAGTTTGGAATTGAAAATCTATACACAGGAAATTCAACAGTAACATAAAACAATAAACAGTACATAGGAATTATGATGAACCTAATATATTCGACTGCATACATTAAACTCTTGTTCTCCATGGCTCCCCTGATAAACAATTTAAAGAAATAATAATATTAGAAAATTAGAAGTCAATGCATCAAAGGACATTTCTGATAAATAAAAAACTTAACAAAATCCTATTATTGAACAATTATATTTACTATATTAATCCAAGGGTAAACTATAAATACATACCCCAAACTTGTCACGATTAACTGATACCTACCCCAATCTTTTTTTATAACCAATACATACTCAAATGTTCCCGAAATATAACCGATAGCCCATTCCGTTAGCCTTCCGTCAGTGAAATGCTCACGTGATGCGCACATGGTCGACCAACTTTCAAAATATGGCCAAAATGCCCTTGTATCCTTTCTTCAACATTTGAGTATGTATTGGTTATAAAAAAGATTGGGGTAGGTATCAGTTAATCGTGACAAGTTTGGGGTATGTATTTGTAGTTTACCCTTAATCCAATAAGAGAACAGCTTATTTTGTTCGCTCAGCTCTACAACTGCCTAATGGGTTACACCAGGGCCGGCTCAAGCTTTAAGCGAGTTAAGCAACTGCTTAAGGCCTCAGATTGAAACTAGAAAAAATCCATTATTGAATATAGATTTTTATGATCAGAGTAAAAAAAAATGTGAAGCAAACGTACGGGAAATCCAATAAGTGCTGATTTGATATATCATACTTCTTTGATACTTTATAAATAAAGTTTTTAGACATTCAAATGTAGATATGTATCTAAAGATGAGTCTTCAAGAATATCAATATTGTCCTATTGGAAGAGAAACATGACATAATTAATAACTTGTAATAAAATGTCCTAACTTTGTACCAAAATGTTTAGTAAAAAATAGGATCATTTATCGAAGAATAATCTATGGAATTAATGGACTAGACGCATGAGTCTCGTTGGGTTTAACAATATTGAAACTCGGGGGTTCTAATATACATTACAAACGGTAAAGGTTGTGTACGAAACCAAGACTAACTTGACTAACATACAAGTCAAAATAAAAAGAAACCCTTTAAAAATTAATGCAATAAGTATGTAAGTTTCATTTCATGATTAAAGAATACAAATAGTATAGATGACTTTATATACCTATCATATGGAGTTGTATTGACCAGACTCTAGAGAAAATGATTTACTCATAAAAGATTGAGATGCTTATCAATAATGGACATAGAGATGCACAACGGAGAGTCCATACTACAGAGAAATTATTACATAGGAAATAGAGATGCTCAACAAATAGGAAAGACCAAAAGGCTTGAACATGAACGATTATTTGTTTGTGATTTCTTAGTCACAAATCAAAAGGATCAATAGGCACGAGTTTGTTTATAAGCTTCTTTAAGTTTTAAAGAGCAACAATAGTTAAATGAACTTGTACATATATCATGAGGTAACCGAGATAATGTGTTGGCTTTATCATATTTTGTTTGTGTTGGTTAACTAGTGGGTTTCGATACCGAATGTCCTTAGTGCTAGAAAATTCTCACCTAGATACTACCTTGCGTCGTTAATGTTGGTTCTGACGGTTTTCTTATCTTTGGTTATATATGATTAATACTAGTTAGAGTCTAGAAGATGATGATAGTAAATATCTATACACGAGTTCACATATAAGCTAGCATAATTTTGTGTAATTTTCAAGAACTATCTGAACTTGACATAAAAATTTATTGAATATTTGAGTTTTTTTATATATAGAATTCTAGACATTAAATCCCATCCATCGAGAGTGTCTTGTTAGAAATTAATCTTTGTCACTTATTTTAGATTTTTTAGTGTTATAAATAGACGTTGATTCTTATTTTCTCAATATGATCTAGTATAATACTTTTATGAACAAATTTACTTATTTTCTTATTGTAATTTTTCATAGGAAAAAAAGGCATCAATCAAATTCTCGTTAAGGCCCCAAATATCATTGGGCCGACCCCTGGGTTACACCTTGGCTAATGGCCAAAGACCAATCAAGTTAACCATTGGAAGAAGAAGTAGCATTGGTAAAAGACAACTTACATGTTGAAATCTGGTACGACGACGATATTAAAGAGATCCAAATCATACCCAAGGCCAAAAACCTGTTCACAAGAGCATATTGTTGCATATAAGATTTCAAAATCAAGATCAACAAAATTACTTTGAGAGACAAGCATATTTCAGGACAAAAGTTAATAGACTAACGTCCTCATCCCATTTCATAGCTGCCTCAAGTGAGTACATTGCATGAACTGTCTTGGGCAAGTCCTCTGCTGGGTCCAAATTCTTAGAGTGACCTTCCGACCAGAAGATGTTGGGATGGTCATACATAAACAGTTGGCCATTGTATCTTACACAATTTGAAAATGCTACTCAAAATTTCCATAAGAGAAATTGGAAAAGAGAGGGTGTAAACATACCCTGTATCATAGAAAGGGTACAAACTGTCAGTAGTCAATGCAAGGCTATATGTTTCAATCATTGTTAAGCTACAAACCTTAGTGTACAACTTCTGTGCCTCCTTGTAGTCCTTGAGTTTCAGCTTGAATGCTGCATTGTTAAGGTTACAAGTTACTTTAAGAACCTTGGCCAGCTGCTTCTCTTCATCGCTAAAGGAAGAATCATACTCAATCAGCTTCACAGCCTGTCCCCAAAATCAGAGATCGATTTTATTGATCTATTGCTCTAACCAACAAGTATGCAAAAACAGGCACATTTTTTTCCTCTTCATTTTACTAAGATCTAAAAGCCAAAAGCACAATATAGTTAGAACTATCATGTACGAACAAGACAATCTCACTCGGTACCTAACAACCAACATTTCAAGATTGCATGAAACAGTAGCCAATGTTGAACATAAACACCCGATTGCCTAATGTTAGCAAGTTCATCAAGCAATTGAAATTTTGAAAAGTAAGACACAAGCATAGCCTCCACGGGAACATTTGCCTTTCCAGCATAGAAGGTTTTAGCTCGGACCACATCAAGCATAGTCACACCAAATAGCTTCTTCTCATCATAGGTCCCGGTCTTCTTAAAAACCTTCTTCTCATCCCTTAATCTCATGTTCTGACATCGAGAAACACCAATCAGCCTAATCAACCTTAGCTAACTACAGGAGGAATCATCAATTCCTCAACCTTCACATTGAATTATCAAAAAACTAATCACCCATAAACGGAATCAAAACTCACTACTTGTTTTAACAAAATACATATGATCGAATGGAATTTCATAAACCTTTGACAATTAAACTACACTACATAATACTCAAATATACCATGAGACATCATGAGGAAAATTATAAAACAATATTTGGAAGCAACATCATGAATCCATGAATTTATTCTTCATGACAGCACAGAATCAATACTCCTACACACATAAATCAAACCAATTCCTACCAAAAAAAAAATCAGACCAATTTGACATCAACCCAATAGTGCATCACCAAATATTTTAGGGTAAAATTCATCTCACTACCCTAAAAATAGTTAAATTGCATCTCACTACCCTAAAATAGTTAAGTGGCACCTCACTACCCTAAAAATTCTTAAATTTCATCTCACTACCCTAAAAATAGTTTGTGGCATCTCACTACCCTAACTATGCATTTTTGTTGCAGTTTAGTACCCGCCGTCAACTTGACATCAATTTTTGGATGGAAAATGGTCATGTGTCTAGCACATGACCCTAACTTTTTTAAAAATGACAAAACTACCCTTTTCTTTCAGCTCCCAAAAATCAGAAAAGGGGCTGAGTAAGAGAAAATGGGGGCTGAAATAAAAGGGTAATTATGTCATTTTTAACAAAGTTAGGGTTATGTTCCAGGAACATGACCATTTTCCATCCAAAAATGAATGTCAACTTGACGGCAGATACTAAACTGCAACAAAAATGCATAGTTAGGGTAGTGAGGTGGCACAAATTATTTTTAGGGTAGTGAGATGAAATTTAAGAATTTTTAGGGTAGTGGGGTGCCACTTAACTATTTTAGGATAGTGAGATGCAATTTAACTATTTTTAGGGTTGTGAGATGGAATTTACCCTTGAAAAAACAAATTTTCAGAGAGAAATCGCTGAAGCACACATTTCCTATTTGTGCATAATCAAGCAAAAAGACCCCAAACTCAAAACATAGCACCAATTAAACACTAACACAAGTATTAAATATTACAGAATGGGTTTAAGATCAAATAACCAGAGGAAAGTCATACAAACATTTTATGCAAAATGGTTTCAGCAAAAGCACATCTGGGGAAAGAAAAGAACACGAAAAACTTAACTAGCAAGAATGTCGAGGAACGTCGACGGCGTTGCCGCAAACCGCCAAAGCCAGCCCTGGGAGGCGCGTGACCAGGCAATTTTATTTCGCTATTTATTAAAAGTGATAACTTCATAAAACAACTATTGTTCGACTTTCGCGTGGCACACCAAATCAGTGGATTATGATTTAGTCATGCGTGACACACAAAAAAAACAACGATTCGTCAAAATTGTCACGACAGATTACGGTTTTTGAGAAAGAATTCACCCAACGATATGATAGGGCCGATAATATAGTTTACAATTATATTGTGAAAACAAAAGTCGAACAATAGTTGTTTTGTGGAGTTATCCCTTATTAAAATTACAATTGGATCTGATATTTATCTGATTAATCATCTTCTTTATCGCGTCGCAAGGTTCGAAGGGTGACGTGGAAATAATTTAAAAAAAACGAAAAACTTCTTCATTCCATTGACACGTTGATTACATGCTTACACGATAGAGGTAAAGATAGTAAAACAGTAAAAACAAAACGCCACCAGATCTGTAAAAGTAAAAACGGCCACCGGAGTTCAAATATTCTCGCGGCGGCGGTTGTGAAGATCGCTGATCCCTCCCGCGTAGCATTGCCACTTCTCGTTCCAGGGCACCACTAGGCCTCAGATCGAAAAAATCTCATAAAATTAAATAATCAGTCGTGTTTAAGGACTTGGATCGAAAAAGACCCCCAAATCTATGGATTTGTTACTATTTGATTAAATTTTATTAAACGAAAGTATTAGACTTTTAATTTTGAAAATAAATTCTATCACTAATTGTTCAAATTTGTGTGTTTAGAAAAATAAAATCTAAACCAAAAGGAAAGAAATTTTTCTTGATTGTTGAACGTTCTAATAAGTCTATCAGTCTATGGATTTTTATTAGTGAAAACTATCGTTAACGAAACAAAACATGCAAGTTCAATTTACCAATGATGAATGAACTAAAAATATGGATCAAACAAAAGAAGGAACAAAACCAAAGAAAGAAGCGTGAATACTTATATATACACCCTATAGTATTTGTTTGAGAAATGACAATCAATTTATCAACTTTATTACGGAAATGCTTAAACCAAAATAATATGAAAGTGTAAGTTGTCACGAGAAAGAGAAACCCTCTCAAAATTATTGTAAAAGAGATATTACGAAAGTTCTATTTCACGATTATCCAAGATAATAAGTATAGTTGACTTTATATACATATCACATAAAGTTGTATTGTCTACCCTGTAGGAAAATGATTTACTCATTCGAGATGGAGATGATTCCCAATCGTTGACATGAAAATGCTCAACGGAGAGCAAAGACCAAAGACCATGAATATGAATGATGATTTATTTATGATTCTTAGTCCGAAATCAAAAGGATCAATAAACCTGAGTTCGTTTATAAGCGTCTTTAATCTTTCGAGAGCAACAACAATTAAATGAAGTTGAACATGTATCCTGAGATAACCAAGAAAATGTGTTGGGCTTGTCCATTTTTTCACGGTTAAACGGTGGGTTTCAATACCAAATGCCCTTAGCTCTTGAAAATTCTAACGTACGTACTACCTTGCACCGTTATTCTAAGTTCTGGCGGATTTCTTATTTATTTATTTTTTTATATTTGATTGATCATAGTTAAAACTCATATTTAGTATTTAAAAATTATTTCAAGTTTGGAAATTTCTAGAAAATAATGACAATAGCTAGTCATATACGACGTCACATATATTTTACATAAGTTAGTGCAATTTGCTAGATATATCTTAAACCTACCACATCCGAATATTACATGGATATATCTTATGTAAGGATAAATGTGAATTATTAAATATTTGGAGTTTTATATAGAATTATAGACGGTAAATCTTATCCATCGAATGTGTCTTGTTAGATTCTAATATCCTTCATCCATTTTATAATTTTTAGTGTTATAAATAGATGTTGAATCTCATTTGTGCAATATCATTTAGTATAATTTTTTTATATGAGAAAATTTACTTATTTTTCTATTATATTATTTCATAAGAAAAAAAGTTATTGATCAAATTCCCATTTTAGGCCCAATGATTGTGACTGTGAACTGGACTCCGTCAATTGAGACTTCTCTACGTGTTCGTCCCTGGCATGGACCGGTTGAGCTAGATTAACATTGTGGAATCGCTTCTTCCCATTCACGGCTCTAAACTTCCACAAACACTGAATACTAGCCTACACGATATCCACTCCGACCGCATCTATTAAGAAATAAAGTCCAGCCCATTATGTCAAGCCTTCCATGACTATGTCAAGTCTGCATGTATTTCACTCCAACGCCATCGTACCCACCAGAGGGTTCCAGATCTGTGCCATTGATCATCTCTGCGTCAATGAACAACCAAAATCTACGGGTTTAACAATGCATCATCTCTCTCTCTTTCACTCTCCTTCAACCTATCCCTCTCTGTAGTTGCTATCCATCCCTGTATTTGCTCCCTTTTATATAGGAGGATCGCCAAAGCGCCAAAAAAACAAAATCGCCTAACAAAATCTAGCGCTCGTTCTGTTATGAGGTCACATCACAACACATACATCCCATAGACCCACACCAGTTTTTTGAATTTACTTCGAGGATCAAGTGGTCAACGACCTGAGGACTCACCAAATTGCTCTGCTCCCTTTTGTATAGGAGGATCGCTAGAGCGCCAAAAATCAAAATCGACATTAGCCCTAACGAAATCTAGCGCTCGTTCTGTTTTGACGTCACATAACACACATGCATCCCACACCGGTTTTTTTAATTTACTTCGGGAGTCAAGTGGTGAACGACCAGAGGACTCACCAAATGACTCACCATTGTAGCTTTCTGGACAAGTCAATCCGAGACTCATCAATTCAGGAACGGGATACATGTAGGGACGGATACAGAGTAAACATATGGGTAAGTCATAAGTGTAATAGCTAGATTTTCATTGCCGACCTGGTTTCGAATCTCACTCTAGAACACCTTAAAATTTTCTCTGTACAATGGTTGTAATGTAACAAATAAGTTTCTGATGCTATAAATGACCCTACTTATTTCCAAATTCTTTGTTATTATATCTATAAAGACATGCATTTAAATATCCGTAAATATAATGGAGCTTACCTCTATAATCACATTTTAGAACATAATTGTAGCGTTTTATTTATCAGCAGATTTTTTTATAAAGTCTGACAGCTTCGAATTGAAGCCGAAGGTGATGGGCAAGCCCACATAACAAACCAAGTATTGGCCAACGGCACAGTTACAAACCAATGGAATCCCAACAAGAGGAAACCAAAACTAACAAATGGTCTAAGAACCCGATATTACAATCAGCAAACATAAACAAACAACCCAGGGGCAAGCCCAACAAACCACAACCTAGGCCCAACCAGGGGCAAACTAAACAGAGGCAACCAGACCCAAATACAACAAAACAGAACCCTAAAAAAATAACCCAAAATATGATATTCCCGGCCTCGAGCCCTGCGCGCACCAGAAGCCAGTCTGAACCCGTTCGGAAACCTAGCAGCTCCATGCGTCGAACACGTCCGGTCACCACCGACCGGACCTAAACCCACAACTGACGCGAGGTGAAGAGGAGTAGACGAAAGAAATATGACCAGCACCCCCAACCAAATCACTGAGTCGCACCCACAACCAAATACTCTACCCCACACTTCACCCAAATCCAAGCTATCTGCCTCAAATAAAAAACGATCTTCCTCCACCCAAGAACACCAACCTATTGCCTATAATCCGGAAAGAGAGGATACCAGGACAAATCTACCCCTCCCCCAGACGAATCAGATCAAGACCCCCAAATCCCTACCCACAAATCTTCCACCCGCCGTTAGGCCTAACCCCAACCATGGCCAACACTAATAGTTGAGCCTCGTACACAGAAGTAGACGAAGGAAGGAAGAAGGGAGTAGATGAAAAGGAGGGGTGAACTGATCGAAAGGGGGAAAGGGGGAGAAATGAAAACCAGACCTGAAACTCTCAGATCTCATAGAGATCCCAACGGTGGCCAACATCCACTGACGACGATGGGGAGCTGCTCCGGAGAACGGATCTGGACAACCAAGCATATCCGAGGCGCAAGAACGTCGGAGACCCAACCACCAGACGCAGAGAGGAGAGGATTCGAGGTCCGGTGACCATGTCCCGATCAACGGCGAGCTTGGGGTGTCGGTCACAAGCAGGTGCACAGAAGAGGGGAAAGAAGGGAGAAAAAAGGAGAGAAGAAGGAACTCGAGCAAAGGGGAGAGAGGGGCGCACGCACAGGTCCCCACCGACGACATCCAAGGCCGAACGCCGCCGACAGAGAAGGGGAATCGGAGGCGACGGCTAGGGTTTGGGGAAAGAGAGGTCGAAAGTCAGCATCTCGGGTTTTTTCTCTCTCTCTCTTAGATACCGAATATGTAGTTGGAAGTCTCTTTTACTCCATTAAGAATATATACAAAAAAAAGTCATATTACTTAGTGTTTACCCGTAATTAAACTGAGTATATAACTGAGTAATATACTCAGTTGGGATAATTCCACTTCAGTACCCTAAATCTTTCATATTTCATTTAGAGTACCCTAAATCTTTTTTGTGTCATCTCAGTACCTTAAATCTTTCATATTTCATATAGAGTATCCTAAATCTTTTTTGTGTCACCTCAGTACCCTAAACTTTTATTAATTCCATTTTAGTACCCTAAGCTTTCATTAATTTCATTGTAGTACCCACCGTTAACTTTACAATAATTTTGGTTGTTGGTGAGGGGTAGTATGGTCATTTTACCTGTTTTGGATGGAAAATCATATGTAAAGTTAACGGTGGGTACTAAAATGGAATTAATGAAAGTTTAGGGTACCGAGGTGACACAAAAAAGATTTAGGGTACTCTAAATGAATTAATGAAAGTTTATGGTACTGATGTGACACAAAAAACATTTAGAATACTCTAAATAAAATATGAAAGATTTATGGTGCTGAGGTGGAATTATCCATACTCAGCTTAATTACTGGTAAACACTAAGTAATATGACTTTTATATGTGTTCTTAATGGAGTAATGCAGATGACACAGTACATGTTTTGTCTGTGCACAGCATTGAAACCAGGGGTAAAACTGGAAATTCAGCACAAGACCAGTCAAAGCCGTCAGTCTTGGAGACCAAGAAACCAATACAACCACGCTCTAACCAAGCGCGTCCATAACGTCAACAACCACGTCATCATATATGCCCAACAACAGATGTACCTATGTTTGTGGGACCCCATCGCCTTAGAAGACCTCCTCCAGCCACGTAAGCAGAAAGTGGGTCCCATCCAATAACCTCCATAAAAAAGCCAGCTTTGCCTTTCGTGAATCAGCAAAAGCAATCGAACCCTAAAATCGATCCTTTCCTCCTCGCCGGTTTCTGCTCGGAACCCTAATAATGGGTTCAGAACCGTTGCTCCACGGCCACAATGCCGTCTCCGCCGCGCCTCACCAACCCCAACCCGCTCTCTCCGGTAACCCCGCCTCGGGAAAACCCGTCTCCGGCGTTTCTGCGCCGTCGAAGGACCGGCGCACGGCGGTCAACGGCAAGGACCACCACAAAAAAGTCAACGGCCGGGACGGGCGGATCCGCCTTCCGGCGCTCTGCGCCGCCCGCATTTTCCAGCTGACCCGCGAGCTCGGCCACCGCTCCCACGGCCAGACCGTCGAGTGGCTGCTCCGGCAGGCGGAGCCGCCGATCACCGCCGCCACCGGCTCCGGGAACTTCCACTCGTTCTCCATCTCCCCTTCCTGTTCCAACTCGACGGCCACTGCTCCGCCTCCCGCCGGCCACGTGTTGGTCCCCACGATGGTTCCCATGGTGGCGCCGCCGCCGCCGAGTTGGACGCTCGACCTGCGCCAGCCGACGGGACTCGAGTACACCGACAACGGGTTCCAACACAACCCATTCATGGCCCTGTTCCTGCAGGCGGCGGCGGACGAGGCGGCGGAGAAGGTTGTGCTCCGGGAACAGTAAATATCAGATAGATGAAACATTTTGGGTGTGATTTTTTTGAGGCTTAGGATCGAGACAGTGTTACTATATTATGTACTTATGTTCTCATGATCTTCAAGCCATGTTTCACTTTTGGGGGTTTCTGGTTTTTCTTTTTTGGTGGGTTT
Organism: Erodium maritimum; assembly: GCA_963921825.1. Classification (NCBI taxonomy): domain Eukaryota; kingdom Viridiplantae; phylum Streptophyta; class Magnoliopsida; order Geraniales; family Geraniaceae; genus Erodium; species Erodium maritimum. The sequence continues at coordinate 71,826,938 of OY997594.1, forward strand.
CATGAGAACTGAAAGAAATGGAAGTGAAGGAGATGTAAATGGTCTTTTGTGGCAACAATGAAAAGGAGACATCATAGTACTAAGTTTATATGTAAAGCATCTTTGGACTCACCATTGTTGTTGTGTCCCTGTTTATTTGAATTTGTGTAATGAAATTAGCTTTCTATAATTATAAGAATGTGCTGTGACTATTAGGAATCAAAAAGACTTGACTGTAAAAAGATTTGTATAATGTGTTGCTGTGCAGCCTCTAAGACGCTCCTCAGGGGAAATAGCCAACCGTCTGCGATTAACCTGGCGGTTAGCTTTGTTTTTCCCCCAAAACGCCGGGCTTTCCACGAGCAATATCGCTTGGCGTATAGCGAATAGAGAGAAACGCCAAATCGCCCCCAAATCACCTTTACCCCGATCAACGCCACCACTTTAAGTGCTCTAATGCTTGTTTCCAAACATCCACCACTTCTTCTTCTTCCTAAATTCATATGAAGGCATATCTGAAACACAGTACAACAAATGACTATAGTCAAGCTCCCCCTTTCCCCTTGTTTTATAGGATTTCGTTTTTTCAACACTTATTTGCCACAAGAAGTAAAAAACAGTGGGTGAAGAAGTTACCTCCTTGAGGATAGATTGAGTTGTAATGAACCTCTGCCCAAAAACTCAAGAAAATTACTGCAAATGTATAAGGAGAATCACTATATCAGTAGCAAATTTTTACCCAGATGACAGTATCGGACAATTTAAAGAATTTAATTTACGAGCAACAGAAACTAAGATTCCACCTCGCTTGGACTTCTGTGTATTGGGTAGAATCTCGATGTAGCATGTATCCTTAAAAGATGTAATAACAAATATTTTCACGCCGTACTGTCAAAAATATAAACCGAGAGACAGTATTAGAGAAAGATAAAAATGTAAGCACAAACTCACTGTAGACCGAGAATGTATTAACTGTGCATTAAAATACCTTGCATTCATTATCTCTCTAGTCAAATTTTACAAAATCTAGATATAAATCTCCTTAAATTATTACTCTCCACTCCCCACAGTACTATATGATTATGTGTAACACTAACCGCAATAGTTAACTTTGATAAATTGGTTCCTTCAAATTCAAGCAGTCACTCAAATATTCAGATAAACATAAGTATACTAAGATTCGCCACAAAACAATTTTTAACATTTGTAACTATTCTCAAGACCAAGAAATAGAAGAATATTTGGATATGTGACGAAAAATATAAGATATGTTATTCTTTTTCAAAGATGGTGTCTAGTCTATAATTTATAATTTCGTACCGAATCTGCAGCAGCCTGCAGCGTGACGTGATCGCCCCACTCGCCACTTCTAATAACATTCAAGTTCAAGAAGTATGGTTACATATAGCCCGGAGACCTTAATGACAGCAAAAGCACCAAAGAAGTTATCAAATAATACCTTGACATCTTGTCCAAGTAATCATCGTATGCCATAGGCACATATCCCTCGTAACTATCAGGGTGAGATTTAAGCTGACAAAAGGAAAACCATGTAGCAAATTGGAATATTATAATGATATGTACCGTGCCAAACTTAAAGAGTTGAATCTCATTAAATCAAAATAGTAATGATATGCAAGGAAAAACAAACCTGATCCACAACTTGTCGTCTTACAAATTTGTGATGCTCAGGTGAGCGATACAATTGATCTGATAGTGCAAGAAACTGAAAACATGATGGATCAGTGTCCGGAGACATGAAGAAATGTAAAATTAGCAATCCCAGACACAGAAGAAGAAAAGGATGGAACTAAATAGCTCACCTGACAATTACCATCTCCTTGAACTTTGTGCTCAGTGAAGTCGTATATCTGCAATCTATATTACACATGCAGTTTTTAATAAATTTTAATTGCAATCTGGTAAGCGCTTGCATATGCGACCATGAATCAGTAAGCGGACTGAGTTTAGAGAATATAGATACCTGTCCAGTAACCGTTGATAATCTGAAGTAACTTCATCAGAGGAAGGCATTTCACCATTTATTCTAGGCACATGCTGCATGAAACATTTAAGAAGGGTACTTAGTGTAGAGATCATGTTAGATTTGGAGGACCAAAAACATAACATGGTTTTATGAGGGTATTAACTCTATCCTTTCCAATAATAGATAGTCGTGTCAAAGACAAATAGGACAGGTGAAGAAATGAACTTCAAACTGTATGATCGATGGGTATTAATGAAAAGCAAGATAAACTTTGACAGTAATTCAAATAGTTTAACTTACCGGAATAGGAATCATTTGGTTCAACCTCTCACCAACTTCGCCATCAGTTACATATTCATCCGTTAGCTCCAATGAATAAGAATACCCATCTGCATCACCAGGGCTAGAACATGAACTGGAGGGCGTCAAATCATCAGATTCTTGAAGGCCATATGCATGGTCTGAACATGGTAAAAGACGCATCATATAAGCAAATCAGTGAAATGGAAATGGCAAAATAATAAAATAAACAGGATGGGGCTTTCTGAAATACCTAAATGATATTTCCTTGTTGAATGATGTGACCATTCATTAGAATGGTATGATGGTTGGAAGTGGTTCTGTCCTGAATGTGAATAACCGGATCCATCTGTAATTGCAAGTTGTGAAAACCCTTCATGAAGTGTATCTTGATCTTCATGATTGCATCGTGTATCATAATGACCTCCTATATATTGTTGATGATACATATCTTGAGCATCTTGTTGAGCTGTGTCACCATAGTACCCAGAGTTATAGACTGGATCACCATCAAGAAGGCGAAGACCCCACTGAAGAACATCTAAATCTTGCTCATAGATGACCATCTCCTTTTACACAATATTTCAAACAAGAAGTATGTGCTTCGTTCACGATGGATTAATTACTGTAAGACCTGCCCAAAGACAGATTAATCATATCAGACTATAACTTCAAGTGTGGAAAGTCCCGGAGTTTAGAAGCATATCAACTTTCCTTTTTTCATATTCCCTTGTAATTGATTGTTAATGATAATTACTCTAAAATTTATTATCGTGTTTGATATATAAATTAAAAACCTCCCACCAATAAGTCATTAAAATGTGGACATCTCTCTGATGAATATTATGTATTAAATAGTAACATTTATATTTGGATTGCAAATTTGTCAACTATCAATCAACTTTGGGCATTAAATATTTAAAATTATAAAGTATGATAAAAGAAAAAAAATAACAATTTTGAACCCGCGAATAATCATTTTTTCACTGGTTTATTAAAAAATTAGACATTTCTTGCTTCTTTTGCATTAAGTCCTCTACTAAATGCATGACACTTGCAAAATACGTCGATATTTATAGTGTTTGGAATCGCATTTAAGTTATAACCACTCGTCCTTGACGTAAATTAACCCCTGAATCCACTACATATGGTAGAAGGGTAGTATATTGTATCCAACGCAGGAAACATGGTAAAAGGAGCTAAAAACAAACAAACACAAAGCAAGTCAACGGAACGGAAAAAACCAACATCCAAGACCGTGTCCCGCCCCTGGCATGCCGCAATAAGACGGCACACCGGAGACAGTGTACCTCGCCGGCCCTGGTGATCTCTATAGCTATTATTTGGACGAAAAAGCAACTACAGTGCAAATCAAACATTAGGGTGATCGTAAAATTGTAGAGTAGTTGTTTTCAAACGGGCAGTAGTGGAAAGAGCTAACAAATGAGTCAGATGTTGCATGGTTACGTTCATGTCAAAAGCATATTGATAGTTTACCCAGTTTTGTATTACTCCGAATCGATCTTTTGGGCAAATAGTATAATCTAATCTATCGTATTTATGGGGATTCTTGATCTAGCGTGTTAGACGGGAGGAGCTAATTCATGACACAAATGATTCCAAAAAAATCAAATCAGTGAAGAGATTTATCAAAAACAACCAAATAGTTTTTGACCCGTAATCTTGAAACAAGTTGCCAAGAAAATAAACATCCAAGCGCAATCCAAGAGGGAAAAAAAAACTCTGCCCATCTATTTTGACCATAGCCTATACAGAACAATACAACACCTAGAAATAGAAACCCACTTCTTCCCTAAAATCATGGGCAAATTAAAAATAAATAAAAAATCAGCTGCCCATCGAATTTGACCATATTCTCAAATTCAAGCTACGCAATTCTTCCACAAGCCGTCATGTTAGTTAATTAACATAACAGTCAAACAATTAAGCTCCAATTATCATATTCGATTCAAAGCCACGCCTATCAGCCCATCACTAAATCAATACAAATCACATCTCGTTCTAATATCACATCCTTCTCTAACCTCTTCACCAGCAATAGAAACAATCACATTGAGCACAAAGCACAAACAAAACCACAATCAAATCTCAAAACTAAGCGAAACAATTCATCAACAACAGAAACTCAATCCGCAGAACACCTCATTACCAATTCCAATCACAGAGCCAAACAATCATCAAATCAGCTGAAAAGCGAAACAATCACGTTCCTATCAAAACGAACTCACCTCGGATTGATTCAACGACAAAAGGAGAGCTCCGATTCGAAGCGCTTGCGCTCACGAACAAATACGTATAGACGAAAACGACGATGATCAAGCGAGTGGCTAGCAGTAGCGGACACGGTAGAGAAATGGAAACGTCGGGTCAAGGTCTCTCTGAAGCTGTGGCTATGGCGTGTCCGTACGGTACGGACGAGCTGAGAAATCGAGTATATGTATCTTCTTCTTCGTGGAGAAGAAGTTTATGGGACTTGATTGTTGGTTTATAAGCGGTGTGGTGGACGATTTATATTTTATTTCTATTTTAAAAAAAATGTAAATATAAATGCGTTCACGAGGATTTATTGGGTGGCTCGCTGGTGGTGAGTGGAGGGGATCGGACGGCTGAGAGTGGATGTGACGTGGATTATAATAATAGGTTTTGTGCGGTCATGCTTGCGTCATTTTGGTCCTTTTCTCTGCAGCATTCCCTAGGGACCCACCAAATGCTTGACAATTTTGTCACGATTACGATATTTTATTGTAATTAAAACTTGTTATTAGAGCATCCACAACTATACAGTTAGCTGCTGACGAGGAGTGTCGGCGGAGAGGATTAAAATAATATATTTTTTGTCTCTTCGTCAGCAGGAAACGCCACAGTTTACCGTGGATGACTTTTTGTCGACGGGAAGTCGCCGACGGTATGAATAAAATATTCTCAAAATAATGAATCAAAAAGAATTTATATAAGAATAAAGTTATACAACAAAAGAATTTTTAAAAAGAATGTATTAAAAAGAATTTATATAAAAGAATTTTAAAATAGAATGAATAAAAAAACAAAAAGGTACAAAAAACTCTTAACGCTGGCGGTGAGCGCCGGATGTAAACTCTCCACCAGCTCTCTTATTACTTTCTCTCACTTACTTTATGTGCTCTCTCTTCCTTTTGATCTCTTAGTCAACTCCCAGCCTATGACTAGGGTTGGGCAAAATAATCCACTCCGTCGGTTTCCGACCGAAACCGACCATCGTCGGTACCGGAACCGTTGGTCTGTGGTGTGTTCCTGGTTTCAAAATATGCTACCCGGAAGCATGGTGGTCAGTTGGTCGTTAGAAGGGTGCCAAACCGCCGGTCAACCGGCACCGGAGCCCCTTTTCGTCAAGACTCGAATCAGCTTCATGTCGGCGAACTGTTACAAACTTATAGCTTTTGTGTTTTCTGAAATAAAGAGGAAGAAGATGATATTAAATGTGCTATGTTTTTAACAAGTATATACTTGGGCTTGAAAGCCCAATTTACCTTAGTAGTCCATTTTCAAGACCAACCCTAATTAATCTAACTAGTCCTATATATACCAAATACTCTTCCTTCTTCATTCATTCACACAGATCTCACGCCTCCCTCAAAACAAGTTTCTCTTCTTATGTTTTCTCTCTCTCATCCCTCAATATTTAAAATTAATCATTTTTTACCAATCTCTATTCTCAGTTGCTTTGATATTTTGGTACTGGTAAATCTAAACCTATTCTTCTTCTTCTTCTTCTTCTTCTTCTTCTTCTTATTTTCTTCTCATTTATTTTCTTGTCATGTTTTTGGATCTATGATGTATGTTGTCTGAGATCTAAATACATAAATGAAGATTTCTAATTCTTCTTATTTCTGGATTTTTGATGTTCTTTAACCTAGACCTATGTAATTCAACTTAGACATAGGTGTACTCTAAGTAGTAACTTAGATTTGTGTCAATAGAAAGTACATGCAACATTTTGTATTAACAAATCGTTACTCACAAGATATCTCATCTGTTGTTAATCTGTAAAATGTATTGTGTTATTGATGTCAATTAATTATGATATATGAATGTATAAAAAGTTTTGCTTTTTGTTCATCACGTTTGAATCATGAATAATTTGAAAGTGAACCCAAAATGAACTGAAAATGAGGTTGAAGTGGGTCAAAATATAGGCCCAACTGAAAAATATGGTCGGTCCGGTTTAAACCGGTAACCGACCGATGATCAGGTGGTCGGATTTGATCTCAAATTCCTGGTGTTGGTCTAGGTCCCGGCGCGAACTTTTATCAAACCGGTAACTTCCGGTTTGGGGGTGGATAGGGGTTCATGGTCGGCTTAACCGACCATGCCCACCCCTACCCATGATTGTGGATGCTCTTACAATGACAAAAATTTATCCTTGAGGTGGCTCGACTATGCTTTCCTCTGAAAAGTTAGGGTTTTCAAGGGACATCAGTGACGGCAGTAATTCACAACAAGTCCGATAGTTATCATACGTCGAGCGACGATGGATCAAAAGCAAGGACGATTGGGGCATCATCTCCGACGTCTCCAGTCTTGTTGTTTTGGACAGTAAATCGGTCTCCCGATATTCAATCACCGATATTCGATGGAGCGTCGTTGTAGGGGAGACACGATCTGATGTTATTCTTCATCAAGACGGTGGAACAAGGAACTCCTATGACTTCTAGAAGGAAAGGGAGACGGAGGAATCAATGAAGCATGTTGGACGGCCTACGGGGTATTAATGTCCGTCGAACTCCGGTCGTGGGTCCTAGACCTTGAAAACGGAGAATAGAACAGCATCTGGTAGCGATTGCAAACTCGAGTCCGTCCTCACCCGATTGTTTATAGGGCTTTGGAGTTACCAGGGTGTTTCAGTGGGGAAAGTTCTCGCCGGAGGAGGCCAACTCGGTGAAAAATGACACGGGGGTAATGGTAGAGTTCGGGGGTAGCCTCCCGGAAGCCCCCTCGATGTCGGTGCCAAAATCTTACATGTTTCGTATGAGAGACTACTCGATCATTGTTTTGGGTGCAGTTGTGCGGGACACTTGATCACGACTTTCACCTGGAGGGGGGAAGTAGGGGCCCCTCGCTACTACCTCTGTGTCCACCGGTAGAAAGCGTCCTGGGCGAGAGGAAGAAGAGGCGGAGTCGGAAGGATCCACATGATCAGAAGGGGGTTCACTTGCAGCGGCGGGGGGCTATAAGCACCCTCGCATCGCCGAATGAGTACGAAGTGGTCTAGTGGGGGTTGACCAGCTTCACCACCCCACTGGACGTAAGGTGGTAGAGATTCCACCAATATCCGGTATGGTACTTCCTTACCTTCTCGGAGGCCAACAATCTCGCGTTTTGGAGCCTTACTTTTTATCATTACAGGGAGGACGACGTACGCTGCCAACCTAAGGGAGTATTCAACCTCGGATTCGATGTATCGGTGTTAACAGACGCTACCATAGTATCTCCCTCCGAAAATCTCAGTGAAGCGGTTCAGTGCCTTGAGCTCTTTTATTTCGTGTTACGATCCAATATTATTAGGATCATATTTTCAGTAGTTTCATTTGATGGTTTATCTATCTTTCATCATTTTATATCTATGATATACAATCGTTTCTCAGTAACAAAAAGAATTAAAAAAATATGAGGATGATTCTTTATAAACTATACATATTAATAATAATTAGGTGAAAATAAAAAATTGGAACAAAAAATTAAAATAATTCGGATATCTATCTAATTTTTAATCATAATTAATAAACGAGTTTGACGCAGCCTCTTTAAAACTATGCTAGGGTTTCGTGCTCTGCTAGGGTTTAGTGCAAGCTTTGCGATTTCCACCGCTTTCATGGAATTCTCGTGTGAGATGGAAGGTGGGGGCGACGGTGTCGATGGCGGGGTTCATTGGGGACCCTGCTTATCGGTGCATGAGGCGGGGACCGAGGGTTCTGTCGGTAGTGACGGACTCCGGGCATCTGCGGAGGAGGGGCCGGTGTTCATGGCGACGGCCGTGATGACAGCCACGGGAGAGCCGTGGTCGCTGGAGGAACGAGAGGAGGTCGAGCTGGTGGAAGGGTCGGAGGACACAGGGTCTCTGGGGCCGGTGATCTCGCCCGACTTGATGACGGGTCGGGAGTCGGGATCGCCGATGCGCTTCTTGGCCAGGCGTGATGAGGAGACGGGGTGGGTGGTGGGAGGCCGGGTCCGGTCAGGACCGCCTACCCTCCGCCATACGCAGGCGCAGGGCCCGAGGCCTCGCCGTCTGGGATCGGGTGCAGCACGCCGGGAAGAAGCGGGGGCTGGTGTTTCGGGCAGCAGGGTTCCTACGCAGTCGGCGCTGCCGATCCAGATCTCTTCGGGATCGTAGATTATGCCGGAGAAGGCGCCGGAAGGGGTTACTTGGCGCCGAAGAAAGGGGAAGGAACCGGCGGTTGAGGAGATTAGGGTTCCTGCTGTGGATCGTGTGGTGGGAACGGGCTTGGGCCGGGGTTTCTTGGGTGATGCTAGGTGGGATGGGGGTCGTTCTCGGGCTGGGCCGGGGCATTATATGGGCTGGACTCGTGGTGGGGAAGGTGATGTGGCCGAGTGGGCCGCCCGGTTTGGATCGGGTCGTGCTCAACCGGAAGGGGCATCGGGCTCGCGGGTCGGGGATGGATCACGGGTCGGGGAGGCAGCTGATCCGGATCAGGGATACGGTCGGGTTCCAAACCCGATTGTTCGTGGAGCCCGGCCGGATCAGAGGGGTCCAGAACTCTAGGGTGGTCCAGCATCGGGAGTTGGGGATTCTAGGGGGGACCAAGCTGCTTTGGATTTCCAAATGGGAGCGATGAGGATTAAAGAAGTAGTGGTGCCGGTTCAGGAGATCACTAGTAGAGGGAGTTCGTACAAGTTTGCTTTGGGTCTCGAGGTAGGGTTGGAGATGAACCAACTCGCAGCGGAAAATCAATGAAAACCAAGAGACAATTAAAACCATGAAACAACTAACAAAGAATGGATTAACAAGAGAAAAATTCAGCACTAGTTCTTACCAAAACAAGAACACCGGTTAACTAATGATTGGCTTGAGTCTCCAAGACGCCTACGTATCCACATGGGAATCAAAGCCACGTAGTTCTTCTCTTTGAGGACTCAAGAACACAAACATGGAGGTGGAAACTAGCCAAACCCGAAATGGCCATGGAAGAGGGAGAGAAAATGTGTTTCCTATTCTTGTCTTGTGTTTGTTATGTTGAAAAAAGATGACTTAAACATAACAAAACCCATACTTGTCCAACTAAAGGCATGGGACAAGTATGGTGTCAAGTAAGGTGTAAATAGGACAAAGTATGGCAAGACAAGATTGGGTTAGGTGGTGAATCACCAACACCTTAATCCTTGTCTTGCTTACTTAGTACTAATTAATCAAGACTTGATTAATTAGTTCCATGGGCCTTGGTTGCATGGGCCTTTCATGGGCCTCTTGGAACATGGCACGTGGCCATTTCCAACGAGGTCCCGTGATTCGCTCATCGCCCCCATGCCTTCCATACCGGAAATGTCCAACATTATCCGACGCGATCAATCCCAAGACTCCAAGCCTTGTCTCGATCCGTAAAGTCCTATTCACTTACGGGCACATGACCCAAAACCCAGTTTTGGTCATGTCCCGAGACAACTCCCTTTTGGCCATTCTCCATAAATGTGTCAATGAGTTTCATCCTCCGGTGTGACCCTTAGGTTTATGCATGTCAATAGATCAACGTAAAATCCCATTTTACTTGATCCTATTTAAGTGGCAACTAACGAGACTTTAGTATTGCCCGACATTACATAACGAATCGACCCTGTCGATTCTAACCTTTCCGTCGTCCCTGTCATTATCCTTTTATCTCCGATATCCTGATTGAGATAAGGCATAGAGCCGTCATCCTTATTATTCTCAATCACCGTTCCTTGATATGTGAGATGACTGAAGATATGATACCCAGTATCATGTGCATGGCCATGCTATTCTTCCAGTCACTCTCGATCAAGTGGCCGAGAACCGATATCTTTCCCATACCTTAGTATGAGGGATAAATCCCTTAGCCGTCTTTCGTGTCACTCATGTAGCCCGTCCCCAAGCCAATCCTGGCCGTTATGGAAGCCCTGTTACGGACAACGTTAGGCTCAGGTCAAACTCAGTTGTTGACTACATAGCGATCACAAAGACTCCTTGGTCTAAGGATACATGACAAGCTACAACACTGAATATGTTCATGACTTAATCTATGGCACATATTCAGGGCGGGTCGTCCAATATCATGTCCCACATGATATCTATGATCAGACTCCGGAATCCCATTCCAATGACTAACAGAACGTAAGCCATAAAGAGCCATCTTTCATACTAGTCGCTTCTAGTGGAGCTTTGTTGACTAGGGACCCATCGAGTGTGATCTATCTCGATCTATGGTTCTATTCGCATGGTGGGCATAGATCAGAGCACACATCGATATATTACTCCAACACATAAGTAATATAAAGCCGCTTTAATTTTATTGCTAACTATGATATATACATTTGGACATTTAGGATTGAACTACGGGCACTAAGACTAACAATCTCCCACTTGCCCTAGTTCCAATCTAAACTCCAATATGTCCCCCATCGACTTTACATGTCTAACATGTTCAGGCAGTGACACTGCCTTAGTCAAAGGGTTGGCTATGTTATCATCTGTTGCAATATCGGTTATCTTCACTTCACCTCAGTTCAGTATTTATCTGATGAGGTGGATACGCCGCAGTACATGTTTGGATTTGTTATACGATCTAGGCTTTTAGCTTGCGCAATGGCCCTTGTGTTGTCGCAAGATGGATTCACCGGGTTGGATGGGTTTTTAATTACACCCAGCCCTGCCATGAATTTCCAAATCCACATAGCCTCCTTAGCTGCCTCTGCAGCATCCATGTACTTGGCCTCTGTCGTAGATTCGGCAATGATATCTTGCTTTACGCTCTCCCAGCTAAAGCTCTGCCATTCAGCGTAAACACATATCCTGATTGACTTCTAAAGTCATCTGGATTTGTCTTGGAAAACTAGCGTCTACTCATCCTTCGACGACTAGTTCAACATCATCTTTCCCCCGGGTTAGAATGATGTCTACTGGTACAACATAAGGCTTACGAGACGTCTGGTCTCATACATGTCATGGCATATATGATCGATCCTGCCCCCAGGCGCATAGGATTCTCATCATCCTTTTCAGCTCATCAGGTGTCTTAGGACACTGAGTCTTGCTGAGATGAATGCCATGACTAGTGGGTAAGATTCCTTTCTTTGAATCGAGCATTAAGAACCTACTCAATGCCTTGTTCACATAGGTTCCCTGACTTAAATCCAAGACCCTCTTGGTGCGATCTCTACATATCTTAATCCTTAAGATATGAGAAGCATCGCCTAAGTCCTTTATTGAAAAACACTTCCTCAACCAAGCTTTAGTCTCGTGCAAGGTTGGGATGTCGTTTTCAATGAGAACCAGAAAGGTAATATTGCTCCCACTAGCCTTCTTATAAACGCAAGATTCATCCTCATTCTTGATTAAGCCAAATCCAATTACAGCTTCATCAAAACGAAGGATCCAACTCCGAGAAGTTCGTTTCAATCCATAAATGGATTTCAACAACTTATAAATCTTTACTTTATTCTTCGGATCGTCAAAACCTTTGGGCCGAGACATACAAACGTACTCAGTCAAATTTCCATTTAGGAAAGCGGTTTTGACATCCACTTGCCATATCTCGTAATTATGATACGCAGTTATGTCAAGAAGAATTTGGATCGATTTTGACCATAGCCACTAAGGAGAAGGTTTCCTCATAGTCAATCCATTGGATCTGCCTATAACCTTTCGCCACCAGTTGAGCTTTGTAGGTCAGAGGGTTGCCGTCCATGTCCATCTTCACCTTGAAGATCCATTTTCATCCTATGGTCCTCACACCATTGATGGGATCAACCGGTTCCCAGACTCGGTTGTCCGACATGGATTGCATTTCCTCCCTCATGGCTCCCAGCCATAACTCGGAGTCGGGCCCATCCACGACTTCTTGAAAGGTGGCTGGATCATCGTGATCCACCATGACTTCATTGTCACCTCCGGATACCATATCTTGGAGGTGGAAGATTGACCCTTTCAAATCGCCTTGGACCTTCCGGAATTGTAATAGGAATTGGTTCTCACTCTACGACAATCTCTGGCTCCTTTCTACTGGGTTGTCAATTGGTTTAGACAGATCTGTACCATCCTGAATTTCTTCGAGATGCACAGTCCTCCTAATGACGTCTTTGGAAACAAAACTTCTTTTCCATAAAGACCCCACCCCAAGCGACGAACACCATGTTCTCACTGGGATTGTAGAAATAGTATCCCCTTGTTGCTTTGGGATACCACACGAAGGTGCATATCTCAGATCTTGGTTCGAGCTTAGTCGAAACCAAATGTTTCACATAAGCCTCGCAACCACAAATCTTTAGAAAGGACAAAGCGGGCATCATCCCGTACCATTTTTTAAAATGGTGTCCCTTCCACACCATTCGTCGAAGCCCGATTCACTATGAATGCGGTCGTCTCTAGAGCAAAACCCCTAAAAGAGATTGGGAGATCAGTTCAACTAATCATGGAACAGACCATTGTCTAACAATGTCCGATTTCTCCGTTTGGCTACACCTTTCAACTACAGTGACCTAGGAGGAGTCCATTCCAAAAGGATCCCATTCTCTTTTAGATGATCTAATAACTCTGTGGTCAAGTATTTTCCACCTCGATCCAATCGAAGTGCCTTAATACCTTTGTCGAGCTGGTTATCTACTATAGTCTTAAACTCTTTGAATTTATCAAAAGCTTCAGACTTATGTCTCACCGAATAGACATAACCATATTTACTGTAATCATCAGTAAATGTGATAAAGTAGCTAAAACCCCTCCTGGCAAGTGAACTTATTGATCTACACACATTCCAGTGTATCAGCCCCAATAATTCACCCGCCCTTTCATCGCGATCGATAAAAGGGCACTTTAGTCATTTTGCCCATCAAACAAACCTTGCACCTATCGATCGAATGGAATTCGAATGAACCTGAAAGTCCGCACTTCTGAAGTGCTGATAGGTGCTTCTTGTTTATGCGACCTAGATGACAGTGCCTTAACAGAGTTAGGTTTAAATCGTTGGATTTAGACCTCTCGGTGTTAACGGAATATATAGAACTTGAGGCATTGTTACCCATATCTAATATGTACAATCCTCCAACCAAGTCAGTACTTGTATAAAACATATCATTGCATAAAACATTGAAAACTCCATTTCCAATATTAACATTATATCCTTCCTTGTCAAACACGGATACAGATATAATATTCCTACTAAAAGTAGGTATGCAAAATATATTATACAATACTAAGACAAGGCAACTTGGCAAAGCAAGACTCATGGATCCTACAGCAGTTGCCACAACTCTGAGGTCCACTTCGTGCTTTCCAAACCTCTCCTACTTTCAGCCACCATATATAAGTGCATGTGTGAGATTCAGTCCTGGTATCTAATACCCATGAATCTTTGGAAGTAGAGAGATGTAGCTCTATAGAGTTAATACCGAATGAAGGCACGGTCCCACCGCCCTTCCTTAGATCATCCAGGTTTCCTGATGAAGGCGCAGTCCTACTGCCCTTCTTCAGATCATCCAGGCTATTTGATGAAGGTGCAGTCCCACTGCCCTTCTTCAGATCAGTCGTGAACTTCCTGTAATCCCGGTTCCAATGACCAGGCTGTTGGCAGTAGAAGCAGACATTCTCAGGTGTCTCATCTTTCCTGCCAAGTGCGCATGGGCCCAGCCCTTGCCACTTCCAATTCCCTTGTTGACCACCAGAATATCCTTGGATCCCAGATCCCTGAGATATTCTTCTCAACAGTTAATGACACTTCATGTAACTCTGATATGGTCTTAGAGACAGCCTTGTCAAGGACATATTCTTTGCGTTCAGACTTGAGGACTATCCTCAAAATTCTATACCAGTCCAAATAGTTTGTCCCATTTAGCTTGACCCTGTCAAGAATGGTTTTTAATGACAAACTATTAATGTTCGCTGAATTTGCCATTTGATCTACAACAGATAAAATTCAATCAGTAAACTGAATAAATTTTATGAAGATCAAGCTTATACACCAACAATCAATTCTAAACCTTTAGAATCTGAAACCAAGATCCTTGATTCACTCGATTAAGCTGAACTAATGCTCACCACTTAATCGAGCTATGTAGGTAGGACTCCATCCAATCACATCCAATGTGACTCTTGGCTAGGGTATGTACTTATGTACACGGCTTACCCTATCTGTTACCCTAGCTCAACCTCAGGCTGAGAATCGTAGTCGGGTCCACCAATTTTCAACTATGGCCCGTCACTATGTAGGTGCTCCGCTAATGCGCACGACACCCACATATGTCGTCCAAACCTACTACCCCGCTTCCCCATGGATGCTCCGCTAATGCGCTCGACACCCATAGGACGGGGAGGTAGTAAGGTGTTGATGATTGGGAGGTATCGGACATGACCCGCTTTTACTTGTCCAGTTGTGTTCAAAACTTTGGCACATCCTAGATGCGATGAGCACATCAACTACATTCCAAATGCAATGATGCCTCAAATTACATCCAATGTAATTCTTCCTTTGAACCCGTCAACTACATCCAATGCAATGACGGTTCTAAGGGTTCACACACAAGGATTAAAATTCCAATTTTATCTTTGCATGTGAGGTGATATGCTCGGTAAATAAAGTTAAGCATGCAATTCTAAAACACATAGAATTAATCATGCATAAACTAAACCAAGCATAAAGCGATAAATGTGCACATAATAGCCCCCTAAACTAACTCCCACTAGCTACTTGAGCTCCACCGACTCCAAGCCGATGCCAACACCCGAAAAGCCACCAAATGATCTTTTCGCCCTTTCTTCGTCTTGAGTAAAATATTACAATTTAATACACGACTCGCAGGTCGGGAATAAATAAATATTACAAACAAGTGGTTCGACGACCACACCTTGAAAGAATAATTACACGCTAACACTAACGGCTCGCAGGCCGTGAAAAGCGATAAATAATTAAATCGAGCTCGGGGCTATTATGTACACCATGCCAACATCACATCACACATCGTGTTATCAAACAAGCATGTTATCAAACATCATGTGATTTGCCGGTTTTAATTAATAGCCAAGTTTCGAAAATTTTTGATGCTCGGTTTATCGAAACCGTTCAAAATTGAAACTTTTGAACATTTGATCTTCGAGTTCGTCATGACGGTTCCAAACTCGTCATAACTAACAAAACGGTTTAGCCTTGGCATATCAACCATCCAATGGTCATGCTTGGCCTAGCTCCGTCCAACGGATCCCCGTTCGGTCTCGGTTTCGGCTCCCCGAGAGTCCTGCTCCCGAGACCCGAAAAATCAAACTTTTTTCAAAATTTCCAGATTTGAAATAATTTTCAAAAATTCATTTTACATGCATTAAATCCATAAACAATAATTTCAAACATGTTATCAATCAATTTAGCAAAACAACATGCCAAAAACGAAACTTTCAAGCAAAACCGAAACTTTGAACACCGTCTTGTGAATCCCGAAGGTAGCACGGCTCTGATACCACTGTTGGGTCTCGAGGTAGGGTTGGAGATGAACCAACTCGCAGCGGAAAATCAATGAAAACCAAGAGACAATTAAAACCATGAAACAACTAACAAAGAATGGATTAACAAGAGAAAAATTCAGCACTAGTTCTTACCAAAACAAGAACACCGGTTAACTAATGATTGGCTTGAGTCTCCAAGACGCCTACGTATCCACATGGGAATCAAAGCCACGTAGTTCTTCTCTTTGAGGACTCAAGAACACAAACATGGAGGTGGAAACTAGCCAAACCCGAAATGGCCATGGAAGAGGGAGAGAAAATGTGTTTCCTATTCTTGTCTTGTGTTTGTTATGTTGAAAAAAGATGACTTAAACATAACAAAACCCATACTTGTCCAACTAAAGGCATGGGACAAGTATGGTGTCAAGTAAGGTGTAAATAGGACAAAGTATGGCAAGACAAGATTGGGTTAGGTGGTGAATCACCAACACCTTAATCCTTGTCTTGCTTACTTAGTACTAATTAATCAAGACTTGATTAATTAGTTCCATGGGCCTTGGTTGCATGGGCCTTTCATGGGCCTCTTGGAACATGGCACGTGGCCATTTCCAACGAGGTCCCGTGATTCGCTCATCGCCCCCATGCCTTCCATACCGGAAATGTCCAACATTATCCGACGCGATCAATCCCAAGACTCCAAGCCTTGTCTCGATCCGTAAAGTCCTATTCACTTACGGGCACATGACCCAAAACCCAGTTTTGGTCATGTCCCGAGACAACTCCCTTTTGGCCATTCTCCATAAATGTGTCAATGAGTTTCATCCTCCGGTGTGACCCTTAGGTTTATGCATGTCAATAGATCAACGTAAAATCCCATTTTACTTGATCCTATTTAAGTGGCAACTAACGAGACTTTAGTATTGCCCGACATTACATAACGAATCGACCCTGTCGATTCTAACCTTTCCGTCGTCCCTGTCATTATCCTTTTATCTCCGATATCCTGATTGAGATAAGGCATAGAGCCGTCATCCTTATTATTCTCAATCACCGTTCCTTGATATGTGAGATGACTGAAGATATGATACCCAGTATCATGTGCATGGCCATGCTATTCTTCCAGTCACTCTCGATCAAGTGGCCGAGAACCGATATCTTTCCCATACCTTAGTATGAGGGATAAATCCCTTAGCCATCTTTCGTGTCACTCATGTAGCCCGTCCCCAAGCCAATCCTGGCCGTTATGGAAGCCCTGTTACGGACAACGTTAGGCTCAGGTCAAACTCAGTTGTTGACTACATAGCGACCACAAAGACTCCTTGGTCTAAGGATACATGACAAGCTACAACACTGAATATGTTCATGACTTAATCTATGGCACATATTCAGGGCGGGTCGTCCAATATCATGTCCCACATGATATCTATGATCAGACTCCGGAATCCCATTCCAATGACTAACAGAACGTAAGCCATAAAGAGCCATCTTTCATACTAGTCGCTTCTAGTGGAGCTTTGTTGACTAGGGACCCATCGAGTGTGATCTATCTCGATCTATGGTTCTATTCGCATGGTGGGCATAGATCAGAGCACACGTCGATATATTACTCCAACACATAAGTAATATAAAGCCGCTTTAATTTTATTGCTAACTATGATATATACATTTGGACAATTAGGATTGAACTACGGGCACTAAGACTAACAGATGCTAGGTGGGATGGGGGTCGTTCTCGGGCTGGGCCGGGGCATTATACGGGCTGGACTCGTGGTGGGGAAGGTGATGTGGCCGAGTGGGCCGCCCGGTTTGGATCGGGTCGTGCTCAACCGGAAGGGGCATCGGGCTCGCGGGTCGGGGATGGATCACGGGTCGGGGAGGCAGCTGATCCGGATCAGGGATACGGTCGGGTTCCAAACCCGATTGTTCGTGGAGCCCGGCCGGATCAGAGGGGTCCGGAACTCTGGGGTGGTCCAGCATCGGGAGTTGGGGATTCTAGGGGGGACCAAGCTGCTTTGGATTTCCAAATGGGAGCGATGAGGATTAAAGAAGTAGTGGTGCCGGTTCAGGAGATCACTAGTAGAGGGAGTTCGTACAAGTTTGCACTGGTAGACAAGGTCCTGACCACTAGGAGGGTCTTCTGGAAGTCGGTGGTGGCATGAATGGAGGATGTATGGGGTATGAAGGTGGAGGCTAAACCTTTGGAAGGAGGCCTGATCGCCTTTTTCATCAGAACAGCTAAGGAGAGGGAAAGGGTTTTGCTGGGAGAACCTTGGTCCTTCTGGGACTCTCTGGTTCTATTTACGGACCTGCGAGCTCATATGCATGTTAAGGACCTACAATTCCATAATTTATCTGTCTGGGCGAGAGTTTCAAACTTGCCAATAGGGGCTTGGACGAGGGATGTGGGGTTCAGAGTAGGCAATACGCTGGGAGTTTGTCAAGGCGTGGATGTGGACAAGGATGGCCTTTGCTAGGGGGACTTCATGAAGGTCATAATCAGGGCAGATATCAGAATTCCACTGCAGAGCCAACTCTGGTTCCGATTATCAGTCTCTCAGGTAAGCACACGTTTGTATATTTCGTACGAACATCTTCTTGAGCATTGCTTTGGGTGTTGTTGTGCGGGCCATCTATTCCCGGTCTGTCCGGTTGTTGGGGGAGTCCGGGGGTCCTCACTGAAGGCACCAGGGGACCCGAGGTCAGCACTAGAGAAAGCGAAACATGGAAAGGCCACCCCAGGGACGAACTGGACTTATTTAGGGGGGTCGGAAAAAGGAGGTCACTCAACGGAGGTGCCGAGGACACCACCAAGGAAGGAAGGTACAGGGTGGTGGGGACAGAGGGAAGAAGAAGAGGATGAGGGGCCTAGGGGTTGGCTGCCTAGGGATCCGACACCGTCACTATCCAGAAATAAGAGGGTAATGAGGGGGGATGACCCCGAGGAGGATGGAGACTCGACGGCGTCGAATGAGGCGTCATCTGCAGCGGCGGGGGGCTTCAAGCACCCTCGCCTCCAGGAATGAGTACTCAGGTGGCCAGTGAGGGTTTGGTCGGCTGTACCTTCTCCCTGGTGTATAGGTGGCATTGGTATCACCAACAGCCGATGTGTTACTTCTCTACCACTTCGGGGTCAGCAATCCCGCGTTCAGGAGCCCTACCATTATCATCCAAGGGAGGACGACGCACGCTGACATACCGGGGGAGTAACTGGTCCACCATTGTTTGTTTATCCTCTGATCTGCTCGATCAGTTTCTTCTGGTTGGAGTATACTGTATCGGTGTCCTCGGATGCTACCGCAATCCCCCCCCCCGACCGCAATTATGCCTAAAAGCACATTTAAGTATTCTGCACTTGTTTTTCCAATTATGCTAGTTTGGCTTATGTACGGTGACTCTCACGTTTGTGGTCACCAAGTTATTTTACTTTAATAATGTCTCCATTTCCTCTTAAAAAAATCTAATTTTTAATTTAAAACTTCATTTGTCATTAGAAAATTATAATTTTAAAGTTTGGAAAGTCTCACAATTTAGAAGCATATCAACTTTCCAATTTTTTTTCAAAAATAAAAAGAAATTTCCATTTTTCATATTACCTTGTATTTAATGATAATTACCCTAAAAAATTATCACCCAAGAAGATTATTGTGTTCGATGTATGGATTAGAAACCTCCAATCAAAAAATCAATAAAATGTTAGACATTTTTATAATGAATTCATGTGTTGAATATTGGAATTTGTTAACTTTCAATCGACATCAAGCATTAAATGTTAATATATCTTGAAAAATAAATTCAAGATATTTATACATTTATCAAATAAGTTGACTAATCAAAAGGTGCTACATTAAATTAAGAAAAAACTACAGGTTTTGTCGTCTATCATGGTGATCATATTTTTAAATTTTATTTTTTCAATCATATTTATTTAAATTATAAAAGATAAAATAATTATTTCAAATGCATGAATAATTACTTTTTATACCATTTGCTTATGCAAAATTTATACAGGATAAATCAATTTTATTTAATTTGATTAACCATGAGTGATTAAATTAATAGGCATAGGTGCAGTCTAGTAATAATCAACTACAATAAGAGCGGCTCTTCCATTTTTTATAATTAATTTAAAAGGCAAGGTCCTTGCTAGTGAAGTTTTGACTTATCTTACGCGTAATATTCTTAGCCATGTCATTTGATGTTGACTTTAATGTCCTTGGACCACCTTCAATAGCTGGACAAATAAGGGTAGAGTTTTCGGTTGCTATCGTATCAAAGAGAAAATCCCGATCTGAAGTTCCTTCACGAAAAATTTGTAGAGATCGAATTCAACGAAAACTTATTATCACAAGTTAATTATCACGCATGTGATTTTTTTTATCAGAAAATAAATAATGCATTAAAAAATGACGTGGGTTTCGGGATAGAAACCACAATCCGCCAATCCACCAACAAAACCAAACAAAGGACGGAATAGTCCAAAACGAAGGAAACTAGAATGCTGCTTAAAAGGGGAGGAGTACGAAAAATGGATGAAGAGCACAAGTAAACTAAGTAGTGTCAGTTGGCGAGACCAACCAGGAAGTAGGAGACAGAGCTTACCCTTATGTCTGTGTTAAAGTAAGCGCTGCAAACTGAATTCTTCTCAGAATAATATATTACGCATGTGATTAGTCATAGTATTGTTGTATGATTCTTGTAATCCGATTTGGGTTGATCGACATCATCAACAAAAGAGTCTGAAAGAACTTTAACCGCCTGACAATATTTAGAGATTGTGAGAGATCCCTTTACGAAAAGATCTATGCTACTATTATTACAATTACAATGTCCGGAACATTTCGTTATCTCAAAAAAGAGATTCGATAGAGTTCCACGTAACATCGGATACCTCGAAATCAAAATAATTCTTGTAGGATTTGTATTGCATCCAAGTGTATTTGTATCAAAACCAGAGTACAAGTCAGAGTATAATAATTCCTATACAAATGGAAGCTAAGAGTTCTGCAGGATACAAATGATAAATACGAAGTATCATAGATATGTTAAAACTCCTGCAAAAGTTGGAGAAAAAGGTTAGTTCAATAACCATATGCTGCAAAGAAAAAAAGGTTAATTGTCAAAAAATACCCTAAAGTATTGTCCACAAACAAAAAACTACCTAAAATTTTGTTCACACTTTTAGGGTACACTAAAGTTTTGTCCACCGACTTTCGTTGGAAAAATGTAACAGGGAGATTCTGTGATGAATGTTCAGAATGAATGGTCTGGGCAGTTCTTCACAGACTCAATAGATTTGTGGGCAATGCATAATGCATTCTATAGTTGTGTGGGTAATACTTTAGGGTAGTTTTTGATAATTAACCTGTTACTGTGGACAAAACTTTAGTGTAGCCTAAAAACGTTGACAAAATTTTAGGTAGTTTTTCGTTTGTGGATAATACTTCAGGGTAATTTTTGACAATTAACCCAAAAAAACAGAAAGGCTCAATCTTATGAGATCAACATTATACTCTCAACATGTATTTTCATAATTATACACAAGCATAAATTTACTCGTATCATATCAATCCACGACGAATATATTAGCGATAATCTCACAAAAATACACTAATCTTATTAATTTTTGTCGATTAACTACTTCCCTATTTTAGTGGCAAATGACTAAAATACCCTTGTAACAATTTATGGAACTAGGGCAAAATTTGTTGTCGCACTGACATTTCGGAAAACGGGAAAAGTAATAATGGTTTTTTTTACATTTATTTATAAAATAGAGTAAAATGTGAAAAATTGTAAGTATTTTTGTAAGATTATCTAATATACTAATATCGAAGATAAGTACAAGTATTTACCGTTTATTGCGATCGACACGCTCTTCCGACCTTTGATGTCCAGCCTCGAACTAATCCTTCTCTAACGTCCACAACCGTTCTCTTATTTTCTATTTTAGTAGCGTCCCGAGAAGTTTCGACTGGTGCAAGTCCTTTGAGGGACGTTGAGGAGTCCCTTTTTCCGTTGACGCCTCTATGATCTCACTCACCATCACCAGCACTTCGCTCATCTTCGGGCGAGACTTTTGGTTTTTGACCAAGCAACGGTTGGCCACTATCGCCAACTTCTGGGCCGATTTAATTGGAATATTCCCTCCTAGTCGTGGGTCTAGGATCAATTTGAATCTTTTTTTGTTTGATAGGTAAGGCCTCACCCACTCCAAGAGATCTTGCTCACTCTTCGGGCGCTTAATATCTAGTGGGCGCCTACCCGTGATAAGCTCATAAAGGAAGACACCGTAGCTCCACACATCAGTCTTTGAGGTCAGGCGTCCGGTTTGAAGGTACTCCGGAGCAGCATATCCCATTGTTCCTACAACCTGATAAATGGTCACGAGTTACATAAATGATGGTTCCACAGAAGGTTGTTTCGATCCAAAACGATAGGGAAAAAATATTAACTTGGTGTGAAAGAAAACTAATCTCCAATAACTCAGATTGATAATAATAACAATGGCGATAATCTCAAAACCTAAACAGACACTTATGTAAAGCAACCTAAATAATAGGAAACATAAAGCAATTAGGAAAATTTGTCTAGCAAAATTATTGCTAATCAAGGACTAAAATATAAATGTAAATGTAATTAATTAAAACTCCTAATTAATGGATTGTCCTATAGAAATGTAAAGAGTCATACTCTTTTCGCATGATTTTTAACTCAGCTAAAGTTATTTATTCAAGTCCAAATCTTAAATACACATGGTGAAGGATTAAAATGAAAGATTTGAACCACTGACATTACGCTAAACCCAACATGATCCTGTTTTGTCAGTTAATTTTGTATATATTATCAAAATCCATAATGTTTCTTTGCACATCGACATGTTATGATAATTGCAAAAGTACCCTGAGGTATTCATTTTTGCAACTTGTATCTCTCTTTCGTAATTGTAAAAAAGTACCCCTGAACTTGTCTTTTTGTTGCAATTTATAAAAAAATGATGATTTTACCCTTACAATTTAGATTTTAAAAAATAGTAATTAAAAAACAAAAAAAAATCAAATTTTCATGTCCTTAATTTTCTTCCTCTTTGTACCATACAACGAGTAAGAAATTTAAGGGATATGAAAATTTGGATATTTTTGTTCTTTAATAATTATCTTTTAAATTTAAATTTCCAGGGTAAAATCATTATTTTGTAACAAAATGACAAGTTCATGACACTTTTTTACAATTATCAGAGAACATGACTACAATTTGCAAAAAAGTGAGTATCCCAGGGTACTTTTTTGCAATTACCTTTAAGCATTAATCTATGATAACAAGTCATGTTGTAGAAGCATACCGCTGTTGAGACATGAGTAAGTCCTTCATCAGGCCCCAACCTAGCCAGTCCAAAATCTGACAGCTTTGCATTCCATTGCTCGTCCAGAAGAATATTCGAAGATTTAAAATCTCTGAAGATTATCTACAATAAATATTAACAAAAAAGAAGTAAATACTATGTAAGAAACATGCCCATAAATGTCTTCCATTTCAAACTATGCATGTAAACAAAAAGTCTGTGTTCAGTTCATAATCAGTGGAAGCAAGAAGGCTAAGATCCTATATTCACTTTTTCAAATTTATAGCTCTCTTCTTTGATGATTGTAAAAACAGCCCAGCACTTGTTTTTTTGTTGTAATTTGTATAAGTTTATTTGACATTGGTGATTTTATCCTTGGAAATTTAAAAAATAATAATTGAAGAATAAAAAATCCAAAATTTCATCTCTCTTAAATTTCTTATTATTTGTACGGTACGAAAGGAAGGAAACTAAGGGATGTGAAAATTTGGAATTTTGTTTCTCTTATTATTTTTTAGAAAAAAACGTTATTTACACGCCCACTTTGACCTCTCTCTATCAAAAACACCTCCTAAAACAGTGAGGGGTATCAATAACACACTGTCACCTTTAGTATTAATCAAAAAACACACAGATTTACACAGAAATAGGTGATGGTTTCATCAGGAACACACTGTCACCTTTCTCATTTACCAGTGTTTTTTTAAGACTGACCCAAATTCGGATGTTTTTATGATAAACGAAAGGTGAACGTGTATACTGATAACGCCTCACCTTTTGCATGTGTATGTTAGAAATGAAGGTCAACGGGGGTGTTAATGAAGTTACCCCTATTTTTATAGTTCTAAATTATAAGGGTAAAATAGTCATTTTCATACAAATTACAACAAAACGACAAGTTAAGGGCATTTTTTTACAATTATCAATAAACGGGGATACAAGTTGCAAAAAACGAATACCCCGGGATACTTTTTTGCAATTATTCCTTCAATTAATCATAAGGAACGGAGTGTGCAAGAAATCAGAAGATGAAAAAAAATGAAACCTGAAAATCCATTTCTTCATGAAGGTAAGTCAAGCCACGAGCAGTGTCTTGGGCTATTCTCAGCCTCATTGCCCACGAAAGAGGTTCTTGAGACCTCGGTGACAAATGGTCATCAACACTTCTATTCGGCATATATTCATAAACCAGAAGTCTTTGAATTCCTCTTTCATCATCCTCGGCACAATGGCCCACAAGTTTAACGAGGTTTGGATGCTCAACCACCCCAAGAACATCCACTTCCGTCACCCATTGCTTATGTCCCTAACAACCAAAATGACGAATAAGCAGAAAATGTCACCCAACTAAGCGAATAAGGTGTATCGATATTATGATGCAAACAAAAGAAAAGGCCTAGTTCATAGTCTAGACGTTAATGGATACAAATAAAAGGGGTAATTACAGTTCACTGCCCCGTATTTTGAGTGATTTTCAATTCACCCCGATGAATTTTGTGGTTTAAGACATAAATGCCTCTCATATATGGAAAACAAAGTTAATTATAATATAAAAAATAAATTATAAAAGACGAATACCATAATCTTCTTAATTTCAAATTTTCATTTTTGTATAACTTCTCATTTTTTTTCAAGAGGTTTTTTCAATTTATTTAAATTAAGGGCATTTTCGTCACTAAACCTCAAATAGGGGTAAATTGAAACAAGGAATAATTGCAAAAAGGGACCCTGAAGCATTCATTTTTTGCAATTTGTAGCCCTCTTCTTTGGGTAATGGCAAAAAAGTTCCTTGAACTAGTATTTTTGTTGCACTTTGTATCAAAATGACGATTCCACCCTTCAAATTTATATTTAAAAATAATAAGTACAAAACAAAATCCAAAATTTCATATCCTTACTTTTCTTCTTTTTGTACCGTATAAATAGCAGGAAATTTAAGGGATGTGAAATTTTGGACTTTTTGTTTTTTACTTGTAATTTTTTAAACTTCAATTTTCCAGGGTAAAATCGTCATTTTGAAACAAATTTACACAAAGTGCAACAAAAAGACAGGTTCATGGCACTTTCTTGCAATTACCAAAGAAGAGGGCTACATATTGCAAAAAGTGAATACCTCATGGTATTTTTTGGCAACTACCCCTTGAAACAAAAACAAAATTTATCGGGGCTAATTGATACGATTTAAAGTTCAGGACAGTGAATCGAAAATTACTCAAAGTACAGGCTATCGAACTGTAATTACCCCTAAATAAAATGCAAAACAAATACATTGTGGCAACAAATTATTCTATATCTTGTCACAAGATATAGAAACCAACCAAACCTGCAATGCTCTTTTGCCAAGTTGTTTTACAGCAACTTCAACTTTTGTGGACGGGTCTTCCAAGCTCTTGATCAAACCCTTATAGACACACCCAAACCCTCCCTCTCCAACCATAAACGACCGGCTGAAATTTTTCGTTGCTGATCTGAGCTCAGAAACTGTGAACACTCTAAGGTTACCGGGTCTATTAGATGAACTGGGAAAAGAGGTTCTTCCAAGAGATTCAGTGCTAGTCGTTGAGGTGTTCATAGAGTTACGTTCAGATCCAGATCTCCCAGTCTCAGTGCTGGATGGAACCGATATACCCTTCGGGCTCTTTGGCTCGGCCTTCTTATCTTCATTGCAACATGAGAAACACCTCATGGCTATAACTATGATCAAGCCAAAGATTATCTGCAGATCGAATATGCAGAAGGGAAAACCTTGCAATCATCAAACCGATCCAAATCCAGTAACACAATAAGGACAAACAATCGACTTTTGTTGGGTCATTTTGACCTCCAAAAAAAAACACTGTTAAGCGAGAAAGGTGACAGTGTGTTCCTAATAAAACCATCACTTTTTTGCGTATATCTGGGTGTTTCTGATTAATACAAGAGGCAGCAATGTGTTCTTGATAACCCCTCACCTTTAGGGGGTGTTTTTGATAACGAAAGATGAAAGTGGGTATGTAAATAAGTTTTCCCTAAGTTTGACGATTGCAGATCAGAAGTAACAGTGACATGTTATCAATAACACACTGCCACCCTTCGTTTATCATTAAAACACCCGGATTTTGGTCATTTTGTCCAAACAAAACACTCATAAATGAAAAAGGTGATCGTGTGTTCCCGATGAAACCATCATCTTTTATGTGTAAATCCGGGTGTTTTTGTATTAATACGAATTTTTTTAATGGTGTTATTGATAGCTAAAGGTCAAAGAGGGTAAGTAAATAACAGTTTCCCTAAGTCTGCATATTACAAATCAGAGCAAACTTCATTAATGTGAAAGCAACACAAAACCTAATTGTCCACACAAAGCATCAATGTACATACCAAATCAAGAGAAACATCAGTATCTACAGATAACAAAGTTTCCAGAAATGGGTTCCTCAAATTAACATGAAAACTCACAGAAACAACATGAATTCTATTTGTAGCTATCTTAGTGAAACCCAAAAAGGCAGAACTTTTCCAGAAACCCACTGAAATTCCCAACTTTATAATCAAAACCCACCTCCCAAAACTCCATTTCTCTACAGAATCAATGAACAATAATCAAACCACTAGCTCTATATCACAGTTTTAGAATTTTTCAGTGACTTAAAATCAGGCAAAACACTGAGATTAAAGGGGAAACACACCTTTAACTGCAGAAACCGATGAGACTTGAGATTTGGAAATGTCCAGCTTTGATGAAGACTGGATCTTAAGAGAATCGCATGAATACTTGGCACTGAAGAGATTGCAATAGCAAGATGAGTATGGACACGAAGAAGCGTTCAATAATTTTGAGAAGTCCTCACGCGAGAGCTTGAAGTCAGCTAAACAGACAAAAAGCAATCTTCATGTAATTTACAAATAGAATATGAACATTAATATTATATTTAGAAAAATATTCTTTTTTTTCAAGCAAGGATAAATTAAAATTACAACATGACGAAATGAAGATCTGGGCTACAAGCCCAGATGATTAGCTCCCGGCCCATATCAAGTCCCTGAACCCAGGTTCTAATGGGGCCCAATGTTAGTCAGGATGATGGATAGTGAAGACTTGGGCCTCTTGGCCCACTAATCTTGAGTGTTTAACTTTAACTCCATTTTAGAAGAAAAGAAAAGTGTAGTAAGCTATTTTTTTTTTAGAAGAAGTGTAGTAAGCTATAATTATATGGGATAACTGCAAAAATATATGAAGAACGGTGTGTTTTGCAGATATTATAAGTAAACTATTCTTTTTGCAAATGACATCTTCTGACTATTTTCGTCTGTAATTCCATTAGTGAGATTATTTTTTCTACAGAAAATTGAAAGTAACAATGCCAAAGTGTATACATACATAGGGTTTCAAATCAATAAACACGTATACATAAAGGTAATATGAAGAGGAAAAAATGTCGTTTTTAAAAAAAGAAATTAAAATCATGTGATTGTTACATGATAATTTCTATTAGTGATTACGGACTTCTATATGAAAAATAGTTGAGGTAGGGACCAGCGTTAGGGTCGAGTTTGTTTCTAGCTTCAGGCTCGCAAAGCGTCTCGCAACCGTGCATGTCTGTGGGAACGATCGACGACTTCTAGTACATTGAAGATCGTGGTCGTTTCTGCGGCTTTATTTTTAATTTAGTTTATTTCTATTTAGTTCATTTATCTTATTATTATTTAAATTTTATTTAAATTTTTTTAGTAATTACTATTTTAAATAAAAAAATTAATTAAAAAGTTAACTCAACCTTCATTCAAAACTTAAATGTTTTTAAATAAGTCTCATCATTATAAAATACAATTAAAAAATTCAGACTACATACAGTCAATATATAAATAATTGTTTAGCTCGAAATGCAGGCGTTTGGTGTACCATTGATTGGCGGATTGCAGAGATCCCAGTGAAATTCAGTGACTTATTAGCGAAAGATTTAATTTAATATACTATTGTAATTTCAATATATATATATATATATATATATATGTATATTTTTTTTCAGGATACGACTGTCAGGATCTCAGAATACGACTGTCAGGATCTCAGACCCATGTTGGTACCCTCTGGAAGAAGTCTCGAACATAGAGGTGGGGGACACCGTGAGAGACTGGCCGGTGTCAAGGCTGATGAAGGATAATGGTAGGAGGTGGAATAATGAGGTAGTCGAAGCTCAGCTGCAGGGGGTACTTGCAGAAGCTACTTTAGCGATGCCTATTGCTAAAACGACTCAGGACATGGACTGGTGTTGGTGGGGGAATAAGGATGGACAGTATTCTGTGAGAGAGGTTTATAAATCCATCCAACGGAGGTTAGGACGCTGGAATTCGGAAGCTCAAGATTTGCTATGGAAGAAAATTTGGGGACTCAAAGTACCCCCAAAGGTCAAGCATTTTGTATGGAGGATCTTTTCCAGAACGTTACCAACAAACTCCAATCTTAGGACCAGGTATGTCCCAATACAGAGCGAATGTGGTACATGTGGGGTGATTGAAGATGAGTACCACGTATTGTTCGATTGTGAAATAGCCAGAGCCATCTGGAATATGGAATGTGTGACCAGACCTCAGGATGGGGGAGCTATGAAACAATGGTTCTTACATAGTTGGGATATGGGGAGAGATGGATGGCCGAAGAGGATAGCTATGTTATGGTGGGAGATGTGACGCACTAGAAACCTTAGAATCTGGCAGCAGATTGTCCGGTCTGCTCCTGAGTCCAGGGACGCAGCCAGTCGTCTGCTATATGAATGGAGGGCGGCTCAGGCAATGGAGAGCAGAGGGGCACAAAGGATGAGCACGAGGATTGTTAAATGGGTCCGTCCGGAGGCAGGGAGAGTCAGAATTAATGTGGATGGGGCAATTCTAGGAGGCGGGCGTGGTGGGGGCGGCATGCTGTGTAGGGGGTCGGACGGAATGGCTCAATCAGCTCGATTTGTCCTATTTGAAGGGGCATCCGACCCCGAAACGATGGAAGCGTGGAGTTTGGACGCTGCTTTGGATTGGATCAAAGACATGGGATGGAAGGATGGCATCATTGAATCGGACTGTTTAGGATTGGTCCAGGCCATCAATTCCTCCCCTCGGTTGATATCTCCTACTGGTATGCTTATTATGGAAATCAGATGGAAGCTGAAGGAGCACCCGAGGTTTCGAGTTGATTATGTTCGTAGACAGGGCCGACCCAATGATATTTGGGGCCTTAAGCGAGAATTTGATCGATATCTTTTTTTTTCTATAAAAATTATAATAAGTAAATTTGTTCATAGAAGTATTATACTAGATCATATTGAGAAAATAAGAATCAACGTCTATTTATAACACTAAAAACTCTAAAATAAGTGACGGAGATTAAAATCTAACAAGACACCCTCGATGGATAGGATTTAATGTCTAGAATTCTATATATTAAAAAACTCAAATATTTAATATATTTTCATGTCAAGTTTAGATATGATAGGTTCAGATAGTTCTAGAAAATTACATCAAAGTATGCTAACTTATATGTGAACTCGTGTATAGATATTTACTATCATCATCTTCTAGACTCTAACTAGTATTAATCGTATGGGTTATTTACGATAAGGTACCCTAATGAATTTTGTGTCCGATAAGGTACCCTAATGATTCGTCCACGAACGATTTGGTTTAAAATTGGCGTATTCCGTTAAAAACTAACGGAATATTCCTCTAACTTAGACATTTTCAGTTAAGTGGGGTGTGAAATGATGAATTTACCCTTTCTTATTTTAAGCTTATAAATGTGATAGACAAAATTACCATTATACCCTTAATTATATAATACAATAAAAATATAATAAATAAATAAATTTAAAAAATTTAAATTAAAAAATTAAATTATTTAAAATAATAAAAAAATTAAAAAAATATTTAAAAATACAAAAAATTAAAAAATCATTTTTATTTTATAAAAAAAATTAATTTTATTAAAAAAAATCGGAGATCGAGTTCTGCGTCTTCTCCGGCCAGCTCCGGTGTGGTCTCCGGTCACCCGTCCTCCGCCGGCGTCGTCCCCGGCCACCCGTCCTCCTCCGGCCAAATCGTGATTTGGTTCAGATCTGAACCAAATCAACGACGCCGGCGGTGGAAGAGGGAGGAGGGAAGATGCCGGAGGAGGACGGGTGGCCGGGGACGACGCCGGCGGAGGACGGGTGACCGGAGACCACGCCGGAGCTGGCCGGAGAAGACGCAGAACTCGATCTCCGATTTTTTGTTAATAAAATCAATTTTTTTATAAAATAAAAATGATTTTTATATATAAAACTGTTTTTAATAAAAAAAAATTATTTATATATAAAAAAATTAATTATTAAAAAATAAAACTAATTAAATATAAAATCTGATTTTAAAATATAAAAATCTGATTTTTAAAAAATAAAAACTGATTTTTGAAAAAAAATCAGTTTTTAAAAAATATATTTTTAAAAAATATATATAATTTATTTATTTTATTTTGAAAATTAAAATTAATTAGAAAATATAAATTAAGGAAAAATAACAACTGGCGTCGTCCCCGGCCACCCGTCCTCCTCCGGCCAAATCGTGATTTGGTTCAGATCTGAACCAAATCAACGACGCCGGCGGTGGAAGAGGGAGGAGGGAAGATGCCGGAGGAGGACGGGTGGCCGGGGACGACGCCGGCGGAGGACGGGTGACCGGAGACCACGCCGGAGCTGGCCGGAGAAGACGCAGAACTCGATCTCCGATTTTTTGTTAATAAAATCAATTTTTTTATAAAATAAAAATGATTTTTATATATAAAACTGTTTTTAATAAAAAAAAATTATTTATATATAAAAAAATTAATTATTAAAAAATAAAACTAATTAAATATAAAATCTGATTTTAAAATATAAAAATCTGATTTTTAAAAAATAAAAACTGATTTTTGAAAAAAAATCAGTTTTTAAAAAATATATTTTTAAAAAATATATATAATTTATTTATTTTATTTTGAAAATTAAAATTAATTAGAAAATATAAATTAAGGAAAAATAACAACTGAGGGTATAATGGTCATTTCACTATTAAGTCAAAAGTCAACTCAAATGTCAAAGGGCAAAATAGTCATTCTACATAATTCTGTTAGTTTTTTAACAACATTAAACCAAATCGTTCGTGGACGAATCATTAGGGTACCTTATCGTACACAAAATTCATTAGGGTACCTTATCGTTCGTGGACGAAACATTAGGGTACCTTATCGTAAATAACCCTAATTGTATATAACCAAAAATAAGAAAACCGTCATAACCGACATTAACAACGCAAGGTAGTATCTAGGTGAGAATTTTCTAGCACTAAGGACATTCGGTATCGAAACCCACCAGTTAACTAACACAAACAAAATATGACAAGACCAACACATTCTCTTGGTTACCTCATCATATATGTCCAAGTTCATTTAACTATTGTTGCTCTTTAAAGCTTAAAAAAGCTTATAAACAAACTCGTGCATATTGATCCTTTTGATTTGTGACTAAGAAATCACAAATAAACAATCATTCATGTTCATGCCTTTTGGTCTTTCCTCTTTGTTGAGCATCTCTATTTTCAGTGTGTAATAATTTCTCTGTAATATGGACTCTCCGTTGAGCATCTTTATGTTTATGATTGGTAAGCATCTCAATCTTTTATGAGTAAATCATTTTCTCTAAAGCCTGGGCAATACATCTCCATATGATAGGTATATAAAGTTATCTATACTATTTGTATTCTTTAATCATGAAATGAAACTTACATACTTATTGCATTAATTTTTGAAGAGTTTCTTTTTATTTTGACTTGTATTTTAGTCAAGTTAGTCTTGGTTTCTTACACAACCTTTACCGTTTGAAATGTATATTAGTACCCCCGAGTTTCAATACTGTTAAACTCAACGAGACTCATGCTTCTAGTCCATGAATTCCACATATTATTCTTCGATAAATGATCCTATTTTTTTACTAAACATTTTAGTACAAAGCTAGGACATTCTAGCACAAGTTATTAATTATGTCATGTTTCTCTTCCAATAAGACAATATTGATATTCTTAAAGACTCGTCTTCAAATACATATCTATATTTTAATGTCTAAGAACTTTGTTTATAAAGTATCAAAGAAGTAGATATATCAAACTAGTACTCATTGGATTTCCTGTATGTTTGCTTCACATTTTTTTTACTATGGTCTTAAAAATCTATATTCAATAATGAATTTTTTCTAATTTCAATATGAGGCCTTAAGCGGTTGCTTAACTCGCCTAAAGCTTGAGCCGGCCCTGCTCGTAGAGAAACAAATACTGCAGCTCATATTTTAGGCAGACATACTATCGACTGGTTTGATATTGATTGGCGAACTACGCATATTCTTGATGTTTTATTAGCTGCTTTGAACATCGATTTACTGTGATCTAATAAAAATTATCTTTAAAAAAAAGTCTCCGGAATCATAGGGAAGCGAAAAGAGCACGTGGGTTGGAGTTTATAGAGCATGGCAGCTTCTCCAGATGAAACATGTGCAAGAGCAAGATCTATAGCCGTACATTGAGTTGGGTCTTTTACTCTCTAATTTCATTTTCTTTCTTAATAATTTACACGAAATGAAATAAGGAATGGGCATGGCCAAGCCAGCTAAGGTCACGTGCCCCATGGCAGGACCATCCCAATCAAATAATGAAAACTTGCTCTCTCATTGGCTCCTTCAACCCGTGAGCCTCACTTTTTATTTTGAGCATATAATTGGAATTTTATTAACAATAATAATGAGCAACAAAAAAAAATAGTACGGATAATATTTAAAAGGGCGAGATATAATCTCAAACAATATAACGTTTAAGATGTTAATTTTACGATTAAAATGTTCGGTTAATCCAGATAAAAATTGTGGGGTAGTTCCTTTTGACGGTGGATGCTCGATTGTAGTCACATTTGCTCTTTTTCTGTCTCGACCTTGATCTGTTCGTAGTGTTTAATAACCATATTGATGTCTCCACAAAGACCATCTAGGGGGAAGTTGAGGGAACATCAAGCATCTAGGGAGAACACCAAGAAAAGCTCCCTGAACCTGAGCAGGGGTGTCAGGGTCCCGATCCAGCAGATGGGATTGGGGTGTCGAGTTTACTCTAGTTGTTGCCGACATGCTTAGCTGTTGAGTCCAGTCTCCCTAATTTCAACCGGAGGTGTCATGTTCTCGATCCAGCGGATGGGGATGGATCGTCCACGCACGAAGTGTTGGAGGTGGCGCATGATGCAGCGTAGGTAGTGGAGGCGGATACTAGAATGATAGTAGGGAGGCTCGCGGCGGAGGCGGCGCAGATAGTAGACAAGCTCGCGGAAGAGGTAGTGCAGGAGGCGAAGGAGGTGTAGGATGCAGCGCAGCGCGAGTGGCGGTTCTGGTGGCACATATGAGGTGGTGGAGATCGATCGCTATCGGTTATGGGATACCACATCGCTATGATGGTATGGCGGCGGGCATTGTCATAAAGATGGAAAAGGGTTGACGGGGGAGGTGATGGCGCCATACGTGTGGGGAAGTGATTGCAGCTATGATGAAGGTAGGGAGGAAGATGGAGGGGAGAATGATGAGTCCTAAACCCTCAAAGCTTGGCTAGGAGAAGGGTGGGCGAAAAAAGAAAAGAAGTGAGGAAGAAGAAACCTTAATTTTTGAAGAGCTCTGAAAGCACGATTAAGAATGATACCCGATAACCTCACTTATTTTTTATTACGTTAACAAGTAATAAAATGAAATGGAAAATTTTAATTATTAACTTTGTTTCAAAACACACACAGAAAATGTGTCATGAATTAGGGTTGCATTTGCTTTGCGTCCTCCTACAGCATTTGCTTTGCGTCCTCCTACAACACTGTTATCCTGCTCCTCCATGCCATTCTCGTTTTCCACATCTATGATGTTACCGTGCCACCCTCTTCCTTTGTCGACCTCTTTAACTATTTTTCCTCACATACATGTTTCTGGGGCACATATGTCTTTTCGACGTGCATGTTATTAACAGTCGGTAATCGACATCCAAAACCGATGACCTACTGGTTCTCCTAAGTTCTCCCCTTTCTTCGTCGTTGCAAACCATAGTCATCTTAGTGTCAGTCGGTTTTCGACCAGATTCGACGAGTTTAGTAGAATTTGTCTACACCTAGCAACAAAATACTACTCTAAGTGGAAAGTTATAACATAATTTTCGTCCCCAATAATTATTGCACCATTTAAAACTATTCAATTAATGGAGAGTTCCACGATTAACTCATATGACTCAAAATTAATTCAATCAAATGTGTTTTATAACTCAAGATTCAAATCTCGAGAGAAGATAAAAAAAAATTGGACATTAAATAGCAACGCGGATAGAATGATGTGTCTGATCGAGGATCACAAAATAAGTAGCAGGAAGACAGAGAGTGTCGGAGTAATAAACATAGGATGAAAACAAAAGAAGCCATAAAAAGTACATCAGGAACTGTCATGAGGGGATGAATCATGAGTAGATACAGTTGTAGTGTTTGTTCCAATCATCTCAACTGGAAAAATAGACCCCCACAAGTTGCTTCCTTTTGATCGATGAGAACATTTATTATTGGGATTAGTTCCTTCGAGTCGGTAGTTTAGGCGAATCGGGTCGATCTGTCGAAGTTCTCTTATCATTAAAAACGATCATTTTATTCAAATAATAACCACAAGATAGTCTCTTCATATGAGTTCTGTTAGGGTTTTTCAGTTAGGATTCTCTTCGAACTGTTAGGCACTGTATCGTTAGTCCCCTTTCATCATCACCGACGTGTTTCCAAATGATGTTCGAGTCCCCCTATGTAACTCCGATGGTTGTCGTCTGACTCATCTCAATATCAATTGACCTCTCTGCCCCGGAGCCCCTCAACCTCCTTGTATTGGATCATCTATCCTGGTCAACTGCGTTGTCTTTGAAGTCGCCACCGGTGCGTCTATCTCCTTGACCTCCACCGACACACCCTCCTCGACCCCTCTCTCGGTGTTGGATCAGGCTAATCGAGTGGGTTTTTTATATTTTATTTTATTTCGTCTTTGCAGAGTCAATGACTAGTGAGTAGAGATTCAGACTTTTTTCTGGGAGGAAACCCTGATTCACGTATATCCTCTCAATAAAACTGTCGAGCTCAGGTTTGGTCGCATCTCACATGGAAACATGCAGCGTTTAGGCAATACCTTGAGCAGTACTCGTCACGTTCGTTCTTACTGTGAGCAGAGATTCAGGGACTTTTCTTGGGAGAGAACCCTGATTCACTTATATTCTCCCAAAACAACTGAGGAGTTCAGGTTCGTCCGCACTTCAAAAGGTCCTATGCAACTTTTCAGGACACAGATCGATCCGCATGGGCCTGATAACCCGCTCTGGAGATGGGCGGGTAGGACTCACAGCAAATAGGATCATCCCGGGATGCGGACCGGCGATACTAATAGAGGGCTATGCTATTGCTACAACACTCCACAATACAACTTCTCTAGGGACGACCCCCATAGTCATCTGCTCTGATACTCAGACTTTGATAAACATGATTGAAAAAGACGACCCTCCAGCTTCTCTGCTCGGCACCGTAATTAGGGACATCCACCTTATGTTGGCTCAAAACGAGAGAATTTCTCTCCAACTTGTAAAAAGAACTACGAATAAAACAGCTCACTGGTTAGCCATAGAGACTCGTTCTATGTCAATCCTTCAGTGATCAAGAACTCTTCTTGATGTACATACCTGTATCTTCACCAGTGATATTTAATAAAATTTAACACATTTATCACCAAAAAAAATCAAAGAATGTGACAAGTTCAAACTCCAGAGTACTTATCTTATAACAAGTTCAAACTTTAGAGTACTTATTTTATAATTAATCCTAACATTATCGCATTCCTAACACACATTGTGAAGTTTTAAAAGATAATGATCAAAGATGTAAACAACAAGTATAAGACCCATCTATCCCCACAAGAATAGTGTAATAAAATATCATAGACCACAGTTCATAGTCAAGAACATCCTAGTACGGACTGTACATTATCAGTACTAATTATCAAATGATTTCATCAATATTATTCTGATAAAGTTCCAACCCACCTTCACTTCTTGGGATAAGGAACCAACAAAAGAAAAAGTCATAAAGTTCAGCTCATACCTGCAAAAAAGCAAGGAAAGAAAAAACTTAATTCATGTCCATCCTCACCATTACATCACCCATTAAATTCAAGTACTTTTGATATGAATCATTCTAATGTAAAACTCCTTAATTGTTGTACAAATCAAAGCTCAACTTTTTATACCAGAAGTCATGATTTTTATAAGAATAATAAGTTATTTATAAAGATTAAGACCACACCAATAAATAACGTTGGTCTTTTAGTTGTAGAAATCTAACTTAATATAAGTGATTTGTTTAAAAACAAAATTTACATGGTATCAGAACTGATTCGACTCGCGGTCCGTTTGTCACTTCTACCATGTGATCTCTGATCCATATGTAAATGTCCAGTTCTAGTATGACTCATGTATAGATGTCCAATCCTACACGTGAGGGGGGAGTGTAAGTTGAACCCACATCGGAAAGATATATAAATATAATAAGCTACTTATATAAGTTAGGGCGATACCAAACTGACAAGGTTGATCTTTTAGTAGTGAAAATCCGCCCTGATATAAATAATCCGTTTAAAAACAAAATTTACAAATTCGATCATGTGTAGATTAGTGGTGTGCCTTACTTTGTATTGTTCGTAATTTGAGTTAATTTGAGTGTGTAATGTTATGATCTATTATATGGTTTTTTCGTGTGCGTTCTTCAAATATATCATACTTTCATGTCGTGATATAAAATTTTCCATTATATTCAAAAAAAAAAAATTGTATCGGATTTACAAATCACCAACATATATGGATACACGTAGAAGCAATTAACAATAATATATATCAACCTTGTTTTTGCACAGGGTTTCTAGAGAGAGAGACTCGCCTCTCTCTAGAAACTTTCTGCCTCCCTTCTTCAACCTCTCGCCGCCGTTGCCCTGAGCCCACCGCCGGCGATCTCCTTCCATGGAGGTCGTTGGCGGTTCTCCTTCCCTTCCTTCGCCTTCTCCACCTCCTTTTCCCTCTCTTCTTCGAGTCTCTCTCTCCCCTAGGGTTTCTTGGCCGGTTTCAGATCCGCCGGGAACCTGGTTCCTTCCTCCCTCGAGAGCCCTAGATCTGGCGTGGGAGCCCTTTCCCTTTCGATTGGTGCGGTTCTAGCCTCTCCCCCGCCCCTTTCCCTCTCCTATCTCGCCGCTCTGGCCCTTTTTTGGCCCCCTCGGGTGGATCTCGGCTTTGAGCATCTTCCTTCGACAGTCGCTCCTCCTCAGATCCGGTGTGGGACGAGTTTCCCCGACCTCTTTGGTGTGGATCCTTGCGGTTTGGGTTGGATTTTCTGCTCGTGTGGCTTGAAGCTTCCTCGCCGTGACCTCGCCTTCGGATTTGATTCCCTCGGATCTCCTCCGTGGCTCCGTTCTTCGCCGCCGCTCGCAGGACCTGCTCTTTCGGACGCGCGCCTTGTTTGTTTGGAGGTAAGCTCTCTCATTTCCTCTTGCCTAGATCGTACGGGTAGAAATATCACTCTCTCCTGTTAGTGTCTTTGGGTGTTGACCCGATTCGTAAGGAGCAGAGGGTGCGATTCTGGGCAGGGGAGGTGTTTGAGATGGAGGGAATCCCTTTGCCCCTTTCTTGTTGAGTTTTCAGTCCTCCCATCCTTTACCCTCTTCCTTTTCAGTTCTGCTTCATCCTTCTCGAACCTTTGGGTTTGGGCTCGCCGGATGTTGGTTACCGGCGAGATCTTAGGACAATGATGTCCGCTTCAGAAGCTCCTGAATTGGTGAGTTGTTTTAGGACCTGTCTCTGCTGTTGCGGTGCTGGCCGTGAACAGCTTTGAGATGGGAGTTGATTTCTCTTTGTGAGATTGGGGCTTTGTGGGTTCCTGCCTGTGTGGCTTAGGCTGACGGTTGCTTCTCTTTTTGCGCTTAATGTTGGTTAAATTTGGGTGTATATACCTTGTTTTACTTTGTATGTTCTACTTCATCTGTTGTTCATTTTCATCTTTTATTCCCTCTATGAATGAGGATGTTCATTTGTTTTCCCTCTGTGTTTGAGGATGTTCATTTGGATCCGATTAGAGAGGATCCATCTTCATTGTAATTCACCCATGTTCTTCATTTTGAAGAGTATGATTTATATACTGTTTTGCTGATCAAAAAAAAAATATCTCACAAAGAAGCATGAAAGATATATAAGTGCGGATCAAACACTTTGCCCAAGAAGCTTATCCCCATGCATATTATTTCATGTCTTATGGCTTATCGTTTCAACTTTCAACTTGTGGGGTCTTTATCACTAATCCAATCAAAACTATTGCCCATGCCCTTAACTTAGAATATGTATGGTGGTGTAAGAGTTATTTGGGGATGTTGGTCTATTTATTAATTGTGTTCTGTTAATTTTTGTTAAACAATAGGTTGATTCGTCGAACTTTCGTAGCGGGCGGAAATGAAACGAGACTGATCAGAGCGCTCACCTTAATTATAACCATAGTGTTCGGCTAATCCAAGTAAACAAGTAGAGGTATGTTCCCTATTCACTTAGTGAGATGCGTAGAAGACCCAAATATTTTTTTCTCGGGTCACGTCGGACGAATTTGTTTTGTCTAAAGGACATGTTGATCCCTCGCAGAGGGTCTTTG
The DNA here is from genome assembly GCA_963921825.1 of Erodium maritimum. NCBI lineage: Eukaryota > Viridiplantae > Streptophyta > Magnoliopsida > Geraniales > Geraniaceae > Erodium > Erodium maritimum. The sequence goes on from OY997594.1 coordinate 71,865,957, forward strand.
GATAGAGGTGAGGGGGATACCAGGTCGCCAAGGAGGTATCCAAGAAAAGGAGGAGAGTTGGGATCAGTTTGTGCCATATCCCATCGGGACGCGTCTCCTCAAAAACGTCTCACTCTCCCGTCTGGTATTCATTGGACCTCGAGACTGCATAGCAGACCTCGCCTGGTTGTTTGGGCCAACATGAGCTTTAATCGTTGATCCATGACGGCATAAAGCCCCCTTCGAGTTATCACCGGCTGCTACCACGATTACCAGTTGAAACATACTCTCAGCGGAGGCAGCTCAGGTGTTAGTGATTTGACAGTGGGTGAACGAGGCTCGGAGAGGAAACCGCAGGCGGAGATGGCTAGAAACCCTAAGGAAAGGAGAGGGAGAGGGGTAGGTGGAGGTGGATGTTGAGGTGACGGTGACTCACGAGGTTCGGAAGACCAATTCTGCACTGAATTCAGACCCGAACCAGATCCGTTATGAGGTGATAAATCGATATCGGGTGAAAATGCATTACCCATGAAAGCGCTCCCGGGTGCGTTTTGGAGATCCAACTAAGGAATGTGGTGACCAATTATGATACGCGGATGATGACCCTAGCAAAGGGTTAAAATCCCGATCAAGCATCCTTGGTTCCGAACGCAATCCTCCCTCCCTCGATGACATGGTCCCAGACGTTGTGTATCCTCCATCTTCATCAATCCTTGGTCATTATCGTGCTCTTCATTCCACTTAGGTTGGTTCTGAATTTCTTGCCACCAATGTCGGTCATCAAAGGTAGAAGGCTTCTCATACAATGTGTATATAATCAAGGCCTTGTCGTACAGCTGGTTGTTTGAGTGCCCACTAACATAAAGTCTTCCGACATGTTTGACATAATCGTTAAACCGCTTCACCCTCGCATTATGTTTCGACCAACAGTCCTTCAACTGTTTATCACTGTGAAATGGCACTACTGGATCGTGGTTGTATTCACGCATCCTCCAACCGCTACCTCTACCTCCTCAGGTGCGTCCATCATGACCACCTACTATACCATGTGTGACCCCCACAAGGGATTTGAAAAGCTTAGTTGGTTCCCCTTGTCAATGTTGATTGTGAACGATGAAACTCCCGATAGTCTAGCTCCGCAACTATATGATGGTGTTTGTGTTTGCGTTTCCGGCACATCCGACCATGACAAGTCTACAAACGGTAGCTCAATTCTCATGCGAGGAGGAAATGGATTATGTTGGTATGCAATATTAGTGTCCGAATATTGGGATGGCATTGGCGGATAGGACGCGTGCATCAGAAAATATGTATCGTGTGGTTCTGGATACTGTGATTGTTGTTGCGACCATGCATTATCAACATAAGAGATCGTCTGTCTTTGTTGGATGATGGAGGGTAGTCGTTAAGACTCAAATGACCACCAAAATCACCGGATCTTAGGAACTCGTTGTTTGACATTAACTTGAAACAAATGAGAGAGTTGTAGATGAGGAGCAAGAAAGGTGCCCTATTTATAAGTGAATTTGTAAAACAAATTTATCATTTTTGTTTCTCACCTCACGGACTCGGCGCTATAGTTACGCTGACCAATCAAAAGCCTGCGTCGAATCGTCACGCATCAGTACAAGAAACATGAAGTCGACTGACATGACAATCCGCTTTCGCTGTATCAGCGCTTTCAAGGTCACCGATGTCTACGACTCGCTCTGACGCTTAACGAATCACTAAGCTCAACGACCGTTTATGCACGAAAACGCTAATTAACATTGACGTCAAGCTCAACGTTGAACGATGATCAGCGTTTCCTCGTCGTACATGCTCTTAGGGCATTCACAATCATACCGCCGACTGCTGGCGGGGAGAATACAAAATTATTTTTTGTTGGCATATAGTCAGCTCTCTCAGCCAATACCCTACAATGCTAGGTGGCTTATAGTCAGCTATATACCCCTTTTTGTTCACGTTTTTGTTCCCACCCGACGTTGAGTGTCAGCGTTGAACTCCCAGCCAGCCCTCCCGGCCAGCGACCTCCCCGCCAGTTATCAGCCAACTCCTCACCGACGGTTGCTCCCCGCCAGCGCCCCCGCCCACGACTGTGAATGTCCTTACTGGTCTTCACTTATTGACACCAAAAAGAATAACCCACTTCCTTCCCGGGCCCCACCTCTAACTCTACTAAATCACCATCCATGTTCGTACATTTCGTATCAACAAGAATCACAGTTGTACAACTCAAAAAAACCCTCAATAATTCGTATCCCCAGCATGGCTACCCGCAGTGTCAACCATTTAAAGCAACAACTCACACACCATCACTATATATTACACTTAACACTTCTGCATCTCCATACCTCTCCTCTCCACCAAACCTGCAAAACCCATAACGAAGACGATGAAAGGGAAGTTCCAAAGGGCATGCCTCAACAAATGGAGGAAGATGACCAAAAACAGCCAATGGGTTCTGTGGCCCTCCATGCGAAAAGACGGTTCTACCCCCGGAGACGTCCCCAAGGGTCACTTGGTCGTGTACGTAGGTGAAGAAGAGTACAACTACAAGAGGTTTGTGATCAAGGTCACTTTACTCAAGCACCCTCTCTTCAAGGCATTGCTGGATCGGGCTCGCGACGAGTACGGTTTCGTTAGCAGAGACTCCAAGCTCTGCATTCCTTGCGATGAGAGCTTGTTTCTTAATGTGGTGCGTTGTGCTGCTTCTCCTTGTGATCCGAAGATCTCTTTCTGTTTTTGTTTCTGAGGATTGGATTAGCTATAGTAACATTTTGTAGACTATTTGTAACATATAGAGATCGTTAGTGTAATTTTATCCCACGCTTGTGTGATTCTATATATTAAGAAAGGTAAAATCTTGCGATGATTGCAAAAAAGTACACTGGGTATTCGTTTTTTTTTTTTTGCAACCTATAACCCTCTCTTTGATTGGACTTGTCATTTTGTTGCTTTTTGTGTGAAAATGACGATTTCATCCTTATGATTTATATTTTAAACAATTTAAAAAGATCCTCTTTGTACTGTTTAAAAGAGTAAGAAATTCAATATATACAAAAATTTAGATTTTTTTTTGTTTTTTAACTATTTTTTTAAATTTTAATTTTCAAAGGTAAAATTTTCATTTTTATACAAACTTTCACCGCATGTAAAACAAAACAAAAAGACGAGCGTGAGGCATTATTTTGCAATTATCAAAGAAGTTAGTTACAAATCGCAGAAAATGAATACTAATGGTATTTTTTTTGCAATTATCTCCAAATTCTAGGGATAATTACAGAAAAGTACCTCGAGATAGTTGCAAAAGAACACACGAGGAATTTCCATTTTTGGTACTTGTAGCCTTTTTTGATAAATGACAAATAATGTCCTCTGAGGTAGAGACTACATGTAACTTAGAGCATGAACAACGGAACGCACCCGTTCCCCGCTCTGCGCGCGTCCGGTCCGAGGACCACGGACCGTTCCGCTGTGGGGTCGAAAAATCGCGGTTCGTGCGCCCGAAACAGCGGGTCCGCTCCTCGCTCCCGGGTTGCTGACCGCGCCTCGTTCCTCGCTCCCTCTGCTGGCGTGGTCCTCTCCCGTGCCGCCACGTGTCGTCGCCAAATTTGAACGTTTGACAACGGCCGGGTTAACGGCTCTATTTTTTTTAATTCAAAAATCAGATAAATGAAACCTTATAAATACCCAACCCCATTCCTCATTTTTCTCACACCATTCTCTACTTTCACTCTTTCATTCTCACTTTCTACTCGCTATTTTCGAAAATGTCCGACGAGGAGGTTATATCCGACGTTGAGGTTCAGACGTACGAGGAGTTGGCTCCCCGGATGCCGACGTATGAGGAGATGGCAGCCCAAATGCGACCAGTTGAGCGACGATTCCAGCGGATGATGGAGAGGCACATGCAGAGAGTAATGCCAAGGGTCCAGAGGGCCATCCGTGGGGAACCAATGCGACGAGAGATTAACAGAGGTCGTTCGGAAGCCCACATCCAATTGATGAGAAACTATTTTGACGAATAACCCCTATATGGCCCTGATATGTTTAGGCGTCGGTTCCGTATGTGCAGACCACTTTTCCAACGGATTATGGACGCGGTGAAGGCTCACGACAGGTACTTCGAACAGAGGTGCGACGCTGCCTCGCGGCCGGGCTTATCAACGGAACAGAAGTGCATCGCCGTTATACGGATGCTTGCGTATGGGTTCGCGGCCGATTCACTGGACGAAACTCTGCGCATTGGGGTAAGCACCATACTTGAATGTTTATGTAAGTTTTGCAAGGCCGTCATTGAGGTATTCGGAGCCGAGTATGAGCGTACACCCACACCGACTGACATGGAGCGCTTACTCCGAGAAGGGTACAATCGAGGGTTTCCCGGAATGGCGGGGAGTCTTGACTGTATGCATTGGAAGTGGAAGAACTGCCCAACCGAAGACCAGGGAGCCCATGGACGGGGAGGTCACCACGGGGAAAAGACGATTATGCTTGAAGTTGTAGCGTCCCGTGATTTATGGATTTGGCATGCGTTTTTCGGGATGGCTGGCTCGAACAACGACATCAACGTCCTCAACAACAGCCACCTATTCCAAGACGCTTACTACGGCCGTGAGCTAGATGTGGAGTACTATATCAACGGGCATCGGTACGACCGACCTTATTACTTGGTGGACGGCATTTACCCAACATGGGCACGGTTCGTGAAGACTATTCGGCATCCCTTCGAGTCCAAAGAGAAGTTGTTTTCTAAATGCCAAGAAGGTGCTCGAAAAGATATTGAAAGGGCTTTTGGAGTACTTCAAGCAAGGTGGCACATCATTTCCCGTCCCGCTCGTTCTTGGAGCCCACACCTTTTGGCTGATATCATGCACACTTGCATAATTCTACACAACATGATTGTAGAGGATGAGCGCGACCGGTACGAGTATGGGGATGAGGAGTTGTTGTACGTGCAACCTCTAAAAATGCCGAATTGGACACCACCGGAACGATGGCACCACGGAGGGCCATTGGAATACCAGCAACGAGTGGATGCTCAACAAAGTGTCCTAAATCCTGAGACCCACCATCAACTACAATATGATCTTACGGGGCACTTATGGGGTCTATATGGAGCTGGTTTCCATGACGACGAGTAGTCGTTTGTGCTCTTGGAGCTGGTTTTTTGTGGGTTGTATTAAAAGGGGTTGAATAAAATTAGAAGTTCATTTATATTCGTGTTGAATTTATTTATTAATTATTGATTGTCATTACTTATTTTATTCCAAAATTGTTTAAATTATAAATAATTTAAACGGTTTCTGATAAAGAATGAGATAAAACAGCAAAATATCAATTAATAATCCAGTCAGCACTGTTCTGCACTCCCAGGACCTCAGAGGGCCTTTCTGTTGCAAAACACCCACTTTTCTACACTCCCAGGACCTCACTTTTGTCCAGTCAGCACAAGTTCTGCACTCCCACTCCTTCACCATGGTCCTTTCAGTTGTTCAACCTCTTAGAGATCGTCTAGTGGAATTCTATCATACGCCTCTGTAATTCTATATTTTAAGAATAGTAAAATCTAGCGATGATTGCGAAAAACTACTCTCAAGTATTCGTTTTGTAACTTGCAGTCCCCTTTCTCAATGTTTATAAAAAAAAGATATCACGAACTTGTCTTGTTGTTACAATTTGTATAAAATTGCTCATTTTACCAATCATTTGTATAGTTTGTCGTCCTGCCTAGTGAACATATTGAGTTATGGCTAAAGGCGCATGTCGCGCTTTTGCTGACTCCATAATTCTCCCGAAAATCGCCTAGGCTATTGTGCTGTCAACAGCATGGTTAATCGCCCAGGCTATTGAGCAGTCAACAACATGATTAACTAACTCGTATTGGAGATGCTCTTACATAAATAAGTAATAAATCTCACAGTGAATGAGGTTATCCATCCAACGGGATTAACTCGCATTGGAGATGCTCTTACATAAATCTTCGATCGAATCTTAACTCTACCCGTTAACATTCGTACCAGATTTATATCCATCAAAGTCATACACAAGGGCGAGAATAACCAAAAGTAGTTCTACTATCAAATATTTGACAAAGACATACCCTTCAAACACATTCATAATCTCATATTAAGGATCAATTAATCATGAAGTATACAATCTTCTGAACGATTAAGAGCATCAGTACAGAAACAAGACACAAATGACAAACAAATCACAGCATCAATTTCAAATGTGTTTATTTTGAGTGGTATGTTATATCGACAAATATTTGAAAATCAAACGAGGAAAACCCTGATGAAAGCTATTCAAACACATTCCCAACATGATAGATAGTTAAATCTCTCCACCAAACATCATCGAGGTGTCAAGTCTTGCTCAAACTCGATAGCAACTTTTGACAAGCTTCAGCCTTATTTCCTCGAAAAAAAAGCAATAGAAGTGTACCGAAACATGGCCTAAACAATTTTGCACCAAGGCTAAAATGAATTTTCTTACTCTGGTTAGTTATTCAGAGATGGTCGATGATCGCCTTTGTGAAGTCTGTTGTTGAGGAGCTGCCACCGAGATCAGCTGTTCGATATTTCCCCTCTGCGATCGTGTTGAGGACAGCGTCCTGGATCCGGTCGGCCTTATCGTGCAGTTCCAGGTGGCGCAGCATTGTTACAGAACTCAACAGCAAAGCAGTTGGATTCGCCATATTCTGTGTAATTCAACCAAAAATCAGATAAATGACTTGGTGAGCTTTCGGGTTTGTGGGAAATTAAATTTGGTTTATGTTAAAAGGATCAGATTGCTCAATAAGAGGAAAGAAGTCCGATCAGAAAAAAAATGAACAAGGGAGTGGTTAAGCACTACACAGCAAGAGGAACAAAAATCACTTTGAAACATAATGTAGGGATGATCTCGTAAAAGTACATTAACCATGATTATACTGACTTTTAAACTTCTAAATTTCCTCACTTTGCACTATTATGGAAGTGAATGACAAAAACACCCCTATATCAATTTAGGGAATTTGGACAAAATTTTCTGTAGCAGTGGCATATTTTTTAAAATTCGAATATTCATGAAGGGTATTTTTATCACTAAGAGCACAAAAAGTGGTTGTTTTTCACCGACGATTTGGTTCAGTGATTGGGGGAAATGTATTTTTGGGGCCTTCTGCCGTTTCTCTCCTCCTTTGGCGTAGATAGTTGCGCCGGCAATTTGGATTAACACAGAATAGTCGGGCTAATCGCCGACTCCACGGTGGGAGGCTCGGCGATTTGGGGGAGAATCGGCGATTTGGGGGGGGGGGGGGGAATCGGCGATTTGAGTGAGAATTTTAAAGCCGTGTAGTTAAGTGAAAAATGTGACAAGATTAGTGTACTTTAGCGAGATTATCCCCAAAATTTACAGAGTAAGAGCATGCCCACTTGAATTGACCAAGCCGGTCTTAAACAATCGTGAATAAAATGATGATTGTCTCACAAAGCTGTTGACCCTAGCTACCGGATTCTAGGCTTCATTTGAAAGCCTCGCAACTAGTAAATCCTTGGCAAGCTCCATAAAGTTTTCAAATCCCTTACAAACAAATCCCAGACAGAATTTCCCTATCCAATAATTGGTAGTTCTATCGGACCAAATGGTGCAAAAAAAAAAATCATGAAAATGGTAACATACTGTTTAGGCTCGAGATTGAGGTTAGGCAGCACTGAGGTTATAAAATCAGGATCGGCCAAAAATAAGGATATTTTTCCTGATCAGGGAGAACTCAGACATATATCAACAAAACTTGTTTTGTATTACATAAATCAATATATATTAATATATAATGCATATGTTAAAGGCAAAAAATAGCAATAGTTTAGTAAAATACGATAATTCCAACCACGTTTTAATTCAAGTTCAGTGGAATTGAATTGTATTTGAAAGGTGATTTGGACTTGTTATAATAATCTCTTTTCGTGTTCGTGTTATGCACAGATCATGGAGTAGAAAATTTAATAGAACTTTAGAATTGTATATGAAAAACAGTTGATGAAGCTGACCGAGTTTGACCTATTTCCACCTATCAAACTCGGCGATTAAGTTTCACATCGAGATTTATAGAACACTGGACAGCACCCATGTTAAGGGAGGTCCAAAAATGGAATAAATCTACCATCAATCAGTCATATACAAATGGGTATAATATGAGATAGAAGTATCCGATTAAACTATTGGAAGCCAATAGGTAGTATGAAAAGCATAAGGCTTAATCATATAAGCGTAAAACTAAGGATTAAGACATTTGAATATCATAATGCAGTTTTGAGAACTAACCTTTCCGGCAATATCAGGCGCTGAACCATGCACAGCTTCAGCAAGGGCGATACCTCCTTCACCAATATTGCAGCTGCGGCAAAAGGTCAAATGGTGTTACATGATGCAAACAGATAGTGTAGGACGACTAATAGAGTCTACAACTGTACCCACCTTGGAGTCAAACCCAATCCACCAATCAGACCAGCACAAAGATCACTTATAATGTCACCATAGAGGTTAGGCATCACTAGTACATCAAAAAGAGTTGGATTTTTCACAAGCTGCGCACAAAAACAAATAATCAGTTTTGTTACTGATTAAAAAAAATGTTCTTACTGCAGTTCTATAGTCACGTGTCTTCAATGAATCTCATTTTTCTAATGATGTACCATACAAAAAAAGGCAAGGTCAAAAGATTCTCCTCTATCCCTCAAAATGACACAAGTCATGAATATGAACAGAGGGGAGACCATCCTACCATCATACAGCAATTGTCAATAACAACTTCCTCATATGTAATCTCAGGGTACTTCTCCGCAACCTCACGGCAACACTTAAAATGAGAACACAACCCACGTTAGTATGAGGTTAATTGAACAAAGCACATAAAATACCATGAATCTTAGATTATGGGATAACCATACTTTGAGAAAAAGACCATCAGTTTTCTGCATAATATTGGCTTTGTGAATGGCAGATACCCTCTCCCTTCCATGCGCCTTTGCATAGTGAAAGGCATACTCAGCCACTCTCAAACTTGCCTGACGAGTGATGATCTTAAGGCTTTCAACCACACCTCTCACCACCTGGAACCAAAAGCAAGGAACATATTGAAATTTCTATGCATTGAATATTTGTTATCATCACCTTGTATTATTTTAAACAACTTACTTGATGTTCAAGGCCACTGTACTCCCCTTCTGTGTTTTCACGAATAGTGACCAGGTTCACATCATCGTATCGTGTTTTGTAACCAGGAAGGCTGTAGCAAGGCCTAACATTGGCGTACAAATTAAGTTCCTTCCTTAAAGTAAGATTCAAAGACCGGTGACCTTTTCCAATTGGTGTGGCCATTGGCCCTTTCAAGCCTACCTTATTACGCCGTACTGACTCCAAACTCTCCCATGTCAAAAAACTTTGAGTCCTAGGGTCTATTTGGTCCCCAACAAAATGTTCTTCCCATTCAATTGGTACCTCAGCTTCTCTGAATATCTGCATTAGAACAAATATCAAAATCAGCATACATCATAAATGACGTTTGTGGGCATAAGGACATACAGTAATACAAAAATTGAAGACTTCACAAGAAACTAACAAATATCAGAAAACATATTTTTCCAAGATCACAAAACCTACTACACTAGTTTAGCCAAACAAATAAGTAATAACAGTATATACTCTAACCTTTTTTTTTGTGGACAGGGCAGAAAATAAACAGCAAAATGACACGGAACGAGTATTAGTTGCATCCACATATAAAGCAAATCGGTGTAGAGAAATGGACAGCATGGCCATCTACTATGGATATGAATATTAACAAGAAAGTGAGACTTCATGAAATATGATCATTTCATAAACTCCTTTGTGAAAATATTCATGTGAATTTGCTCCTATTCAGACCAACAAAGACAACCTAAGCAAACCTTATGTCTAGAATTCTCATATTCATAACATCAAACTAAAAGGGGGTTCATCCTTTTCACAAGAAGGCTCTGGCCAGTTGCATGCCCTCTCATCAAAAACACCAATCAAGTAAACAAAAGTTTCCGATGAACCAAGTTACAATGATCATGCTTATGAAAAAAATATGGAACTAGGAGCATGATCTATGACCTGTCCATTTCCAATCCTATATTAGCTACCCACTTTTACAGGCATATCTTCTCAGCATTGAAGGTAGCTAAATTCAAAATCAAACTGACTGGTACGAATATCATGTTATACCTTTAACACTTTATTTGGTCAAATGTCAAATATGTTATCAATATCATAGCATACAATATTGGACTATCATAATTGTTGCATATGGTTTTGGTCCATGATCCATCCCACTACAGCATCACTCCACCCAAATGAACCTAACCACCAATTTACTTTCTCATACACGTTCTACTGACTAATCTCAGCCTATGCTCCACTACTATTCAAGCATGTAATTCCTATCTCAACGAAGTTCTCACCTAGAATCCAATCTTCCCCGCCAGTTCCACAAGAATTTCAACAAGATCACATCAAATGACAGCAAAACAACGCAAAAACAGATGAAAACAGCAATAAGATTGTTGAATTAAATTTCACAACCACCACAATTCTCAACCACACAAAAAACAGATGCACTAACACACCATCTGAAACAAGTTCTACAGACTAATCTTAGCCTATGTTCCACCACTATTCAAGCAAGTAATTTCTATCTCAACGAGTTTCCACCTGGAATCTAATCTTCCCCGCCATTTCCACAACAAGATCACATCAAATGATACCGAAACAACACAAAAACAGATGAAAACAGCAATAAGATTCCTGAATTAAATTTTACAACCACCACAATTCTCAGCCCCACAAAAAACTGATGCACTAACACACACCATCTGAAACAAGTTCTACAGACTAATCTTAGCCTATGTTCCACCACTACTCAAGCGAGTAATCTCTATCTCAACGAGTTTTCGCCTGGAATCTAATCTTCCCCGCCATTTCCACAACAAGATCACATCAAATGATACCGAAACAACACAAAATTAGATGAAAATAGCAACAAGATTGCTGAATTAAATTCCACAACCACCAAAATTCTCAACCACACAAAAACCTTAACACTATATCACCATCTGAAACAAGTAACCAACATCTACAAACAAAACAGAAAACAATTACAGTTCAGATATAATAAATATATTCACGTATACAGCTCGATTTTCGCAGAGAGAGAGAGAAGAGAGTAGACCTGCTTGACGGACTCGGCGATCTCAGGTCCGATGCCGTCGCCGGGAAAGAGAGTGGCGGTGATGGGAGTAGTGACGGAAGAACAGAAAGCGCGGGCCGCGGCGGCGAGCGGCGAGGTAGGGCTAGGGGTTCCGGCGGCGGTTGCGGCGGAGGAAGAGAAGATCTGAGCCGAGCTGCGCCTTCCGAAGGCGCGTCTGAGGAGATGCGAACCCATTGAGCTCTCTGCTTTTTCGCTCCCGATTCCGACTCGTCCTCTCAATGTGACCAAAAGGGCTACGATGCTCTGTGTCGCTTTGTTTTTGCGCTCGTTGAATAATACTCAGAAAAAGCTGGACGATGGTTCAAACTCGGACTCGGGTCGTACGGGTCAGGTCCAACCCGAGTGTTACTACTCAAACCAATAACTAAGCTCCACGTTTATGTTAGTGGGCTTTCATTCCGGGCCTTGGCAAGGAAAATTAATATGGTAAGAGCATGTACGACGGAACGGCCCGGTTCGCGTCTCGGCTTGTGTTTTTGCGGGACGCGAGCCGTCCTGTTGTGGGACGGTTTTTCGCCTCCCGTGTCCCGAAAAACACGGGACGGGCCGCGGCTCACGTCCGGCGTCCCGTTAATCTAGGACGTGTGTCCCGGGTCATATGGTTGTTTGACACGTGTCTATTTTTTTAAGTACAAAAAATTAGATTTAACTAAATATGATTGGTCCACTCACAATATGAAACCCTATACGGGACTCACCACTGTGGAATACAGTTTATTTTGAGTCTTGTATCCTACTATTTTGTACAGTCAGCATTCAAACTCTTAATCCAAGCTCTTCCGATGTACATACTCTTTTAATAAATACCCTGCTCTAGACATTGTTTAAATGTGTTCGACGAGATATGTCTTTAATACGTTACGAACATAGTGGTTTTTTATCATATTATTATTTTCAAGTATGATATGGGAAAGGACGAAAGGTTCTTAATTAAATCTTGGTTCAGATGACCCATCTTTATCTATTTGTTTAATGTGACTATTACATGTATGATGTTCTGCCTCGCCAATCATATGGTGCATGATAACACATGCACTTATGATACCAAGTGACGAGGGCTTTTATATTTGGCTCGGACGAGTGATAATGTGAAACCAAGCTTGGAGCACCCAAAATACTCGTTATACGTCTTTCCTATATGCTTCCTGAAATGGAGCAAATTTCTTATGTTTTGTAAGTTAAGGTAACGAGATTGTTTTCATAAAAACTGGCCATGAGTGGTAAATATCATCATCCAATAATTAAGGAAGATTGTATTAGTGTCAATTTACCGTGTAAGTGACCAGTGTTTGCAAATCATTGACGACGTCCAAGAACAACCTTGATTTATTAAGGACATTATGTCGTTTTTCGACTCTGTCATGCAAAAAAAAAACGGGCCAATTTCATAAGTCCTACATCACAATGGACTTGGGTATCACTATCGGGACATTATCGTGGTCCCTCCTCGAGTGGAATCCTTTAATTTCCGTTGGGCAGTTCTTCCACTGCCAATACATTCAATCAAGACTAACTAACAACTCATGGAAGCCATGTGCCTCATTCATCGTTGATATCATATTCATATCATTCTGTGTAGGCTTTCGTAGATAGATATGTCTGAACACCTTAATTATTGCTTTGCAATGGATTCATGATGATATTCTTTATTGAACGTTCCACTAATAACTCGTGTTACCTCCCGGTGGTGATAAACACTAAAAGTTCTTTGTAGTAGTTCGACATTGAATCGAACAAAAATTAGGACAAGAATAAGGATGAGAGAATATAATTACAGATTGTGATTTTCGTGTACAAATACAACTAAATATATAGTAATTATTTAAGTCTTAAGATCAATTAGCATTTAATTTTATCTTTTAAGTTTGATTATTCCAGCAAAAAAAAAATCAATTTTTCAGGGATTAACTATTAATCAGCGAAATATAGTGGTTGCCGCGACAGTTTCATGCGACGTTATTCATATCATCGATATCGAAACTTCGCACGAAAACGGCACCCTTTCCGCCTCCACCATACCATTTACTCAGCGTAGAAAACCGTTAATTAGCCCAAAACACCAACATGCCGTCACTGACTGCTGATACTCATAAGGTACGTACAAATATTCTTGGATTTGTATCTAAACAAGTAAGAAATAGTTGGATATTCATGTTCGATGACAAAAAAAATATATGGTGCATAAAAACTGATTTTTAGAATATCTGTAGGAAGAAAGAGAGTTTCTATTGTAATCTTGTTTTCTTCTTGTTTCGTATCACTGACCCGTACGTACACACGACCATACATTACACCTTTTTTCTACTTAACCTAGAAAACGACGTCGTCTACAGGCTTTGCAAGTACATCGTTAAGACAAGAACCTAAACAGAAGTAAAACAAAACAAAAGAAGTCGAGAAAACAACGTAAGACTAAAACAAACAACAGTGTTGCTTAACATATCGGCAGAGGAGCTCCGTTCCAATCGCCGAGGCACTCCAGCAACGGATCAACGATCTTCCCTTCACACACCGCCGTGAAAACCTTATCGAACTCCTCTCCGGGAGACCTGACCTTCTCTCCGGTGAGCAGCTCCGTCCCGAGCTCCTCCCTAACAAACCTATACAACGGATAAGACCGGCACTCCCTGATCCTGTTCGGAATCCACGCGCCGCCGCTCTCCACCGCCGCCCTCGACGCCTCCACCTCCTTAGTCAAAAGGGTCTTCAGCTCCTCCTCGAAAGCCGCCACCTTTGCGAAGATCGACGTGCTAGGGTTCCTCTCCGCATCCCCGTTGGTCAACGATGACCTGTCTAAGTTTTTGGATCAAAGGGTACGTGGCGCTGCACGGATCGTCCACGTAGGAGAACACGTGCTCCCGGTCAACGACCTTGAGCAGGTCAAACTCGCAGAACCGGGAGGGGTGTAGCTCGCCGTTGACTCCCGTCGTCAGGGTCCGCTTCGCCGCCTGGCTCACCGTGTTCCTGACGGTGGATTTCAGATTCTCCTCCAAATGCCTCAGATCGATCGCCTGACAGAGTGCGACGAGGAAGGCTGACGTCATCAGTTTCAGGATCTCAACGGCCTCGAGGGTTTTCCGGGAAGATATCAACCCTAACGAGTTCACGTCCTGGTTGTGCTGCTCCGCGCTCTGGACATGGTTCGTGACCGGGTTGGCCACGAACATGAGCTCGGAGCAGTACGAGGCCATGGCGATCTCGGCGCCCTTGAACCCGTAGTCCAGGCTCGGGTCACGGCTTGCCGTCAGGTTCGACGGCAAGCCGTTGTTGTAAAAATCATTAACGAGCTCCGAGAATTGCGCGAACACGAGCCTCCCGATCGCAGCCACCGCGAGTCGGGTATTATCCATGGATACTCCGATAGGAGTACCCTGGAAGTTGCCGCCGTGGACGGCCTTGTCGCGCGACACGTCGATTAAGGGGTTGTCGTTGACCGAGTTGATTTCTCTCTCTATTGACTTTGTCGCGAACCGGATTGACTCCACCTGTGGGCCCAGCCACTGGGGGGAGGTGCGGAGGGCGTAACGGTCTTGTTTCGGTTTTTGTAACGGATCCGTTTCGTGCAGCTTCTCGGATTGTTTCACGTAGGAGCTTCCGGCGAGGATGTGTTCCATGATCGCCGCCGCTTCGATCTGACCGGGGTGGTGCTTCAGCTTATGGGTCAGGTGGTCGGTGAACTCGGGTTTACCCTGCATGACCTCGGCAAACATCGCCGAGGTCACTTCCGATAGTAAAGCGAGCACATTGGCTTCGTACAATACTATCGAGGCCAAGCCGGACCCGACGGCTGTACCGTTCACGAGCGCCAGCCCTTCCTTGGGCTGGAGCTCGAAGAACCCTGACTCGATCCCGGACAAGCGGAAGGCCTGGCCGGGATCGAGGGACTCGCCGTCGGGCCCAACGGCCTTGGAGTTGGGACGGCCGATTAGGAGGCCGGCGATGTAGGAGAGCGGGACTAGGTCGCCGGAGGCGGTGATGGTGCCGCGGAGAGGGAGGCATGGGGTGATGTTGTGGTTGAGGAGCTTGGTGATCGCTTCTAGGATCTCGAATCTGATCCCGGAGTAGCCTTGGAGGAGAGTGTTGATCCTCACCAGCATGGCGGCTCTTGTCGCCGACCCCGGCAACGTGTGGCTTGACTCCGTTCCATTTCCGAATATGCCAGAATTCAAAAACCTGAAGGAAAATATTCCAAAAACATTAATTTTTAAGTTCTTTTAAAAAAGTAATTTAATATGTTCTTAATCATATTTTGATATCAATTTTTTTTTCAATACCCATATCTTAAATATAGGATTCATACAGTATTATTTTAAAATAATTGCAAAATATTGTAGTGAGATATGTGTATTTTGTAAATCTTATGGTAATTATTTTTTATATGTAAATTAATTCATTTTAAGCCGTTAATGTTTTTTTACAAAAAATTGAAAAATATATACACTGATAATATTTAGGATAATTTTATTCAAGTTTCAGTAATTGTCTTTATTATTTACAAAATAAGAAATTTAAACATTAATCACGAAATTTGTTGACCACGAAGAAAATAATCTCGTAACTGAGTCAACTTGTCTGAGTTGAAGCATTTAAAAAATCGAAGAAAATAGTTAATTATGTAATTAGATATGGAAATTTAAGATGAAAAAAACTTTTTCTGCTAGGGTTTTTTAAACCAATAGCACAAGCGTTGCGTCGTCGCCTCTTCCGGCCAAAGTTCGAACCGTCTCTCCCGGTCAAAGTCCGGTCTTTCTCTTCCGTAATGGCGTTGCTCCAACCCCCAACCCTCACTCCTTATTCCTCCGTCCGCATCGTCGTCATCACCCTCCCAACCTCGATCATCGCTCTCACTGTCTCGATCCCCTTCGCAGGTCCTAAAGGGAAGACACCAGGACCGTCGTCCCCTGCTCAGCATCTGGTGCCTCTGAAGCCGGCATCGGTATCTCCGTCCCCTTAGCCTCCACCGAGGCCTCTTCCTCGGTCTCTGATAGATTGGTTCTCGTTTATTTTCACTATTATATTCTTTTTTGCAATGTTAATGATTAATGAGCGACGATTCTGGGTTTTTCCCAAGGAGTCAGGGACTGTTACCGAGAGAAATCCTTGATTCACACCTATCATCGTCGCTATCCTGACGACCACAAGTTCGGTTTTACATCTGAAGAAAAGTGTCACTTACGGAGGACTCAACGGTTTACAGCCCCTACCTTGAGCAATGTTCGTCAATCTTTTCTAATTTTTATTTGGGTTCTAGTTTATGTCTTAGTTAGTCTAAATGACGTCTCGTTAAAACGTTTTAGACGTTTAATTAATCTCGAACTTAGTTGTTTATCCTGTTATGACTCTAAAAATCAAACATGTATTAGATCCTTTTGAAAGTAATGAAAGTTTCTACTTAGAAGAAATGGAAACTTAACATACCTAATGAGTTCGTACTGGAGGGCACCGCCTTGCTTGGTACGGCGGTGGGAGGTGGCGCCGAAGCCGGTGGTGACGCCGTAGCTATCGGTGCCACATGCCATGCTCTCCATGACCCAGTCGCTACTGGCCTTCACTCCGGCCCTCGACGACTCCGCCAGCTCCACCTTCACACCGGAGTCCCCTCCGGCGGCGATCGCCGCCACCTGAGCCACCGTCAGCGTCTCTCCGCCGAGCTGCACCACCGGCCTCCGGAACTCCGCCACCATCCGCTTCACCTCCTCCAGGTGGCTCCCCCTCATCGCCTCCGCCGCCGCCCCCCAATTCAACGGATCCATTGAAGATTTGGAAAATTTCCGGTGGAATTGAGATTCTCCGGCGAAGGAAATTGGTGGCGATTTGATTTCCTGGGAAATGAAGTTGGAGGGTGTGGGGTTTATATAGAGGTGGTGGGAAAGGGTGAGAAAATCGTGTTTGGTTGGTGAGAATGTGAGGTGGGGCCCACTAGAGGTTTGTTGAGGATTAATCTAGGCCGTGGGTTTGATCCACCGTTTTGACGGACGAGATTGGGTGACGTGGCGGACAGGTGGGGTCAGTGGATTGTGACGACCAATAGGGCGTGAGGGTCAAAGTAGTTTTGTGATTTTGATTGAGGACTTGCGGTCCATTTTTGTCGTCATTAATGCAATGGCTTACGTAATCAAATTTGTTTTGTTGAAGGTGTGAGGAAACAAATTGACTTATGAACGATTATATATGGTAATCGCACGTGTTTCGCAATATTTTGGAGTTATAGCATACAAAACAAGTAGGATTAAACTTTCATTACGTAAGTCATGTAAAATTCAATTTAATCTTTGGGTCGTATTAAAATCATGTTGTACATATAAGAAGGAGAGATGTCGTGATATCCCCGTTGGAATGAGATCGGAACGGGACAAATGGTGGGATCGTTCTCATTGGGACGGGAAGGGACACAAGAACGGGGGCCGGAACAAGTATCACGACACTCATCCCATACCCTGGCATGTTTTTCATCACCATTTAGTAAGAGTGTGCAGAGAAAAATAGGTCGATATCGGATAAACCCCAGCTTGTTTCTCGACGGAAGTGTTAATCGAAGAACTTTTTGGTTGGTATTCGATTACTTGAATACGTAACCGTCTGGTGACTAAAAATAACTGAACCGATTTCCACCATCATAGACAATATTGTCACGATCACCGTTGTTACCACCGATGTCGTTTGCTTATGCTTATATGTAGAATAAAAGAGGCGAAGAAAAAGGAATATGGCATCCCTACTACCACTGTCTTTATGTCTTTCGATGTTGTGTCAATGGTAGATTCACTTATCTTTCTATATTGATAGTCTCTTCTCTTCATCGTCCTCTCCATCATCTGTTGGATATAGAATTATTTGATCGATTATAGGTTTAAGGTAGTGATCGATTTATTCGAGGACCAATTCAATTAAAAGCTTAAGTTGGTAGTTGAAGACTCAATTATAGTTATATTCTAACACGCGCCCTCACAGACAAACTCTTTTACGGGTTTGGATATGAATTATCTAGAAGAGAGGATGAGCCCATTGGAAAAAATGATAATGAGTGGCTCATTTTAGGTAAATTTGATAAATAGAGAATACATTATATATTTTTTGTAGATATTGGGGTTTGAACTCAATTCCGTAAAGTAATAAGCTCTGATAGCATATTAGAAAACCAACTCAACTAAGAGATTAAACTGATAGTTGAAGACCCAATTATAATTATATTATAACACGGCCCAAATCCATCCCGATTAAAAATCAATAAGGTATTTATTGTCAGAATTTGTAAACGGATTCATATATATGTTCCTTTTTATCGATTATCCCTTCCAGTATCAATTAATCGATCGTACACACCACGCTATCAAGAACTTTTGGATTCTAGGACTCAAATCCATTGAATAAGGAGTTGGGTTTAAAACTTCTTAAACAAAAAGCTTGAATAGAGAGGATCAAGAGTAAATAGTGGGAATGGAACCCGGATTTGTGAGGTAACAAACTCTGATATTATATTAGAAGACCTACTCAATTTAAAGCTTAAGATGATAATTGAGACCTAATTATAATTATATCCTAACAAGACTCATGACCGTCCCGATTAAAATTCAATGAGGTGTTTACTGTCAGAATTTGTTAGTAAATTTATATATATCCGTTCATTTTTTATTGATTATCACTTTCGCTGTCAATTAACCGATCGTGCACACCACGTTGTCTAGAACTTTTGGATTCTAGGACTCGAATCCATGGAATAAGGAGTTGAGTTTGAAACTTCTGAATCGTAAAAGCTTGAACAGAGAAGATCAAGAGTAAATAAAGGAAATGCAATAACTTCTTAAACGTTTTTCTATGAACACTTCCGTCGAGACCGTTGTCTTAACTAAATGTTTCATCACATGTTACCTGAATTAATTAACATTAAATGTCACACAAAGATGTGTCTCCCCATATAATCTCAACTTTCCAAAATCACGCAAAGCAACCTGAAAACCATGCACAATCTCATGCATGAACAAGATGAAGATAGAACACGTAAACAAAGTTAAAAACAAATAGATCATAGCACTGAAATTCACACTTAACTAGTTGAAATATAAAAATTAAGATATATCTTTACTAATTATTATTCTTACATTAAGTAAACGAAACAATTATTTATAAGAAGTAATTCTATCTCACGATTTTAAAAGTTTCGGATTTCATTTGCACTATTTTAAAAAAATATTCTTGTCTCACTATTATAAAGTTTTGTTTGTCTCAATTTACTACTCATTGTTAATTTTTTGTCCATTTTTAAAGGCAAAATCGTAATGTGCATGACACATGTTCCAAATAGTTCTGAAAAATGTTGAAATTGCTCCTTAAATCATTCTCAAACCCTTCTAACTTAGTCTATTGAATCAAACATAAACCGTTAGGAGGAAGAATTTGTTAATGATTTAAGAGACAATTTCGATATTTTTCAGAAGTATTTAGGTCATGTGTTAGGTACAGCCGATCAATATAAACAAAAATAATAACCATAAAACTATTCCACCTCGCAAAATGACGAATATATATTACCATATATCATAATGCAATTAGGGTTTGACTCGAAATTAACAAGAAACAGGAGGGAAAAATAGTTGTATGAAGCCACATTCATGTTCGTTAGACAACAAGTAAATTAAAGTTACATTTTCCATGGCACTTTCTTCCCCTGATTTGTAGCCCTATATTAATTGTGGTCAAAAGTTATCCATATAGCCATTAGCCACCCACCATCCATATTGGCTGGTCTTAGAAAATAAACTAAGCTAAAGGTCATTTACTATACATAAAAAAAATAGGGAGTGTCTTATTAATTATAATTACTGTGGTGATAAATCTCATTTTTATTGAATAATTTAGAAAAACTTATATACAAATTTTACACTTTTAGATTATTAATTAATTATATTTTTATTGTTTTACACATGACTGACGTATAAGACGAAATTTCAAAATGATACTAAAACACTTGTTGTCATTGATAAACCTTTTTTCAAGTTCATATGTGATTCATCAAAAATTAAAGTTGAAATTAATATTATTATACATGAAAGACTTTCCTAATAATTAATGGTAGGCAATTGATAATAGAAAAAAATTTCAATATAATACCTTGTTAAATATTTATTTATAAAATAATTTTTTGGTATAATTTTTTTTTAGAATGAATGATTAATATTATAAATAGCAATAAGATACTGGAAATAAATAACAGAAATAAAGTAAGTTCCCGCAATGAAGGACACTCATGCTGAAAACTAAAACGCTCAATCATCAACTACTTCCTGAAGGCGCTTGGAAGGTGATGTTGTGGTAACATCTATTGACATCGATACAGCGAATCCAGATTGACGGAATCTTGAACATAGCATGCTCCTTACCGTTAACGAAAAGTGGTGGACAGAAAACTCGCTCAGGTTATCAGCGTGCGTTGTCCTCCATTGAATGATAATGGTAGGGCTCCAAAACGCGGGATTGCTGACCTCCGAGCTGGTAGGGAAGTGTCTTGTCGGTTTTTGGTGTGATCGTTGCCACATTACGTCTAGAGGGGCGGTGCAACCGACCAACCCCCCTCTGGACCACGTCGGACTCATTCCGCGAGGCGAGGGTGCTTAGAGCCCCCCGCCGCTACATTTGATGCTCCATCAGACCGAGTATCCCTCGGGGACGTCCGGTAACCTTTATCCTACCCGACCCCGACTCGAGGTCCTTGTCCCGGACCTGCCCCGACCCGTGACCCATATTCGCCTCGTAGCCCAATTTCCCGGGTCCATACTGCAACATCCACGTGCTCCCAACCCCCAGGCCCATGGTGATGGCCCAAGCCCCTCGTGTCCTATGTCGAAACCCTACAGGGTTCCTTGCCAGGCCTCTGCTTCCACGCCACCGACTTTCCAAACCCTTCCGGCTGGCCATTCCCTACGTTCGAAGGTAACGCCACCGGTGTGACCGGCCCCGTCGGTAGGCGATCACCAAAATTTTGCAGAAGCTCGGGACATCCGATCCTCCGACTCCGTCTCGTCCAATAGAGATCTCCCCCTCTAGTATCCGGGTATACCGCCAAACATCTATTTGTATGATAATACTAGAGTATAATGTTTTTACAATATAATATTCTGTCAAACATTTAACCACGATTTAGTAGCTAACTGTTAACTTTATGTTATTTTTCTATTCAAATACTGTAGAAAGTTCAAATTACCCCTCACTATAAAATGTTAAAGTTGTCATTCATTTTCAAATTTTCAGTCTTTATATATTTGAGTTCTAGGGTTGATTTTGAAACTTTGGAGATGAATGAAAGACAATCTTGATATTTCATGATAAGGCATATTTTGGACTTTTTAATTATTTGAATGAAAAAATAACAAAAAGTTAACCGTTAAATACCAAACTATGGTTAAATATTTGACAGATATTATATTACAAAAAAATTATATCAAAAAATGATCTTACAAATAAATATTTGATAGAATATTATATTAAAAGAATTAAAACATGATATTATCTTACAAATAAATGTTTAGTATGATAAAAAATTTTGAAACGGGTAACCGGCAATTTCATTAATGCCAATTGGCAATCAGACAAGTTGAGGCGTGACCGCCTCGGGTTCCAGATGTTTGTCCGGGCCGACCATAGCAAGTCCGACGCTCATGGAACCATAATTTTAGCCCACTTTAACTTGTGGGCAACAACTCAAGATAACCCCCTACCGCCGTTTCAACATAACGGGGGAAAATAAAGCAATGTCCAAAACCAACAGAAAAAACATAGTCCCAAAAAACATAATAGAAATAGCTGAAAAGTAAAGTGGTTGGTGCTGATAGTGCAGGCTGCCCGGGACCTCCCAGCATTGGCTGCCCCGGGTCGTTGGGTATAGGCTGATGATGACGCCTCCCACCCCTGCTGGGGCCGATCATTCCTCCATCGGAGGCCTCTGGACCTCCGCTCCCTCTACTTGGGCCTCCCCTCGAAATAACAGCTCCCAGAACTGCTGATGGGTATCCAGATCCCCCTTGCGCTTCTTGGTCTCCTATGGGCGAGCATACTGCGATCCACTTCTGGTCTTCAGGATGGTCTTCTTCACTTTGCCACTTCTGGGGCCTCCTTTGCCTAGACTCCCCTGAAGATCCGCTGGGTAGCCCCGTGGCTCTGGCTCTTCTTCCTTCCTCATCATCGCATTGAATCCAGGAGGAGCTCCGGTCGCGGGACCATCGGCAGAGTGGATGTTAGCCAGAAGGTCAGGCTTTGTGGACTTGAGAAGCGGATAGGGTTCTCCACGGCCATCCTCCTGTAAGGTAGTGGTCAACCCTTCCGGGTTAACCTTAGCCAGAAGGTCAGGCTTTGAACTGCCTGCATCGGACGACTCAGCCTCCATAGTTATCTCCCTAGAGCGGATCATAGGGTTCAGAGTGAGGTCGCTCAGGAGGTAGGTGATCGTTGGGTGTGAAGCTGGGAGAGGTGTCTCCCAAACCCTATTGATCAGCTGGTCTACATCCAGGTCCCGGGGGACCAGGATAGACCTGTCATAGCGGACCTCCTCCCAGCCAATTCCTTGGAGCAGCGTCTGACAGTTTGGTAGCCTGTGTGTCAACATACCACACCTGCGACAAAATTCCACCATCCTCTCATATTGTATGTCAATCACAGTGGAGGAATCGGTACCTGAGAAACGGAGTTTGGTTCTCCGTCGCAGTGGGCGGGACAGCTCCATACGAACTCGCATCCAGAGATGCCTGTCCTCCCGTCAGACCGTTGGAATAGGGGCCGATAGGACTTGGGTGCCTATACTGCTCGCCAGGAGACCTCGAATGTAGGAATTCCTCGCTCCTCCCGGGACATTCAGTGCCCTGACCCCAAGTTCCACATGGCCGAAGGTGATGTCTTCCGGTCGCTCAAAACGCCGGAGCGGTTCAAATAGGAGGGGGAAGCCCTTAAAACTCCAGGGACCCCTGTGACAGATGTCTTCCATAGTCCGTGCGGACGGGAAATGATACCCAGTGACGGTGGGGGTCAGGAATTCAACACGGATCCCCGTAACCTTCCATTTCTTCAGCATCATCCCGCAGACGATGTGCTGATTGTGCGAGCCGTCCCCTGCAACCCTTGCAGCCAAGGAGAATTCATATGATCCCGAGGTAAACAACGGGATCCCCTCGTCCGAGACCACCAATTCCTCATCCTCGTCTTCCCAGTCCGGGATCGGGGAGATGCGAGGTGGCTGAGTCTCCAAAACTGGCCCTGATGGCCGGCCAACCCTCGGAGTGTTGGGGGTAGCAGTTCGTCCCCGCTCGGACGAAAGAGGGCGGTGGATAGTCGTCGTAGATTGGACCGACCGGGGGAGAGTGAGCATGTCCCGGTAGACCTCCTTCGGCGTTGATGATAGGCCGGGGTAGGACGGACAGAGACCTGCCAGGTCAGTCACACCTCCAGCGATCTGGGGCGGCTCGGTGGGCAAGGTCAGACCTGAGAGGGCCGTCAGATCTGGCGAGGACGAGCCCGTCTTGTCCTTCAGATCCGTCGTCTTGGGTGGCTGCTGGCGAGGAGGTGGAGATGCCGGGGCAAACAGCGGCGGAAACTCGGTGGCGTTACGAGTCAGGTGCAGTACGGAGGTCCCGAGGCCACGGGCGACCTCTGCATGCGATCAGATCTGGCCGGATTTGGTCATTTCCGGCTCAGCACAACGAGGGGGAGGGTGGTCCGTTATCGGAGGATCGGAAATGGTCACGGAGGAGATGAAGGGGATCTGGTGGTGGCGAAAGTTGTTCCGGCACCGTAGACGGAAATGATTCACGATCGCTGTGGACGACTGTGACTGGGCGTCGGTGGATGGAAAGAGGCCGGTTGCGATGGAGAGGCAGAGAAATAGGCCGGCAACAGTGGTCGGAGAGGTGAGATGAGGGCGGCGGCGACTGGAACCTGCTAGGTTTCGAGAGCAACCTCTGGGAGGTTTATTTTGGAGAGCGTTTTCAAATGAGGGACGAATGTTTAGTATGATAATTGATAAGGAATGTAATAGTATTTATATATGTAATTTATATTTACATTCCACTTTACTTGTACTTTAGGTATAACAATTACATGGCATCGTAAGAGATCATAGTAAGGAAGGTAAGTGCTAGACTTGGGAAGTGGGCTTGTCATGGGTCTCATGTTGGGCCTGTAGTGGAGGAGGAGGAGCTGGAGCTGGAGGCCCATAAAGTGGTGGAGGTTGGGTTTCATTACGGGCTCGGGCCCACCCAAGAAGGTAAAAGGCTAGAGCCACAACCAAAATTAGCAATATCAACGGAAGTGATATCACTATCACAAACCCCATTTTTTTCTTCTACACTCTTCTTCTGATCTGTGATTAAACATAGTTAAAACAACAAGCACAATGTCGGTAGATCACAGTAATAAACGGATAATATCGTCATTTACAAATAAGCTCATACAAAAACATAACAGAAAAAGACAAGTGTTAAAATATTTGTGTTTCTAATTGAAATTGTCAAAAGGAGGAGGGATATAAATATAATAAACAGGAGTAATTCGAAATATTTTTTTTTACATTTATAATAAATAAATGAGACCATTATAAAAAAGTTAAGAATAATTATGTTATAGGTTAACTATTTTTTCCACAATATTAAAATGGGGAAGCCAGAGGGGAGGTGTTGGCGGGAAGGATAAAAGTTTATATTTTTGGCATATAGTTGGTATTAATAGTCAGTATCCTACAATATTAGGTGGTAAAGAACCGATGGTAAATGTTTTTTTCTTCACAATTTTGTTCATCGTCGGCGTTAAGGAGAGGTGGTGAGCTCAATGTCTCTCTTCACTGCCAACGTCAAAAGGCCAACTCCCCGCCAACTCACTGCCAGCTCCCCGCCCAACATTACGGATGAAAAGGGTTATAGATTGCATCAACAATAAATCTACTAACGTGATTATACTTCTTTTTTACGTACCCCAGCAAAAGTACATGTATAAGGGTTCGGAATTACTAATCATATTCCGTCTCTAAATCCACTTACATGATTATTATTTTCACAAAAAAATCGAGAGAAATAACCCATAAAATGCATGTATAAGGGTTTGAGCAAAAATTATACGACTCATTTTTATCAAAGATAACAGATTTATAAACGAAAATAATCGGGCATGTCATGTATAAAAAAAGTGATCTACATATAGTAGATATGAAATACGAATAATGTACCGTAAGTTTTTTTTTGGGATTCTTAAGTAATTAATAGATTAATTAAATATAGCTTGAAGATCAAGCTGTGAACCACATAAAACAAATCTAGACATGTGATGATCTTATCTGAACTGCACCTAAAATCTGAATTTCAAGATGAGACAATCATAGTATCATCGTATCGCATGATAAGCTAGAGCTCTGCCATAGCTATTATGTTAAGACAACCTTACCTGTGGTTTCGGAGAAGAAGACTGAGACGAAGCAGAGCCTATGAAGGGATGGTCCGAGGATGAAGAAAGAGAAAAAAAGAGGCTGAGAATAAAGAAGAAAGAAGCTATGTGGCGTGAAATGGCTTGTTTGTTGCGTACATAACCTTTGTACATGTGATGTCCCCACCGACTTCCTCTTCTTATCGTCTCTTAAATCAACCCGCTCCACTACTTCTTTATTTTCTTATATGTTGAAAATTAACCGACCTAGTTAAAGTTTCATTCCCGATTCAAATAAATTAAATTGAGAATGAAAGTTTCAATTCTGATAAATTTTAATAGGTTATAGGTCGGTAATAAAAGTTTTATTCCCGACCCACTTAATTATTGAGTCGGAATGAAACTTTTATTCCTGACTTAATCTAATTGAGTCGATAATGAAATTTCTAGCCAATTTTAATGGGTTGGTATTTGGTAATCTAGAACGATCGTTGCAGGTGCTCTTAATGATAAGAGGGAGAAAAAAAATCATTTTTACCCCATTTTTTCGTGCATTCGACGCTTCAGTCGACCCCCACTGAGATACTCTTAGATCGAAAGTATTCTTGGGCGGGCTAACATCAATTTTTTTTTCTATTGTCTCTTTTTTATAAAGATAATTTGTTTTCAATGTGTGGCTATAGTTTTAACACAATGTACCCAATTATTATAGATTATTCGTTTCATATGAAGAAATCTGACGAGATACATTTGATAAAATCATGATTGATGATGAAACGATCTCTAAACCTCCAACAGGTAAAACAGATAAACGATCTTAAGTGTATCTTCGTTCTCATATAACAACAGTGTAAAAGCGAACCCTAAACTATTGGTCACGGACAATAAACTATACAAAATTTAAAAGCATCAAACCAAATACTTTATGTTTTGGTCACATGTCATTTACATGTATTTATGAAATGATCATAAATAATTTACATGCCTTTATGGATTGAAAATTGCCGAAATTTTGTCCTAAAATTTATCCAATATCTAACCAATAGTGACCACTACTTTAAGTTTATATTTAACATTAACGACATCAATAACACATTTTTATCAATTTATATTTCGCCCGCTTATAATAAAGATGACATCATCAATTCTTTTAAGGTGCTTCAATATCCGGGAAAGAAAATTAAGTATGAGCAAAGTTAACGATAAGATTGATTAAGACATTTAAAACGATCATACGATTTTTTTAGCATGAAAGAACTGTTTATTGAAAGTTGGAACTAAACAAGGTTAAACAAATGCAAGTGGAAACTTTAAAAGGACAAGACATAATTCCAGTGGAAATCGAAACGTTGGTCCCATAACTACGATGCCCGCTTAAACAGGTGACAATGAAGGGGAAGGGTCCTCATTCTTATGGTGGATTGCACGAAAGGTCCATAAAACTTTTTCTGCTTCAACTCGGATATGCTTGTGTCATCGATAAAACACATTGATCCTTCAGAGGAGATCCTTGATTGGTAGAGGCGAGAATGCTAAATTGTCAAGGAAGACTCTAGGAAAAGGTGGAGACTAAGGGTTGGTCATGATCCGGGGGGTGACCACCGATCCCCCTTCATATATAAAGGCTTCTATAACCTCGAAACTGGACTACACGGGGTGTGTAGGAGCTCGGGGTGGCTCTCTCAACCCCGACGATTGTCGGGTAGATCAAGTTTCATCACCGGTCGGAAAATCCTCTCTTCATCCCTCGGCTTGAGGGCGTCATGGGTGGTCCGATATCCACCAGAATCCGGATCCAAAATAAGTAGTTATTTGACCGAGGACCCACACTTTCTCTTTGTGTGGGAAATACAGACCCAACGGGCGCTTCCACCATGAGCTATTGTAGATGTATCAGTCATCAGCAGTCCGATCCACTGAGGGGGTGCATGTGGTCGCAGGTATGTCCCTGAACCAATGAAGGGGAGTGGTGCCCTCTCAACCAAGGGTTGGATCGCACGGTCTCGAAGATCATAGGGATGTCACATCTGTCCCCATACTCCTCAGGTGCAGGCGCTCCGGGGTTGACCAAACGGTTTTCGATCGATGTCGCTACTACACCGATCGTGGTGGTCGAGGGTGATCATCCTGGACATAGGCGGGAGGTTCCATGTAGCTAGTTGTGGTTAGCAGTATGATGAAGTGCGAGAGGGGAGTGTGAGTAATGTCCAAAGGGTTTCTCCAAGGACCCCAATGGGTCGCCCGGATCAAGGTTGCATGCCAAACGTGGCGACGCACCAAGAGGAGTAGCGTTGGGGGAGGAGGTGTCAACATAATGACAGAGGCAGAAATAGGGAGGTTGAAGCTGACGACCGGAGGAAGACGAGTACCCTAGGGATGGCGAGAGTAATTATTCTAACAAATTATATACGATTTGTTTAGCATACGATACAAGTTTTATTGATAACTAAAGAACTGATCATGTGGATCGTACAATATTGGAAATAAAAGAAAGGACGAGATATGGTTTTGGTGACGACTGAAACATTAATCCTTTAGCGAGATACCTAGTGCTACTAGGGAGAAACTAAGGGGTGGATCCTTATTCAAACGGTGGGATGCGCGACATGTCCGGTAAACGTTTCCCATATCAACTTGAATTGGCATGTTATGTCGTAACCGTCGTCCGAGGAGTATGATAGTGAGTGGAGGGGGCTGAAGAAAAAATGGTGTCTGCTCCATTAGGGACATGGTGTTACTCATCTATTGCACCCCGTGATGCCATAAGGTCCTCATGGAGACCTGCGAGGCTGCTTGGCAGACCTCGGGTTCCGTGAAGAAGGTAACTTTCATCAGGGGCAATAGGTGGGACGTGGGCACATACGATGAAGTCAAATGTGGTGAAATAGACACCGGTGTGGGCATCAACTGGGTAGGAGATCGGGGAAGAGATCCCAGTGACGACGGAGGTAGAGACAATGGTAGAGGCGAGGACTATGTCACCGTTGCTTACTGAACCAAAGACAAGGATGAAGGCTTTGATGTAGAAAAAGACGATGATCGGGCCGAAGGGTGAGATCGGGACGATCTGGATAGGGCCCATGATGAAAGAAGGTAACTTTCATCAGAGGCAGCATGAGGGACATGGACACATAGGATGGAGCTAGAGGTGGTGAAATCGACACCGGTGGGGGTATCAACTAGGCCGTAGATCGGGGCAGGGATCCTAGTGGCGACGGGGGTAGAGGCAATAGTAGAGGCGGGGACCATGTCACCGTTGCTTGCTGAACCAAAGACAAGGATGGAGGCTCCGACGTCGAAAAAGGCAGTGATCGGGCCGAAGGGCAAGATCGGGACGATCTGGATATGACTCCTAATGGTGGTTTATTCAAAGGCAGTGGATATGAAGGAGAACAAATCATTATGGTTGATAGTGGTTTGTATGGGTTCCACGGTCCTTAGTATTATGATTGTGGCTAGTGAAGTGGAGCAGGTGAGGCCGGTGAGGAGGATGTGGGTGAGGGTGGCTGGGGCGATAAAGGTGATGATGGTGTTAGTGGCGGCGACGTTGGCGGTGTAGGGATCGACGACTTTGGGGGCAGTAGATGACGGCGAAGGGATCGATGACTTTGGGGACAGCGCTGTTAGGGGCAGCAATGTTGGAGACAACTACAGAGGCGACGTAGGAGGCGAAGACGACACAAGAGACGGAAACAATACCGGTATATGAAAGATGGCTAGAGGTTCTTGAGAGAACTTCAATTCTCTCTAAATCCTATCGTTCCATCACAAATTCACAATAACGACGAGATCAAGGGATAGAGAAGGAGAAAAAGAGGAGAATAAGTTGATCGGATCGAAGTAAAGAAAAAAAGACGCCTAAGATCGACGGTCACTTTAAAAGGAAAAATTGAATTGTTTTTGTATACAAAATTAATTAATCACTGACTTTTCTTCCGATTCCAAATTAATTCATACATAATACAGAAAATTCGAAATCAAAATTCAAAAACCCATACTGAAAATAATAATCTTATTCGATAGGGTTTATCTGAAAACTATAAAACCCTCCCTTTGTATAAAGGCTTCATCTTCATCTTCACACTCCCCAATTGCTCCACTCTCAAAACCTTATCCTTGAAAATGGCTGCCACAGCAACCGCTTCCTCCTTCCTCGTCCTCCCAATCCTCGCCCCAAAACCCAACCTCTCTCCCTTCTCCGTCAAATTCAACGCGAAGCCCATTTCCCATTCCCTCAGGACCTCCTCCGGCAAGTCGCCGGCGAGGTTCGTCCCGCACGTCGCCTTATCTTCCGAGGTGGGTCAGGACGAAGAGTTCTCGAGCGACGGAGACGAGGAGCAGAGCTTCTCCCAAGACCTCAAGCTCTTCGTGGGAAATCTCCCCTTCACCGTCGACAGCGCTCAACTCGGCGGCTTGTTCGAGAGCGCCGGCACCGTCGAGGAGGCCGAGGTACAATTTTCTCCATTTCCGGTTCTGTATGTTTACCTCTGGTTTATATGTATATATTTTGATTTACCTTTAGTGGGTCTTTGTGGGTTTAGGGTTTTAGGCATGGGGTTTAGGTGAATTTTGCTCATAATTGGTTGGTTTGTCTGTATTGAAACTTGAAAGAGCTTTTTGCACAGAAAGTTGAGGTTTTTAGGTTTCAGTGGTGAGTTCAAAATGTTGAAAATGGAAGCATTGCTAATTTTCTGTGATGGGGTTTAATGGTTTTGTATGTTTATCTCTGGGTTATATCTCTATAGTTTGCGTTCCCTTTACTGGGTCTGTGTGAGTTTAGGGTTTTAGTCATGGGGTGTAGGTGAATTTCGCTCATGGTTGGTTTGTTTGTATTGAAATTTGAAAGAGCTTTTGCACAGAAAGTTGAAGTTTTTAGGTTTCAGTGCTGGGTTCAAAATGTTGAAAATGGAAGCATCATGCTTTTGTGTGATGGTTTTGGTAGGTTATCCATCACAGGGATACTGGTAGAAGCAGAGGGTTTAGGGTCTTCGCGGGTTTAAGTGAATTGTGGTCATGGTGGGTTGGTTTGTTCGTATTGAAAATTGAAAGAGCTTTTGCTCGGAAAGTTGAAGCTTTTAGGTTTCAGGGCTGAGTTCAAAATGTTGAAAATGGAAGCATCATTGCTTTTGTGTAATGGGTTTTGTAATGGTTTTTGCAGGTTATCCATGACAGGGATACTGGAAGGAGCAGAGGGTTTGGGTTTGTGACCATGTCTTCAATGGATGAAGTTAAAGCAGCTGCTCAGGAGTTCAATGGCCATGTAAGCTTTAGTGTTGTCTACTTCACACTATAAACATTTTATAATAGTTCTCAAGTTTTCACTTCGGTAACATATCCATGAATTTAGCTGCTGGTTATTGTTATAAATTGGAATATGGAACTTTGATGGTTTCGTTTTGTTTTTGCTTGAGAGCATTATGCTAATAAGAATGTCCCACTATGTAAATTCTAAAATGAGGTAACTCCAAAAACACATCGAACTACCACTTCTGTTAGCAAAAAACAACGACTTCCGTTAAATGGTGCTGATACCTTCAGTTTTTAGCAAAAGTTATATGTCACCTTTACTGTCCGGGGTGTTTTTGCAAAAGGTTGCCGTTAGTTTTTGACATTAAATGAAAGGTGACAGTTAATTTTTGCCCAAAACTGACGGCGTTGGGCATATTTAATGAAGTCGTTGTTTACTGCTAATTAAGGTGACAGCCAGGTGCATTTTTTAAAAAGGGTGAGACAACACGTTTCTGCTAAAAAAAGGTTGTTCGAGGGTGCATATTTGGGGTTTTCCCTTCTAAAATTTAGATTGATTTGGAAGTTTGTTTGCTCTGAAACCTGCCATGTAGATTTTTAGTGATATGCCAATACCCCAAATTTGGTTTAGCTCGTTCATATTAGGGATAATTAGTTCCGAGTTTACTCGGTGTTTTTAGCCTTTGGAAGAGTATATATGTTGGCTGGAGAGTGTATTGTCTCTGAATTGCTTGTTTCGAATTTCCCCGTGGCTAAATTTCATGTATGAGCATTGCGATAAGTGCAACTAAACTATATTGAATGACATGTGGCAGGAATTTGAAGGAAGGACATTGAGGGTAAATTATGGACCTCCTCCACCAAAGAGAGAAACCAACTTTAGCAGAGGCGAAGGAGGTTACAATTCCTTCAACAGAGGACCTAGAGGTGGTGGTGGTGGCGGTTCCGGCAACAAAGTGTATGTGAGCAATCTATCTTGGAATGTGGACGATGAGACACTAGGATCCTTTTTTAGCGAGCAAGGAACTGTTGTGGAAGCTAAGGTTGTCTGTGACTATGACACTGGGAGATCA
Source organism: Erodium maritimum (assembly GCA_963921825.1). Lineage (NCBI taxonomy): Eukaryota > Viridiplantae > Streptophyta > Magnoliopsida > Geraniales > Geraniaceae > Erodium > Erodium maritimum. The sequence goes on from OY997594.1 coordinate 71,897,928, forward strand.
AGGGGGTTTGGCTTTGTTACTTTCAGTTCTGCTGATGAAGTTAGCAACGCTGTTGAGTCATTGGACGGTGCTGTAAGTATCTCATCACTGTTTATCTTCAAACTCTTTTGGGTTATAACGTGCCTTCCTTGACATATATATATCAGAAAATAAATAATGCATTAAAAAGCGGTGTGGGTTCAGGGAAGGAAACCACAAACCACCTTCCTTGCCATTATTGTGTTCTGTTGTGTTAAATAGTTGTATGTAATTGTTATTTAGAATCTGATATCTATTAGGTAATCTTAAGTCTTAACTGATAGAGGTTTTGATACTGCAACCAAAATATGTCAAACCTTGAGAATAATGCAAGTTTACGTTCATAATTGTGATTGAGTTTTATCATGTGTATGATGCAGGAGTTGGATGGAAGAACTCTCAGAGTTGCAGTGGCAGAGTCAAAGCCAAGGCGTTCTTCTGAATACTGAGTTCTGTTTATACCCTTGGACAAACATAGACTCAAGGTATATATAGCTCCTGCACTTGATTGCAAAAAAACACCCCGATTATTTATTTTTTTGGAATTTATAGCCATCTTCTTTGATACCCGCAAAAGTTACCATTAACTTGTCCTTTTGTTGTAATTCGTATAAAAATGACAATTTTACCCTTGCAATTCAGAAAACAAAAAGTCCAAAATTTCATACCCATAATTTTTTTTCTTCACCTTTCTATCTTACAAAAAGTAAGAAATTTAAAGGATATGAAAATCAAGGTTTTCTTTTTTAATTATTATTTCCAAGGGTAAAAATCGTCATTTTCAAAAAAAAAATACAAACTGAGATTAAAGCCTGCTCTCTTTTTTATGCAGGTGAAGGTCTTTCATCGGAGATTTGTGAAACCATAGTACTACCAAAATGTTTGAACCTAGGAGTGGCATTTTTTGGGGAAAAAAAATACCTAGAGTGTTGAAACATTGAGTACAATGCTATTTAGTAAAAATATGTATGCTAATGGATTTTTATCCTGCCATATAGTTTATATTTGTTGTTCCACACTTCATGTTCGGTTGAGTTTGCTTTACATTTTGGTAAGATATTTGATCTTATTGATTGATGGAAATAGATAAGACAAGAGTAATATTTGTGTTATTTTGAAGATTTTTTTTTTCCAACCATCAAAGGAGAAATTACATGTCACTGTAAGTCTGTAATGTTTTATCTGTCTTACAATTTTTAATTGAGTTTTAGATTTGTTTTATTCAGTTAAATTTTAGTGAAATGGCTAAAATACCCTTGATTTGATATTGTCCATAAAAGAGATAGTAAGACTAAGAACCGTTTTATTAGAGTACTCATAGTCCTTTAGTCTTATCGAGGCTTGATAGAAAAAATCCGTTAGTCTTTTAGTTGTGCAACATAAACGGTCTTGGAGTCCATACTCCATACCACGCTGAAGACTAAAATGTCATACTAATACTACAATAACTAACTTGGTTAATAGCACTATTATTATAAAACAGAAAACGATGACGATATTCGATGAGATTTTACCGGTCAAACTTTTTGAAGGATTGACTCGTAGGTTTTATTGTGACTCAAGTCTATGGTCGGACTTAGGCATCAATCTGACTCGGGAGGAACAATATACAGAGTATAGGAGAGGAAGTGGTGTGATTTTCAGAAAATGGAGGATGAGGTTTAAATAGGAAAAGAGGGTGAATAGGACCAGATTTACGTCTCTACGTGGCGCTATATGCCTCAACGTCAACGGTCAATGCAATTTTTCACGCGGTCAGTGGTCAAACGACGCCAATGATCGGGTTTTTTGAGCAGCGAGAATGCCACCAAAATCGCTTTGTTTACGAGTTTTTTCGACATTTAGGAAGCGATTACAACTGTGTACACTCTAACATCGATACACTTAACCCAAAACTTGAAATGTTTTGTTTTTGCTATTCCCCATTTGAACCTTCCATTTAAGAAATTGAAGTTATGGGTTCGTTGACTCTGTCTTCTTTCACTGAATTAGTCAACCATATTTAGCCAAAACAAAAGTCAACCCCAGGCCCCAAAAACGTTCAGATTCTGGAAATGTCGAGCTAAAATTAGTCTTGCTGATCAAAATCGTCCTCTTCTCCACTGCCCTCTTCTTCTTCAGGTCCCGAGCTTCAAGCCTGAACCCCAAACCCTTCTGGGTTGCTTACACAGCACCAATGTGTTCTCTTTATGTGCTTCATCTCATTTTCTCGCGATTCTGGTTTCTGGGTTTTCGAGTTCTATCTCAGACCCATCAAAGGTTGTCCAATTTCAGCTCCATAACACCCACTTCACTAATCTCCATGCCCTAATGAGTAATGAGATTCACATTGGGGATTCATGTTTCTGAGTCCAGATCTGGTCGTGCAATGGTTTTGGACAAAGCATGGTATGGTTTAAGAGTATCAATTTCACTGAGTTTTGTACCTATGGCTTCTTCTTTTTGATTCTGATTGTGTAATTGTGTTCTTGGCAATGGCATGTACTGTGATGAATTGATGGTTCAAGTTTGTGAACTTGACTTTATGATCCAGCCATTATTGTTTCTGGGTTCATAACCCCAACCACACTACAAGAGAGATGATGACTCTTCTTCTCCTATGATGGTATGTGCGTTAGCTCATAAATATAAATGCTGTGTGTGTGTTTGTCTATAATTTGTGTGGTTCTGAGGGAAACCTCGTTGAAAGCTACGGATTCACAGGGTTTTCTGGTACTTTATCGGAGAAAGATATGGGGTGCTTTTAGTTATCTTAAAAGTGCTATGCTTTTCATTTCACATGATGCTTGTTGAGATAAGTTGGAAAAAGTGTTGCTTCATAATTCACGTGGCTGTGAATCCTTCTGTGTTGTACTATTTATGCTGTGTTGTTCGTGTATGGCACTTCATAATCGAGCGATTGAAGTTGGAGAACACGTTCATCGCTTGCAATGGTTTCTGATAGATTGGTGTCTGTAAGGTTTGTTACGTTCATTTTGAACTAGGAATAATCTATAATTAGCGTGTTTTTTGTACTCTTATTGTAGCATTCATTGTAGAGCAAAGGTTACAGAAAAGTACTATAATCTATCGAGTTTTGTTTGCAGGTTGGTGTTATTAGTATTACCTTCAAACAGTTGTAGGTTGTGATCCCAAACTTGTATTTTGTTACACTGTCAATTTATTTCAAAAATGATGATTTTGCCCTTGAAAATGTAAGGTGATGAGAATTCTAGATTTTTTTTATATAAAAATATCCAAAGGCAAAATCGTCATTTTAAAACGAAGTACAACAAAATGCAAGTTAGAGTTACAACCTGTGACAATTTGAAGATAAGGGCATCAACCTGCAAAAAGTCGTTAGTACCTAATACTTTTTTTTCTTACCGTCACCCCTTAGATCAATCAAATGACAATAATTTGTGCCTTTTGTAAATTAAATTTATATGTTTTCTGTTTCAAGATGATCCCAAAACATTCATATTAGATGAAAGGATAATCACAGAAAAGTACCTTGTACATGGACTGTCTATTTGTTTTGCAGGTTGGTGTCTCATTATCTTCAAACTGTTGTAGGTTGTGATCTCGAACTTGTATTTTGTTGCACTTTGTCAATTTATCCCAAAATGACGATTTCTCCCTTGAAAATTTAAATTTTAAAAAAAGTAAAAATACAAAAAAAATCAGATTAAGGTGATGAGAATTCTGGATTTTTTTGTTCTTTTACTTTTGTTTATATTAAAATTCCAAGGGCAGAATCATTATTTTGAAACAATGTACAACAAAATACAAGTTAGAGTTACAACCCGCAAAAATCGATAATACTTAATACTTTCTTCCTACAATCATCCCTGAGATCAATCAAATGTCGATAAATTGTGCCATTTGTAAGGAAACTGCTATGTTTTCAGATTTCAAGATGATCCCAAAACATCAGACTCTGCACAACCCATAAAGGACCACGAGTTGAAGGTTAACTACAAGAGAAAGGCGAAGCATGTTCTTGGACAGTTCATGAAGCCCAGAGAGGACACGTTCATCAAATCTTCACACAGAAGAGAGCTGTCCAGAGTTTTCTCAGAAGACTATGAAGACGAGGTGGTGGAGAAGATAATATTCGATCCTCGAGGGCACGTGGTAACTCGATGGAACAAGATCTTTTTGGTAGCGTGTTTGGTATCGTTATTCGTAGACCCGTTATTCTTTTACATACTAAATGCCACCAAAGACAAGTGCCTATATTTATACGTGCCCCTCGAAGTGGCCCTCACTCTCGTTCGATCCATGGTTGATTTATTTTACGTGCTTCAGATTTTAGTTAGGTTTCGAACGGCTTTTATTGCTCCTTCCTCGCGTGTTTTTGGTAGGGGAGAGTTGATTATCGATTCTTCGAAGATTGCTTCGAGGTACTTGAAGAAGGACTTTTGGCTTGACCTTTTAGCTGCTCAGCCTCTTCCTCAGGTATGTGATTGTTATGTGAAGTGTAAACTTGTATGGTTTTCATAATCTTATGATGATCTTGGTTGAGTTTGACGAGTCTTGTTGGTATTTATTAAATAGATAGTTGCATATAAGTGCCTTGTGATATTCACTCTTCTTTACAATTCATAACATTCTTTTTTGATGATGGCAAAAAAACGCCTCGAACTTGTGGTTTTGTTGCAAGCGCCTAGAGGTGATATTCAGCTCCCTCAATTTTTTTCATCTTTATCGATCATCAAATCATTATACTAATTGAGCTGATCACATTATTTTGATTCAATGATTGATGAAAAAAAGTCGATTATGTTAGTAGAGTTTGATCGTTGATAATTTCAGTTAAGTTAGAAATATCACTAATAATTGTTCGACTAGTCGAACACATGCGTACATAGAGGAAGGAAATTAAGGTGATGAAAATTCCAGATTTTCATATCCTTAAATTTTCTTCCTCTTCGTACCATATACAATGAGTAAGAAATTTAAGGGATGTGAAAATTTGAATTTTTTATTCTTTAATTATTATTATTATTATTTTAAATTTAAACTTCTAGTAAGAAATTTAAGGGATATGAAAATTTGGATTTTTTATTCTTTGAATATTATTTTTTAAATTTAAATTTCTAGGGCTAAAATTGTCATTTTGAAATAACTTTACAGAAAGTGCAAAAAAAGACAAGATCAGGGCAGTTTTTTGCAATTATCAAAGAAGAAGGCTACAAATGACAAAAAATGAATACCTCAGGGGCACTTTTTTGCAATTAAACCTTTATTTAGTCTTGGTTCGATTTTAATCTCATGAACTCAATTATCTGTCTCTTCTGATATTTGAATTTCTATGTCAGGTGCTGATTTGGATTGCAATTCCACATCTAATGGGCGCATCAGTGATGGGTTCAAGAAATGTTCTTCGCCTCATTCTCATCTTTCAGTTTCTCCTCAGACTATACCTTATCTTTCCTCTCTGGTCTCAAATAACCAAGGCCACCGGGCACGTGATAGAGACAGCATGGGCTGGAGCTGCTTACAATCTAATGCTCTACATGTTAGCTAGCCATGTGAGTTCTCTACCTCTTTTAGGACTTACTATGATCTTAGTGAGCCTACAATATTCATTTTTCTGTGTGCAAATCATAACCTTCTCGTATGATAATGACAAAAAAGTTCCTTGAATTTATAGTTTTGTTGCCCTCAGTATTGGCTTATTTCACAATGACCATTTTGCCCTTGAAACCTTAAAATAAAAAGTAAAAAACAAAAAAAAAACCCAGAATTTCTACTCTTAATTTTCTTCCTTTTTATCGATTGTCAAATTTTACAATCATAATCAATTTTTTATTATTATACTAATCGACCTGATCAAATTATTTTATTCGGTTATTAATTTTTGGTAATTAATGAAAAAATTCAATTACGTTAGTAAGTTCGATAATATATATATAATTTTGATTAGGTTACAAAAGAGGAAGAAAATAAAGGGAGATGAAAATTCTGGATTTTTTTTTACGTTTAAAATTTGAATTTGAAGGGTAAAATTGTCATTTTGAAACATATTGATACAAAGTGCAAAAAGAAAAAAATACAAGTTGAACCCACTTTTTTTCCATGACCAAAGGAGAAGGCTATGATTTGCTAAAAGTGAATAGTACTAGACACTTTTCTGCAATTATCCCTTCAAAATATTGCTATTTCTGTGACACTGTTTTGGCTTCATTAAGGTTTTGAAATCAAATTATTATTATTCTATTTTCAATTAATCGATGATTAATGAAAAAAATCGATTATTTTAGTCAAGTTATGATTGATAGTTTCAATTGATAATCGACTAGTCGAACACTCACCCTTATGTACAATGAAGAAGAAATATAAGGGAGATAATATTTAAGGTAAAATCGTCATTTTGAAACAAATTGATACAGAGTGCAACAAAAATACAACTTCAACCCACCTTTTTTTGCAATTATCCCTTCAAAGTATTATTACTATTTTGTGACACAGTTTCGTCCTCTTTAAGGTCATAGGAGCTTGCTGGTATCTTTTCGCTATCGAGCGGCTCGAATATTGCTGGACTAGCGCTTGTGGTATTGAACCAGATTGCCAATATCTGTATCTTGGCTGCCAGAGCGTAGGAGACAAAGATAGAATCGCTTGGCTCAAGTCTAGCAATATCTCAAGGCTATGTCATCCAAGCGGGAGCTTCATTCCTTTTGGGATATATGGTGACGCGCTGACTAATGAAATCACGGCCTCAAAGTTTCTCAGCAAGTACTTTTATGGCCTATGGTGGGGACTGAGAAATTTAAGGTAACTAAGCGAGTGAGTTCATGTAAATGGAAGTTATAGGGGTAACTTTATGGATTTCAGGGTGAATTGCACATAACTGCCTTTATAAATTGTCCACAAACACGTGAAAACATAGTGAATTTCTACAAGCATATGAACACATAGTACATTGGGTTAATTACAAAAAAAACTAGAATATGTTTTGCTTACTTGCTAAAAACTACGCTAAGTTTAAAAGTGGACAAAAACATACAATGATGTTATTAAGATTTAACTTGGAACTTGGAAGGACAACAATGTAAATTCAAAATATCTCTTAACACTTGTATGAAATAGGGGTATTTTAGTCTTTTATTTCATATGACTGGATTCAATTTAAATGTGTAAGGGTATAAACATCATTTCAGTGTCTTCTGTTAGTTTTTTTGTAACAAAAGACATTGGACAATACATTTTGTATGTTTTTGTCCACTTTTAAACTTAGTGTAGTTTTTAGCAAGTGGGCAAAACATATGGTAGTTTTTTGTAATCAGAGGTCGTCCAGGGGGTGTAATTCAAATTTATATGTGGGTATGTCATGGTGTGATTGGTTTTGTTTGATATTTGCAGCGCTTTGGGACAGGATCTCTCCACAAGCACTTATCTAGGAGAAATTATGTTTGCCATCGTCATTGCAGTTCTTGGGTTAGTGCTCTTTGCGTTGCTGATAGGAAATATGCAAGTAAGTTTATCTGTTTACTTGTAGATGGATAACTTTTTGAAACTGTAGTGATGAATTTGGACTTTTCAATCATGTTAAGATTTGATGTTAGAGATAAATGTAAAAAAAAGTATCCCGAGGTTTTCATTTTTTGCAATTAGTAGCCCTCTTCTTTGATGATTGTAAAAAGGTGTTTTGAACTTGTCTTTTTGTTGCACTTTGTATAAATTTGTATCTAAATGATGATTTTACCCTTGAAAAATTAAGATTTAAAAATAATAATTACAGAACAATAAACACAAATCTTCATATCCTATCGATTTCTTACTCTTTGTACGTACAAAGAGGAAGAAAATTAAGACATGAAAATTTGGATTTTTATTTATTTATTACTTTTAAATATAAACGGTAAGGGTAATATCGTCATTTTAATATAAATTACAACAAAAAGACAAGTTTGGGTTTGTTTGTTTTTTGCAGTCATAAAAAAAGAGGACTACGAGTTACAAAAAAATGAATACCTCATGATACTTTTCTGCAATCATCCCAAGATCCTATATCATGTTAAGATCTTATGGTACTAATCTTCTATCTTGTATCATTAGACGTATCTTCAGTCCACCACTATAAGGCTGGAAGAGTGGAGGATTAAGAGAACGGACACAGAAAAATGGATGCATCACAGGCAATTGCCACACGAGCTAAAACAATGCGTGCGAAGGTATGATCAGTACCGATGGCTTACTGCCCGAGGAGTGGATGAGGAGAATATTCTCAGAGGCCTCCCAATGGATCTCCGGAGAGACATCAAACGCCACCTCTGCCTCGATCTAGTTCGACAAGTATGTTTAATTTGGGTTTGTTGCACATAACTGCCTCTATGAATTTCCCACAAATACGTAGCTTCATCAGTAAATTTCACACATGACTATCCATAGAATTTTCCTGTGTCACCATTGTGCAGAATAAACGGAAACCATCAGAATTTTTTTTTTTTTTGCCACGTGACTTACAGGTGATTTTAGAATAGTGATAGTTGCAAAAAGTTCCCCAGGGGTATTCAATTTTTGTAACTTGTTGTCCTCTTCTTTGATAATTGCAAAAAAAAATTGAACTTGTTTCTTGTTGCAATTTGTATAAAAATGAAGATTTTACTCTTACAATTTGGATTTAAAAAATAACAAGTAAAATATTTAAAAAGTCCAAATTTTCATTTCCCTAATTTTCTTCCTCTTTGTGCTGTACAGAGAGTAAAAAATTGAGGGATATGGAAATTTGGATTTTTTTTGTTCAACAATTATTATTTTTAAATTTTAAATTGCAAGGATAATCGTCATTTTCAAACAAATTTGTACAATGTGCAACAAAGAGACAAGTTCAAGACACTCTTTTGTAATTATTAAAGAAGAGGGCTACAAATTGCAAAAAATGAATACTTGGGAACTTTTTTGCAATTATCCCTTACTAATATAACATAGAAAGTTCAAAATACCCTTCATCGTCTCCGAAACTTTCGACAAGCGTGCTCAATATATTCTCCGCTCTTTTCCCTTTCCGACAATGTTATAAGTAACGTATTGATTTGTAATAACAGGTACCTCTCTTCGATCAGATGGATGAGATGATGCTAGACGCAATATGCGAGAGGCTCAAGACCGCTCTGTGCACCCCGGGCACGTGCCTAGTCCGAGAGGGCGATCCGGTCAACGAAATGCTCTTCATCGTCCGAGGCCACCTAGATTCTTACACGACCAACGGCGGCCGGACCGGGTTCTTCAACTCGTCCCGGATAGGCCCAGGTGATTTTTGTGGCGAGGAGCTGCTCACATGGGCCCTAGACCCCCGGCCGAGCGCCGTTCTACCCTCATCCACGCGCACGGTTAGAGCGATCACCGAGGTAGAGGCCTTCTCCCTCATTGCAGAGGATTTGAAGTTCGTGGCATCGCAGTTCCGGAGGCTGAAGAGCAAGCAACTGAGGCACACGTTTCGGTTCTACTCTCATCAATGGAGGACGTGGGCCGCTTGCTTCATACAAGCCGCTTGGTTCCGGTATAAGAAACGGAGAGAGAACGCGGAGCTGAGGGAGATGGAGAGGTCAATGAGTTCGTCTCCTGAGCCGATGACTGAGCATAAGAGCGAGCCTTTACAGGCCATGCCAGGGTTTAGTAGTGTTTATGGTTTGAGGCTTGCGGCGAGCACCAGGAGAGGAGGGAGCAAGAGATATGGGACTGAGTTCGAGATCCTTGGCTCGTTGCAGAAGCCGGTGGATCCTGATTTTACGGTTGATGAACGATGAAGAGTCTTCGTAGCAGAATACATCGTAGAGAAAGCGTTATTTGCACTCCCTCGATGATATTTGATTATCAAAAACACCCCCCGAAGGTGAGGGTTTATCAGTAACACATTGTCATTTTTCGTTAAAAATCCACGGATTCACACTGGATATGTGATGGATTATCATTTATTGGTAGTTTTTTTGGAACAAAATAGACGGAATTCGTGGTTTGTTGATAAATAATGAAAGGTGACAGTGTGTTATCGATAACACCTCACCTTTACGGCGTGTATTTGAGAATTAAAGGTCGCTGATACTGCACTGGATCTACAAGGTTGGTAAGCTATTCGATATTATGTGAAACTGGAACTCTGTTTCTTGGTTGATATTACTGGATCCTTGTTGTTTGAGATAAAGAAGCTGCATATAATTGCAAAAAAGTACCCTGTATTATCGACTTTTAGTAAGTTTGGTATCCTTGTCTACGAGCTGTTGCGGATTCTGACCCTGAACTTGTATTTTGTCGCACTTTGTGTCAATTTGATCCAAAATGACGATTTTTCCCTCGCAATAAAGGTAAAAGAAACAGAGTTTTCATCATATTACCTTCTTTTCTCTCTATACGTAAGGGTGTGTGTTCAATTAATCGATTACGTTAGCAGAATCAAACAAATTTGATTACGGTAGTAAGATTTGAAAATATAAAAAAACTAGAATTTGTGTATTTTGCTTTTTAATTTTGAATTTCCAGGATAGAAATTGACACATAATGCAACAAAAAATAAGTTCGGGGTCACAACCTACAACGCTTTGATGATAACGATACCAACCTGCAAAAGGTTGCTACTACATCGTACTTTTTTGCAATTATCTCTATGTTATTCTCGACAACGACACTAGTACTGACTCGAGCTACATTTACCCGGTTATTGGATAACTTGAGCTGTGACTCTCTTGATTGTGTCAGGTTCTCTGAGGATCCGGGCCTGGAATCGTCATGGACTGCCATTTTCCGGTGAGAACCTTTCCCTTTTCGGGGCTTTCGTCTGCATCAGAAAGTTTCTATATTTGGAAGAATATGTTATTGTCAAGTTCATGTACTGTGGAATCTGAAGTCTGACAGTGTAGATTAACTAATAGCTATGCATCAACGATTGAAGATCATTTTCTGAAGTCTCTTTAGTTATAACCATCGATATCGTATTGATCTGCTTGTTTTGATCTTTGAATCTGTATTTATTTATTTAATTAAGTGTAACTTATGTCGAGATTATAAATCAAATTAATCAAAAATAATAATTAATTGCTACTACTTTAGAAGTTACATAAATATCATGTACAAACTACTTGTAAAGGACGGCTTGATCCGTCTATTACTCTCGTTCAGTGGCTCTTCAAAATGTTGGAGAGAACGGCCTTATTTAGGAGTTCGCTACTACATTTGACTCAGAAGATTGGTCTTGTCATATCATAGGTCCAATGTGTATATTAATTCTTTTTCTATTCCTCAAGTATTTAATGTGAGACTCATGAGTCATATATGTGGATACACTTAAGTACTTAACACAAAACCCGTCTCCATGCTTGTTATTTCCCTCGCAAAAATAGTACGTGATGAATCTCGACACGTTTCAAAATCATCTTTATGGGAAGGAGGCTAGCCTACAATATCGAAGACTCAAAGATGGACATTTCAGTCTTTTACTAACAAAATTAAAAATAGATATAAAAACTCCAACATTTTTTATATTATAAAAGCTAAGGTTGTAGGGGTGCGGGCCAATGTTTTATGGGAAGTATGGAATAGCAAGGATGATTGGGTATGAAAGCGGAGGCAAGGTCAGTTAATTCAGTAGCAATCCGGGCACAAGAAGGATATAATGTGCGACTTTTTAGCTCAGGAACGAAATGAGAGGCTCCTTAGGACCAAACAGACATCATCGGATGTGGTGTCTTGGGTAAAACCAGGGGAAGAGGAGTGTGCAATTGACGTCGATGGGGCGGTGTTCGACGATATGAGACAAAATAATGAGGATGATATGTTGGGACTCGACCAGGTTGGTGCATGGAGTCCACACTCGACTCACGTGGGATCTTTACACCCCATTATCGTAGAAGAAATGGGGATTTGGGAAGCGTTGGTTTAGCTTAAGACCAACTAGATGACTCGTGCCCATATCTAGAGTAACTACAAGACTGTGGTAGACTTAATTTGTAAGAAGTACTCTTTTCAGTCACCCTATTGGTTTGGCTATTTTAGACTATATTGGTCTATTATGTACACTCGTTGATGTCTATATCAAGTTAATTAGGCGTTCAGCGAATAAGACAACTCGCTAGCTCACTAAAAAAATTGTTTTGTCAAGATTTGAATAGTCATGAACATTTATTCTTAAATCTCTTCGATAAAATTTGACAGTGGATAATTAAATAAAGACCTTTTATTCATAAAAAAGCTACGGTCAATGCCTGAAAATAATGTACGGTAAATAGATAGTTAATTAAAATTTCCTTAGACCTTCCACAATAGAGACGAATCAAGAGATCGATTCGACGTCGAACGAAACCAAAAATTAGGGTCGGATTCAGTGAATTCTGCAGTGGATGATCGGATTCGGTGGGTCAAATCTACACTTATAAGAAAAAGAATAGTTGAGGGAGAAGCGACGGAGGAGGAGAGAGACAAAGAGAAGAACAAATCGGAAGAGAGAAATTCGACTTCGATGAATCTGCAGACTCAGGAGAGATCGAATCAAAAGAAAAGAAAAAATCAGAGCCAAAACGTCAATAAATCATTTTTTTCGTTATATTCGACGATTATTTTGACCTAAAGTATAGAAAGTCATATAAATATATAACAAGCTAATATCTACAATAATTGTCACTGACATATGATTGGTGAAGGACAGAGATTCGGACCAGAGAGAAGGGCCCACCGGGAAAGCAATCAAGTGGGCTGTCGGGACAGCGATGAGGTCACCCACTAATCATCAGACGACACGTGGCAGATTCTTTGGCATGTCACGGAGAGACCATCACAGCTTTCATTTTTCCATATTGTCTGGTAGCTGTCAGCTTAGCGTGCCCATTTCAATTTATAACTAGCATTAACCTTGTCTACGGAAAATAAATATCTTCTCACCTAATTTGTTTTAAAAATTATAACCTTGTGGCAAAATTAAACATTAAGAGTTAAAATAACAGACAAAAAACTATATTTAGATTTAGGTCTTGAATTGGTTATTTTATTTTAAAACTATTATTGTTTAAATAATCAGAGCGAGAAATTTTGCATATTAAAGTTAAACCAAACTCAGATTTGAGTCAGTTAACATTACCTATGTTGCTGTGAAAAAGAAAAGGACAATTGAAAAATATTGCGATGAACTATGCGCGTTTTGTTGTAAAAATTACTGTGAATTATTATGTATTTTCCGTCTGAAAATCCACTAATGGGATTAACATATATATTTTTTACAAAAAGTTAAAAATAACACCCTAAAAGTGCATATATAACGGTTCAAATTGTAAAATACATACATGTGAGGGCTACCATTTAAAAAAAATAGTTCATGTTATGTGATTGTCACATGATTAAATTCCGTTAAAGATGACACGAATAATAATTTATCATGAGTTTTTACAACAAAAGATAATTCACCGTAAATTTTTACAAAACACGTATAGTTCATGATAATTTTTCAAATGTTATTAAAATTTAAAACCATCCCTACCTATTTATTTATTTTAAATGATCGAAGTTGAGTTTATGATATAATGACCAAGTCGGGAAGTGTATATTAAAATTGTAACCTCCAACAATAGTAAAGTGATTTTTTATGCATGGAGTTTTAATTTTACATAAAAACTTAAAAATAAAAATCGATAAATATGTTTTTGGATTAAAATGAAACATGGAGTTTTTTTTCTTTCTAATATTTAAATTTTTTATATACTTATTGGAGAGTATATATATATATATTAATAAATGTGTGGGACCAAGGTGTGGGTGGTTAGAGGGATAGAGTTCATGCATGGTCGTGAGTCTAAGGAACCAAACAATAAGGTGTAGCAGAGGGACAAATATCACCAACCTATGTTACTATTCCTTAGTTATCCTTTTGTGATGAAATTATAAAAAAGTGGATTTATATTTTGATAATCGATTTGTTAATTAGACTGTATGAATCGTTAGTGATCGATCGAATAATTGTTGATATTGCCAATAAAAATCGATAGCACTAGATCCTGGGCATCGGTAAAATGTATGGACAATCTAAAGGGTTTTGAGCCGCTCCCGACTTTGGTAACTAATTTTCGTCGATTTACAGGTAAGATTCGCATCGACGATTACCCCAAGTTCTTCACATTCTCTCCTCTGCAACTCATACCTCGTTGCGTTCGCATATTCCTAGATAAAGATGGTGTTTCTACTACTAGCTAAGGCTCTTATTTTTTATGAATTTAAGTTTGGTTCGATTTGTCGTCAAAGGGACATTACGGTGGTCAAGGCTCCGACTCTCTTTTAAGAGATTTTGAGTTCGACCCTGGTTAGGTGTGTATTTACTGCATTTTAGGTGTGGACTATATTATACTTTCGTTGTGCACTTTGTTGCATGGTTAGAAACGGTGTTTTTTTTGTTTGTCACGTGCGTTTTCATCAAATATATCTTTCTCTTTCGGTGGATAAATAAAATTTAACGCCTACTTTAAAAAAAAGTTTGGCTCGATTTTAAAGGAAGCCTAAGCAAATGTAAACCCGGGCTTACCTAACTCAACACATTTCTAATTTTAACCCTAGCAAATGTTTATATGATAACTTAATTGAGTTCTTACGATTATATCACATTTACTCACCCAACGTAACTTTCTCAACCTCGTACCTCATCCTCATGTCACTCTTTTGTATCTCAGCGCCACTAACACGATACTCTTTTCCCTCCCTTCCTCGGATGACATTTTCCTCCATATGTTTGCTCATCGATGTTTACGGTCACTCTCCTTCACACCGTACTTGTCAGTGTTGACTTCACGTATGGATCCAGGGTTTCTCAACATCGTTGACCTCACGTTTTCAATATCCTTCATCGTCGTTCCTTCCAATCTCGATTTTACTGGTTAAAATCGAAAACCAACCAACGAAAACCAAAAAGATTTTGTAGCTCTGGTACCGAGCTTTTCGAAAAACCAAATACCTCGATCAGATGACAAAAGATTATACCGATATCGAATAATCGTCAAATGCCCACCCCCACTCTTATTTAATACGACACTCTTTTCCCTCCCTTTCTCGGATGACGTTTCCCTCCATATGTTTGCTCGTCGATGTTTACGGACGCTCTCTTTCACACCGTACTTGTCAGTGTTAACTTCACGTATGGATCCAGGGTTTCTCAACATCATTGACCTCACGTTTTCGCTATTAATCATCGTCGTTCCTTTCAATTTCGGCTTTACTGGTTAAAATAAAAAACCGACCAACGAAAACCAAAAAGATTTTGTAGCTCTGGTACCGAGGTTTTCGAAAAACCAAATACCTCGATCAGATGACAAAAGATCACACCGATATCGAATAATCGTCAAATGCCCACCCCCACTTTTATTTAATACGACACTCTTTTCCCTCCCTTTCTCGGATGACGTTTTCCTCCATATGTTTGCTCGTCGATGTTTACGGTCGCTCTCCATCACACGTATTTGCCAGTGTTTGACTTTACGTATGGATCCAGGGTTTCTCGACATCGTTGACCTCACGTTTTCACTATCCTTCATCGTCGTTCCATCCAATCTCGGCTTTACTAGTTAAAACCAAAAACCGACCAACGAAAACCAAAACGATTTCGTAGCTCTGGTACCGAGGTTTTCGAAAAACCAATTACCTCGATCGGATGACAAAGGATTACACCGATACCGAATAATCATCAAACCCCCACCCCCCAATCTTATTTAATCACTTAGACTGAAGCTAGGGTTTGGTGTACGTAGAACACAGCTAGGGCCTGACCAGCCAACTAGCCCTAAAACCATAATTGAGGTAATAATAACGTAGTGGCCATTGATGTTTCTTCTCCGACCACAAGTTCTGATGAAGTGCCCTCTCGACCTGGAACCATACGCGTCATGTCAGGCTGGTCCCTCTCACTGTCTACGTGCAGACAACATTGTTTAATGTTTTGGTCCTTGGTTGCTTCGACCAAGCTTGCTTGTTGTTACTAGTTACTAGCAATTATATACATACAAGAACATGTTCCTTTGACTTATTCACAGTGTAGCTACGAGCCATAGCTACATCACAAGTACGAGCAACAAAACATGGATTGATTGGAGAGAACATAGACAATGTTTTTATTTTATTTTGAGAGTGTTTATTTGGAGTGTACTATAAGTAACTAGACATTAATTTGACACCACACGTTACAGTGAATGAATATAATTAGACAAAATACTCAAAAATATAATCGAATAGAATCCGACGAAAAACATTATCTTAAATTTTTATTAAATAATCGAGTATTAATTTATCAAATTTTATTATAAAAGAATTTACTCACATGTGGATTTCTATATATTTCAAGACAATTTTATTGAAAAGTGATTCAATAATTATTTGTTTATATTTATTTCAAAGTTTGAATCGGTAGAAAGTGGGTAGGAAAATTACCTCTCACTTTGATGTTTTGTTCTATTATTAAGAATGATGTTGGAAAAAAAAACTTAAGTGAACTCTCTAGCTCTTTTAATTTTAATAGCGCCTCGAAAGCCTACAAAACGATGAATCCCATCTCTCTTTCTCTATATGCTTGTCCCACAACGCCCATATTACTAGCCACGAAGCCATCGCTAATTACGGAACTGTCCCCCAAGGGCCTTTAAGAAGGTTTTTCTACATGCATAATTGATCGGACGAAGATGTAGTTATTGAAGTATTATACACTCCGACGGACCATACTACTCTGGCCTACCGTCTCTACAACATGGTAGGTTACTTCCTTAGTCGTTGGTCGCTAATCCCCCATCTCTGATATCTACGATTACTCCTCCACCCCTTCTATCTATCACATAGTCGTTGGTGAGGCCTCATTGCCCATATAGTGAGGTCACCATACCCAAAAGACCTCGAAATCCTATAAAACGACGAATCCCAACCCTCATTCTCCGTCCCCCTTTCCCACAACGCCCATACCGAACACTCCAGCACCAGTGCCTCCACTATCCCTCGAGGACCTTTAGGAAGGTCCAAAACTAGACCATGTTCCTTTTATTCTTTCAGATCTATTGGTTCACGGGCCAGGGGCGGGGGGGGGGGGGGGGGGGGGGGGTGGTGGTGGTGGTGGTGATGTCTCCTTGTTTGGAACGCATCTAGTTGTGGGCTCAAGCACGAGATATTCTCCTAAAATTCATGACGGAGGATACAGAAACCCTCGTGGGAGGCACACTCAGGGGTTGTGTGAAGGTCAGCTGTGACCAAGGCCTCTGTTGGGAGGGAAAATCCTGATTCGATTTCGGATGCATCTGAACTATACCTAGTTTCATTCGTCTTATTATGGCGTCACTTGATTTTCTAATCGCGCTTGCCTCGCCTTACCTTCCTGAGATGCTCCCTTCCCCGAGAGCAATCATCATCATCCTCTCTCCTCCATAAACACCCACCTAACCTCCCCGTCATCACAGTATCTCCCATGCCCTTACTCTTCTTAATAACTCAAGCAACTGACCATGTGGGCGAGGACGAGAACTTGTCTTTGCTCTAACCTACGTTGAGCTCAGATGAACAAATCATCAAAGCCCTGTTGAAGCCAACCGATGGGGGCAGTGACTACATCAGTTTTGCCTTAACAGGGCTCTCTCGTCCTCACTGATATGCCCTCACAGGCTCTAGTCTCGTTCCTTCGACTTAATCGTATGCATATTTGGGTCCATGCGTCAAAAGAAATGGTTTATGACTTTTAGGTGTGGTATGTTAAGTAACTTCACATGCTTAAATGTGGCTCCCCGCGAGATTGAGCGATACCAAGGAAGAGGGTCATCCCGTTTTATATTGGTTAATTTGGGCTAACCGAACTCCTCCACCATGACACGACTTATTCTTTGAGCAATTAGCGTACCCCTGTCAGCCAAATATTGGTCCATATAGAGGTACCAACACACATTCCAGACACTCTAACATATCTCAAGTTCAAATTGTATGGGTTTTTATGTGTGTATTCAACATCTGAACTAACTATGTTTGATCAAAACATGCAATAGAAAGCCAATACCCCCCTTAGATGAAGACTCATATTATAATGTGATTGTCATTTTATCCCATATTTCTGTAATCGTTTGTTATCTATAAATATCTGGCGTTGAGAGTTGGAGCACTAGGGCTGAAGAGAAGGTTGATAAGGTGCATGCCTGAACAAGCCAACTCAAACGGACACTGGAGTTGACCGAAACTTTCCTCATACCGATCACCCAGGAGGACGAGGAGGGGTACCTTAATTACCCAAGCGAGAGCTGCTAAGAAGCCCCATCATGTGCCATGGGTTGTTGGACATAATGTGGGTTAGTAGGATGGAGTATTGCCCCACATCATCAAAGGTTGAACAGTCTTCACCTCTCCCTGTCGACCGAAACAACCCCACTTATTCCATAGGACACGACCAGCCAATGAGCGATTGAAAAGACATTCATACATCCTTCCACGAGACATACCAGTGGGTCCAGGATATACCCCAGACAATCTCGATCTTGTAGTAGTTCGTTTTTTTTTTCATTTTACTGCTCACCGTATATGTCTATCAAACAAAGTAGATTTGTCACGCCCCAAATCCGGTTTTGACCGGACTCGAGACGCGACTTAAACCAACAATTTAATAACAACGATAAAGTAAACTTAAACGGCTTTAAACTTCCAAAATTTGTTCTAATCAAATAACGTTGACAATAAATATGTTCCAACCGAGGTTACGAGTCAAAACTCAAAATATAAGTAACATAACATAAGGTTCAATTTGAAGATAAAAGCGTCTCTAACAACGACACCACTCGGACTCTCCCAGAAGCTCCCGAGCCTCGGGTCCAACTCTAGGGACTACTCACCAAGCAAGCCTGTACAAACAATAAATAAACAAATAGGGGTGAGCTTACGCTCAGTAGGGAAAATTACCAAGTAAAGGAAAAACCGCTTTGATAGTTAAACCCAGAAATAGCACAATTAACTGGAAGTTACTGAAAGTGCGAATAGCCAACACAATGTTATAAAAAGAAGGCAGTAAGAGTTCCAAAGCTTAAGTAAAACCGTAACTCAAGAAGATTAGAGAAAGACAATGTAGTCTTTGACAAGGCAACTAAAATAGAGAACAATTGAACGTCATGTGGATAACTAAAACCACAAAACTCCGATCTACAATTAGTCATTGTGTCATGTCGGGTACCATACTCCGATCCACAATTTTTCCTTGTGTCATGTCAGATTTCCCATCGGTACAGAGGGGACACATACGTCGGGCTACCGGAAACATCCCTGAAAGGACACATATCGTCGGGATTCCCGGAAATGTCTCCAAAGGACCATAGGTTATCGGGGCGAAGCAGGATAAGTTTCCGGGAATGCTCCCGCAGGACGCATACACCCGGGGTGAAACCACAAGTAACCATCCCCGCAGGGTAAACGCTCTCTCGACTATGATACTACCCCACACCGGCTTACCCCCTCGGTGTAGGTACCATACCGGATCACAAGTAACCATCCCCGCAGGGTAAACAATCTCTCGGCTATGATACTACCCCACATTGGCGTATCCCCTCAGTGTAGGTACCATACATGCACTACCCCACACCGACTTATCCCCTCGGTGTAGGTTCCATACCGGAGCACAACACAATCCCTCGGCTTAGGTACTACCCCACACTGGCGTATCCCCTCAGTGTAGGTACCATACAGGCACTACCCACACCGGCTTATCCCTTCGGTGTGGGTGCCATACCGGAACACAACTCCTCTTAAAAGATCCACAAAAGAATAACATACTAAATAGTCATAGCACAACCAAAGCTTAGCAATTCATAACCTCACCACAGCATGTCACAAAGAATTCATATAAACAAGTACACTTACCTACATACTTACCAACCACGATCCATCGGTCTATCACTCACCCGATCATACCATTTGGCGCAATCAATTTACATTCAAACATTCATCCAATCAATCATTCAAGCATTCATTCAATCAGTCATCCAAACATTCAGTTCACAATCATCACAATTATCTAGTTTAGTTTGACTCTTACTTTAACCTAAAGATTAAACAAGCATGACATGTGAGGCAATCAAACACAATCACAAACAATCATAAGGCTCGACATGGCCATTCTACCAGCACGACAATTTCTCTAATATTGAAAGCGGTGAAACTAGTGAATCACATCCTACATGCAAACTAGGACCTTTCCGGTTATTATTATCCTATTGGCATACTAAAGCGTTAAATTAAAAGAGGAGTTTAGTACTTTCCCTACCTCTCAAACTCTATCTGGATCTCCTAGCTGCTGACGTCCGGGCCTACCTCCAGTCTTCTCCGCGATCGAGGTAAAAGTCTGATTTTTCACGAGAAAAGATAAACAAAACGAGTTCAAAACCGAGTTAAAGTCTAATTACCCCAACGAATCCATTTCAAAATAAACGGTTTAAAGTAGTGATTAAACAAACCCGACATCGAGCACCCGATGTACGAAGCCCGAGGTCACATTTCCGGGTCCAGAATCCGAAACCCGACCCGAGAATCCGGTCCGACTCGCGGATCCGGTCTACCCATGGTTTGGCCGGCCCTCCAGCGACCGGCCGGAGCTTCGACGAGCTTCCGGTCGCCGGAAAAAATCCTAACTTCCGACAAAACATTCCAAATTACGTCTAGGTCCTCACTCCATCAATCAACCACTCCAATTTCCCTTAGTTTTGTCCAATTTTACATTTGCCCCAAATTCTCCAAATTAGGGTTCTAACTCCAAATCCACAATTTCTCACCAAACTTTGCAATTCCTACCATCTCCCAGCATGGGTTCTTGTTTCCAACAAGACCCATTCCAATTCCAAGACGTCCCTTCAATACCCATGAATCAAAGTTCTTCAAAAATGGAAAAAGTTGAGTTCATACCGTATAGAATGGAAAGGGAAGAAGGAATATGAGAACAACTAAGGATTTTGGTGTAGAAATGGTCTCCTCTTCTTCTCTTTTCTTCTTCTTCTTCAAGTGTTCATCAATGGAGGAAGCAAGACTCCTTTCTCTTTCTAAGTTTCGGCCAAGGGGGTGAAAATGGGCTGAATTGATGCCCCATGTGGTCTTATCCTCAAGGTGGAAATGTCTCTTTCGTCCTTTAGTCCAGCTTTCTCTCTATTTTGTCCTTATGTGGAGACCATTTGGTCTTTTGACCCATCTTTCTTCCCCTTCAAGCTAACATGGACATATGTCCATGTGGGAACCACTTCTACCCCAAAATATCTCAGCTCTTATTAATTAAGTTGTTAATCGGTGTTTGACCAAGTTTGACTTTTTTCCCAAATACCCTCATTTTAAAGGAAACGTCCCAACGAAGCTAACCGTAATGACAGTTAAGCCTTTTGAGCCTTGGAAAAGTCCTATATGGCTCGTACTTCGTCAGTTGACTTTTCTGGCGAAAAGTCAACTTTTCCCAATTTGGTCCCAAAGTGACCCGGAGTCGCTTGGAACTCAATTTGGTCGATTCCGAGGTCAACCCAAGTCCGGTATGCCCCTAGGGGTCGGTTTTGACCGGTGTTGACCGGGCACAGGTCTTACAAGATTAGTTTTATTTACGGGTCAGAATGTCAATACACTTGCTATACGACAAGAGTTCCGAAATTTCATCTGAACTCATGATCACTAATCTTTTTCTTTATGTCCGAATTATTTCACACTTTTAAAGTTTTAATAATACTTCACCATAGTTTTTTAAAAAATCTATAAAATATCTGTTTTGCTAAAGCAAAACCATCCCTTGAAATCAGAGGTAACCAACAATGTATCAATGCTAATTCAAGAGACTCACGGTGGAATCTACATAACATGCGTCAACAAGGCGTGTGGGAATCCTTGAGCTCCGAAGATAACAGCGATTGTAAAAACTAAAAACAACCTCGAATCCCAGTCAAAACTCATTTCAACTGACACCGTACAAACGCAGCAGAAATTGTCGCCACGCGTGCTCCAAAGAGTCGGATACGCTAGTGAACCTCACGCGCCTCTAAAACTTCGGCTCCTGCTTTTAACCATTTGGACCAAAATAACCTCTTGCTTCATTAAATAAAGGAATAATTGTCAAAAACTATCCTAAAGTTTCGTTCTCAAACGAGTTGATGTTCAAAGTTTTGTCCACGCTATGTGGCTATCCTGAAATTTTGTTCACGACTTTTTTAGTTTTGACGTAATACGATGTTCAGAATGATGGTCTGGACAGTGCTTCCCAATATGAATAGAAGCATGTACAAAACTTCAATGCACCCACAAAGCGTGGACAGAACTTAAATGCACCCACAAAAGCGTGGGCAAAACTTCAATGCATCCACAAAAGCGTGGACAAAACTTCAGGTAACCTCACAGCGTGAACGAAACTTTGTGCATCAACTCGTTTGTGGACGAAACTTTAAGACCGTTTTTGACAATAATCCCTTAAATTAACCACACTTGACCAATCCTTTTTTATTATTTACCTCAACACACTCTTATTAATATTCTAGTTGATTACCCATGACACCAAATAAATAAAAAGTAGTGATTTTCTTAAATTATAGGTCCCATATATTAATTATTTTTGTTTCTTTTGCTGGGTTGTGAAGTCACTGGCTGCTTCTCCAGATCCGAAGAAAAAGGTTAGAAAAGAAAATTCAGGTAAAATTAATTTTTTTATTAAATATTGAAATTAAAAAAAATCATTATTTTCATATATAAATGAAATTTATGTGTGTTAAGCTTTTGGATTTATGGACGATCCAAAATCAACTTTTGTGCTCTGCGTGTGAGCTTTATGGTTTTTTTATCTGCTCCTGTGTCGGTCTTGATTGATTTTTTTTCTCTGAAGAATTTTGAAGCAGAAGGTGGATTGAAGAACGTGGTTTCATCTGGAGCTGTGAATTTTGTGCCCAATTTCTCAGAAACTGTTCTTAGTTCCTGAGATTATTATTTTTTGTGGCAGATCTTGTGTCTTTTGAATTGACTAGAATGTTCCGCACAGCCGATTACTGAATCTGCTGAATTTTTGTGGGTCATTGACGATCTGGTGAGTGAAGAAGTGATTTTCTTAGTGTGAGGATGATTCTGGGTTTTGGGGTTTCAGTAAGGTTTTGAAATTGGGTTTAGTGAAGAAGATGAAGATGGGAGTGAGTGTGTAGGGTTCAGATTTTCTGGGTTTGTGGGTCTGCAAGTTTACTGCTCAATCCCACTTCCATGGATTCTGCAGGAAAATTCACAATTGGGTCTCAACATTTGAGCTCTTCAGCTCTTGCTTCTGTGAGGTACTGAGCTTCTTAGATTTGTAGTTTCAATTCAGTTCAGTTCTTTGAATGATTGCGATTCTTACTGTTACTGACTTTATTGATTGAGTGAAATGATTGATTCCTTAAGAACAATTTGATTAAAAAAATGGTATGTGTTTGTTCTTGGTATCAGCATGAATAGGAGCAATCATTACGCTCAGAAAGCTCTTTGATTAGGTTACATACTCGAAAACCCTTTTGTTTTGTGATCGAGATGATCACGTTTATGGATTCAAGAGAGAAAATCAAAGGGGTGGTGGATAAGTGTTTAGATTCTCAGCTATGGCATGCCTGCGCCGGAGCCATGGTGCAGACACCTCCGGTGAGCTCCAAGGTCTTTTACTTCCCTCAAGGGCATGCCGAGCACGCCTCTGGGGCTGTAGATTTCAGGAGTTGCCCGAGGGTTCCACCATTTATGCTGTGTAGAGTCTCGGGAGTCAGGTTCATGGCTGATCCCGAGACTGATGAGGTCTATGCCAGGATTGGGTTGATCCCGGTTCACAACAGTGAGCCTGATCATGATCATGACATTGGAGGAACCGAAGCAGCTCAGGAGAAGCCGGTGTCCTTTGCTAAGACACTGACCCAATCCGATGCCAACAATGGCGGTGGCTTCTCGGTTCCTAGGTATTGTGCTGAGACAATCTTCCCTCGGTTGGACTACACTGCTGACCCTCCCGTCCAAACCATCCTGGCCAAGGACGTGCACGGTGAGACATGGAAGTTTAGGCATATCTACCGGGGCACCCCAAGGAGGCATCTCTTGACAACCGGGTGGAGCACCTTTGTGAACCACAAGAAGCTTGTTGCAGGTGACTCGATCGTGTTCCTCAGAACCCAAAACGGCGACCTTTGTGTTGGGATTCGAAGGGCCAAGAGGGGCATTGGTGCAGGACACGAATCATCATCTGGGTGGAACCCAAATTCCCTTGGCCCTTATGGCAGCTTATCAGTTTTCTTGAGGAACGATGAAAACAAATTATCAAATGTCAGTGCTATGGGCAAAGGAAAAGTTAGGCCCGAATCGGTTCTTGAAGCTGTTACACTTGCTGCTAATGGGAAGCCATTTGAGGTTGTTTACTATCCCCGAGCTAGCTCTCCTGAGTTCTGTGTTAAGGCCTCTTTGGTGAGATCCGCTTTGCAAATCCGTTGGTGTTCTGGGATGAGGTTTAAGATGCCATTTGAGACTGAGGATTCTTCAAGGATCAGCTGGTTCATGGGCTCTGTTTCTTCTGTTCAGGTTGTCGATCCCCTGCACTGGCCTGACTCGCCTTGGAGGCTTCTCCAGGTAGAGTTATTTTATTTCTCGCTGCAAATCTATATTTCGATTAACTGAAACAAAGTTTTGTTTATAGGATTAATCGCAAAAAAGTACCACGAGGTATTCATTTCCGCAACTTGTAGCCCTCTTCTTTGATAATCGTAAAAAATAGCATGAACTTGTCTTTTTTGTTGTAATTTGTATAAAAACGACAATTTTACCCTTACAATATAGCTTTAAAAGTAAAAAAAAAACACAAATGTTCATATTCCTTAATTTCCTTCCTCTTTGTACCGTACTAAGAGTGAGAAATTTAAGTAATATGAAAATTTGTTTATTTTTGTTCTTTAAATATTATGTTTTAAATTGAAAATTTCAAGGATAAAATCGTTATTTTGAAACAAATTTACACAAAGTGCAACAAAAAGACAAGGTGAATGCGCTTTTTTACCATTATCAAAGAAGAGGGCTACAAGTTGCAAAAAAATGAATACCTCAGGGTACTTTTTGCGATTATCCCTCGTTTATATGCAAATTCGCTACCAGATATCTTGAAGTTCAGTAGTTAACATAAGAACAGTGAGGTCATACATACATTGTTGTATGAATAGATGAATTAGACTAAGCATATATAAAACAGAGAGTTCGAAGAGAATTAAAGTTTCATTGCTACTCTAACCAGATTAATAGCTATGTTCAACTATCTGTTCATATGGTTAATTACATTTAGCTACATCTAAATTTCAAACTCGTTTTGTAGAACCCTATAGCTCTTTTTTTGCCGCAAAATGATAAAACTTCCCTTGACCCTGGTGTAAAAAAAGGGTTCATTGTCAAAAACTACCCTAAAGTATTGTCCACAAACGAAAAACTACCTAAAGTTTTGTCCACGCTTTTAAGCTGCGCTAAAGTTTTGTCCACCGACTTTAGGTAGAAAAACGTAACAGGTTAATTGTCAAAAACTACCCTAAAGTATTTCCCACACAACTATAGAATGCATTATGAATTGCGCACACAACTTTAGAATGCATTATGTATTGCCCACAAATCTAATGAATCCGCGAAGAACTGCCCAGACCATTCATTCTGAACATTCATCACAGTTTTTCCCTGTTACGTTTGTCTAACGGAAGTCGGTGGATAAATCTTTAGTGTAGCCTAAAAGCGTGGACAAAACTTTAGGTAGTTTTTTGTTTGTGGACAATACTTTAGGGTATTTTTTGACAATTAACCCTAAAAAATGTAATGTTTTCGTCCTTTTAATAGTTTTATCTTTTAAGGAGTCTTTTTTTTACATATACCCAATTGTTTATTTTTGTCTGATCAAAATGTTTTGGGTAGTTACGGAGTCTTTGTTGAGATTAAGGTCAAGGGTGTTTTTGTCATTTATGGGCAAAAAAGAGTCGGATGATTTTTATTAAACCTAGGGTAGCTGCAAAAAGGACTTGGAATTTAGGTGTAACTAGATGAAAAACATCACAATCTAGGTATAACTAAGTGTAAGTAGCCTTCGTGTATGATTCGTTAACGTGTTTATACAGATCACGTTTGGGCACATTTGCTCTAACTTGGCGAGGCTACAACAGACCGAGTTTAATGACTATATTTTCCATATCTGCATTTTGATTCGCTCAAATGATGTTTTGCAGGTATCATGGGATGAGCCGGATCTGCTTCAAAATGTGAAGCACGTGAGCCCGTGGCTCGTGGAATTGGTGTCGAGCATGCCCGCGATCCATCTATCTCCCTTCTCCCCGTCACGGAAGAAGCTGAGACTGCCCGATTTCCCCCTTGAGACCCAATTCCCGACGCCGCATTTCTCCGGTAACTTCCTCGGGCCAGGCAGCCCGTTCGGTAACACTCCTGTTGGCATGCAGGGAGCCAGGCACGCTCATTACGGTCTATGTGTACCGGATATCCACCTCAGTAAACTTCATCCAAGTATGTTTTCCAACGGGAAACTCTCTCCGGCTGCTCAGAACCCCGACACGAGCGAGAACGAGAACATCTCTTGCTTGCTAACCATGGCTCACTCGACCCCGTCGCCGAAGAAACCCAAGACTCATCAGTTCGTACTTTTCGGGCAACCGATACTCACCGAACAGCAGATCTCGATCTGCTGCTCGGGTGATAATAGCTCCTCCGAAGGAAATGCTGAGAAGATGGCGATTTTTTCTGAGCCCTCGTCGTGCGAGGGACTCCAAGAATCCGACAGCAACCAAGAGACCAGTCATTGTAAAGTTTTCATGGAATCGGAGGATGTGGGGCGTACCCTCGACCTTTCGGTTCTTGGATCGTACGAGGAATTGTATAAAAAGCTTGCTGACATGTTTGGTATTGAGAGCTCTGAGGTACCGAGTCGTGTGCTCTACAGGGACTTGGCCGGTTCTGTGAAGCACGTCGGAGATGAACCATTCAGGTGACTTTCTCGTTTCTCCTTCCATTATTGCTAGGGATAGTTGCAAAAAAATACCCGAGGTATTCATTTTTTTTGCAACTGAAAGCTATTTCTTTACAATTGCAAATAAGTACCTTGAACTTGTCTTTTTGTTGCAATTTGTATATATGACGATTTTATCCTTACTATTTAGATTCAAAAATAATAAAATCTAAATTTTCTTCCTTTTTGTCCCGTACAAAGAGAGGAATTTAAGAGATGAAAATTTGGATTTGTTGCTGTTTTAATTATTATTTTTCAAATAACTTCCAAGGGTGAAATCGTCATTTTGAAAAAAAGTTTATACAAAGTGCAATAAAAAGACAAGTCCAGGGTTATTCGTTGTTGTTGCAACTCGAAGCTATTTTTCATAATTGCAAATAAGTACCTTGAACTTGTCCTTTCGTTACAATTGGTGTAAATAACGATTTTATCCTTACGATTTAGATTTAAAAATAACAAAATCTAAATTTTCATGCCTCTTAATTTTCTTCCTTTTTGTACCGTACAAAGCGAGAAATTTAATAGATGAACATTTGGATTTTTTGTTATTTTAATTATTATTTTTCAAATAACTTCCAAGGGTAAAATTGTCATTTTAAAACAAGCTTATACAAAGTGCAGGGTGTTTTTTGCAACTATTGAAGAAAAAGGCTATAAGTTGCAAACAGTGAGTAACTTAGGGTACTTTTTTTTACCATTATTGCTTCTCGTTACTTGTTATGACCCAGATGATAATAATCCCGATTGTTCGATGCAGCGACTTCACCAAAACAGCGAGAAGATTGACGGTTTTAATGGATTCAAGCAGTGACAACGTAGGGATGTAGGAGACACAGGATTCACTCTCATTCACTTGTACAGCTTGGTCGAGGTTTCGATTCTTTTGCAATTTCCAAGGGATTTTGGGACTTCGTTTTAAATATTGATTTTGTTCTTCTTTTTTCTGTTTTCGAGGCAGACCGCCTCTACAAACGATCAAAGGATCGTTTGTACTTTACGGTCTACGAGTTGTTTGTGGAGGAATGTTTCGAACGGTTATGAACATTCTTCCAAAAGATGAAATGCTCTTAGAACTAGAAAGTAGCAGCAACTTGAGTAGGAACCTAACTGTGTATTTTTGACATCTTGAAGTAAGAACATTTGCTGCTTTTATCTCTTCAGATGTCTCCAATAAAAATTAAACTAAGTATTAAGTTAGTTGATTCACGGGTTTATCGAGTCTTGAAACTTTAGGTTCGTGGTCAACACGCTTGTAGATCGAATCTTTATTTTGAAATCAAACTCGATTCATAACAAATTTTGAATAGAGCATTGAAATTAGATCGTAGGGATAACTGCAAAAAAGCCTCGAGATGTTTATTATTTTGTAAGTTGTAGGGCTC
Organism: Erodium maritimum; assembly: GCA_963921825.1. Taxonomy (NCBI): domain Eukaryota; kingdom Viridiplantae; phylum Streptophyta; class Magnoliopsida; order Geraniales; family Geraniaceae; genus Erodium; species Erodium maritimum. The sequence continues at coordinate 71,926,275 of OY997594.1, forward strand.
ATCTTTATTAATCATTAAGTGTAATGAACCTGAATATTTGTCGTCATTTGTATAACTTAGTTTAAGATATAATGAATTTATCTTTACAACAGTCATAGCGGAGGTTAATTTAAGCGTCGAATGGGCAAAAAAAGAAGTGATGCAAAGATGATGTATCTTTTTTCAAACCGATTCTCTCTTCTTGCGTTGACGTCGACGTCGACTATCCTTTTCTGTGGTTGTCCCTCTCTCTTTCTCTTTTGTTCTTTTTACTCTCTCAGCCTTTTTTTCACTTTCACTTGTTGATTTTGACAATAACTGATCCATCGATCTCTACTGTGTGGTGGAGCCGAATCGACCTATGGTCTGACCTGTCGAATCGATTTATCACTATCGCTCTTAAAACTTTAAATCCAGACAATTTTGAATTAGAAAAAACATAATCTTCACCTCTATTTATTTTCTGTCTATAAATAGATAAGATTTTTTTGGGTTTATTGTGGTTTTACTTATTATTATTTTTTAAATAGCTATTTATAATCAGTATAACAAAAAGTTTTTCCGTATAATAGGTGATCATGTTCCTCGTCCAATAATTAACTGCCACCTTGTTGCAAATCAAATGAAGATATGAAAAGTTATGACCAAAAAGTCAATCCAACAATCTTAATTGAGATGAAAAAAAAAAGTGGTAATTCAGGTTTTTGTCTAATTTAAGGTTGTCATAAACAGCAATCAAGCCGCACGTGGGTAGTTGTGTTAATCGATGTCGCTGTTTTAGGTTCACGTGTGGGCGACGTCAGCATATCCCTGTTTTTGTGGCGTTTAATGACTGGACTGAACACCTCCACGTGTACGTCATGTGAATTAGAGTAGATCGGGCGTGACCTTTGCTTTATGGATTTATCTTATTAAGCCCAACTAGAATTATCCGAATGGGCCTTGACGTAAACTAGTCCAGTCTCCAACGATGAAATGGTGGGCATTTTCGTCATTTCGCATCAAAACGAATAATGTGGAATTTAACCGTATATTTTGGCATTTTTAATTAAGAACAATTTAAAGTTAATTTTTATAGCATATTGAGATAATTTGTCTACGATAATGAGATTCTTTTACACAATTAAGAAAAAAGATGAGTTGAATCAAGGCCAATTTTACAGGGCTCGTTTCGATTTCAAAATGAGTAGATTTTTTCCACTTACATAACTATATGTTAGTAAAAACGCCTAAAACACTGACTACGTAAGGATTATCATCCAAATAACCAATATTTGTAAAAGAAATTGCAAAACGGGCCTATGCGAGCATCACTGTAACATGGAGTCGCAGATCGTCGTCTATGCATCATCATGTCGATGCAGCAACGTTGGTTTGGAGATGCGTATGAGAGAGCACCACCACAATAGGGATTCACGATCCGTCACTGATACGTCCCGATACAACACCGCTACCAGGAATACGGAGAGAAGAACGCTACCAGAAATAGAGAGAAGAGGATGTTGGAATAATTTGCATAAACTGTTTTAAGGAATTGCAGAACCTAACAAACAAAACACACAATAAAACAAGTAATCGAAAAGAGGAACGACCAACCCGGTTGAAGAGCAGAAACTATTAGCACTTTGCAGCAGAAGCTATTAGCACTCCGCAACAGAAACTGTTAGCACTTCGCAGCAGAAAATATCAGAGGTTGGTTGGTAAGCAATCAGCTGAGACGTGGCACGGTGGTCCACTGACTTGAAAGCAAATTTTCCGGCGTGACCGTGGTGGCGATCAGCAGCGGTTGCTCCCCAAGGATCACTCAGCTCTACCCGGCAGCGCGCCCACTCGCTCTACCGGATGTGGAAGCAGCAGAACGTTAACCAGAACAAGGGTGGAGAAAACGTTTTGGGAAGAGAGTGAAAACGTGTATACTTTGGCCCTGGTAATTGGTAAAATCGTAAGTAGCAAAAGAGAACCAAAACTGAGTTTAAATAGGCTCAAATCAGATTTCGGTTTCAAGCTCTTTCAAAACATAATAAAGCCTATTAAAAAGGAAATAAAATCTGATTTTCAGTTTCGTGAATTAAACCACGTTTTAATTCACAATCAAAAACGTTTTCAGCTATTAAATCAGAATCAAAACTGAAAAACGTTACAGAGATTTGAATTTCAGAAAAGTATTTCCCCAAAAAATTAATTCTTGCTCTGTCTTAGCCCGCCCCGCAGGGGCTCCACCCGAACCCGAGCCCCAGCCCCAGCCCGGCCCGGCCCGGCCCGGCCCGGCCCGGCCCGGACGGACGGCGGCGGCGGTGCGCGAGGCCCAATCTGGCCCAGCCTGCATAGGGAGCCCAAGAGCTTGTTGAATAGGAAAGGGAAGAGAGAGCTTATAAACATAACTCCACTCCTCTCCCTTTCCGATGTGGGACTTCTGAACAAATAGGGAAAATGGCTTTTGAAGCCTATTTCTCCAACAATCCCCCACAAAGAGGCAGCAAAAGCCAAAAAACGTAAAACAAATTTAAAGGAAAGAAAAACGCCCAAAAGTTCTGGTTAACGGAAGGTGCGGTACTTAAGCATCAATATCTTTCGATTTGAATTGATGCATAGTGAGATGTGATAACAACTTACTTTAAGTAAGTGAATAAGATCTTGAACTTACTTAGCTTCGGTTGATACGTCACACAACACATACCATACTTCAAATTCCACTGAATCCGCAAGACTATCAAGACGCTATTAAAGGCCATGCGTATACCTTGGTTCTAATGAGTGCTCTAGGAAGACTTTGCCCCAAGTCTTTCATAGATGGCGGCCCACCATCACACTCACGTAGGTAGCTCATCAAGTGCTTCTCACAAGCACTGTCCTAATCGGGTCCGGAGCTATTAAGGACATGAAGTCCATCCTGTCAGCAGAATCCATCAAGTGCGTCTCAATAGCACCACCAAAACTGGTTATGGATTACAATCTATCAAGTGCGTCTCACAAGCACCACCAAAACTGGTTATAGATTTAAATCACGATCTATCAAGTGCGTCTCAAAGCACCACCAAATCTGGTTATAGATCATCAAGCACTACAAATGTCATAGGAATGGGAGATGTAGTGCATCAAGACTAGTATGGCTGCATATGACAACTAACATTTGTCATCCATACTTTCTTGACCTATGGGCTTGAGCCCCATCCCTCTCGACATGTCAAGGAGTATTCTCCTTGGTTGACCTTTGGTGAAAGGGTCAGCAAGATTTCTTTCGGATCTCACAAATTCCAAAGAAATCACTTCATTCCTCAGGAGTTGTTTAACGACACCATGCCTGACACTAATGTGTCTCTTCTTACCATTGTACACATCATTTTTCGCAAAGTATATGGCCGCTTGCGAATCGCAGTGTAACGACACAGGCACAGCTTGCCTTCCCCACACAGGCACTTCTGCTAATAGGTTCCTCAACCATTCTGCTTCTTGTCCAGCCAACTCAAGGGCAATGAACTCAGACTCCATGGTGGAGCGGGCTATACATGTCTGTTTTGCAGACTTCCACGATATAGCACCTCCACCCATGGTGAACACATAACCACTCATCGAGTTCGCCTCGTCATTACCAAGAACCCAATTTGCATCACAGTATCCTTCCAAAGCATTAGGAAAAGTACTATAGTGCAGGGACCAACTCATAGTTCATTTCAGGTACTTCAACAGACGACTCAAAGCACTCCAATGCTCATCACTCGGGTTATGAGTATATCGACTCAACCTGCTTACTGTGTAAGCAATGTCTGGTCGAGTACAGTTCATGAGGAACATCACACTTCCTATGATCTGAGCGTACTGAACTTGTGAGACACTATCACCCAAGTTCTTTGTTAGATGTACGTATGGATCATAAGGAGTTCTAGCAGGAGTAACGTCGAAGTGATTGAATTTCTTCAATACTTTCTCAACGTAATGAGATTGACTTAAGGACATGTCATTTGTGTTTCTAATAACCTTAACACCCAAAATGACATCAGCTTCTCCTAAGTCCTTCATCTCAAAATGTGACGACAGGAATTCTTTGGTGAGGTTCACAGCACCGATGTTATCACCAAGAATTAACATGTCATCAACATAAAGATAGATAAGCACACAACCTAATTCCGTGATCTTCGAGTACACACAGGAATCAGAGTTGTTCACCTTGTATCCGTCAGTCACCAGAGTTCGATTGAACTTCTCATACCATTGTTTAGGTGCTTGTTTCAGTCCATAAAGAGACTTCCTTAGTTTGTACACCTTTTTCTCTTGACCAGCGATTACAAACTCCTCAGGTTGAGACATATAAATCTCTTCCTTTAGATCACCATTCAGGAAAGCGGTCTTGACATCCATCTGATGAATTATCAAGCCGTGAATGGCAGCTAAAGAGACAAGAGACCTTATCGTTGAAATCTTGGTCACAGGAGAGTACGTGTCGAAGTAATCGACGTCTTTCCTTTGTGTAAAACCTTTAACCACAAGTCTCGCTTTGAACCTTTCTATTGTACCATCGGGTCTCAGTTTTTTCTTGAAGATCCACTTACTATTAATGGCTTTGCAACCTTTAGGTAAGTTTACTAGATCCCAAGTCTGATTCGATACAATAGAGTCAAGATCAGCCTTGATTGCTTCTTCCCAAAGATTTGCATCAACAGATCTCAAAGCCTCACCATAGGTCTTTGGATCTTCTTCCAACAAGAAGGCTGAAACAAACTCTTCTGAAACAACACCCTCGGGTCCAACTTCGGAGAGGAAAGAGGTGACAAAGTCTTCTCCAAAGTTCTTCTCGGTCCTGGCTCTCTTGCTTCTCCTTGGTCCCTCGGCTTGACCATGCGAAGTAGAGCTTTTGGCAACCCACCTATCTCTAAGCGAAGGAAAGGGGATAGTGGGTTCAACCGGATCAGCAACGGCGTTCCTCTTCATTGGAAAGATGTGTTCGAAGAACTCAGCATCTCTAGCCTCGGAAATTGAGCGGTCCTCTAGAGACATGAAGCGATACGCCGCGCTGGTCTGAGCGTAGCCTATGAACACACAGTCATAGGTCTTAGATCCGATAGTGGTTCTCTTAGGGTCAGTGAGGCCAACTTTCGCCAAACACCCCCACACTCTGAGAAACCTTAGGTTAGGAGCGTAACCCTTCCATAACTCGTAGGGAGTCTTATCAAGGTTCTTGTGTGGCACACGGTTAAGTATGTGACAAGCAGATAAGACAGCTTCCCCCCACATTTCATCAGGAAGGCCTGAACTAAGAAGCATTGCATTCATCATGTTCTTGAGTGTTCGGTTCTTACGTTCAGCTACTCCATTTTGTTGAGGCATGTATGGTGCACTGGTTTCATGGATGATATCATTTGATTCACAAACGTCTTTTAAGAAGTTTGACCCATACTCTCCTCTATCGGATCTCACTCTCTTGATCTTCCTCTCAAGTTGGTTTTCTACCTCATTCTTATACTTGATGAACATCTCTTCAGCTTCATCCTTTATAGTAAGAAGATAGACTCTCGCGAACCTAGAGCAATCGTCGATGAAGGTAACATAATAATGTTTGCCTCCCTTGCTTCTCGAGTTCTTGAAATCCGCAAGATCGGTGTGGATTAGTTCAAGTAGGTTCGTGTGTGCCTTGTAGTAACTGATTTACAAGGTTTTTTAGCGAATTTTGCCTTTGCGCAAACTTCACATTTCGAGAGTTCAGAGGTAGATGGCGATGGTATAATAGACATGTCTCTAAGTTGTTTAATTGAAGCAACATTCACATGTCCTAATCTACCATGCCAAAGATCAAGAGACTCAGCGATATAAGCGGAAGCGGAAGTTTTATTATTGCTCAAGATTACATGATCGACATTGAAAAGAAAGAGCCCCCCACAATAGTACCCCTTCCCTACAAAGTCTTCATTCTTGGTGAAGACCACCGTGTCATTTTCTATGACGGTCTTCAAGCCAGCCTTCATCAGCAGGGATCCAGAGACAAGTTTGCGTCGAAGAGTAGGGACACAAAAGGCATTACTGAGTACGAGCGTCTTCCCGGATGTCAACTTCAGCATAATCTTCCCACTTCCAGCTATTACCGCAGTAGAGTCGTTTCCCATATGAACCACTTCACCAGGTGCAGTTGGTTCAAACTCATAGAAGAGCTCCCTCGAATTGCAAAGATGACGGGTGGATGCGGAGTCCAACACCCAGTCAACGGTGTTGTGAACTAGCATAGCCTCAGCAACTACAGCAGCTACTATGTCGTCATCTTCAGCAATGTAGGCCCTTGCATCATTCTTCTTGAAGCCTTGACGTTGAACACACTGATAGGCCTTGTGTCCAGCTTGTCCGCAAACATAGCACACCAGATTCTGCTTCGGTTTCCGAACAGCAGAGGAGGGCTTCACAAACTTGTTGCGGTTGTCAGCAGGTCCTCGCTTGAGAGCTTCCTTGGACTTGGGCTTCGTCTTGAACTTGTTCTGTCGAGACGGGCCACCAGATTCCACGATGTTGGCCTTTGCCGTCGGAGGCGGCAAAGGTGGGAAGGCACTCAGAGCGTCCTTCAAGCGATTCGCTTCCTCAATCTTCATGTGGCGAATGAGGTCTTGAAGAGTCAAATCCTTCTCTATGTGCTTGAGGTGGTTTCGGTAGTCTTTCCACGACGGTGGAAACTTCTCCAGCAGCACATGAGCGAGGAACACCTCGTTCATTTCCATCCCTTCGTTGACAATGGCGACGGACAGGTCCTCGTAAACGTGGACTTGATCCATGATCGACCGGTTGTCAACCATTTGGAATGCAAGCCACTTGCTTACGACGTACTTCTTGTTCCCAGTGTCGTCAGCCCCGTACTTCTTCTCCAAAGTCTCCCAAATGAATTTGGCAGACTTATGACCAGCTAGAAGATCAAAGAGGGTATTGGACACAGAGTCCAAAAGTTGGCAGCGGACAATTTTATTATCCTTAGCATACTTCTTAAGTTTGGCCTCATTGTCCCTAACAATGGAGGCAACTAAGGGAGTTGAACTACCAGTAGCAGCTAAAGGCACAGGGGGATCTTCAAGCAACACATAATCAATTTCATTTTGTTCAAAGAAAATCATAACTTTTTGAGACCAACGACGGTAGTTGGTGTCGTCGAGAGGTTCAACACGAGGGAAATTACGAGCAGCAACAACATTAGCCGAATTCAGATTAGCATGCATATTCGTGTTCATGTTGTTCATGTTCATCATTAAAACAGTTTACGAAATATTAAATGAATAATATAAATTTGCTTTCAAATTGTTGGAATAATTTGCATAAACTGTTTTAAGGAATTGCAGAACCTAACAAACAAAACACACAATAAAACAAGTAATCGAAAAGAGGAACGACCAACCCGGTTGAAGAGCAGAAACTATTAGCACTTTGCAGTAGAAGCTATTAGCACTGCGCAACAGAAACTGTTAGCACTTCGCAGCAGAAAATATCAGAGGTTGGTTGGTAAGCAATCAGCTGAGACGTGGCACGGTGGTCCACTGACTTGAAAGCAAATTTTCCGGCGTGACCGTGGTAGCGATCAGCAGCGGTTGCTCCCCAAGGATCACTCAGCTCTACCCGGCAGCGCGCCCACTCGCTCTACCGGATGTGGAAGCAGCAGAACGTTAACCAGAACAAGGGTGGAGAAAACGTTTTGGGAAGAGAGTGAAAGCGTGTATACTTTGGCTCTGGTAATTGGTAAAATCGTAAGTAGCAAAAGAGAACCAAAGCTGAGTTTAAATAGGCTCAAATCAGATTTCGGTTTCAAGCTCCTTCAAAACATAATAAAGCCTATTAAAAAGGAAATAAAATCTGATTTTCAGTTTCGTGAATTAAACCACGTTTTAATTCACAATAAAAAACGTTTTCAGCTATTAAATCAGAATCAAAACTGAAAAACGTTACAAAGATTTGAATTTCAGAAAAGTATTTCCCCAAAAAATTAATTCTTGCTCTGTCTTAGCCCACCCCTCCACCCGAGCCCGCGCCCGGCCCGCGCCCGGACGGACGGCGACGGTGGTGCACGAGGCCCAATCTGGTCCAGCCTGCATAGGGAGCCCAAGAGCTTGTTGAATAGGAAAGGGAAGAGAGAGCTTATAAACATAACTCCACTCCTCTCCCTTTCCGATGTGGGACTTCTGAACAAATAGGGAAAATGGCTTTTGAAGCCTATTTCTCCAACATAGGAGACACACGATCGATCTTGTGGTGACTTGAGACGTACACAACGGTTGTTCCATGACGGTTTCTACGACGATTAGGGCTAAGAGATCTCAACCTTACCAGAGTCGTCTCTTTGCTCTCCTTAATGCACGTGGAATTGATCGTATTAGCTTAACTTTCTTATTAAACTATTTGATATAAATTGCATTATGCTGCTTCGTTGTCAAATTTAGCGGCTAAAGTATGATTGCTCTTGAATGCTTTCATTAAGAAGTATACCACGTCGATAAATAGAGTCTAATCATAAAAATCGGATATAATTGAACGAATGATTAGTAAATAAAATTTGAATTATTTGTACATTAAAAAAAAGATTGAATTATTCGTTAAGGGCTTATCATATTAAGCCCAACTAGAACCGTCCAAAACGGGCCTCCCATGACACGTGGAACCGTAATAACAACAAGCCACCGTGCCCTTTTTCGTCTTTTCAATCCACGATGGAGCCCACACCCGCGAAAATATCTTATCCCTGCAAAGATCGAACGGTCACGCGAACAGTGCGGTGCGGTCTCCGATTTGTGGTCATCGTCTCACGACTCGCGTGTATAAATAATTGGATCTCTACGCTGTGCCTATTCATTGTTCTGGTTCTCTCCTCTTCGCTGAAGACAGATCGTCGAAGCTCAGAGCTCTGATTTCGCCTCTTCTCTCTCTCGCCAACGTACGTATCGATTCGATCACAGACTCTTCTAGATCTATTCTGTTTGTCGATTTTTTGCTGTAATCGTTTCTGCATCTGTTTGCTTAGTTGATTTCTGGATCTTCATCGATGATTGTTTTTAGATCTACGGTTTTATTGATGTAGTTTGAACGATTCGTCGATTTCGGTCTGGTGATGTGTTGATTCTATCGTCTAGATTTACTGATTGATTGATTTTGATCGAAAGATGTTTTGATTTTCGTTCTGAGTCGGTTGCTTGATTGATTTATCTAATTGTTACGATAATCTTTTCTAGATCTGTTTGTTAGCTTGATTTCTGGATTTTCAACGATGATTATTTCTAGATCTGCGGTTTTATTGATTTCGATCCAGTGTTGTATCAATTTTATCATCTAGATTTCCTGATTGGCTGGTTATGATTGAAAGTCTTGTTACGATAATCCTTTTCTGGATCGGTTTTTACATTTTTTTCACAATCTATTTGGTCAATTGATTTCTTGCTTTTCTACTATAGTAGTTTCTAGATCTGTTTGGTTAGTTGATTTCTAGATCTTGATTTCTAGATCTTTAGGAATCAATTGATTTAGAGTCATGTGCATGTTTATTGATCTTGATTTTCTGCTGTACATGAATCAGTTATCGATCTGTTTTATTGATTTATGTCTAGATATTCAATTATGATTGTGTTTAGATCTTTAGGTATAAGTTATTTTGATTGATTTATGTACTGGTTTTCTCTTGTAGATGTATTGGTGAATTATATCAATTTCTTTATTGATTGAAGCGCTTCTATATCTGCATGTTTATTGATTTTTATTCTCTTGTACATGGATTGGTTATTGATATGTTTGGTTGATTGGTTTCTAGATATTCTATTATGATTGTTTCTAGATCTTTAGGTATTAATTATTTTGATTTAGTGATGTACTGATTTACACTTGTAGATATCTTGGTTGATTGGTTGTAATAGGAAGATATCTATAGGATTTACTCTTGTACATGGATTGGTTATTGATATGTTTGGTTGATTGGTTAATTGATTTTCTACTTCAATAGTTTCTAGATCTTCATGTGTTCTGATTTTGCTTGAATGACCTAAAGTTGCGGAGAACTATATCTATAAGATTCACTAGTTTTGTTTTGCTTTGCTTTAAAATTCTCATTCAGTATTTTGTTTCTGATTACAGATGCAGATCTTTGTGAAAACCCTTACCGGGAAGACCATCACTCTCGAGGTCGAGAGCTCTGACACAATCGACAACGTGAAGGCCAAGATCCAGGACAAGGAAGGCATCCCTCCGGACCAACAGAGACTGATCTTTGCCGGAAAGCAGCTAGAGGACGGCCGTACCCTTGCAGACTACAACATCCAGAAGGAGTCAACCCTCCACTTGGTCCTCAGGCTCCGTGGAGGCATGCAGATCTTTGTCAAAACCTTGACCGGGAAGACCATCACTCTAGAGGTCGAGAGCTCAGACACCATTGACAATGTCAAGGCCAAGATCCAGGACAAGGAAGGCATTCCCCCAGACCAGCAGAGGCTCATCTTTGCCGGAAAGCAGCTAGAGGACGGCCGTACCCTTGCAGACTACAACATCCAGAAGGAGTCAACCCTCCACTTGGTCCTCAGGCTCCGTGGAGGCATGCAGATCTTTGTCAAAACCTTGACCGGGAAGACCATCACTCTAGAGGTCGAGAGCTCAGACACCATTGACAATGTCAAGGCCAAGATCCAGGACAAGGAAGGCATTCCCCCGGACCAGCAGAGGCTCATCTTCGCCGGCAAGCAGCTAGAGGACGGCCGCACCTTAGCTGATTACAACATCCAAAAGGAGTCGACCCTTCACCTTGTCCTCAGGCTCCGTGGTGGCATGCAGATCTTTGTCAAGACCCTGACCGGCAAGACCATCACTCTGGAGGTCGAGAGCTCAGACACCATCGATAACGTCAAGGCCAAGATCCAGGACAAGGAGGGCATCCCCCCGGATCAGCAGAGGCTCATCTTCGCCGGGAAGCAGCTTGAAGATGGACGCACCCTTGCAGATTACAACATCCAGAAGGAGTCCACTCTTCACCTGGTGCTCCGTCTCCGTGGTGGTGACTTCTGAAGCCTGATGTCCCCATATCATATGGTATGGTAATAATAGTAATGGTAATGGTAAATAAAAGCCTTTTGGAGTATGAACTGAGGCTTCTGGACTTTGGTTTGTTTTGGAACAGTTATTAAGTACTTATGACAATGCTTTGTTATAATATTACTACTATGAATTTGCTTTTATGAGTATTTCTTCCTGAGTATTACTGTTTGTATAGTTTCGTATGTTGTGGAGCTGTTCGATCTATGGTTGTCATGAATGGCAGTGAGTAACAGGTTCTGAACAACTGGAGATTCTATGTTGTGGAGCTGTTCGATCTATGGTTGTCATGAACTCATTAACGACAGGTGATTTTATTTGATACCGGTTGTTAGGAATGACAGGGAGATTTGATCTCGTGGAGCCGTTCTACTATTGTGAGCGAGTTTTAGGAACAATTGTCTATCAAATTTTAGGAACAATCGAGAGATTCGATCTCTAGTAATGGTTCTACTAAGTAACAACCGGAGAGATATGGACCTCAACTCCTATTTTCAACCCATGACCCACATATTGGCCTAGAATTTCCTTGGTAACTCCCAAAACTTAATTGCATCTCAAAATAGTTCAATTCCATTATAATTTCATATCTCAATATAATTCATATGGAAATTCAGCGCCATACCTTATTTCTTTCACGCCCACAAATCTATGTTTGACCCCAATAAAAAGTAAAATAAAAGAATAGCATTGTACGAAATTGCTTTTACCATTTCGTGTTGATAGTAAAATCTTGCTATCTGAACATTTTCGTATTAATAGAAAGATCTTACAATCTGAACGTTTTATATGTTTTTTTCACTGTCCAATAAATTGTGATCACTAAATCTTGTTGTGTGTAAATTTACCGGCCCGATTTAATAAATAAATAAATAAAACAGTGGTCACTCTAACAAAAGTCCAATCCTCAGGCTGAACAAGGAGATGAATTGTGCCGTAAGCATTGATTTGATACTAATATGCTTTGCCGAAAGACCCTTGATTTGGTCACAATAATAATTGAGAGAATAATGCTCTTACGTAGCTTCATAATCGTCCGTTTCTCTACTTTGTTTTTTGTTTTTTTTTTTTAAGTAATTGGACCCAAAGGATGTGGAAAAAAGTACCCGACCAACCCGAGCATAGTATCCAACGACCAAAACAACAGGCGTAGAAACAGGCGTAGAAACCGAACACCAAAGCTCCTTGTTTTCACACACCTATTTCCCACCACACATTTGTTTTTTTTCATTTGTGTCAATTATGCCACTCAAATCAAACCCTATTTATATAATAGCTATCGTTATCAAACTTAACATCAGCGCCAATTACGAAACTATTTGATTAAACTTGATGTGGATTGGATTATGAATTATAACGATAGACGATTTTGGATTTGTTAGCTTTAATCTGGGAAACCGTTGTGTTTGGGTAAATATTCCCGTCAAATTGTCTAAATAACCTGTTTGATTAAAAGTTTCAGCGGGGTGCGGGGCGAAGCGATGCTTCTCTGGTGAGGGTCCTCAAGGCAGTGCTGATCTTGACGTTGTTTGGTGGGATGCGATGTTCAGGTGGCCGGCCATCGGTGGTGGCGGGCGTTACAGAACATCAGGACGTCTTTGGTCGCGACTGCGCCGATGGGCATCCTGGGCGGGCAAGATGACGAGCGTAGCAGTGAAGAAGGACATAGTGGAGGCAGCGGGAGTACTCAACCTTGCTTCGATCCACAAATGTTGTTCATCTAACTGCATAGAGGATAGGTACCGTCAGGACCTGGTCCTCAGTCAGCTATAGGATGTACCTGTCTGTTGTTAGTGCTCGGACGTTCAATGCTCCGACGCTAATCCTGAGCATTGGCTCAAAGGGGCATGCGGAGTCCAATGGATTGACACTCCAACCGGTGAGGGGCAGAACACACCCTCGCCTCAATCAATGAGTACTCTGTGGCCTAGTGGGGGGGGGGGGGGGGGTCTGCCGGTAATACTGCCTCACTGGACGTAGGGTGGCATTAGTTCCACTAAATACCGACATGACGTTCTTCAATCAGATTGGGAACCATCATTTTTATTTCTAAAGGCCCTCATTATCACCAGAGGAGGGACGACGTCAGTTGCCTCTTCGGGAGGACGCATAGTCCAATTGAGCCATTTCAGTCCTTCACTACATGGTTGCCCAGGTCGTCAATCTTGGGCTTCAATATTCTAGTAAAGCACAGTCCATAGTCGATTTGTGCCTGTTCAGATCATAGAGTTCACTCGGCCCTACTCCACAGTCTTCAGTCGTTATACCGGTTGCCTCGGTTGCTACCGCAGCATTATCAAGTCGACATCCTTGAAATAATTCGGTGAAAGAGTAATTTTCAATTTAATAGTTGTCCCACGACGTGTGTATCTTTTATTTTGTTTTCTTGCAGTTATTTCAATCGTTAGTTGTCTCTTGTATGATCCGTTTTGAAACTATACCTCCGGGTTTTTTTATTAATATATTATTCTCGTTACCCGCTAAACAAAAAAAGGTTTAAGGATGTTCCAGAAGGATTTGATCTGAATCGATTCTCATTGAACCTTGACCTTTTAAACTACTTGATCAAACTTGACCGTGATTAGATTAAAAACACTCAATTATTGAGTTTGAACAGTTATTGATTGTACTCAATTATAAATGTTTATCAGAGAGAGAAAGGTGAAGAGATAAAACATTTTTTTTTCAAAACTCAATATTCAAAACTTCATCAACACTGCATCAAGAAAATTGATTAAAATTAAAAACTACATTATACATAACATATCGGCCGCTTAATTATTACCAAAATATCTTATTTTCCTCATCCATTTTCTCTTAAAATGTATTTTTTTTCTCTACCTCAACTCCAAAAAAAAAAAAAATCAATCCTCGAACCCAATAATCTTCCAAATCCCATTTCTGACCCGCCGGAGATCCCTCCCCTTCAGGGTCCTGCCGGCGCCTTCCTGCACCGACAGCGACGCTCCCCTGATCCTCGCCAAGTACTCGTGCGGCGGAATCCGATCGTCCACGTCACCGTCCTCGCCGTCGCCGTCCCTCTTCCGGTTCCACGTGTACTCCGGGACGCTCACCGGCAATGACGCCGGCTCCGGCCGGGAAACCCTCTTCCCGCCGGCGAGAATCTTCTTACTCGACGACCGCGAACTGGGTTTCGGTTTCCTCGGCTCGGGAGCGTGATTTTCGGACCCGATCGCGAAAACATCGGACTCGTCGAACTCGAACTGGTTGTTGTCGGAAGATGTCGTGTCTTCCGAGGATATCGGGTACACGTGGCTGGACCTTGAGCTGAAGAACTTTCTAGATGCCATTGAATAAAGATCAGAGCTTTAAGAATTGGGTTGAGGTCCTTTGAGGAAGATGAAGAAGAAGATTTGTGGAGAGATGAGAGAGAGAGTGTGGTGTTAAGGTTCTTTGGGGATTGATTTGGAGATGGGTTTTTATAATGGTGAGAGAGGGAAGTGGATAAGCTCCTCTTCCTCATTTGTCCAAACATGGAAGCTACCCAAATGTATAAGTTTAATGACCACATCCCATGTGAGCATCCCCATGTGTTTAGCATGGGCATCTTTCCTTAATCTACCCATCACTTCACTTCATTATCACTAATCTATGATTGTTTATTCCAAAGATATCAAATCATATTTTAATTTTCTAAAAGCGTTGTTATGTAAATGTAATCGAAATTGGTAAAACGAGTGGCATCGGGATCGAAGAAGAACGACCCGGTGTCGATGGAAAAATAGAGAATTAATTCCAAGCATCCACGGGAAGGTTGGTGGTTTGAACCCAACCCACGTCGAGAAATGTGTGAATTGAATGTCCCGAAAACACATGTACGGTCTCGGAGTCAGAAATAGAACAAGCGAGCGTTGGAAGGCACATGGTTCCCTGACTAGAATCGCGCCCTCTCCTTAGTCGCGTGGAAAAGGAATATCACGAATCCGTCCTTTAGTGGTCTAAGTACCACATCCGGCCAGAGTCTTGCTAACCATCCACCGGTGACTGCCAGTAGAAGGTCTGGTTAGTCTTGACCCGAGCGACTATTACGTTGGAAAAATTAAGCCCCCACCCACAAATCTTTATTGGGGGTACTACGATCTCCCTAATGTTCAGGTCTTCCATGTGGTTGTCGAGGTCTTTTACCCTTGTCGCTGTCGGCCTAGCTCTCGATGTGCTCGATGGTCTGTCTTCGGTATGAACCCGTCCTTGAAAAGATCTCCCTCGATCACCCCAAGATAGGTTTGATATCTCGCCGACTCCTATCTACTCACGATTGACACACATCTCTATCGGAAAGTGTCGGGCTAGCCTTCGGTGTGCTTGATGGTCAGCTCGTCCTTGAAGAGATCTCCCCCGATGACCACAAGCCAGGTCCGGCACCTCGCCAACTCCTATCTGCTCATAGTCGATGCACATCTCTATCGCCAAGTACTGCTTGAGCCCTCTGGCGTTTTCATCGGACCCCCATGATCGTCTGGCTATAACGCCTCGTCCCCGAGGCACTGCCCTCCAGTAGCGATTCCGTCCCACCCTCCAGTTCTTGATCTCCCGACGGTTCTCAACCCCCAGGCATAGGAGCCACTCCCGACCCCTACCCACACCATGCATGCCATCAGCTTACTCTTTCGAGCCCAGGGAAATCGACGATATCCAAATCCTAGAGTGGACATGCAACACCAACTGCACATAATTCACCCGCGTCCTTCTCGGACGAGGTCCTACCACCACCGTCTTTCTACCATGTGCACCCTGACCAAGCAGGCGAGATGACCATGATTGGATATTCATGTTCTCGAGGTAGAAGAGGCCAACAAAGAACATACTCCCACCACGATCACCATATCCGCCCAGTCTGAGACGAATTAGGGGGTCGATATTGTTACAAAAAACGTGTTGTCACTATCGTTGCTATAGAAAGGAATGGAGTTCCAATTCTTTAAAGCCTACTTTTTCTTGAGAGAGAAAAGAGGCGAGAGCTTTCTGTAGTACATGACCTAATATTAGAGCATCTCCAGTCCTTAACAAGGTTATTGGCTGTTTGTACTGGTTGATAGAATCAAAAAATATTATTTCAGCTTCTCTCTCCTTCATCAGCCAATACTATCAACCAACAACCTCCAGTGGTGTTTTTTTTCTGCTGGTTGTTCGTGTTGGCTGATGGAATGAATTAATATTAAACATAACACTTTTATTAATATTTCAAAAAATACACATTACACGATTTATATTATCGAAGCTTAAACTAAGCATAGGTTAACAACAGTTTATTATCACTGAATCGGAATATAAACTTGGGTTAACAACAATTTATATTTCGTTGCAATAGACCAGTAACTCGGGTAAGTCTTTGACGAGGTTACAGATCGCGAACTTGGTGAAAGTTTGTCAATGTCGTTCTCGATACGGGCCTGCGACCAACACTCTGAGTTGATCATCGGTTTGGCCCGGAAGCCGAGCATGAAGCTTTTTACGGTAGATTAAATTGAATGGGTTTACCTTGATGGACAACCTTTTCCAGTGGTCCTTAATCTGCCTCTCGGTTCATAGTAGGGCGGCATTAGGGGGCGATTGGACGAAGTATTTGTAAAAATTCGACCAGTACCAGATGTTTGGCCCTGGGCGAGCATGTTCAAGCCACACAAGGGTCAGCACCATTTCTTCTTTGGGTGACCATGGAAAACTTTGATGGTGTCCATCCCAATCGTACTCCATTGCTAACGAAAAAAACAACTATAGGAAAAATAATATTTTGAGGGGAATTGTGTTGGTGTATGAAAGGGGTGTTTGTTGTTTATATAAGGGAGAAGGGAAAAAAGGCTTTACCGACGCAGTCACTTGGCGGTACCGAAAAGGCTGGAAATGATCGACAGTAAAACCGAGACAACCAACGCTGACCGTTGATTGCCAACAACTCTTTCCGCCAATGCATGTTGCTGGTGTTATCCTCATCGACACTCGTCTCCATCAACAAATCTTTGCCAACGAATTATCGACGTTTCGTATCCGCTGCTCTTAGTATGGTCAATGAGAAGTTTTCAATTCTAACACAAAAATTGAATGTAAGACACCTTAATTAAACAACCTCAATTCACTAAAAAACAATACAAGATCTTCCTATCGACTCATGACCAAAAGGGGGTGATTAGGATAAGCCCGTGAGGCTGCGTCGCAGGATAGAACTTGCTACCATTATAATATTCCCAAATTACCCCGGATGACACGTTGGATAATAATTTAAAAATATCCGGTACGAGTAAACGAGAAGACACGTACGCGTTGATTTCAATAAAAAGTAAACTAATACCAATAATTCGAGAGAAAGGGTAAAAACGGAAACTCGAAATAATACCCGCATAGCATACGTGTCTTAATCTGAGCCGTCCATAACTAAAACCAACCACCCGATTTCATTGGCAGTTACACACAGAAACATATCTCACGCTTCCTCTAAATCTAATCAGGCACGTCAAATCAGGTGGGCCCCACTTACCCATCACTATCCGTTGGTATCTACACGTCATGTAGCAGATATTATTTCTCATGTTTTGTCGCGAAGCGAAGAGACCTGAGGGAGCTTGTTGTGTGTTAGCGGGTGCAGGTGGGTATTGTGGATCGGAGGTTCAAGACCGTTGATTTGGTGATGTGGTGTGAGTGGCAGGATGGTAAATATTGGTTGGCGTATGATTCGGGTTTCTAACCTATCATAGACTTACACGGGAGTGGTCGTGGCTGTGATTGGCTTGTAGCGTGTGTCTAAAGTCTTGATAGATTCTGCGAATTGTTATACATTGACTTTTTTTCTTTCTTTTTTTGTAAATTAAACGAAATTAAAATTGGTTGGTTGTGGTTTTTATATGAGAGCTTGTGGAGTAAATTACTTGATTGAAATTGTCTTTATCTATTTTTTTTTAAACACATAATCGGGGAAGTGCATTAATACAAATAAGAAACCATACAAGGTAAAGCATAATCGTCCTGAATTTCAGATATGTGCTTGGGCCGACCTTGGCAAGTCCAGCGCTCATGGACCCATAAAAATAGCCTACTTGATATCGTAGACAATAAATCTGAACATCCCCTTACCGACGTCTCAAAACAACGAGACATAAAAGAAATTGTTCAAGCCGAAGCATAAAGCAAAATGTTCCAACAAAAAGCAGAATAATATAAAAACAATCAGAAGTAGAGAGCTGTGAATGCGGGCTTCCCGAGACCTCCCAGCACTGACTGTCCCGGGTCTGTGGATATAGGTCAGCAGCGACCAGACCCACCCTCGCCGGGTCTTCTCATTCCTGCATAGGAGGCTGCCTTACTTCCGCTTGATGCATCTAGTCCTCACCGATCTTGTCCGACTCATACTCTCTTGGTGTGGGGCCCGACCATAATAGGATTACCCCACCTTTGTTCGAGGGCGCGCTCATCCCCTGACCTACCGGTTAAACCACTCCTAGTAGTCTTGTACCCCCATGGAATCCCAAAGTTCGGCGGAGGATGGCCAACCTTAATATGGAATTCTGGGATTCCACATGACGCGTTTTCGTCAGAAAAGCAACGTTCGGTTTGAGGCGACCAACCAATTCCTTCAACTGGAGACAGTTATGGTCCGTCCACAACCCACGACAGTTTTAGGCAATGAATGTCGGCATACAAGCAAGGAGATACAAGTGGTGCTCCCTAAACCCGAGGAGAAGTCAGACCAGACGAGAGCAAACCGAGATCCAATCGGGATTGAGCCAACGCAGAACAATAGATAACAATACACAAATGAACCAGAGAGACAAGGAGGGATATCGGGCGTCCGTTGTACCTGAGTAACCGGAAACCAAGGTCTACAACGGGAGGCGCTGACGGAGCCGAAGAACGTGAGAAGGTACCGCGAAGACGATGACGAGGAGAGGACGAAAGGAGAAGTATGGTCTGGAGCAAACCCACGGTGACCAACGACGATCGGCGACGGTAATAATGCACCCCTGAAGGGTTTTGGAGGAAACCCTAGGAGGATTCCAGGGAGTGCGCTGCGGCTTTTTACTAGGTGAATATTTTATTCGGAAACGTCTTTATCTAGTTAATTATGCTATGAAGAGAAAAAAGATAATAAAAACGAGACTGTTCATAGTTTGGGGTTCGAAAATTAAGGGTGTTTTTGTTTGTTATTTTAGTATAATTGAGGAAATATTATTATGGCAACACAAAAATGAGTGAGGTAGTCAAAAGTGTTTATTTATGTTTTTGCGAGATACTCATCCATCACTTCGTTTAGCTTGACTTAGTCGGACATGTGATGCCTAAAAACTTGATACGTTTGCGATGAAGATCTTTTGGTACAAAAAAAATCAGGTAGACGAAGAGGTCCCTAGAAAAAGGAAAAAGCTTGAGATCGAGTTGCGTTAGATCCAATAGGACGATGTGTGACTCATCCTCATCACCTTGTTGGGTCTCGAGGGGTTCATTGAATCTGGCGAGGCTGTTTTATAGACCTTGCCTATTGCCCCTCAGGGTTTCATCCACCTCTGAAGGTTGAGGGAGGTTGTCAAATGCCTTTTTTTTGGTGTGGGTATAGCACCACACACGCTGGGTCAGGGGTGGGGAATGAATTTTCTCTACTTCGCCACTCCCCCAGGAAGCTTGCTAGTTCCTTGGTGCCTCCATCACCTGCATCGAGTTAAGGAGTAGATCTTGTATCACTCCGATCGCAACCGACAAAACTCTTATCATATCCACATATGGTGGGAAAAGTAGATGAGGCACGTACTCCATGTTCCACGGGTACGCTAAATCCTTAGGCGAGAGATCCTGGGTAAAGGATGGGGTGTCTGGGCGCATCGATCCGGCCTAGCGGGCATTCCAAACGCTTTAGGCGAGGCAAAATTCCACAAGGCTAGATCGAGTCTGACTAATCCTGACGAACACCTCTACGTAGGTTAGAGGCTTCCCGACTATTAGAGGGAGGTCAAATCGGGTCCTGGAGAAGTTTTTTGTCCTCGACCCTCGGACCTGAGGGGGGGGGGGGGTTGTTCACATCAACGTGCATGATGCAACCACGGTTGAAGCAGAAGTTGGGGAGTTGCTCAGACTATAGCCGAGCCCAGATTGGATATGGAATTCTCAAGATGCTCATGCAAATGGTTCAGCGAAGTGAGCAAGCAAGGTCCTTCCAAAATAGAATGCATATAGTACCTCTTTAGTCCATGTCGCCCTGGTCGGCCTTAACTTCGACAAAGATGCCCAGGGCCTCCCGAACCGTGAACCCCGTGGTGGCGGTGAGGTCACCTTAAGGGAGATCAAATACCCTCATACATATCTGCATCCGAGAGAAGTGGAGGGTCGTTGTATTTATATGCGGGAAGATGTCATCCAACACGAGAGGGTGCGACACGATCGAAGGACCATGGTTCTCCCCGCCAGACCCGATCTTTCAACTTTTGGAAGGTTAAGTAGAAGTCGTAGATACCACACATAGGTCCTTGATCACGAGGCCCTCATGATCCCACACCTTCATTATGAGCCCCTCCAACGTCGCCCGACTATACTTCTAGAAGGCAAATAACAGTCCAACGAATCCGAATATAGTTCGGGTTGTATGTAGATCGCCCGCTGGAGCCCTCGAGACCACAATAACCTGATCCTTCTCTACCTACATGGAGAGGGCGTTAAATCCCACTTGAAAAGCTCAGAGACCCCCTCATATCAGGGAGAGGTATATTAGGGTATGCACTCACGTGGAAGGTTGGTTGAAGGGAGGGGACGGTATGGAAAGGCGGTGGCACCTATCGGGGAAACATTAGGTAGCGGTGGCGCTCATCGGGGAAACATTAGGGATCGGTGGGAGCAAGAACAGAGGCGGTCCGGTGGATTTCTTCTGAGGTCTGTTCGACTTGATAAAGGTGGAGGAGACCCCTAATGGCATCACCCGAGGAGCATTGGGACCCAGCTGTTTAACAATGGTACATGAGGCACAAGAGTTGAAGATGAGGGTGGGATGGCCACGTGTTCGGTGGGCAGTAAGGCCGGCCAGTGATCGTTGTTCGTGGGCGGCGCTACAAGAGAGGAGAAGGAAGAAGTGAAACCTTAGGCGAGAGAGGGAATATTGTTTTTTTTTGCTGATTTTGTTAGATACTTGAATTTATGTTCATTATTCAATAAAATATGATTTGTGTTGAGATTATACGTTAGATTAGTCTGGTAAAAACATAAGTGTTATATTTTGCGTATGCATTAAACAAAATTAATATCTTATAGTCGACATACTAAATAAGATGTGACTGACATATGACCCAACTGTAACTTTGTTTCTTTTCTATCTCAATTTGAAGCTAAGATTTCTCTTTTACACCACCAACCATGTCGACGTTGTACACCACCATCCCTTCCGTTAATTCCCGGCCACTAGTGTCACCACATCCTCAACAACTCCTACACCTATCGGCCTATATCACCCTCTCAGTTGCAACCCATAAAAGGTTTGGCCAAACACTCATGCAAATCTAGACTTAGGACGCGGGAGTCAAGGTGTCAACCCCGAAGAAGAAGATGGCCACATATGTTGTTGTCTGTGAAATCGAGAAGCGTGGAGAAGATGGTCCATACCCACCAAGATCTTCCGTTTATGGCGTCTCGGAGATAGAGAGCAACGACCAGAGTAGGGAGGGGGAAAATGAACCTAGTCATGCACGACCAATACCACTGGATGAGGGGGCCACGATGACTCTACCTCGGGGGAAACGATCGACGACCACTCCCAATAATATGATGGTTACGACGAAAGAGTTATTTGGGGTTATGTCCTTGTACAAGCTTGTCATTATGGAGGAGGCGATTAATAGGTTAAACTCCCCGTTTGGAATTACACTGGTCGGTAACCTCATCACAAGACAAAAATATAGCTCATCGGTGTTAGGAAGCGTCATGCGGGATCTTTGAGAATTTTTTTACCATTGAGACAAGATCCATGGGAGATTGAATGATATTCTTCTTGGGACAAATGAAGATCTGCAACATGTCATAAACGGGGGCCATAGAACTTCTACTATATACTTGTGATCCTCACAGTGGTTGACCTGATGTTCCACCAAAAGAGATCCCTTTCACTCATACATCGTTATGGGTATAGATTCACAATCTGGTGTCATGTAAGAACCGCCCCCGGTCGAACCGGTGGAAATCGGGAAGGGTTGACTTTTCACTGATAAAGTCAACCGACGCCGTCACGGTTCCGGCCGTTATGGATAGCTTAGTTGGGTCACTCCTTTCAAATAAGTATTTTTGCGAAAAAAGTCAATTTTAGGTCAAACGAGGTCGAATTAGGGTTTTATCGGATTAACTAAATTGAGCTGAGATATTTGTGAGTGGAGATGGACCCCAAATGGACACATGTCCCTAATTCCTTGGAGGAGGATAAATGGGTGGGAGAAGACCCATTTGACTCCACTTTTGGACATAAAAATGAAAGCGGCAAAATGGACCTTTCCCTTTTAGGTTAAAGGCCACATGGGAGCAAAATTTCAGCTCATATTTTTCCCTTGGTCGAAAATTGCTAGAGAGAGAGAGAGGGTGGAGCTTCCATTGAAGAAGAGAAGAAGAAGAAGAGAAAGAAAAAGCTTGTCCCTTTGATTTCTACCACCAAAACTTCTCCAAATCTCCATATTTCTCATCCTATACTCTATTCCCAAGGTAAGCATTCAATCAACTCCTCTTTTGATGAACTTTGGGTCATGGGTTTTGTTGGGAGTTCATGAACTAAGCTTGGATGTTGGGGGATTTAAGTTTTTCTTGTTGAGTTGATGGATTAGGGTGGAAAGGGCAAGAGTGTAATGGAAATTAATTGGATTTTTGTTAATTGGATGAAACCCAACCTTGGGTCTCGAAGTTTTGGAGTTGTTGAGGCTGATTTTGAGGTTTTGGAACTTAACAATGGAGTTTTGAAGGTTTGGATTCGTGGGGATGGAGTTGAGGGAAGAAGAAGAAGAGAGCAGTTCGGACCCGTCAAGGATTCGTGACGGGAACCGTGACAGAGCACGTCACGACTCCGTGACGGGAACCGTGACGGAGCACGTCACGAATCCGTGACAGAGACCGTGACGGCGCATGTCACGGTTCCGTGACGTCAACCGTGACGGTGCACGTCACGGTTTCGTGACCCAAACCGTGACGGAGCCCGTCAAGGCTCTGTGACCCACGCAGTGACGGAACAGAAATGGACCTTTCCAAGTCCATTTTAGTGTTATCGAGTAATTAGGAAGGTTATCCGTAACCGATCGTATTGGGGGTTAGGTTGGGTGTTTTCTCTTTAAATCACCCTTGGATTGTTATTAAATCTTGTGTTACTTAGATGTTGTTCCTGATCGCGGTGGAGGAGGCTATTAGGCGGTTCGTGGTTGTCGAGTTGGATTGCGGTTGAGGTATGAAAAAGTAGAGAATATAGGTTTAATTACGGAAAGTTACTAGAATTGCATATAGGATATGGTTAACTGGAATAATTGTAGAATCCCATGTAAGATGTGAATAACTAGTGTAGTCGTTTAAATGTGGAATCACTTGCGGGCCATGTCGTGCCCGTAGGTTTGGGACTTGCTGTGCTGTAGAATTGCATGTGGTCCATGTCGTGCCCGTAGGATTGTGTGATGGTTGAACTACTGCCTTGTGATATGTTTGGATGTTTTATAGACCGATGTTGTGTGTTCCGGTATAATATGTTGGTATGATTTTTACCCCGATGTTGAGTGTTCCGGGATGATATCTAGGCCGATGCTGAGTGTTCCGGTATGATATGTGTGGTATGATTTGTACCTCATGCTACAGGAAGATATCCAGGTCGATGTTGTGTGTTCCGGGATGATATCTAATTTGATGTTGTGTGTTCCGGTATGATATGGTTAAGCCGTGCTGTGTGATCCAGCGTGTTATTGGATACTTACTGTCTGTGTGTTTGCTAATGATTTACTCTGCGTGTTGATTTGTTTTGGTTCGCTGTGGTTACTTATGCATGTTATGTGATCCTTGTGTGATTTGGGTGATAAGGCTCCAGATTGAGCAGCAGGTATGTGATCCTTTATGATCTTGAATACAATTATACCTGGGTTCAGTGTATTGCTGTGTGCGTTCGCATGCGTGGTTAGTTGTAATATAACCGCGTTCGTGTTCCAGTGTGAATTGTTTGGGTGACGGGTGCTAAGTATATAGTTGAGGAGAAGTGTCTGAGTGATGGTTCAGTATCAAGCTTGATTCGCGGATTGCTACCGGTTGGGTTCAATCGTTGTCATTGGGTTACTTGTTTAAATTGTTTTGTTATTGCTTTACTAGTATGCCATAATCGGACGGGTATCCGTGGTGGTGAGCAAATTGCTCACACCCTTTACTACTTTTTCCTACTGAGCGAAAGCTCATCCCCTTCTCTACTGTTCTACAGGTTTTGATCGTGATTTGACTTAGAGGACGTCTCGGAGCTTGGGAGCTTAGCGAGAGTCCTAGTTTTGGATGGTCTAGAGATGTACTTCCCTTTCGTACCAAACTTATTATTTGGATTTCGAGCATTTGACTGTTGTTATCAGAATTGTGGGTTTGAACTATTTATTTCGAGTTTCATTTCTTTTAAAATTGTCTTCTTTATTATTATTTTTGGTTCATGTTTCGAGTCCGGTCAAAACCAGATTTGGGGCGTGACATGTCAGGTACAAGAAAATAGGACATGATATAGCTCATCGACAATAAGATAGAGACTTTCATATAAGTGGCCACAAACACATTTGGCCGAACATGATATGGTGTCCTTAGGATTCACATTTGAGTCACCTTGACATGACCCCCATTCCGTTGATTGTTGCTCACACTTGGGGACAAACATCATCATGTAATGGTTTACTTTAGCTATGTGAGTTTAAAATATCATTGTCATAACTGTGGATAGATAGGACACATTCTTAGAGATTGCGTATTATGGCATCATACCCCTCAATTACAGGGGATGCGCGTTAGGAGAAGAGGGAATGACCCAAAAGCAAGCGGCCAATGACCATCCAGGTTGTCAATCAAATCAAGGGAACCCAATCCAGACCATTTCAGCCGGGAGAAGGGTGACCCCATAATCTCGATAGCCATCCATTAGCAGACCCCATCAGAGGGATCTTCTTCGGCTCGACCTGTAAAGACAGGGACAATATCCATCTCAGAACCTTAGGAAAATACGACACTCCAAGAAAGTGAAAGGCATGAAGATAATGATAGGATTTGAAACGTCACGGGTATAGGTATTCAGTTTCACCTCTCCGCCCCACCCACCCACCCCCACACCATACCATACTGCCCTCCCGAAACACCCACCCCATTCATGGGTACCCCAATATTGGGGCCGAAATGTCACACAAACGGAACGGGCCCTGCACCTAGATACACATGGGAGTTAGGTCTATACAAAGACTCCATCTCAATCCTATCTCCATCCCAAAGAAGGTTGAGAAAGAGAAAACAGAGGATTATTTGGAAGGTGAAGGAGATGTCATTAGGGCCTTGAAGAAATCCACGCTCTATCGAGACAATGACGGAACTTAATCCTACAAATCTGAGTCACGGAGACTCACATGGTGTCACGTTGGGGGGAGGTATGGTTTGGCGTAACAAGCGAAGAGAGTGAAGCGCCCTCACCTAGAGTAATGATTACCTACGAGGGATGATTGGGTTTATACTTCCTACGGGGGAAACCATGCAGAGGTACAAGCGAATGATCGGACGGATCCGACCGTTGGACCTACTACTACACCATCGGAGAGAGGCCACTAGGAATATATTGTTGTGCCAACGTTGATAGACTCCAATCGATCAACCCATTTTTTCCCTACCCGACGCCCGAGATCCACCCGGAATATCCCAACCCACCCAGTAGGTCGTCTCTTCCATGAGGATAAGACTTGCATGTGTCATCCTTACCTGTTAGGGTTGAAACCCATGGAGACCGATCAACAACCAAGAACTAGTGGTAGAAGGGATGAATGTCGTTGGCCAGGAGACGCCGAACAACTGGGGAACACCTTATATGTGTACCATACTATTCAAAATTTAGATTACCGTGGACATACGACCCCATATGCAGTTATCAGGTGGAAGCAAAAACGTGGGGAGGAGACACACCGCTTTAGGGCCAGGAGAAAAAACCATGTGGATGGAGGGTTTGTCAATTCAACAGGAAATCACGGGAACCCAACCTTTGAGGGAACTAGAATCCCTATCTTACCCATAGACCTTGTCTCTGAGGAGGATATGCGAGACCTTCCAAGCATCCTCGTCGGGCTCTATGATACCGTTAGAACACTACGGGGTGCCTCAGAGGAGCCAGACCCGACCCATAGGGAACGAAATCCACCTGTCCCCCAGCCTCCTCCTTTCCCTGGTATACTTCTTGTACAATTGTCAAGACACCACAAGCCTATTCGAGACGGGGGAAACATTTTCGGCGTCACACACTGATCACAAAAATAATAAGGAACCACAATCTTGTCTTTTTATATTTCTTCTCATTACATTACACGTTGTTTGACCGTATAGTCATTTGCCTATATTTCAATAACAAATATCATATTCATTTACGTTAAATTTTAAGAGAGGATTATTATTCCGTATCTTACAAAATGTTTTAGGTCCTTTCAACTCTCAATACAAATATTTTATGAATCTTTTAGAAGTTTATTACTATTGTTATTTTTATCATTATATTATTATGTGAAAAGAAATAAATTATTTTTAAAATAATTGGAAGAGTATAGTGAGTAGTAACATCCACCACCTATACTCTCTCTCTTCATAAGGTGAGCTTTTAATTTAAAACCTTAATATTGCCTAATAAAGTTAGGCAATGTTGTATCACCCAATACCAAGTTTACAAGTTTTTCTAATAATAAATTCAGTTGGCATGTGTAAGTTTACCAAAAAACCCTAGTGGGAATAGGTAGAGATGGCGTACCAAATATCCAGTATCTCCAAACAACTCAGGTAGTATTACATAATGGGACATGTCTTAACTTTCTTGTATTGTTAAACCTAGCATGAAATGACACTAGACAATAACATGGAAGTTCAGTTTTGGTCACACATAATACCTTAACTTGGCCTTTGGTTAATATATGTGTTGTTAATATATTAGTTCTCTAGTTATGAACTATCATACAAATTTGCATGGTCATGGTCATGGTGTACATCAGACTATTTATATCTAGCTACCATAATTACAAAATAAATAAATAGGATAAAGCAATTTGTATTTTTTATTCGTATCGTTTTATCTTTATTATTTAAAAATGACGATTTGTCATTTAAATTTTAAAAAGAAAGAACTTCATGTCACCTCATTGTACTAAAATCAAACATCAAATCATAACTCACATATATAAAACGTATCAGATAGTAACAGGTTTCACCTTATTAATTCTCAAAATTTATCAAAATCTGTTAAGTGTGACTAACGCCGTGAAATACCAGTCACATGCCCTAAAACTTTCCTAAAATGGAAATTTCAACTTTTCGTTTATTGTCAAATCATAATCATGAACTATCAATTTTTCATGTTACTCACTTAACGACCGTTAGACTTGCGGATGGAAAATGCAATAGTTGTTGGTCAACGTTACTATATGACAATTTACGTTTGCTTAATTAGGATTTAGCAATAAACAAAAGATGGGCGTACGGACATGGAGTAACCCCTTTTAAAAATAATCATTTCCCTTAGTTTTGTTCTTACTTATCATATAAAGATTACTGACTTTAAAGGATATGATTTTTTTTAATTTACCTAAATATTTTTACATTTAAACTTCAGGATAAGTAGTTAGTTTCATTTGTTGTTTCGAGTTTGAAGTTCTGGGGTCTATCAGTTGTTTTTATGTGCTTCATGGTAGAAAATTCATGGTTTTAGACCTAGTATTTTGCCCTTGATGCCTTTTTTAAGCTTAATATTTGTAAAATCTTGTATTTAGACTATTTCGTAGTGTTTTCATTCCTTCGTGGGGTCGTTTTGAGGCTGCGCTCACATGTCAGTGCTCGGGTCTTTATTTGTTCTGTTTAGTTGTTCGACCTTGTTGGTTTGGTAATTGTTTCTGTAGCTAGAAACTCTTATGTATATTTTTCTTCTTCAAACTCTGAAGAGGAGTGACATTTTTTGTAATTTTTACTCTTATATATAATTTACCTAGTATTTTTCTTAATTCTTTCAGGGCGGTTTGGAGATACCAATCCCCGTCCCCAATCAAATTTTCAATAGTTGTTCTTATCTTGCCCTGAATCCACACCGATCGGATGGGGCCAGAATATTTTGTCATCCCTACTCGATACTTATCAAGTAGAGGTCGGGAAAATCTACATGACACATAACACATAAAATGAATTGTTTTTTTGTAAGAAAACAAAATATAACATCGTGTCAAAACTCAGTCGACTTCTAAAGTTCAACAATAATATCCGGATATTTCAGAAAAATGCTTCTCCAAACAATGATACATAACTCACCTTAATTGTGTGGATGTGACTAGGGTTCCCAACCAACATATGGCCACAACTTTTAATGCAAAACGTGTAACGAGCCCATTGTCTCCATCTCCTAGTCCTGGATAAGGTTGGGTTTCGAAGACAATAACGTGCATTATTGCACCCCACACCTGCGTAAAGATTATTGTACACAAGCCATCCATACTATGAGAAATGGGAAGAGTCTGGATTAGGATGAACTTGGGCAAGAGCCAATCAATATTGGGTAGGTGAGCTGAATAGTTTTATACTTCAAGTGAAGATAGCAACATGTGTCCTCGAAAACCTGCCAAAGTTGGCGCTTTAGTTGAGTTCCGCACGCTCGGCATGGACGAAAGTAATGCTTTACCAACCGGTTGGGGGCAAGCAAGTGAAAATCACGTCGGTCGGTATGTTTTGTGACTGATAAAAGTTTGACGCGTGTAAACGCCATCTACTAAGAGCATCTCCAAAGTTTGACGTGTGTAAACGATATCTATTAAGAGCATCTCCAACTCTGGTGGTAAAGTCGGCGGTGAGTTGCTGGCGGAAAAAAAACACCAGCGTTTCGTTAGCGCTTTTCCGACGATAAACCGACGTTTCGTTGCTGACGGTGAGTGCCGTCGGTAAAGATAACACCATTTTATAATTATTTTATCAACTTCTTTTATTAATTACTTTTAATTTTTAACTTATTATTAATTTTAAATATTTTTATTTTTAATTGTTTTATTAACTATTTTTTATTTTAAAAAATTTCATTAATATTTTTTAATAATTATTTTATTAACTTTCATATACTTTTTGTTAATTTTATTTGTTTTTTTTAATTCTTTTTCATTTATTAACTTCTTTTTTATATTTTAAGAATTTTCATTAATGCTTTTTTTTAAAAGTTTGACTAACTTTTTTCCTGTAATGTGTTTTTTAAATAAAAGTATTATTAGAACAACTAATAGAAAAATATCATTGGAAAGAGCTAACCGTTGATTGAGAAATGGTTAAAATATGCTAGTATTAGAGATGCTCTGATAGATGATGATTGATTTGCTTGTATTTAAGGTCATAAGAGTGAAAATAAATAAATAAAATGCTATGCTTTTCTTTTTTTAGATGAACTCTAGGGGTTTCTTGTTTTTTTTTAAAACGACAGTGTCTGTCACTTTCTCTTTTCTTTGAAGGTCTCTCTGGCTCGAACATCGATGGCCCAATTGACCCTTACGTTTGTCTGTTCCCACTTAAGGCACGGTTGATCTTTCGACGTTTCTCGAACTTCTCCATCCAAGAGAACGAGGATACGGTCATGGACGGTGCTTGAAAAAATAATGGCCTGGTGGTTAAGCAACACGACGACGGGTTATGGGATTCTTCTTTACTTCGGGATAAGAACATAATCGGTTTAAAGAACGGAGCCTTCGACGGTGCACTATGCACCACTCTTCCTTTCCTATCTAAAATAACACATGCAATTTGTTTCCATGGTATATCACCGCATGCAAATATGGATATGTGCTATACACGCCTCTTTATATGTTGTCGATCCAAATTGTATGTTGAGTTTATTGAGAATAGGTGGGTGAATGCATCCGAGTCGTAGGATGCGCTCACCTAGTCTCTCACCAACTCTTACCCCCTACAAGAGCTAAAAGCGACCGTCAGGTAATGATCAACGTCATCAATAAGCGGGAATCTTCTCCTCGCCCTTAGGAATACTAGTACAAGAATGTATTCGACTTCTAGATAGTATCGAGGACGTGCACCTCAGGTATTTCACACGAACGACAAATCATACTACGTATTGGTCAGTCATGACAGCTCGCTGGGATTCAGTTTGAGAGTGGAACGAGAGACATTTCCCACAACCGCTCTATCGTATTGTATGTTAGAATATAACTATAATTGATCATTCAACTATCAGCTTGAACTTTTAGTTGAGTTAGTAATCAAAACTTGATTCCTCACGGACTCGAGTTCAAACCCCACTATCAACAAAATTCCAATTTCTTCTTTAGTTATCAAATTTGCTCAAAATAGCCCCGCCCTTATTACTATTTTCAATGAGCTCATCCACTCCTCTAAATAATTCATCTCTAAACCCATAAACGAGTTTGTCCGAGAGGCGTGATTGTCGATATTTATAACATTTTCCATTTAAAAAGAAATTGATGATTGATAATAGGGAAAATTACGTTGACATACCCCGTACTTTACGCGTTTAACGGATAAATACCTCAAAGTTTATTCGTAACAAAAATCTACCCCGAACTAATCGTTATTAACAATTAGCCCCCTTCAATCCAATTTTCTGTTCGTTTAAAGTTTATTTTTCAGAAATTCCGAAACAATCCGTAGTGTTACAATCATAAACCCAACTCCAACCTTAAATCTCTCTCAAAACCTCAATCTAACACTAAAGATGGACGAAAAATTGGATGGAAGTTGGTAGTTGTTACTAACGGTTAGTTCCGGGTAGGTTTTCGTTACAAATAAACTTTGGGGTATATATCCGTTAAACGCGTATAATATGGTGTTATGACCTTGCATGATCGATCGCGTTATGGGATAGGATACGGCCTCGTTAGAAGGGAACCCGAAGACCTTTTGGTACAAGCTCATGATTATCGAGGGAACTCGAGGACCTCGTAGGAGAGACTAAAATATTCTTTATAATTTTTAGTCTGATTTATTCAATAGTACCTCTCTGGTATATATAGCCAGAGAGGTTGCCTAAAACACAAATCCTACCTTAATTTGCTACTTACCCAAATCCTAATACAACTTGACTACCAAGCAATAATAAAAAGAAACCTAATTAATTCCAAAACCTAATACAATTGTATTTTAATAAGACTATTAAAAGGAAATAATAAAAATCAGCCGGCTCTGCTCTATTTGACAGCAACTGCGCAGCAGCTTTGGTGTGTTTAGCCCTCTCCGTTACAGTCCGCAAAGCTCATAACACATGGGATATGTCTGACATAATTTATCCTTGATAATATCACAATAAGGTTAAGTTACTGTTTCTTTATCGGTCTAAAGACAATCACCCCCATCGAGGTTGGAAGGAGAATCAGCTTTATTGGGCCGATCCATAGAAGTCATAGAACCAGCTCAATAAAGATCCAGTCCATTCAGAAGGTCATGGGCTTCATGGCCCTTTCACACACCGAAACGGGCTCATCGTTAAAACTAAACGGGCCGCAGAAAGTCTTGTAAATTATACGATGCGTGCAGGGCAATAAGGTCATTTCAACCATTTCATCTCCCCAAAACCCTAGTTTTATATGAACCCTAGAAGCCACACTTTCTCCATCTTCTTCTGCGCCTCTCTCTGCAAGAGCTCAGTCCCCAAACCCTAGCAGAGCCAAACCCACCAAACCAGCCATGCCGCCGAAGCTCGATCCAACCCAGATCGTCGAGGTCTACGTCCGCGTCACCGGAGGCGAGGTCGGAGCCGCCAGTTCCCTCGCCCCGAAGATCGGTCCCCTCGGTCTGTCCCCGAAGAAGATCGGTGAAGACATCGCCAAGGAGACCAGCAAGGACTGGAAGGGCCTCAGGGTCACCGTCAAGCTCACCGTGCAGAACCGACAGGCCAAGGTCTCCGTCGTGCCCTCAGCCGCCGCACTGGTCATCAAGGCCCTCAAGGAGCCGGAGCGCGACAGGAAGAAGGTGAAGAACATCAAGCACAGTGGAAACATCTCGCTTGATGATGTCATCGAGATCGCCAAGGTCATGAGGCC
The DNA here is from genome assembly GCA_963921825.1 of Erodium maritimum. Classification (NCBI taxonomy): domain Eukaryota; kingdom Viridiplantae; phylum Streptophyta; class Magnoliopsida; order Geraniales; family Geraniaceae; genus Erodium; species Erodium maritimum. The sequence continues at coordinate 71,958,506 of OY997594.1, forward strand.
CAGATCCATGGCGAAGGAGCTCGCTGGGACCGTGAAGGAGATTCTGGGCACGTGCGTTTCCGTCGGATGTACAGTCGACGGAAAGGACCCCAAGGATTTGCAGGAGGAGATCGACAATGGCGATGTTGAGATTCCCCAGGACTGAAGAAACTGAGGGTTCATTTCTAAATGCATTTCATTTTGTGTTTTTACTATCAGTTTTGGGTTTTTTAATGGACCTCTTAATAGTTATTTGAATTTCAATTAGAATTTCCCCAACTTCAGTTTTATTATTCGAAAATGGAAGTTTTAAATTTTGATTATAATTTGTCTTTTTTTGATTATGTTTTTGCTTTTGATTGCGATATTGAATTGCATTTACTTGAGCATGAGAGTGATTATGATGTTGTTTCTGTATTTCTCTTACTTGAGCATGAGAGTGATCATTTCTAAACCCATTTGGCTTTTGATTATGATTTAGTAAAGAACATTAAAAACTAGGTGTGCATATATTGATCTCCATGGTTTATTGTAGTGATCTTTGGTTGCATTGTCAAATTCTATATGCTGCATAGCTGCATTGTTGATTTGAATTGCTTTTTTGATGTGGAGTAAGAACATATTTGTGATTTGAGTTTGAAATATAGTCCTAGTTTGCTGTTAGGACTGGAACCCAATTCTTTTTTTGTTGTTAAATCAATCTGCATTGAGTTCTAAAGTTGCATCATTATTTCTAGAAGAATTAGAGACTAGGAATGCATGTATTGATCTCCATAATTTTTTTTATAAACTAGGAAGGCATTGTTGAGTTCTCTTTTGTGGGTTTCGGTTGAATGCTGATGTTCTTATTGATCAATTGCTTAAGTTGTACTATGAAGTACGCATTTTGTGTGTATTTTAGGACTCGAAATGATTCTTAGCTCTATTGTTGATTTGAAATGCTTCGGTGCTGCTATGTAGTGCAATCATATATGTGATTGAGTTTGAAATGTAGTTTTAGTTGGCTACTTGGCTGTTAGAAGTGGAACCTAATTCACTGTTGTAAATCAATTTTTCATTGATTTCTGAAATGGCATAAATTCTTGTAGGAGAATTAGAAACTAGGAATGCATATATTGATCTACATGGTTTGTTAGTGAGCCTTGTTTGCGCTGTCCAATTATCTTTCTGGGTTTCTATTGAATGTTAAAGTCATTATTATGGTATTTGTGAATGATATATTGATTCAATGCTGAAGTTTTAATTTGAAGTGCTTTAATGCTTGGAGCAGGATTATACTTGTAATGAGTTTGAAATGTTGATTTTGTCTTCTGTTAGGAATGGAACCTAATTCTTCGTTCTTGTTGTAAATCAGGTTTTATTGATTTCTAAAATGCCTTCACTAATTGTATTAGAATTACTGAAGTTGTAAATCAGGTTTCATTGATTTCTAAAATCCCATCACTAGTCTAGTTGTATTACTGAATTTACGATGGAGCATATGGAGCAGGATCATTTATGATTGAGTGAAAAATCAACTCATATCTGTATTGATAACTTGGTTTAGTTGTGTGCTCCCATTTCTTATATATTTATGATTTTAGATGGTCTGAGTTCGGTATTTGGTCCAAGTTTTCAGTGTCAGTAGTTATTAATCTGATGTATCTCCCGAAATGTTTTCTATGTTGTTTTGTACTAGGGTCAGATGTCTTCATGTTACTTCTTTTGCATGTTTTGATGCAAGTTTTCTGAGCATATTGCTATGCTTGAGCTATGCATTGTTCCTAGGGCAAAACACAGTAACACATCCTCAAGTTTTGATCACACACTGAACCAGTAGTATATTATCCACGGTTCAATTGTGTGAAAGTAAAATTGTCATTTCACTTTCCATTAACTGATAATAGGTAATTCAGTGTGTGATCAAAAGTTTAGGTATCGTTTGTTTATCATAAACTGTCGCTTTTTCAGCGGCTATCTTATTAATCGTTACTATAATTATAACTCCTAACCGATACAGTGTGTTAAGTCGCTGAGAGTGTATTATCGAAGTTACTCCTATCTCTTAGTAGTTGTAGAGGTGAAGGCCTTTCCTGATCCATGAGTACAACTTCATTTGAACTTGCATTGTTTTTCTAGCTGTTATGTATGTCTTTCTTTGTTCTGGACATTGTGTTTCTTATTGAGTTATGCTCCAAATATTTGGATATGCCTTAGAAAGTTGTTCTGCATTGGGCTGTTTCACTGGATGCATTTATAATGAAAAAGGATAATTACAAAAAAAAAAGTATCTTGCAATTTGTAATCTCTTTTTTCACAATAGTAAAAAAATGTTAAAAATTAATTTTTTTTGTTGCATTTTGTATTAATTTGTTTCAAAATAATGATTTTAATCTTAATATTGAAAAAAAACATGTTATAATTTTTTTGTTGTTGCCCATGTATGATTTTGTTTTAAAATAATGATTTTAACTTTACAATTAAAAGTTAACAGTATTATAAGTAAAAAACAAAAACCCTAAAATTTCACAATACGTGAATAATATTCTGTTGTTTGTACATCAAGACTTCTACCTAGGTAAGTATAGAAAATCAAATGTGGTTGGATTTCTTGTTCTTAGTTTTCACCCATCCAATTGGAACGAATCTTGTCTATTCTTAGTATCCCCACATCTCTATATAACTTTCTCAATCACCGCATTGAATCGCACTCAGAATTCACGGCGAAAAGATATCCACCAAGAACCCCACAAACCCGATCTCTTCTTTCTCTTCACGGAAGGAAGAGATAGCGCTTGTTCGCGTCTTAAGGATTTGAATCAGCGACCATTCATGTTCCTCAATTTGTACATCAACAGAATCGTACTGTCTTCTATCCTTCACATTCCTCAATATGGTGAAACAAATCATAAGGCGCGCGCAAGTGCAGTCATGGATCGATGAGGTGGCCCCGGCGGACATGGTTTGCCCTCGCCGGAAGGTCTCCAATATCCCGAATCTGGCTACCATCGCCGAGGAAGTCGCGGAGGTCCGAAACAACAAAGAAGGTTCACTTGTTGCTAATTGAGTCCTTTTTTTGGTTTGGATCTTCCCCAAATCTTCTTGTGCAGTTTTTGGAGGCTTGTTTTTGCCATGAAATCAAATGTATTTTTTTGTAATATTTATGTGATGACAATTACTATTAAGTAATTTGTTTGCAATATATGTAAAGAGGGCAAGAAATGAAGGATGGAAGCAACTTGAGGGGATCATCAAATCCTTCTCAAGTGTTTAGGAGATTTGTAATTATAATCCCTTCCTTTTTCTTTCTTTTTGATGTATATTTTATGTATTACTAATAAATGAAAAATGAATCATTTGTATATATATTTTTATTATTTTTAATTAAATGTTACTATTTTGAATTTGTATGGACGATCTTATTCGGTATAAAATTACAGGATCACAATTCATCCGACTTTGAGACAAAATGTTTGATTCTTGTATCTTTTAGATTCAGATGATGAAATGGTATGAGTTAATGAAATATGATGTCTTACTCTATTAAGATCACATCAAATTAGGATATGAATCTCTAGTTAATTAAAAAAATGATTTGTATTTATTTTTGAATATTTTATTGAACTTTTTATCTTGAATTTGTGTGCCTAGTCTTACTCTTTAAAATCATAAAATCACAATCCATTGGATCTTGAAACGAAAAGTTTGATTCTTGTATTTTTTCGATAGAATAGATAAAAATATCTGATTTCAATAAAATTTGATGTCCTAAACTTATTCAAGATAAGATCAAATCAGGATGTCACTTAAAATTGATTAATCAATGTGATGGGATGTGTAAATTTATTTCAAAATAATGATTTTATTATTACAATTTTGAATACGAAAATCGTAAATAAGTATCAAAATTTACTGTTTTTGTTAGTTTTCTTTCCTTTTTTACGTCAAGAAAAAAAGGAAATTAATAAAAGTATTTTTTTTTGAAATGGGTAACCGGAGAAGTGCATTACTGCAATTAAAAAACCGTACAATATAGAGCGTAACCACTCTGGGTTCTAGATATTTGTCCGGGCCGACCGTAGCAAGCCCATCGCTCATGGACCCGTAGAAATAGTCTACTTTTGATCGTAGACACTAACTCACAACATTCTCTTACCAACGTCTTACAACAACGAGACATAAACAAACTTATCCAGCAAAAGCAATAAAACATATAGTTCCAACAAAAAACTAGAGAAACATAAAGCGACCAGAGATAAAGAGCTGTAATTGCGGTTTTCCCGAGACCTCCCAGCACTGGCAGTCCCGGGTCTGTGGGTATAGGCCATAGACGGTCACTCCCACCCCGCCGGGTCCTCTCATTCCTGCAGAGGAGGCCTCACTGCCTCAACTTGTGTAGTCTGCTCCTCCTCTTCCACTCCCGGGACATCCAAGACCTCGTCTTCATCCTCCCAGTCCTTTGACGGTGCGATACGCTCCGGTTGTGTCCTGACCTGCCGAGAAATAGATCTGGCGTAGGATGGTGGTCGGGCCACCGGATCTGCCTCATGCGTGCCCGAAAGAGGAAACCTTGGATACAGATTCGGTGGAGGGTAGTCGCTGGTTCTCGGGGGCTCGTGTGGTTCACGTTGGCGGGGCTGGTTCCTGTCGAGCTCAGCATGAGGACATCGGGGAGCTATCCATGCCGGTGCTTGAGCCTTCTCCATGGGCAGGGGGTCGTAGGGAACGATTGCTCCCTATTGCGGTTGAGAAGGGAGGATGTCCGAGACGACCAATGCTGACGAGTATGTAGTGTGATGCACGGTGTGGTCGGGTCTCTGTGACACAAATGGAGGGATAAGGGGGCGGCGCCGTCTGAGGCGGGGAAAGAGATGTCGTGGAGAAACCCTGGGGCGGGCGGGATCTCTTAGGGTGGCTGGGGCTGGGATTGGTGGTCAGACTTCATGGAAAATGGGTCGGAAAAGATGGTGGCGGCTTGGAAAAAGGAAGAGTTAAACCCTAAAAGTGTTCTGTTGCAACCCAAAAGGGTTCTCCAAGAGGTAAGATTATTCAATTGTTACACCACAAAAGTTTACTTTTCTGTAAAAGTATTTTTTTATTGTATTGGTTTTACTTATTAATTTGTAAGTAACTAACTATAATTTGTTTTTGTAAAAGTTTCCGGGGAGCCCTAGCTCTGACCAGCCATGATGTTAGCCTTTGCCTCCATCGTCGACATGTCCCAGGCCTCGCTTGGAGTCGTTGTCCCTGTTGGTGCCTGCCCTCCCGTGGTGTCTTATCCCTCGCGGACCGCGCTCGGTGTGAGGGTTCAAGACCATCATTAGGAGCCGAGAGAACCATTGTTCTGGCTCTCTTCTTCCTCTCCATCTTCCATGCAGAGTCGCTACCTGATGGCTCCAGGGGACGTTTTCTCTCCCTCCTTGGTACCTCGTCTTACGCGATGAGGATCGGTGGGGGATGAACTTTGGTTTGATTCACCCCCAATCAACGGGTTAACTTTCCTCTAAGCATTCAATCGTCGGTCGTTTGATTACCCCATGACCTTGCTCTGGGTTCTCTGTCAGGAGGTGTGAGAGATACAGCGGCGCCGCGCCCCCTACCTCCCCTATCACCATTGTCGCCGCCTCGGAGGCAGCCCCTGAAGCCGCCGCCACCGCCGTCCTTCAAGCCGCCACTGAAGCATCCATCACTGTCCCCACCTCCTTGGCCTCCACCGAGGCATACAAGGGAGAGGAGGATCCAAGGCCAGGGTTGGAGTAAGGCATGGTGGAGGCGTAACCCTAGGAGCCGTGCCGCCCGGGAGAGGAATATCCAGAGAAAGGTTGTGACAAATTTGAGCCAGCGAACTATGGTTTGGAGGAAGGAGGGCGGGGATGGAGTTAATTGAAGAAGAAGCAACCGAGGACGTCAACCAACCGTCAAGCCACCTGAAGCCGTCGACGTCCCTGCAGCCGTCGACGTCCCTACTGAACAGGAAATCGAGAATTTCCCTAGGGAGGGGAGCATCAGAGACTGGCCTTGAGAGGGGTCCCCAGGAGATGCTTTGCCTCCCACCATCACCATTACCGTCGAGGTCTCTGATCTCCGGTACCCTGTTCCCCCACCCATATTCTGTCCTTGCCCATGGGGCACCAATTCAAAACCGTCGAGGACGGTTCTTTTGTGAAAAGAATAGCGAACATTCTTAAATGTTCTTGCCTCGTTCTTCGTGGTCAGAGAGTCTCTGATGCACTTTATTGTCATTATACAATTTGATTAATGAAATTTCGTACCTTTCGCTAAAAAAACTATACTTTGTTTTTGACCTTTAAAAAAAATATAATTTTTTTTAACGAAAAAATAAATATCATTACTTCAAACGATAAAAAGTAAAATACTAGAGAAATAAACCATTTCGATATAGACGAAGGATAGATCTACAATTGATCCTTTAAAAATATCCAAACTAAAATGGAATCAATGAAAATTTAAAGTATTGAGGTGACATAAATTTTTTTAGGTTAATTTAAATAATAAAAGTTTATGGTATTAATTTAAGATGATATAAAAAAAATTAAAATATTCTAAGTGAAATATGAAAAAAGTTAAAATACTGAAATAGAATTATTCCATAAAAAAACTATATAGAATATCTATACGACGCCGTTTAAGTCGCTTTAGATGAACTACCTATTACACTACAAAACAGTTGGTCGATATTTCAATACAGTGGTCAAGGAAGGTCTCTCTCTCTCTCCGCTTCTCTCTGCATCTTGTTCAGAAAACGGCCATAGAAGCTCAACTCCACAGAAGGTACTTCTGCTCCTCTCTTTTTCTACAGTATGTACCAACCCAGATCGTGAATTTGAGTTTTTGTGTTCGGTCTGGTCAATTGTTGATCTGATTTGCATCTGGTTGACTGTTTCTGGGTTGCGATTTTTCTCGGGTTTCAGATCAGTTTTCTGTTTGGTTCCTGAGAAAATTGAGAAACAAGTGAACGTAATTGAGTTTTTTTGTTTGTTTAATCACATGCCATGGCTGTTTTGTGTAAAACCCAACTCCTGGTTTCTGGGTTCAGATTTTGTTAGATTTCATAATTAATTTTGTAAGCCATACGGTTCACGACCAGTGATTATCTGTACATTGAATTTGTCTCGAGTTTTTGGATTGTGTGCTTGACGATTGATGATGGGTTTTGCTGTCTCTTTCTACTGGTAGCCCTGTGATTGAAAATTGATACAAAAAATCAATTGGTATATGATTTTTTATATTCCCTGCTGATTTTGGGATCATCATGTGGAGTTGTAGGGTGGTTTAGATTGGAAATTTAGCTCGTAGCAGGAAGTGGGTTTAGTTCAGGATTTGATTAGTTGGTTTATCTCTACCCGAAGAAATGAATCTAATGATTATAACCTTCACTGCATAGTTCTTATGATCCATTCTATTTGTGATTTTAGTTATTGTATTATATGGAGTTTAGTTTGTTAGTTGCATAATACTTCTTTCGGATACAAGGTGTTGTTTCTTCTTAGGAACACTCCGGTAAAAAAAAAAACTTACCTTTTTCTCAATTGAAATGCTTGATTATAATGATGAACTGTGAGAACGTAGAAACATAATGATTGTTTTTGGCATGACGAATGATCTCATGCTTGATTATAATGATGACTTGTGAGAACGTATAAATATAATGGTTGTTTTTGGTGTGACAAATGATCTCGTGCTTGATTATAATGATGAATTGTGAGAACTTAGAAACATAATGGTCGTTTTTTGGTATGACAAATGATCTTATTTGTAAGTGTATGACAGGTCATTGTAGGAAGCTCACGAGTTAGTAGAAGAGAACAATTATACAAAAATGAACTCGTTTTTTTAATGTTAACTTCTCAGATTTTGTCTTCCTATTATACCCTGCTCATTTTGGTAAATTCGGCTGCTATGCCATTTTCTTTTTGTATTTCATTTCTATCACACTTACCTATATATATGTAGGGAAGGGTTCAACGGAAAACCATTCTTAAACTAAAAATTAGAAACCACTCTGTCTTACTGTCCAGATCAAGATCAAACGGCGCAGTAGCACACACAAGCTTCTGCTTCAAATTCAGAGGGGTGAGGGGACTAAAAAGTCATTTCGAACCGCTCCGATATTAGAATTTTTCGAACTAGGACCATTCCGATGTATGGTTTTATTGGACCAAAACCGTTTCGATATCAGAATGCATCAGAATCCGGATGGACATAGTCCGATACAATTCGGATATTAGTCAATGATAAAACTACCCTCATAATGGTAGTAAAAGAAAGACTACTCCCATACGGTTCACCTTATTTACAAAAAAATGCTACCACACATTTTGAATCAATCTCAGCTCTTCATTTATCAGATGTGTGGTGTAATGTGTGGTTTCTAGTTTTTAGTTTAAGGAGTGGTGTTTTAGCTGAACTCGTCCCTATATATGTTATATTATTTTCGGGATAGTGTGTAATTTTATTGTGATATATGCAAATGTATACACATTACTTTTTGTGATATATGAAAATTTATGCATATTGGTTTTTAAGTGGGCAATAATTATTTTAGGGGAAACCTCAAAAGCATGCCCTGGAACGACCTTTGTTAGCATAAACATGTTGTGGTTACCTTTCTTTCTAAAAAACATACTTATACCTTTTGTTTATTATCAAAAAGTAGCGACTTACGTTATTTTTCCATTACTTTGGACGGAAAACGAACATGTGCTCGACACACATTCTTTATATTTATCATAAATACCGAAATTGTCCTTATTCCTCTAGTCTAAATATTGGATATGGCCGTACTGAGTGTTCAATTTCTTCTCCGGATGTCATTTAGATGAGAGAAATAGGGACAACTTCGGTATTTATGATAAATATAAAGACCATGTGCCAAACACATGTTCCTTTTCCATCCAAAGTAACGGAAAAAAATAAATAAACATATGTTGCTACGTTTTGATAATAAACAAAAGGTATAATTATGTTTTCGAGAAAAAATGGTCATCACAACACGTTTCTGCTAACAAAAGTCGTTCGAAGGCATGTTTTTGAGGTTTCCCCATTATTTTATAATTGACTAAATACTACCTACTAATATTCAACTTTCTACTATTAATTATAAACACATATTTTGTACTGTGCTTGGTATGTTTAAGTGGTTTATTTTCTCTTCTTATCATCGAGAACTGCATGTAATTATGTTGTCGCACAAAATAATTACCTTACTTTGATAGGATATACAAGGAAAATGGCATCCAGAGGTCAAGGTGGAATCCAGCACTTGCTGACAGCCGAACAAGAGGCACAACGCATTGTCAATGCTGCCAGAAACGGTAATTTGTAAAATCCTGAATTCTTCTTAAGAATTAGGGATAATTGCAAAAACTTGGGGTGAACTATGCGCATTTTGAAAATACCATTTGTGAACTATTTTTTTTTTTGCAAATGACAACCCCAAATATTTTCTGTCTACAAATCCACTAATGGGTATTTTGTTTTGCAAAAAGTCGAAAGTAACCACGCAAGAGTATATACATAAGGGTTCCAAATTACAAAACACGTATAACTCTGAAGGGAAAAACTGTCATTTCCAAAAAAATCGAAGTCACATGACTTTCACATGACTAATTTCCGTTAAACATAACGAATTTGCAGACGGGAAATAGTTGGGGGATGTCATCTGCAAAAAAATAAAATAAAAATAAATAGTTCACCAATAGTATTTACAAAACGCACATAGTTATCGCACAAGTTTTTGCGGTTATCCCTAAAATTTATCTAACCTTGGTATCGTCATGTCTAATTTAATCCACGTTTTTACCATGATCATCCTTCCTTTTAGCACATAACCTAAATGCAATGCTTGAATTTGGGTTCTTTTAATAATTTACATCTTGTAATATCGAGTTCTTTGTTTGTTGATCATCGCTTTTCATGGTTTTAGAGAAATTGGCTAGGCTGAAGCAAGCGAAAGAGGAGGCAGAGAAGGAGATAGCTGCGTTTCGAGCTCAAATGGAGTCCGAGTACCAGAAGAAACTTGCTGAGGTATGTTGATTTCACATACTAGCTAGCTGTATGAAAATGGCGATTTTGCCCTTACATTTTAGATTTTAAAAGTAATATGACGATTTACCCTTACAATTATTGAAGAAATTTGATTGTCATGAGCTCAAGGGTGTAAGACACTAGGCGCCAGGGTCTTCGGGAATTAATCGGACTTGTATTTTTATTAAATAAATTATATGTATATACAATCAAAATATTAGGGGATAATTGCAAAAAAGTACCTTGAGGTATCAGTTTTTTCAATTTGTAGCACTCTTCTTTGGTAATTTTAAAAAAGTATCATGAACTTGTCTTTTTGTTACACATTTGTATGAAAATAACCATTTTACCCTTTCAACTTACAATAGGGCCGGTGTTCTAAAAATCCCTGTCCAGACCGATTTTTACAACACTAAACTGTCTAGTCGTTAATAAATACTTCACCGACTTAGTATTTGCTAGCAAGAACACGGAAACATATTTTAATGTACATTAACTCGTGTTCTAATGTTACGGCGTTGTCATCAAACAAACAGAGTAGCGGGGATTCAGGTGCTAACGTGAAGCGACTCGATCAAGAAACCGGTGTGAAGATCGAGAACCTCAAAACACAGGCTGCAAGAATTTCAGATGATGTCGTCGGTATGCTTCTCAAGAGCGTGACCACTGTGAGAAACTAAGAAACCTCTAGCTTTATCTGTTCTAAATATCCGATCGATCTATCGAGTTCTTATGTATCATTAGCGAGAAACTGAGAAAACAACTCATTACTCTGTTATTTTGTTCTGGGATTGAAAATTTGAAACAAAGTACTTGAAACTACCTTGTAGAATGGCTTGTCAAGATCGAAACTTTTTGTTTCAGACGGATTCTCTGCAGAATTGGATCATAAACCCAGATTTGTATGATCTGAATTCTGAAGTACTTGTGTGTATCTATATATATATATATGCTATGAAATGTTTCTTTGTTGGTATCCAATGTTGTGTGTCTGAATCTGAACAGAGAAAATCCAAGGAAAGGATTGAAAATTGAAAAGTATGAGTTTGGTCCACGATGGATCACATGGGGAAGGTGAGCTGAGACCAGAGATGTTCCAAAAAACAAATGGGACCCAATTTGCTTATCCTGGATCTGGAGATCTTCAGGAACAAGCTATGGGGACCCAGAAAATGGCCACAATTGAATAAAAATAGAGAGACACTCACCAAATGCCCCATACAATATATTTCCAAATCCAACCAAAATTTTAATTTTTCTTTGTTCGTACATTGAATTACATGCTCTATTTGATACGGTTTTCGTTTTATTTGTCAATTCATTAAAAGATTTGGTTAATTCGTAATGAAGTGAAATAAATGTGATCGAAACTGCATGATCGTAATGTTTTGAGATCGATTGATTTACACGTTTTCACCTTATTATTACCGGAATAGTTATATAAAAAAGCTCAATGTACCCACTTTCTGTAAATTGTAGTAATGTTTTTTATAATTACAAAAAAGTATTTTAATTTGTTTTTTTGTTGGAGTTTGTATAAAAATGATGATTTTATTCTTATAATTTAAAATTTTAAAATAATAAAATTCAAATTGAAAAATCAAAAATATCATTTTCTTTTTCTTTGTATCATACGAATAACAGAAAATAAAAGAGATGTGAAAAATTAGATTCTTTGTTTTTTATTTGTTTTTAAATTTTAAGGATAAAATTGTTATTTTAGAACAAATTTATACAAACGGCAAATTTTAAAATAAAAACAAGTTTATGGTATTTTAAATTGTAAAAAAAAATAAATATTTCAGAATTTTTTTTATGACTATTTCTTTATTATATATGAGATATGATTTGAGTACTGATCATTTGATCAAATAATGTTATATTTTTTTACTTAATTATATTAGGTACAGTCCTAATCTAACCTTATTTTAATGAAAAGGGTGTGTAAAGTTGGCTTACATAGAGTGTATAGAAGCAGTTATATGATTATATAATTAGCAAGTGGCTCATTATAATCCAATTTCACTAATCATAATAGAAAGAATATTATTATATATTACATTGACTATTCAAAAAAAATAGAAAAAGTATCAATGAAACAATTAAAAACCGTTTGGATTAATAAAACAAAAACATACGAACTGTTAAAAATGATTTATTAATGCTGTAATAAGCAGGTTCATAATCTCCAATCTTAATCGATTTGTGAAACTGAAACACAAATCACTATTATTTTTATTTTTAATTTGCTTAGATTCTGCAATTTTCGCGGTAACTTTGATCTCTGGTTTCGACCCAGAACTGTAAAAATCGGCCACAGAGCCATGTCCTCACTTCGTCTTCTTCACCATTCTCAATCCTTCAAGCTCCGCCATTTCAGTCCATGACTCAAGCTCTGCTCCGAACCCAGTTCTTCGAATTTCATCACAATCAGACTCACAAAGCTATGCGAATCCGAACCGTCTCTTCTGGGTTCTCATCAAAATCTCCGCTTCTCCTCCTCCCTCTGCTCCTCCTTCTCCTCCTCCTCCTCTTCAATGGCGTTTCTGGGTTCGGATCCATGGGACCCATCAGCGCCGCCTTCGGCGGCGCCGGCTTCTTCTGCGCCATCGACGCCAGCGGCAAGCAGGACGTGATCTGTTGGGGCAAAAACAGCTCCTCCGCCGCGTCCCTGCCGTCCTCGCCGGCTTCTTCCTACTCCGTCGACGTCCCGGCGATGGCCGCTCTCTCCGGCGGCGAAGGTTTTCTCTGCGGCATTTTATCGAACACCTCGCAGGCGTACTGCTGGAGCTCCACCGGCTCCGCCGTGGATCTCATCCCCTCCGTGTACAAAACCACCGCCTACTCCCACATCGCCGCCGGCAAGGACCACGTCTGCGCCATCAGGGGATCGTACTTCTCCGACCACGATTCCGGCACCGTCGATTGCTGGGACATCATCGCCGTCAACGCCTCCGCCCGGAGCACCCTCTTCTCCGACCAGACCGTCAACACTCTCGTCTTCAAAAAAGTCGTCGCCGGCGAAGGCTTCACCTGCGGCGGCGTCAGGGACGGCGGCGTCGCCTGCTGGGGACCCAATTCGTCCCGCTTGGAGGTTTCGAATGTCTCCGATGACGACGACTTCATCGCTTTGGCCTCCGCGAGGTCCTCCCTTTGTGGGATCTCGGGATCGTCCCGGCAGGTGAAATGCTGGGGCGACACCGATTCTCCGGTGGCGCCTCCGGCGGGGATCAGATTCGTCTCCCTCACCGCCGGAGCTCACCATTTCTGTGGCATCAGAGAAGACAATCACAACATTGAGTGTTGGGGGAGCTTCAATTCCTCATCAATCCCCAAAGGTCCTGGCTTTATGGCCATAGCTTCCTCAGATTCCACAACTTGTGGCATCAGAGAAGATGATCTAGTCCTTGACTGCTGGTTCTCCGATGAGCCCGGTTTCGACCCTCCATTGGAGCTCTGCAGCCCGGGTCTCTGCACTCCTGGTTCTTGCAACCAGGACGAATTCCATTACAATGCAAGTACTCTCCATGAAGCTGACCTCAATAATCTTTGTGCCAGGAAAGATCTCAACATGTGTTCTCCGTGTGGGTTCGATTGTTCCTCGGGCTCCTTCCTGTCGAGTCCTTGCACTCAGAACGCTGATAGAGTCTGCACGCCTTGCTCTCTTTGCCAGAACAGCTCTTGTTGGGACATTTGTGGTCTGAAACCTTATTCAAGTACTAAACATGCCCATGAACTCCATCTGCTAATGCTAGTCATAGGTTGCTCCTCAGCTGGCTTAGCATTGATCTTGGTATGCTGGTTTCTCCTCCCTCGAAGAATCAGTATCAGAAACGAGGAGAAACCCGGTTTAGAAACTGATGTTAACATCGACATTCAACCTCGTTTATCCACAGCTACGAGCCTAGGATCAGCACAAATCTTCCGGCTCTCTGAGCTTAAAGATGCTACAAATGGGTTCAAGGAGTTCACAGAGCTTGGAAGGGGAAGCTACGGGTTTGTCTACAAAGCTGTGTTATCCGATGGGAGGCAGGTCGCGGTGAAGAGGGCTAATGCAGCAACGATCATCCACTCGAACAATCGAGACTTTGAATTGGAGCTTGAAGTTCTCTGCAAGATCAGGCATTGCAATATAGTGAACCTATTGGGGTATTGTTCTGAGATGGGTGAGAGGCTTCTTGTCTACGAGTACATGCCTCACGGGACCCTCCATGATCATCTCCACGGAGGGCTGTCCCCGTTGAATTGGAGCCTCAGGCTCAAGATTTGTATGCAGGCTGCTAAAGGGTTGGAGTACCTACACAAGGACCTTGACCCTCCGGTGGTTCACCGAGATGTGAAGAGCTCGAACATCCTCCTGGACTCTGAATGGGGCGCGAGGATTGCTGATTTCGGGCTCCTTACAGCGAATGACAAAGATAATAGTCTCACCGGAGACCTGAAAGGCGATGTCTTTAGCTTCGGGGTTGTGTTGCTGGAGGTTCTTAGTGGGAGGAAAGGTTATGATCGGGACTATAAGCCTCCTAGGGTCGTTGAGTGGGCATTGCCCTTGATCAGGCAGGGCAAGGCTGCAGCGATCATCGATAGATATGTCGCTCTTCCTCGAAACGTTGAACCATTGTTGAAGCTTTGTGACATTGCAGAGCTTGCTTTGAGGGATGAGCCTAACGAGCGGGCTAGTATGTCTGACTTGGCTTCTGGGTTGGAGCAGATTGTGAAAGACGGGCTGATCTTGTGATGATCAGCCTTCGGTGAGTATCGAAAACTCTTCTGCATAATGTACATTTTGTTATAGTGAGATATTCTTGTACATGGAGTTACTGCAACACTTGATTCTTGTGTTTTTGATTTGATGATGAGTCATGCCTGTGAATTGAAATGGGTTTTGGCTTAGATGTTTGTGAAGAAAGCTATTGATTCTGTATAATGAAACTTTGAAATTTATGGAAACTAAGGTGTTCTGTTACTAACATTGTTCTGATTTTGTACTATGTTGTTCTTATCAGCATCAGTGTGTTTTTGTACTATGGTTTCTGCCTTTTCTTGTAGTCTAAGGGTAATTGTAAGAGCACCTGAAGTGCACAACGAATTGGGGACGAACTCAACGGGCGAATAGGCTTTTAAGGTGGTTTCAGGTAGTTTTTGACGACTCTCCCACATGTTTGGGCCAAAGGATTCATCGCCCCGCTCAATCTGTTGCTTCCTCAATAGAGGTACGTTCGGGTCTAGTTGTTGCCAAACCATGAGTTTTCAAGCGTGTTTATTTCGTATTCCATGAGTTTATCGAATTGTGTTTGGAGACATGTCAGGTATTAGATTATGTATGATTAATTCGTATAAGGTCGATTGCATATCATGAATATTTTTCGACGAAGTTTGTCAAAGACTAAGAATCAAATATGTCTTGATTATGAGTTTTTGGGTATGAATACTATTCCAAAATGGATAGATTGATACATGGAGAGACGTTTTTAAAAGATGATCAAATACTTGAAAACGATGATGATAAAAAGATCTTAGTTTTAGGAAATCGAAGAAATAGAAAGAATATTGTTGTTGATAACATTTTTTGTATACAATTGCTCTGAATACTATATAAAGAAACTGAGAATCATGAGCCAGGTTTGTTTAATGAATATTGGTGAAGAACTGATCGTCCAAAATGAACACGTTTCATTGAGGCTCAGTTGAATTCTCTCGAAAAATGTCAAGCGTTTGGGTTTGTTGTCCGAGCACCTAAAATGTGAAACTTGTTGGTTGTAAGTGAGTACTTGTACGAAAACGAAATGAAAAAACTGAATTCGTAAGTTACAAAGCAGACTTGTGATACAAGCTTTCTCATAAAAACCAATAATTGATTACATTCCTCTAATGGATTTCGTGACAACTTATTTGTATGGTCGACATGATAATGATAGTTACACGAGAATCCCCAAAGCATTAGAACTGCATGAAATATGCGATTCGAAACCACGCAAAATGTACTCGATAAAATTACAATGGTATTTGCATGTTGAAAGGATTCTTAAAGTGTGATCAATAAAGCATATCGATATATCAATACTTATAGATATTTATCTAATCTCCACAAATTTAATAAAAAATATATTATGTACTTACGCGTTATGATACCAATACATCCCAACACTCCAAAAGGTAAACCATGATTGAATATTAACCCTTTAAGAATGAAGTCGAGAATGTGTGTAACAAAGGTGTTTAGTCCATCATACCCAAGAATCATACAATCTTTCGATTACCAAATAAAATACAATATTTTTAAATAAAGATAATGTCAGTGAAGATATAGAAAGAGACAATTGTAATCTCATTATTCCTAACCTCTTATTCACTCATGAATTTCATAAAAATGATTAAATAACGCTTGTCATATTCGTTTGTGTGATAATGTAACAGATTTACTTACAAAGACGCTTTCCATTACTTATTTTAGGAAAATGGTGGCCAAGATCAACATGCATAAAGTTAGAGATATTTGGCGGAAAATTCTATTTTATCCTAATCTAACCCATCACCAATACGTACTCCCAAACAAATGTATCCACCAGGATTCGAATTTGTGATCTCAAGGAGAGGTGAGATGAGAAGAGGTATTCACCACCAGACTAACCCATGTGGGTATTCGCCACCCATCCTATTTTTTTCTCATTAAATATGTAGATGGCTGAAAGGAAGAGGCTGATAAAATAAATTAATAATAAATATCAACTCCAACCCGGCTAATATGATATTTTTGTAGTCAAGAGGCTGAAAAAAGAAAAAAAAGAGAGTTTTAGTTTCATTTCTCACTTTTCTTATCAATCGGCTGAAAGCGCCGGCTGTTAGCTTACCACCAGCACATCCATTCAGTGCATTTCAGCCCTCCTTTCACCGACGTTTCACTCTTTCAGCCAGCACCATTCAGTCTTAGTTAATGTGTATTGTTTCGATTATGTGTTTTTGTTTCTTTTCCTACGATTAATCCCATTGTTAAATCATCCTCTAAAGCAGAAAAACAGGTCGATTTTGCAGATTAGAGTCTATTACATCATCGACTTAAAGGGTCTAAAAACGTGGATCGAGAAATCTCTCCACACTAATAGATTCTACGTTCTAGCCAAATCTATCAGCGAGACACTGACCCGCCTATCTGTTTCGACCACATGGCAATTTCCTCTTCCACTCATCCACAAATTCTTCTTCTCTAATCTGATTTCATCTCTACATACGATCATACATATCAACTTCTTACTATCGACACTACATTTTTAACCATTAAACCCCGATTAAATGAATCCATCTAATCCACTGTAGATGCTTTCTAGATGTAGGTCCAAAACCTAAAAGTAGAACTAGTTCTATTTGTTTAAGGCAACGACATATATATAAAAAAGATGATTAAAAGGAACGTATGTAGATGTTTTTTTTGAGTTGGTTGAAAGATATTGAACAAAAATAAAATAGTTATATTAATAGAAATATATATGAAATATAGATATGGGGCCAGACCTGACGTCAAGAAGCAATGGTGGCCGCCAAAGCTTTGGCGTCTTCTGCTCCTCTTGCCTAATCAGAATTAAGATGTCTTAAATAATAAGGGTTTATCTTTTTTTCTTCTTTTTTTTTGACTAAATAATGTAATATTATAAATTTAGAATTCAGCTACATAGAAATGTGTTAGAAAACATATTCTCTGACCTCGAGAAAAGAACAGACATAAAACAAAGTGTTAGTAGTTCTTTGAATTACTTGAACCGTCATATACATACGGTACTGGAACGCTATAAAGACATGAAGGAAAAATGGGGGATAAAAAGATGATACTGGAAGTCCTACTCCAAATCAAGAGTGTGGACTACATCAGTAGTAGGAGGCAAGGCTTCCGCCAGGGACACCTCATAGAGCCAATCCTTGAAGCCTGATGAGGCTAACATTCCTCTTGGCGGGGCTGTTTGCCACCCTCGCCTGATCATCCCGGGGGCATCAACAACAGTCCTCTTTACTCCTTCGATAGAAGCTCCTTGACTATCTACGTGCCCAGGCGGAATGGACGCTGAAACTTCAGTGACCCTGCAACCAGAGAGATGGCCGATCACCAAGTTTTTTCAACCGGGATCCACCTTCCCGGTCTGGGTGCCCACAACCGTCAGCGTGCTCTGCGTTGGCGTTGGCTAGCTTGTCCTTGTGATACTCCAAAATGGAAGTATCGTATCTCGGTGTGCCCAACAGCTCCCTCTCACAGTCCCGCACAACATGACCGACCCACCCACAGTTGAAACAGAAGTTGAGAAGCTTGGAGTATGTGAACTCGATCTTTATTGGGTTCAGAAATTCTTTGAACCGGAGAAGGAGACCTCGCCTGAGAGGGCGCTCAATAAGGTGTCAGTAGCGCACCTTTACAGTACCTCTCCAACACATCCCTCATTGGTCATAGGGGACGACTACACAGACCCTCAGAGCGCCATCGAGCGTCTCCCTTGTCGCCTTCGTCCGAACCAAGGGCGGGAGGCCCCGGGCATGGACCTAGAGTTGCAGATGGTCCAATGCTGGAACGTTCCGGGCACAGGGATCCAGGTCTCCAAGCAAGAGAGGATGACTGTCGAAACACCAGGGCTCGTTACCCTGAACCAAGTCCCGAGATTCTACCGTCTTGAAGTAGAATCCAAACAAACCCGGGCCAAGATCCTTGACCACCAGGCCCTCCGCCAAACGCCCCCAAGCAACAGTGATGATCTAAAGGAGAATGTCCTTCCGGGGAGGATTTGGTGCCAAAAGCTTTCCCACCAACCCAAATTGTTGTCGTGCAATGACATCAGATTTGACCGGCGAGTCTGGAACCACCACCTCTACCTCAGCGTCTTCTTCAAGGGAGCATGAAGAGAACCCGTCCTGCAGCGATGCCAAAGAAGCCTGAAGGTCCGACAAGACCGACGCCGTGGGAGAAGGGGGATAATACGAATAGAGGGTCGGCCGGCCACGAGCCAAACCAATCGGTAATGTGATAATGGAAAGGATGAGCGGAATCCTCTCCCTGTTAGGGAGCGAACGCCCCAACCCCAATTGTAGCAGAAGGAGGGCAATTTCGTGTAGGTGAGTTAGACTCAAACCAGGTACGAAAATTCCTTGAATCTCAAAAGAAGATGGCGGCGCAGAAAACGCTCCACGAGGTGTCAGAATCGTACTTTCATCGTTTCTCCCCAACAGATGCCCCATTGATCACACGAGACCTCGACACATAACCTAAGAGCCGAGCCAATTGTTTCTCCGGTCGCTTGGGTCCGCACCAGTGGAGGGAGACTATGGCCATGAACCCATAGTTGGAGCCGATCTAAAGTAGGAGGATCCCTAGACATCTACTCCAAATCAACGAGGAGGAGCGAACGACCATCGAAGCACCATGGTTCGTTGCTCCAAACCTATGAACGAGCCTCCTCCGACTCGAAGTAGAAGCCAAAAACCTCAGGATCACTATATTTGATTACCAGGCCCTCCGCGGATCTACCCCACCCCTTCGTGATGATCTAGAGCAGAACCTCCTTCCGGAGAGGCTTCGATGACCAGAGCTTACTCATCATGGCGAATTGCTAGCGGGCAAGGACCGAAGGGATCACTGGGAAGTAGAGGACGAGAATCTCCAATTCCTCCTCCTCTAGTGAGCAGGAAGAGAGGCCATCTTGGAGACTGGGTAGGCTGACTTCGAGAGATTCCGACGGTGCTGATGTCCCCGGGGTAGAGTTGATTTCACGCGACTTGGGAAGCCATCTACGACAAACCATGCCCGGAGGTGTGGTAAGCAATACCGGGATTATAAGAACCCTCGCCGCATTAGGGATCAGGGCCCATCAATCAGCGCCTCCAAGACGAGGATCTGGACACAATGGAGACGACGAGGCCTCGTCGAGATTAGGAGCAACCAGCATCGGAGGCGACGAGGCTTCGCCTAAGCTAGAAGCAACAACCAGTGATAGCGGCGTGACTGCGCTAAGGCTAGAAGCGGTTGGTGAGTTACTTGCAGAGGAAGCAACTATTGCAATCTTCACCGGGCAGCTTCTCCGTGGTCTTGTTAGCAGCGTAGAGGACCACTGAGAGAACATACGATCGCCATTGATTGGGGAGTCGATAGTATCGCAGAGGATGGTGGGGGAAGAAGAAGCTGAGAGGGTGTCTCGGCTAGGGTTTGTTTCGGCCTCCTTCGGCGTCGAGTCTTTAAAGGAGACTCCACCATTGAGAAAGGGCGAGGAGGAGGGATTGCCGAGAAGCACATGGGTGCAGGTGGCGACGGGACAAAACCGACAAGTAAGGTAGGCTTGTCGACGACGGTGACAAACACAAGAAGCTCCATAGGTAATTAGGGCTAAAGTTTCCTCGAGAAGAGGCTCTCGACATGTTTTAACGAGAGATAATAGTTCTTAAAATGAGTTTATAACATTAGAATACAAAATTAAAATTTAATATTATTTTTGTTGTTGTTGTTTGAGTAGGGATCTAAATATAATCTATAAACCTAAATATTTTTACTCATTGATACTGTTTTGTAGCTATCCCATCTAATGAAGAGAAATCAAATACAAACCATGTCTTAACCTAAAAACTAGAGAACCAATCTAAGCCATCTATTTTAAGAATGGATGGATGAGATGCAATTGAGTAGTTAACTTGTTGACTGCAAAAAAAAACAGCACTTTTTAATAAGTGGTAAGGGCTTTTTAGTAAAACTATCATGTTATTTTTTTTAATCAATTCACTAATTTAATTTTTCCCGCTTCGTTTGAACTCTGATTGGCTTCAAACTTGCGCCATTAGTTTTGTTTTTTAAGGGCTTTAAATCAAGATAAGTCATGAATATATTTTGAAGCACAATTTTTTTTTATTTCGGTGTTGATTTTTTTTAAAAAAAACTTGGGTAATTTTTATCAACACTTTGCTCTGGATTTATCAACACTTTTACACTGGATTTATCAACACTTTTACACTGGTTTTATCAACACTTTACACTGGTTTTATCACCTCATTTTCCAAAACTGATCATGTTTTTATCACCTCATCGCGTGCTTTTTATGAACACTAGTTTTATCAACACTAAACACTAGGTTTATCATTCAATTACGTTGTTTTATCATCCCCATCACATGGTTTTTTTGAAGCACGAATTTTATTTATTTATTTCGGGGCTGGTTTTTAAAGAAATTATATCTGGCTAATTTTTATCAACACTTTGCTCTGGTTTTATCAACACTTTACACTGGTTTTATCAACACTCTACACTGTTTTTATCACTCCATTCTCCAAAACTGATCATGATTAGTTTATCACACTTATTATCAAAATTGAACATGGTTTTTATCACCTCAGTACATGTTTTTATCAACATTTAGCACTAGTTTGATACCTCCGATATAAAACATTTATTAGTGAAGATTTATCAACACTCAACATTTTTTTATCACTCCGATATACCTTTTTATTTTCGTGCTTCAAAATATATTCATGATTGATCTTGATTTAAAGCCCTTGAAAAAATAAAAATATTGGCGCAAGTTTGAAGCTAATCGGATTTCAAACGAATCGGGAAATATTAAATTAGTGAATTGGTGAAGAAAAAAATGGACACTTGTCCACATGACACCATGCTTTTACCATTATGCCCTTGCTTGTGTGAGAAAAGATGAAATTGGCGTGAGTTTGGGTGAAATTGGGGTGGTGATGTGGCATCATGTGGAATGTTGGATGTTAGGTGTGTGTGGATAGGATTGGTTCTCTAGTTTTTAGGTTAAGAGTGATTTGTAGCCGATTTCACCTCCTCATCTAATTATCTAGATTACTACAAAACCAATCAATTACATAATCAATAAACTATCAAAATAACATAAATATAATATTGAGCACATGAGATGATGAGATAAACCCAAATAATAAAACAATCCACCTGTACCCTAATCATTTCTTAATTCCCAATTTACTAAAATGTCCAAAAACCCTATAGGTTTAAGATAGAGGAAGAGAAACAGAGAGAGGTAGACCCACCACACACCAACCTATACTTTTTACTTGTTTTCTTTTCTCACCGCAATCCAAAGAGACAACAAATCAAATTTGGATTCACTTGATCTGGTTGCATATAATGTGTTAAGCTCATACAGGCTCAAAGTTCAGGTTTTGTGCACTTGTCATTATATATTTTCCTCTTTCCTCAGGTTTTTCTCTCCACCCCAGATTTTCTACCTTCCTTAGTTTGGCTCCTCTGATTGAAATTGCCCCTTTTTTGATTCTGGGTCTCTCAAAAATCCAATTCTGAGACATGGGTACTGAAGAAGAAGCTAAACAGATTGATGTTGATCCATCAGTTCATAGAGTAAGTTTCTGTTCTTATTTCAGAACATTAAGTTCTTATTTGTGGATCTGTGAGCAAGCTCTGTGTATTGTAGATGGGTTTTTAATTGTTGTTCCTATTTATGTCTGTCTGATTCACCTGTTTCTGATATGATTTGCATGAAGGTCAGTTTTTTTAATCTGTTTTTGGATTTGGGTTTGGAAAATTAGATTCCTAAAGGTTGAAGCTTTATGGGTTTAGGGAGATTTATTCTTAATCCAGAAATTGGGTGTTGTTGTGTGTACTTAATTTGGCATGTATAGGTGTTTTTATCATAACATGGCTTGAGTTTTGAGTCAACATGAAAGCTTTATTGCCTAACAATTTCACATTTGGGGATTTTGCATCATGTGATTCTATACAGTTTATTCCTTCAAGCCTTTTTCAGTATTGGAACTGTGTCTGGTTCTTGAATTAAAATGGTATCTGAGAATCTGAAATTTTTAATCGATTTAAGAAAGGTATTGTTTTTTACTATTTGAGGTTAGCTATCAAATCCAATTTTGCTTTTTGTTAGTTTGGGGATCTCTTTGGGGTAACTGCAAAAACTTGCGGTGAATTATGTGTGTTTTGCAAATACTATTGGTGACATCCCCTACTACTTTCTGTTGCAAATCCATTATCTTTAACAGAAATTAGTCACGTGACAGTCACATGACTTCATTTTTTGGAGATGACAGTTTTTCGCTTTACATTATACGTGTTTTGTAATTAGGAACCCTTATGCATACACTTTTGCAGGGGTACTTTCGACTTTTTGGAAAAGAAATTATCCCGTTAGTGGATTTGCGCAAAATTGTTGGGGGATGCCATTTGCAAAAAAAGTATAATAATTCACTGATAGTATTGACAAAACACGCATAGTTCACCACAAGTTTTTGCAATCATTCCTATTTTTTATATATATTTGTTCAGTATGTATATGCTGAATTTCTCTGAAAAAAAATCACATATTTATGCCTTCACGGAACTTCGAATTCTCAATGTATATAGAACTTTTTGTGATCATGTTAAGCTGAGTTATCACTATAATCATGGAAGCTGCTGATCGGTGTTGCTTCTTCTTAATTGCTTTTATAGGTTGTACATTCAATCGAAATAAGCGAAGAAACCACGTCTGATGAACAACAAAGGCAACAAGACCTTGACATGGAAATACCCTCCATGTCAAGTCCTACTCCCAAGCAAGTAAACTTTCCTCCCTCTCCCGAACCCTCCTCATCTAGAGGTAAATCAACCATAAAAAGCCTCCTTCCAAAGGTGAATTTCAAATTCGGAGGCTCAGTCACTGAGACTCGGGACAAGGCTTTGGCTCCAAGAACATGTTCTCTATCTGAGCTTTTGACACCTAAAATGAAGAAGCCATCGTTCTTTCATGTTACCGGTATGATTCACTCGAATCCAGAATCTATGCATGGGAGGAACAACGAAGAGCACCCAAATTCTTTTGTGAGTATCGAACACACAAATTTGCTTTGAACAACAATTATCGTTCTTGATAATTGCAAAAAAGTGCTCTGAACTTGTCTTTTTTGTTGCATTTCGTATAAATTTGTGTCAAAATGATGATTTTAACCCCGGGAATTAAAAATTTAAGAATGATAATTAAAGAACAAAAAAAATCCAATTTTTCATATCCCTTAAATTAAAGAGGAAGAAAATTAAGGGATATGAAAATTTAGATTTTTTTTTGTTTTTTACTTATTATTTTTTAAATCTAAATTGTCAAGGTAAAATCGTCATTTTGAAACAAATTGCAATAAAATGACTAGTTCAGGGTATTGTTTTTTGCAATTGTCAATGAAGAGGGCTACAAGTTACAAAAAATGAATATCTCAGGGTACTTATTTGCAATTGTCCCTATCTTATATTTATCGGCTTGGCATTTCAACGTTGTCTATCTGAGCTTGCAAGCTTGTATTTCTTCACATGATCCTTATAGATTTCTCCACTCTACAGAAAGGAGGCTTCCAAGTGCCTATTCTACGTGCACATTCACTCCCTGAACTTCTTAAAGACGTCAACATGGGGCAACTAAATTATCATCGCGGTGTTTTTCGGGTTATTCCTACTACACCACATAGGGCTGAAGGAGCTGTTGTATCAATGCCTATCACATCACCCATTGTTGATACAGGTGAATACATTTTCTTAATGGTTTTTGGTTGTTAATATCCTACCCCAAGACCTAAATAATTGAAAGGGGAAATTATATTTCACTATCCACTTTAATTCGTATCAATTCACTCTGATGGACTTTGCTTTTGTTTCAATTTACCTTAATATGAGGTTTAACGACGGAAAGACCCCTTATAAATGTCAAAATTAGTTTTTTTGGGGGATAATTGCAAAAAAGTATTCTGATGTTTTAACTTTTTACAACCTGTAGCCCTCTTCTTTACTAATTGCTGAAAGGTGCCCTGAACTTGTCTTTTTTGTTGCAATTTGTATAAATTTGTTTCTAAATGACAATTTTACCCTTGTAAATTTGAATTCTAAAAATAATTATTGAAGAACAAAAATTCTAAATTTTTATACCCCTTCAATTTCTTACTCCTTGTATACAGTACAAAGAGGAAGAAAATTAAAGGATTCAAAAAATTGGAATTTTTGTTTTTTACTTATTATTTTAAAAAATATAATTTGTAAGGGTCAAATCGTCATTTTATAGGAATTGCAACAAAAAGACAAATCCAGAATATTTTTCGTAATAATCAAAGAAGAGGGCTACAAGTTGCAAAAATGAATACCTCATGGTACTATTGTGCAATTATCCCCCCAAATTAAAGATGAACGCAATAGTCTTTTTAATTTAAAATTTCTGTTTTTAAAATAATTTTTCTTTTTTCATAGTTTTTTTCAAGCCTTTCATTGTTTATGATGGCATTTTTGTCATAAAAATTCAAATTAGGGTAAATTGAAACGCAAGTAAAGCTGATTGAGTTACATTGATACGTTTTTAAATATATAGGGTAGTGAAGTATTTGCAACATCATTAAGGAACCATAAGGGACTTGATAAAGTCCACAGATCATAGATATTGTCCTCTACAAACTTCGCTATATAAGAACCGGCAGTGTGTTGTAACTAAAAAAGCGATTAGTAACTAAAATATGGTTCACAAGAATCATCTGTTGTATAGTCATTGCCGTTTCATCTTCACTCGGAGTTATTTTTACCAGTAGTTTTCAAGAACCAATTCCTTATAGTTTTCCTTGATGCTTAGGATTTAATACCCGTTCTATAACATTCATTGCTTTGTGATAACCAACCCATGCCTTGTCTTAGTATCGTGGTTCAGATGGGAACGGTGATGGTTGTAAAGATATCCCTGAAGAAGAAGCTGTTTGCAGAATATGCTTGGTCGAGCTAGGCGAAGGCGGCGATACCCTCAGGATGGAATGTGACTGCAGAGGCGAACTTGCATTGGCCCACCAAGAGTGTGCGGTGAAATGGTTTAGCATTAAAGGTAACAAGACGTGTGATGTGT
Source organism: Erodium maritimum (assembly GCA_963921825.1). Lineage (NCBI taxonomy): Eukaryota > Viridiplantae > Streptophyta > Magnoliopsida > Geraniales > Geraniaceae > Erodium > Erodium maritimum. Next base: position 71,984,371 of record OY997594.1, read on the forward strand.
GCAAGCAGGACGTGCATAACCTACCCGTGACTCTTTTGCGCATTCAAAGCTCTCAGGCCCTTGTCCCCGGAGGAGGTCAGCAACCTGAGGTTACTCGTTACAGGCAAGTACATTACATGTGCTTCACTATTGCAAATGCATAGAAGAGGATATTACTTCGTTTTTATGGGGAAATGTCACTTAACTGTACCCGAATGTACGTCTTTTTTTACGTGGCTACACCCAAGTTTAAAAGTCTTTCACCTGCATCCATAACTTTTTTTGCATTCACAAAGGGATATAGTTGTGGATCTATATTCAAATTGTATTCATTCTCATCTTCCAGAACGGTATAACAGAAAGTTGAAGAAATTTTCACAGGTTTTGGCAAGATGTTCCGGTTCTCGTCATAGTTAGCATGCTTGCTTACTTCTGTTTCCTTGAACAACTTCTGGTAAGTTCCAACATCTTTTAAGACTAACTTTGTAGGGTAAATTGCACATAATTACCTTTATGAATTGTCCACAATCACATGACTACCCTTACAAATTTCCACGTGTCACCATCGTACAAAATAGACTGTGCAACCATCATTTTTTTGACGAAAAAAATCGATTTTTTTATGGTTTGTGGAAATTTGAAAGAGTAATCATGTGTCTGTGGGAAGTTCATAAAGGTAGTTATGTGCAATCAACCCAAATTTCCAAATACAACTGCGGTTTCTTAATAGTTTATATGGGCAGACGGGGAAAATGGGTTCTGGCGCCATAGCAATATCTCTCCCTTTTTCATGCATATTGGGTCTTCTGGCATCCATGACATCCACAACACTGGGTAGGAAACTGAATCTGTATTCTATAACGAGTTAATGCTTTGTAATTTTTATGCATGGATTCGATTGTATCGGTCTGGAACTGACTCTGAAATTCGTGTCCAGTTAGGAGAAAATTCGCATGGATTTATGCAGTCACTCAGTTCGGGCTCGTGGTCCTCTGCGCACATGTTTTGTTTGGACTGGTACGTTCTTCACTTCTTACAACTTGTAGCCCTCTTCTTTGATAACTACAAAAAATGTCATGAACTTATTTTTTTTGTTTCATTTGTATAATTTTGTTTCTAAATGACGATTTTACCCATTGCTATTTAAAATTTAAAAATAATAATTAAAGAGCAAAAATCCAAATTTTCATATCCCTTAAGTAGGGTACAAAGAGGAAGAAAGTTAAGGGATCTGAAAATTTGGATTTCTTTTGTTTGGTAGTGAATATGTTTTAATTCTAAAATGTAAGGGCAAAATCACCATTTTTTGAACTTTTTTACGGTTATCATAAAAAAAAAATGAATGCCTCGATGTATTTTTTTACAACTACCCTTCACTTTACGGGTTCATTCTGATGTTTTTTTTTCCGTGCTTTTTCATCTACAGCTTCACATGCAAGCTGTTCTATCTGTTGTTCTTGCTGCCTTTGCTGGGTTTGGAATCACAATGTGTTGCAATTTGCTACTTGGTTGGGTCGTTAGACGGAGGAGAAGGCAACTCAATGCTTCGAGTCAACAACATGGCTCTGAGGAGGCGATTCAGGCCAATCAACCTTCCGAATCTGCAGACCGAGTCGAGACAAGAGATTTGGAAACCATTAGAGTCAGCTAAACTTTGTAACCTTAAAAAAATTGAAACTTTTTTGTATAGAACTGTGGTTACAGTTGGGTTCTACTTGTTTAGAGAGTAACATGTTTCTGTAACTATGTTTTTGGGTAATCATCCTGGTACTCCAATCTGTCTCTTTACATTGCATAGACTTGTCTTTCTGGGAAATGATGTTGAAAAACCTCTATCCATCAAAAAATGACGTAGGTGCCCTTGATCATAACCTTTTCGCTTCTTTGATAGTTTAGCGGGTTAATTACACTTAGTTACACATATTATATTTGTTTCCATGTAGTTATATTTAACAATAAAAGCCTAGATCTAGGTTCTTTGTAGCCGCCGGCGGTTGATTGATAGAGGTGAAGTGGTTGGGAGGGAGGCGGCAGATCCAAGGAGGATTGGTAGGGTTTAGGGTAGGGAATGTTCTCCAGAGAATGAGAGAGAGATAGAGGGAGAGAGGAAATGAGAGATAGAGAGAGAGAGGGGAAGGATAACAGATATTGTGAATTGGCATTATGCCAGCCAATGCTTTTGATTCTGCAATATAAAGACGGAGGTACCTACTAGGCCATGGGCCAGCCCAGAACAAAGCCCACTTAATACAACTTAAAGTAGAAACAACATAAATAAAGCCCAAATACATAAAATGCTATATTATAGCCCCTTCCTTCAGAACTTCATGTCCTCATGAAGTGAAGACAATTTCTGGAAATTTGAGTTGCAGATCATAGAGATATTCCCAGGTAGCATCTTCCGGACCATCATTGGACCACTGGATCAACACTTGAGTAGCAGCTCGGTTCCCTCTCTTGAAAATTCGACGATCCAGCACACGAAGAGGGTATTTTGCCAAAGTGTCCTCAGGAATATCCAAAGGTAATGGAGCTTGCTCAATGATCGGGCCATGGTGAGTTTTCAGATGCGAGACGTGGAAAGTAGGATGAAATTTGGATTGTGCAGGCAAGTCAAGGGTGTAAGCCACAATGCCTACCCTCTTGAGGATCTGGAATGGCCCGAAGAAGCGCGATGACAGCTTCTGAGAGGATCGACGAGCTAGAGAGCTCTGCCTATAAGGCTGTAGCTTGACATATACCCAATCCCCGACATCAAAGGACTTATCAGAACGCCTCTTGTCTGCTTGGTTCTTCATGCGAGATTGACTGCGTTGGAGATGAAAACGCAGGAGCTTGGAAGCCTCCTCTCGTGCAGACAAACTCCGATGCACCATGTCCAAGGGAGAGCTTCCGGTGAGGTACGGAATAGGACTTGGTGGTGTCTGCCCATACAAAGCCTGGTATGGAGAGGTTTGAATAGAGGAGTGGTAAGAAGTATTGTACTAGAACTCTGCCAAAGGCAACCATTTCGACCACTCGCGCAGACATTCAGAAGTCATGCAGCGCATGTATGTTTCCAAGGATCGATTGACCACTTCCGTCTGTCCATCCGTTTGAGGATGGTAGGCTGTTGAGAGATGCTGTGAGATATGTTGTAACTTGCACAATTCGCGCCAGAAAGAAGAAAGGAATACATTGTCTCTGTCACTCACAATTGAGTTGGGCATCCCATGAAGACGAAACACAGTATCTAGGAAGGCCTGTGCTACTGTTACTGCAGTATATGGATGCTTCAATGCCATAAAATGGGCAGACTTTGACAATCGATCAACAACAACAAAAATCACCTCGAAGCCGTGTGATTTGGGAAGTCCCTCTATGAAATCCATAGAGATGTCATGCCACACTCGAGTTGGGATTGGAAGAGGTTGCCAGAGCCCTTGAGAAGCTGATAGATTGGGCTTATGGGATTGGCAAACCTGACATTGTGCTGCAGCGATCTCCACATCCTTGCGGAGTTTCTTCCAATAGAAGTGAGACGAGATCCGTTTGTAAGTAGCAAAGGAGCCCGAGTGACCACCCAATACACCACCGTGAAAATAACCAATGAGCTTCGATCGCAATTGAGGATCCTTTCCAACCAAAAACTTCCCTTTGCGAAACAGTTGAGAACTAACCCAGGAACAATGAGGTTTGAGGGAGGGAGTGGTGCGAATTGACTCGATCAGAGCCACCAAATTAGGATTAGTGAGCCAAGAGCTGTGAATACGATCCAAGAAGGAAGAAGATACCGAGCTCAGGGCTGAAACGGAGTAACTGGAGATGCTATCCAGAGCATGCTTGCGCGACAAGGCATCGGCCACCACGTTAGAGGATCCGGTTATGAATTGAATCTCGAAGTCGAAACCCATCATTTTAATGACCCACTGTAATTGAGCTGGTGTCGTGGTACGCTGGTTCAATAGAAACCTCAAACTCTGGTGGTCCGTCTTGATGATGAAGTGCCTCCCTATGAGATAAGATGCCCAATGCTTGGTGACTAGCAACACAACCATCATTTCTTTCTCATATACCGAGTGAGTTTGCTTACGAGGTCCCAATGCTTTGCTAAAGAAAGCCACAGGTTTTCCCAGTTGAGTCAATACTGCACCCAAACCTATACTTGAAGCGTCTGTTTCCAGCATGCAAGTGATCTCAAAATTGGGCAATGCGAGGACTGGTGCAGAAGTAATTGCTGATTTAAGAGCCAAAAACGCGTCTGTGGCTTCATCATTCCAACAAAACACATCCTTGCGCAAGAGATCAGTTAGTGGCTTGGCTATGATCCCATAATGACGTATGAACCTGCGATAATATCCAGTTAACCCCAAAAATCCACGCAATTTCTTCACAGTGGTTGGTATAGGCCAATCAAGCACATCCTCGATCTTCCTTTTATCCATAGCTACACCTTGCATCGAGATAACATGACCAAGGTATTCAATCTCAGATGTAGCAAACACACACTTGGACTCCTTAAGATAAAGTTGCTCAGCTCGTAGAATTTCGAATACCCATCTGATGTGCATAGCATGGTCCTCCATAGAATTAGAATAGATCAGAACATCATCAAAGAAAACCAGAACGCATTTGCGAAGAAAAGGTCTGAATATATCATTCATTAGAGACTGGAAGGTGGACGGAGCGTTGGTTAAACCAAATGGCATTACAAGGAATTCTTAGTGCCCCGAGTGTGTGCAAATCGCTTTTTTGAATGTATCTTCAGGTTTCATCAATATATGATGATAACCAGCGCGAAGATCAAGCTTGGTGAACAAGTTCGCACCATTTAGCTCGTCAAGTAATTCTTCGACCAGTGGAATGGAGAATTGGGACTTCACTGTCATGTCATTTAGGCGCCTATAATCCACACAGAACCTCCAGGTATTATCCTTCTTCATGACCAATATCACGGGAAAAGTGTAGAACCCCGCCCTTTCAAAAAGGGTTTTAATTTGATTTAGGAGACGTCGAGGTGGTTGTTTGCAACGAGTAAATGTTTGGAAAGAAAATCAAAAAAAAAAAAGGAAAAAGAAGAAGGCAAAAGAGTTGGACTTGGAAGGGTGCTGGACCTGGCCCATTATCAGTTTCGGCCGGCCCAATTTGGGTGATGTTCAAGGCCTGGCGCATGAAGGGTCAGCTATTTATTGGATGAAACCCTAGATGAGGGTTACTGTTCACCTCCCCTGTTCCCTTTCCTCTCTCTGCGCGAGTCCGAGCAGAGCTCGCCGCCGCTCCTCCCGTCGCCGTTTTCTCGCAGTCCTTCCACCGCCGCGCAGCAGCCACGCCCTCAAGCTCCCCTCCACCTTCATCAGCGCCCTCGTCTTCGTCTACAAGCCGAGAAGGAGCGACCTCGAACCGACGCCGGAGACCCGTCCGCTCGGATTCGTCCTCTCCGGGCATAATCGAGCCCTCTCCCTCCCGTCTTCTTCTTCTCCGGCCTCTCTCATCTCGTTTCCGAGCTTTCCCGAGCTCGATACGTTCAGGGTCGGCCGGAAACCCTCGCCGGCGACCTCGAGGTGTCGGATCTGAGCCAAGGGCGAGTCTGGGTTCTCGCCTGAGCCACCGCCGCCACGACACCGGGCTCGCCGTAGACCCGCCGCCATCCTCCGTCTCTCTCTCGTCGTCACCGCGCCGCACCCGCCACCGTGGGAGACCGCCGGAGCACCTTTGCTCGTCGGCATCACGTCCAATTCCGGCCAACCTCACCAGACCGGACTGGGCAGAACAAACCGAACCATTGGGCCAGACGAGTTTTGGGCCGAGTGGGCCTTGGGCCTGGGGAGAGATCTGGCCGGACAGAACAGAAAATGGGCTTGGCCCATTGTGGACTCGGGCCTTGGGCCCATTTGGACTTCAGATCGGGTCTGGACTGGGTTAGGGTTCGGATCCGGGTCAACCGGACTTTAATGGAAACTTTTTAAAACGCAGATTTAATTAATCGGTTTAACGAACTCAAGGTGAGATTTTGGACTGGGTAAATTGTGGTTAAATCAGAGGAACCTGGGACTTTTATCCTTATTGATTTGGACATTTTATGTGTCAACCTAGACGGGACTTCGCCCGAGAGCGGAGATGTTGGACCCGAGCTAGAAGAGCAAAGATCACGCCGAGACCCGAGGGAAGAGCGAAGTAGTGATCACCGGACTTCATCAAAACGTTGAAGAGGAAGACCTTGAGGTAGGGAAAGCCTTAACCTCTCGTTTACGATGCTTAGTATGCATGCTAGTTTAATAAAAAATGCAAAGGTCCTAGACATGCCTATAGGATGCGAATAACTAGCATAATCGTCTTTCAATTTCTAATAACCGGAAGTGTCTAGTGGTGACCGATTAGGATGCCAATCACTAGTGTAATTCGCTTTCAATACTTGGGATTTGATTGTCTGGTAGAGGAGCCTTGGCACAGCCCTCGGATTAGTTGCGTGTTAGGATCACATGCTTGGTTGTTGATTGCTTAGTGGATAAGCTAAAGAGTCTAATGAAACTAGTGGAATTGCATGTTTGAATGCTCTTTTGAAGGCTTTATGATTAGTTGATTACACTCGTATTTGCTCGTTGATTGGATTCGAATGTTTACTTGATTTACTTGAATGATGGTTTGGAGCATCGAGTATGACTGGTTGTACCGAGCGGTGCAATCAGGTGATCGATGCCCCGGTGGTTCGAAACTGGTAAGTATACGGTAAGTATGGAGTGTTTTGGATATCTTGATTATGATGGAAGTGTGATCTGTTGAGCGTTGATTGGTGACCCATTTATACTTGCTCCTATATTCTTATTCTTGAATGCATGCTCGTTTATTAGTTTGTCTGTTGGTTTGCTTGGTTCGGTACTACACCGCGGGGGGGGGGGGGGGGGGGGGGGGGGTAATTCGGTGCCATTGTGGCGGTTGGAGTTGGACATATACAGTGAGATATGGACTGAGTATTGGAGCCTGAGGGCATTGGTTGTTGGATATTACAGGGGTTAATTATTGACAGATCCTGCGGGATATTTATTGATTATTGGTAGATCCTGCGGGATATAGATCGACTAGGAGCAGATTCCTGCGGGATATTGTTTGGGTTACTTCTTGAGAGATGGTTACTAAGGTTCCACCCAAGGATGTGCGTCCCCATCGAGCACTACCTTGGTTCCCTATGATATATGGTCCTTTGGAAGTATTTCTGGGAATCCCGACGATAAGCGCCCATTTGGGATTGTTTCCGGTTCCCCAACGCATGTGCATCCTCTGGACCGAGGGAAAATCTGACATGATGTGGATACTCTGGTGGATCGGATTATGGGAACCGAGGTGATCCCAGAATCTATCCACGGATCGGAGGCTTGAGAAAGCAAGGGGTTGGCAAGATACTTATATATCCCAGTTGACTAATGTTCGTGTTTTGAAACATTTATTATAAATCTAGTTATATTCCTGTCACTTGGATACTATTGCGTTATTGTAATTATTTCTGATTCTTTATCGCCTCCTTATTTATTATGTCGTTCTGTCGTTCGAGCTACATTCGTAGACAGTTCATCTTAAACTTAAGGGTTGAGTTGTTAAGGTTTTTCCTACTGAGCGTCAGCTCACCCCCCTTTTTATTTCTAATTGTTTTACAGGAGTACCAGATGTCTAGAGAGGCCAAGGCTAGGGAGCTTTGGGACTCTTCGGGTTATCACTAGAGTTGTGTTGGTCCCTTATGTTGGACATACCTTACTTGACTATTTATGTTGAGCTGCGACTCACGTTATTTTAAACTATTCACTGATATGTCGTTTTGACGAAGTTATTGAGATTTTGGAACCTTTACCTGTCCTTTATGTTTCTTAACTATTTCAACTCAGGTCACGTCTCTAGTCCGGTCAACTCCGGATTTGGGATGTGACAAAAAGCAAACTCACTAGTATTGGATTTTATGATCCCTGTCTCTAGCATCTCAGCAATCAAACGCTCAAGCTCTGATTTGTTTATGGGTCTTTATTTTGTGTGTAAACCTTAGATGTGCAATTTAGGCCATGAGCAAGTCGGGAGTAGATTTTCATCATTGAGGATTTGTTGAGGAATGTTTGGATGTTTTACTATTGATAGTATTAATGAGCCGTATTTGTGTTTGTGCTATATTGCTTAATGGGTGCAAGATGATTTTGTGATGCTAGATGTCTTAAACACGAAAAGGCGGTCACACAAAATGTTAGGTGTGGTTAGGCTTCAATTCTTTTTATTGTTACCGGTATAATTCTATCTTGATTTCTGCATATAGTGGACCTAGTTAAGAGATACTAGTCTTATTTCACTTGTTGCATGTAGAGGAGGTTGAAGCCACATGCTTGTTGTTTTAGGATCAAACTATGTGTTTTGGTAGATTAAAAATCTAGTCGAGTTCAAGTGGTTAGTCCCATTGTGCGTTTGTGGTACCAAAATTTCAAAATTACACACACTGTGCACGGGAAATTGAGTATAGGTCCCGGGGAAAGGGGATCCAATAAAATCTGTGTATTAACAAAGGCTTGAGGGGCTGCGACGGATCGCTATGCAGAGTGAGACCCTCATGTCCTGAGTTAATCATAGCGTAATAAAAGGTGAACCCCCCAGCCTATCTTAGTGATCCAAAGTTTTTACACGTAATCGCAAAAACCAAGCAAAACTTTGATCTACCACTTAACTCGTAAAGGAACTAGATAGGTTTACCATTCACGTAGTCCCAAGGCAACGTAATTGCATGAAAACGTCCCCTTATAAGATTTGTGAATGAGATTACGTTATGCTCTTGATTAGTACTATGTTATGTAGAATCGAGAGAGCAAATGGATAAATGACAATAGCTAGGCTTGAAATCTTTCTAGTTATTACACTTCATCTTGTAAACCACTACACATACACTCAATCTACAACATGTAAAAATTGGTTGGTGAAAAGTAGAAAAGAATGATGAGAGATCTTATTCCTTATGTATGCTCTAGGTCAAATTGCCGATAAAATCCAAGTGTAAGCACACACCTTCTTTGAGTATTCGATTTTTGGTCTTTAATTTGCTTGTGCATTTGCACGAGATTTTTTGTCTAGTTGAGTCAGCATATGCATTTTTACTGTTTTCAATAACCCGGAGTCGCCAAGCTCCGCATACGGAGATAGTATCGCGGGGTTTATCTTGGCATTTATCTTAGTTAGTTTATATTTATTTATGTTTAGTTTTCTCGGGATGAGAAAAGTCTAAGTGTGGGGTGTTGATGCGGGTGAATTTTAACACATAAATGAGCCACATTTTATCGAGTTATATAGGCTTTTAGTCCTATTTCCTGTCATATAGTTAGGTATATCTTGAATAATTGTATTTCTCTGTTTGTTCGGTGTTTCAATGGAAAACCGATGTATTTTGGGTGTTTCGTGCTTGAGGATCGTCGAGAGGGTCTCTTTTGTTCGCTCCGGAATATATACATGACTGGTCTTGTTTTGTAGGTATTAAAAAGAGAAAAATTATGGCGCAAGAATGAGACCAATCGGAGTTCCAACGAAACCGGAACGAGCAAAATAGAGAAAAAGGACAAAAAATAAGGAGTCCCATCAGAATCTGACACGTGGCCATGCCAGCCAGCCGCCATTCGTCCTTCCTCTGCCACGTGGCGCCGCCGCCGCCAGCCACAGGTCCCCTCAGGCCGACATGTGTCGAGCCGACTCCCTAGGTCCGCGTGGCTTCATTTTCTGCATGACATCTGTTCCTGCGGATCCCAACACCAGCCGCCACACGCCCTCATCCCGCCACCTGTCCCAGCGCCAACAACCTCTCCTTCCTGCCGCCACCTGTCCCACTCGACTACCCTCTCTTTCCCCGCCACCTGTCCAACTCTCTAGCCACTCACCCTCTGACGCGTGTAGGGCTACAGCTCTCTCTCTACAACATTTTGGGTTGCGCCGCACTTCAGGGATCATCTTCTTCATTTTGTGAGGAACACCATTTCTTGAGACAGAGAGCACAAGACACGAACCGAGCAATATTTTTGTATAGTTTTATTTTATTTTCTTTTCTTTGAATTAAAGAGAGAGTCTATTATTTTGAATTTGATTGTTGAGGATCTATATTTTGTGAGTAGAGCATCATTTGAGATTTATTTGGGTGTTGATTTTTGGAGAGAAGCTCCATTTTTGGCTACACAAGTGAGTTTATTTTGGTGGATTTTTCAAGAGCATCAAGGTTAGAGATTGGAGAAGAAGAAGAACAAGCTTTGGACGACTAATTCGGTGATTGTATCTCAACTTTCATGTTGATTATGAGTTTAATTGTTTGCTTCTTTTCATCCTTGCATTTTCTCATCATGAACACCTAAACCCCCAATTTCTAGGGCTATGGGGGATTAGAGTAGTGATTTCTATAAATTGGATGCTTCGATTGTGGTGATTGTTGAGTTGTTTTAGTGTTTATGATCGATTTGTGCTTAATGCTTTATCTCCCGTGTAGGCTTGATAATTGCTTTGAATTAGAATTTAACGTTTGAAAAAGGAGAATTCTAATCAGTCAAAAGTCGATCGTAAATTGGATTTAAACCTTAGCTAGAAATAGCGGGGTTAATACAATTGCAATAGCTATATACTTGTTTGGTCGAAAGTTAGAAGTTGTCATAGAGATTAACGCTTTGGGTCTTCCTACATCGAGAGTCGAAAGAACTCGGTGGTTAGATTCCACTAGGGTCCGAGTCGTTCGAAAGAAGTTAGGACTAGAGTCGAGACAACTCGTTGCCTCTAAAATAAGTCGACATCCCAACAATCGAACGTGTTCAATTTTATGGAATGAACTCGAAGAACCCATGCCCTTGATTTCTCTTCACTTGATTCAAGATAAGAAAGCTCTCTGTTAAATTTTGTATTTGCTTTTTAGTCGTTATAGGTTTATTTTCAAAACATAAAAACTCGATTTTTACTGAAATAGCTTAGCTACGAGCTTTAAATAGTAAGTGTTTGTTTATTGCTCCTTTGGGCTCGATATTCCGGACTTCAAATTCGATTACTACTTGACGGCCGGTGCACTTGCCGTGCTCAAGTTTGCGCTTAAACCCGCAGGGCGTCAAGTTTTATGGCGCCGTTGCTGGTTGTGCCTGCTCGGAGATTTACCGACCCGACTCTTTGGACCTGGTCTTCATTGGGAGCTCGTTGTTGTTATTTAACTGTTAGGATTGGGCCACTTGTTCTAGTGGTCTCTCTGTCGGCATGGCCCGATATTGGGCAAGTTGTATCGTTTTCACCCCTTTTCCTAATTAGTATTTGTGGTTGCACTGTTTTGTCCGTAGATCTGGATCCCATCAGGTCTTCATTGAGGCTTGTCGGTTATTAGGTGTTGATCTCCAATGATGGGTTATTGGACTTTGTGCCTTTAATTGAAAGACTTTCAGATGGGATTATAAAGTATCAGTGGTCTTTTGGCCTCTGACCTTTCTTTGTCGTCTAATGATGTTGCCCATCGATGTGTCGGTGCCCATACAGGTCTTTGAGTTTATTGTCCCGATGAGAGAGGGTGTACATTACAATCTTTAGCTTGGTCTTGGGGTGTTCTGAGTGTTGGTCGGGTTTTGGTGTAGGTTTTGACTGGGTTTGGGAGTTGACAGTCGACTGAGGATTATTACTTTGAGCTTCATGATTGTTATATATAGGTTTTAGACATGTTTATTTGTGTTATTTCTCCTTGCTGGGTTTATTTATTTTCTTGCTACCTTTGAGTTTCACGGTTGAAAAATCGAGTGTTTTAGACCGTTTTTAGGTAACTTTGTATCCTCTCATTGTTAGGTTTGGATCCTTATTTGCCTTATGGTTGTAATATTTAGGTTATAGACCTGTTTTAGATCCTTTGATTAAGTCTGATTTTCTGGTTCGGGGTGACATGTTTGACATGCTCTGAGTTGTATGTATGATTGGTTAACCTTCGGGTTTGTTGTTGATTCAGTTGAGAGGTTTTTACTTCTTGTCCTGTAACTATAATTCATAGTTCAAGATCAATAAAATAAGTTGCTTATAAAAACAAACATTTAACTATAAAATTTGTTTGCACGATACTTTGATGATCAATAGTATTTTGTGACTGTAAACCCTAATCTATCTCTTCACTAGTACGATTTTGAGCGCTAACCAACCACCAGCCATCCCATCATTTCCCATACAAAAAGGAGAATCAAGGCGAAGTTGAATGATTTGATTTCGAGAAGGCGAGTTGAATGATTTTTCGAAGCTTTCCCAGGTAAGGAAAGCTTAGCTCCGTTAGGACTTGTACTCCTCCGTCTCCTTCTCGATAGAGAACAACGCCAAGCAAGTAATTAGACCTAAGAAGTCGTTTAAGAATCTCGAAAGTGTCGTTTAAAGAAAAACAAATCATCTAACTGAACTCAAAACCTCGACCGTTTAAGAGTTTACGTATGGTTGCTTATTTGTTTATGTTGTAAAGTGACCTTATATAGAAGATTTAGATAGTTGTAGAAAAAGGGAAACAGATACTCAAGATCCAAATAAAATCGAAGTGAAGTGCCATATTCATTCTTTTCTATTTATCGCGCCATTACAGGTTGATGCCTTGAGCTTCTTTCCTCGAGCTATCGTAAGATTTTTCAAATTAATTATCCATATCACTTTCAATATAACGTGTTTACCTTGAAACCTATAATGTATATTATAGTTTGAATCAGTAATAATCCATATCCATGCTAGAACCTATATTAAAAAAAAAAGATAAAACCAAGAACTAATTATTATTGAGTTGTACCGCTCAAGAACTTGCTGTTGAGTTTTTTCTCGATCAGAAACTCACGGTTGACTTGGGTATTTAATAAAAAGTAATTTTTTCCGTTACAAACTAACATTTTCCGTTAGAGATGACAGAAAACGTTAGGAAAGCCGCAAAAACTAACAACTATACGGTTAGTTTTTGAGTTCAATAGTCATATTGCAGTTAGTTCTTGGAGTTTTTCTTAACTTTCTCCGTCACCTCTAACGAAAAATGTTAGTTTGTGTAATTACCTTAAGTCAGTAGTGCGTTTCTGATCGACAAATAATTCAGCAGCAAGTTCTTGAGATGTACAAGTCAGAGATAATTAGTGCCTGGAGTTTTTCCTTAAAAAAACGTTTTGAAACCTATAATACATGATGTTGAAATATATAACACATAATATTCGAATTCATAACATATTATTAAATATAAGGAGAGATTGTTTTTTATTTGAAATAAATAAATGCATTAGTGAATACAACTATTACAAAGAGAAAGACCCAAAAACTAAGAACCAGGAGAAAAAAAAAATATCAAAATCTATCAATCTAGTTACTCGTAATGTGATACAATAGGGTTAGGAATCCAATTATTATAATAATGACTCATAAGTCATAACCACATCCAGCTTCCGAAACTCTCAACAGGCGGCTTTGCAATGGATCCGAGATCCCCATGTACCGAGTAAACTTCGTCACATTGTAAAAATCAAGGCCCTTTGTAGTGGCTTACCATCTTCCTCGTTGGAAGTTTTGCAGGTCGGGCTGTTTCGCGGGGAATCTTCGTCGTCTCCGACGACTTTATCAAATTCTGGCATGGGACTCATTTTTTGGCCTTCATGGTCATAGATCGCCGTGGAGTTGTTCTCTTTGTACGACCGCATCCATGGTTCTCTATTCCTTCGCCGACTCTGGTGATTCGTTTCAGATTTGGAGTGAGACATGTTTTTCGACATTCATGGTCGCAAATCTGGTTGTGTCTCGTCGTCCCGATTGATGAGGTTCTCGTTTCATCCTTCTCTTTCTCCGTTATGTGGAGAATCGGTTCTTAACCTATTTTTGACTCATATCGATTTTCTCTGTTTTCTCGTTCTTGTTGGTGGGGTCCTGTCGATTAGTTTAGGTGTTGGCCTCCGACGGGTAGTTATTTCCTCTGTGCCTCTGTTGGAAGACGAGAGGATTCTTTGGGTTTTGAGATCCAGTTGTTTCCGCCACCAGTCTATCTCTTCCGTTCAGCGGTGTTGATCGCCGGCGTGTCGGTGTCCTTCAACTATCTGAGTTGGGTCACCGATAAGATTCAATATTTCCTACAAGTACGAGTAAGGTTTGGGGTGTGCTGAGTGGAGATCGACTGTATTTTTGGACTTCATGGTTGGAAAATTGGGATTGCAGACTTACTTTTTTGGGGCTTCATGGTTGCAAAATCCGGGTACTACATGTTTTTTTATTCTTCCTAGTTATGTGCTTAATGGTTGTAGAATATGGTTTTTAGACCTATATTATCGATTTTGTTGGTTTGTTAAGGTTCCTTCCATAAAATGTTTTTCTCTGTACTTTCTGGATCCTTTTAGAATCTGATGTTTACTTTGAAGCCGAGACCTGTTCAATCCTTTGATTTCTTCTATTTGGACTGAAACTAATTTGGTTTTTAGAGGTGTACATGTTTTCTCCTGTTTTGTTTTGTTCTTTTTTGAGCGAAAGCATCGTCTGGGGACCCCTCTCAGGTCCAGTCCCCGATATCTTAGGCGGTATATCACCCCTCCCGGCGTGGCTTCTTCCCCGCCTGTGATTTGTCGCCCCAAATAGGAGCTTACGCCATCCTTTTCAACGCTCCATCAGTTGCACTCTCATGGGCCAAAGGTGATGGAGCTTCAATATCTCGCGCTTCGGGATGTGTGCGTCCTTCAACTCCAAACCCACCACGCCCCCGTGGCAGGGGGTCAGTAATCGAATCAGTAGAGAGCTGATCACCACCCGGCCCCTACCGGATCTTCCCGTGTACAAAATCCGCAGGGTTTGGGGTGGACCGCCCAGGGAGGATTATTAGGGGCGACTGGCCGGTGTCCCAGGTGGGAACATAGGGACCCAGATTAGGTATCAGGTCCATTGTTACGCCAGTTTCCCTCCGTCGAGACAACCTAGCCTTAGGTATTGGGTCCAATGTCAACTGACTTGGGGCAACTTCCTCTAAAACCCAGTCCAGTGCGGCGCCCACTCCGCAAGCCCCAGGGGACCTCTGCCCCATCCCAGCATTTGAAGACGGGTGAAACTCCCGCGGCTCCCACGGGGACGAGGCCCTATCGCCGGAGTATGCCACAACAAACCCCTCCGATATGCTGAAAGGTGGCTATGAGGATACCGTAGCGGGGGTGACGTCCTAACCGCCCTTCGTGCAGGGTCTTCATCCACCTCGACATCCAGCGCAGCCCTCCTCGAGACCAGAGAAGGAGGACCACCGATCCCACGGTCAGGCCCTGGATCATCCCCACCGTAGGGTATCCAGACCCTAATCTGCCTCGGCGCCCAGCCTCGACGAGCAAACGTGGAAGAGGCCTCCACCGTCCTCATCCACAACCCATAACTGTTCTGGACCAAGCACTGGGTCCGAACCCTCACTGTCGTGACCGTGGAGTACGTCGAACACACCGTCACGTCCCGAACAGTCCCCCACCCGGGGGTCGAGGGGGTACACACCTCGAAGCCCTAGACCACGCGCCTTTCAACCTAGGCACCAGAGCAAGGTCATGGTTAGCCCGACCAGACGGTCTAGGTTCAGGCGGAGAGGGACCACCCGTGGCGTGGAGTAGAAGGTATCCATGGCCGCCGCACCAGGTCCCCCCGACGCAAACCCGAGAACTCATCCGACATCAGCATTGATGGGACTGAATCCGACGAGACCTCAGGAGGAACGGACCGGCCCGAGACGAGGGAAAAGGAGGGAGAATATGGTGTTGAAGACAACCATCCCCACCGATACTTATCCCCCACACCTGGCGTGGTCTGTGATGAAGTCGACCGGATGGGACAGAGGGACACTGGGACGGCGCGACGGACATACCCAACCCCATGTGACGACTCGGCAGGCAACGTGACAACAGTGGTGGGTGGAGGAAGCACCATAACGATTAGGGCTAGGGTTCTCAATAACAAAAACGAGAGAGAGTCTTGTACCGTGTGTGTATTGTTTTGTTTTGTTTCCCTTTATTTTCATTTTCCGAAAAGGTTGAGTTTTACAATATGATCGATCAAAAAAAGAAAAGGTTGTAACTTGTATCTACCTACGTATTTGTTTGCTTGATTTGATGGAGTTCAACATGCATAAATTGATTCAAGTGTGAGGGTCTGTTTGCAAATAAAACCCAACCAAGAAGCCTATATATATCCAAAGGGGAAGGTCGATATATATATAAACAACAACTAAGAAATAAGAGATAAAGAAATACTATACTCTTAAAGCGATGCTTGTGGGAAATATATCACAGGACAACTTGATATCAGCTCCTGCAGGGAGTGTTTGGAAGATCTACAGAGGGTTTGATCTTGATCATTTTATCAACAAACATCTCTCCCATGTTCTTGGAACCGTTGATTTCATCAAAGGTGACGGCGGACCTGGCTCTGTAGTACGCCTCACGTCCCCACCAGGTACCACTAACATGTAGCCTCTACTGGTTAATGTTTGGTTCTCGAGAAAATTTAGGTATCTCTCTGGTAAAAAAAGTAGAGTAGGTTAATGGTCAGTCATGATTAGTGTCAAGAAGTTATTGTAGGAGGTGTTTTTGACTTTCTCTCTTCTCCCAACCTCTTCAATGGTCTGCCATGACTAGTGGAACGGAGCCATGGTTTGTAGTTGGTTTTGGAGCAAAATGACCTTCTCTCTCCTCTAAAATAGCTCCTCCAACGGCGTCGCGTCGTGTCTGGATCCTGCCATGACCTGTAGCCACGCCCCCTTGCAACAACGTCCTGCCACGATGACCCGTGACAGGCCCTGCCACGACACGCCTTCCACGACCGTTGTGGATGCTCTAAGTGTCACATCAAAAAGAAGTTAATGTACAAAGATTTATTGAGCTAAGTAACCAAGACAAGCTTTACAGCCGTACCTATCCAGGCCGGGTAGTGTCTCGGGTAATACTCATTTTGTTTTCACAATGGTTTGACCGACGTAACGAGACATATAAATTAGAATTGATTGACAATCAATTATTACTATGCCGATGATTGGTCGGATTGGTTTTCCCATTTTCCTTTTCCCGAGAGCTTATATATTTTCTTTCTCAGCCTCGAAGGTCATACCAAAACACAACCCAAATGTGATATTCTCTTTTTTCGAGTTTGCTTCCTCTTTTTCTTTCTGATGACTTCTCGTATCGGTTATTGTCTTATAAATGATAGTTGTTATATTATGGGAAACCACTATCCATATACGAGGCAATCAATGTTTTAAAGAAACTGATTCGGGTCTCAACTAAAACTCCTCCCTCTTCCTATTTCCTTCTAGGAAGATTGTAATTCTTAATCCGAATTCTTAATCTGTATTATGCCTCACATCCCCATCAGGTACCACTACGTGTAGCCTCTACTAGCTACCTTGTGTTTGGTTCTGGAGAAAATTCAAGAATAAATAAAGTATGCTAGGGTTTCTTTTTACTAATCAGAGAGAAGTTACAAGAAATCCCACTCTATCCTAGTCTAACTCACCGCCAACACATAATCCAAAGAGCTTCTGTAATGGTCGGTGCAAAAGGCGTTGCAGGAAGGGATTGAAGAGAGAGAATTTAATAAAATAATAACATTAAAGGAGAGAGTGTTACTAGTTGCTGAATACTATAACGATGTAGGAGGTGTCGGCACAAGAGATTTTAAAGATAAAATGCTAAATTTACTCTTGCTACTACCCTTGCTGCAACGTCTATTAACCCTACCATTGTAAGAGCTAGTAGTAGGAGACCAAAATTGTTTCCTGCAACACCTTTACTACAACGACCCATTGAAGAGGCTCTAAGCGAATGTACATACTGAGATTCGAATCTCCGTGTTAGAATATAACTATAATTGGGCCTTCAACTATCAGCTTGAGCTTTTAGTTGAGTTGGTTATCTAATATGGTATCAGAGCCTGACACCTCACGGACCCGGGTTCAATCCCCATTCTTTACAAAAATTCTAATTTCTTGTATATTTATCTAATTTACCCATAATGGGTCAGCCCTTATACTCCTTCTACACCCATAATGGGCCAGTCCTTATACTCCTTCTACATGGGCTATCTACAAGCCTTTTCTCAATGGGCTCTACATCAATTCTCTTCTCCATGGGCTTCCCATCTATCTCTTAATGGGCTATCTTCAAATCTCCTCTCTATGAGCTTCAAACTATCTCTTAATGGGCTATCCTCCTCAAATCTTCTCATCGGGCTTCTTACCACCTCCTAATGGGCTATCCTTCTCAGATTAACCTCTAAACCGGTAAACGGGCTTGTCTGTGAAGGCGTGTGTTAAAATATAACTATAGTTGAGTTGGTCTTCTAATACTCCGACCTCCGACCTTCAGAAGAAGTGAGACCTAAAGATTTTGTTAGGGTTTCTGATAAACTATGTTTTTGTATTACTAGGAACTCCTGGAATCGGATATGTAACAGTAAGATTCAGAATCATGGACGACGAGAAGCGCGTAAAGGAACTCGAGGAACTTGAGGGAGGCTACTTGGCACTTGGCTTTACTTGTATTCTCATACGTTACGAGATCATTGAGAAGAGTCCTCGATCTTCTATTGTCAGAGCGACCATTGAGTATGAAATCCCTGAAAAGCTTGCAGAAAATGTTTCTCTACTCTCATTTAAACGGTCAAATATCATAGCAGAAGCTGTGGAGAAGTATCTTGATGCAGACAAAGCCTATGAGCAGATATAATATTGTGTTCTTATAGTACGTAGTTTGGTTTGTTTCCTATGATTAATATGGTACAAATAATCATTATATTTCTCTTGTGATTGAGAATATAATGAAGATGAAATAGGTAGAGTTTGTTGTAATGAAGATGAAATAAGTGCAGTTTGTTGGGAGTTAGTGTGCTCCATGTAAAATAAGGATGTTGTATAATCACGAATTTATACAAGAACATAAAGGGAAAAAAATATTTATAGTAATTACAATATATTCTAGTAAAGAAACGGATCATTTTGATTGACTTGTAATCTTGTGATTGAAATCGAGCCGATCTTTGCACGTAATTATCGTTGATGTCTTCTTCAAGTTAGAGCATGAATGTTGTAAATACCAAACCTGTGTAGAAGTTCATGAAAACGGTTACGTTCTGAACTTTTGGTGAAGATGTTTATAAGTTGGTGTCGGTTGGGGATTGGCTGAGCTTGATGCACTCCAACCTAGAGTTGTTGACGGATGGAATGATATACCGTCTATATGTACTTCGTTCTTTCATGGAAGACTATGTTTGAAGCAACGTGTCTAGTTGCATGATTATCACGAAAGGGAGGGGCGATCGTACTTTGAGGAACTTAGAAATTAATGTGGTGTTGTCGTAACCACACTATCTCACAGCTGGTTGTTGTCGTGATTTTGTATTTGGCCTCTATTTTTGAATAAGATACCACAATCTGATTCTTAGATCGCTAAACAACCAAGGACGAGCCAAGGAACATTATATAACTAGTGGTATATTTACAAGTGTCAAGACATTCTGTCCAATCAACATCACAATATGACCGTAGTGTGATAATGTTGTCAAGCGGGAAAAAAACCCTTACCTTGAGTTTCTCTTGAGATAACAAAGTTTTTTCTCATAGTATTAAGGGGAAAAGACGTTCAATTATTATTTTTGTAATAAGAGAGAAAGGAATTCCTTACGAAAAAAAAGGGAGCGTGGATTTTGGAATGGTAGCCAACCACCAAACCAACGTCTAAAAAAGATCCAAACTGAGAAACAACTAAAAAAACAAACAAAGCAAATCACTCTCAACAACCATAAACCCACCAAACCAGCAAGCAAACACCAGGCTTGACAAGAGAGACAAACTCCAAAGAAGATCGGGGTACCAATATATGAGCTCCTCAAACATGGCACAATAAACCTTAGGTGCTCCTAGTTAACGTAATAGTTGAAGACTCGATCCACTCGAGAATGATAAACAACTGGCCGACCGTTCTCAAATTGGAACAACACCCTTGCTGAACACTAGCGATAAGGATGTTCGTCTCGATGACAACAGATCTGGAGAAGACGCGCCGATTACGCTCTAGCCAGATATGCTATACCCAAACATATTCTCTTTCGATCTTTAAAAGAGAAGAATTTATATACTTGTTTTGTTGATAAAAAAATGGGAAAATATCATATTGGTACCCTATACTATACGTTTTAACACATTGGTACCCTTAATTAATTTAATCACTAAAAAGGTACCTTAAGTTTCCAATCAGTAACATTTTAGTGTTTTCCGTCCATTTTTAGACGGAAAATGGTCATGGTGGTGGAGATGAAGGCTGGGGAAGAAACAAAAAATGAAGGAGAAACAGAATGAAGGAGGCGTATGTATGAAATAAAATGGGGAAGATGAAGGTTGCGTGGGAGAAATAAGGTAAAAGAATAATTAGGGTTTGAACTTAGAGGGGTATTTTTGTCATTTTTTGAAAGTTTAAGGTCATGTGCATTGCACATGACTATTTTCCGTCCAAAAATGGACGGAAAACACTAACGTGTTACTGATTGGAAACTTAAGGTACATTTTTAGTGATTAAATTAATTAAGGGTACCAATGTGTTAAAAACGTATAATTAAGGGTACCAATCTGATATTTTCCCTAAAACAGTTCAAGTCGACCACTTCAATAGATCAAGAAAACAACGATAGTAACACTTATTACCAAAACAAGATACATCTTCTCACGAGACAAACGCATATAACACTTAACAGTGCATATCAAAGTACAAACTTAACTTATTTCATCTTCATTATATTCTCAATTCGCAAGAGAAATATAACGATTATTCGTGCTATAATATCATAGGAATACGAGGTTTTATTTGACACGAAACTACATTTAATCGTCAGTTTTCCTTGCAGTGAGGTGCTTCTCCACCGCTTTTGCGACTATGTTCACATTTCCAAAGGAGATAAGAGAGACATTCTCTGCGAGGTCTTCATCGATCCCATAGTCGAAGGTTGTTCTGACAATAGACGATGCAGGACTCTTCTCGATGATCTCGAAACGTACGACAAAACGAGAAAAGCCAAGTGCCAAGTAGCCTCCCTCAACATCTTGAGTTTCTTTTATGCGGTTCTTGTCGTCCATGATTGTAAATTTTTCTATTACATAATCAGGTCCAGGAGTTCCTAGCAGTACAAAAATGCAGTTTATTAGAAACCCTAGGCAACGTAGATAATTAATATGACATCGAATAATCTTTTTTTAACATAAACTTATTATTCTCATTTTTTTTTCCGAACACGTATTTATATATTTCATTTATTATTAGAAAATGACGATTGCGTTCAACTTAAAAAAATATATCGTAAAATGACTAGTTTTCCTTTCAATAATCGTTAAATTTTGAAAGACAATGCCACTCGATTCTGTTGACTTTTTTCCTGTTGATTTGATAACCAAAAAAATCGGTTAGGGTTTAGAGTTTGGGGATGGGCAGTCTAGACACCGTTAGAAGTTATTGGAATCTGTCGGTTAATTTTTTGGATTTTACGTCTACATTAACGGAAATCATTGTTTTCCGATAATAAACGAAATGTAAGAGCGTTTTTTGAAGAAAAAGAAATGAAGACAATATGTTTGTACTCAAAAAGATCGTTCGGGGACAAAACACACAATTTTTGTTCAAATTGAAATTTGAAAATGAAGCAAATGTTTTTCGAAGAAAAATCATCTACATATGGGTCTCAAAGTAAAAGAAACCATAAATATATGATTTATTGCTCTTCTATACCAGATGCACACAAAGTAACAAATATGACATCCACGTCAGTTTTAGAAAGAAATGAAATATGTTTTTTTAATAAAAAACCCTTGAAATCATAACTCATACATATCAACTTTTTTTTACATGATAACAAGTTTGACAAATTAAATTCTCAAAATGTATTAAAATCTGATAAGTGTGACCGACTCCGTAAAATACCAGTCACATGCTTGTCACGTGCCTCTAAAACATTTCTAAAATGGCATGAGAAAACTTGATGTTATAACTAGACTTTTCGTTTATTCTCAAATCATAACCCTGACCTATCAACTTTTACTGTTACTCACTAACGGTGATTAAACTTAAGAACGGAAAATGACAAACGCTGCGGTCAACGTTATGATATGGAAACCAATCTTTACTTGGATTATTATTTGATAATAGACGAAAGATCAGGGTTGTAACATCAAGTTACCTTTTTTTAAGGGTTAAATATCGAAACTTACTCTTAAGTATTGGCCATGAACACTACACTACCCACGTTTTCATGTACAAAAATATATTAAAAACCCTGGGGTAAACTACAAATGACTACCTTTAAGTTGGCACGTTTAACCGATGCTTACCCTAAAGTTCAAAAACTATTGATGCATACCCTGAAGTTACAACTTGTAACTAGAAACCCCTCCGTCAGTTACAATGACGAAAATACCCTCAATTACACTTCAATAATTATTTTTAAATTTTTTATTTAAAAATCACTTTTGTTATATATATATATACTTATTAAATGACTTCATTTTTATTTAAAAAATCACTTCATTTTAATGACGGAAAGAGTTTTTAGTTACAAGTTGTAACTTTAGAGTATGCATCAGTAATTTTTGAAATTCAAGGTAATCATTGGTTAAACGTGCCAACTTCAAGATATGCCTTTGTAGTTTACCAAAACCCTAACATACTTCAATTTTCTACTAATTCTTAGATTTTCTCGTGAACCAAACACAAACTACCTGGAGGGTACGTAAGGCGTAAGACAGAGCCAGCTTCGCCGTCGCCTTTGATGAAATCGACGGTTCCAATAACATGGGAGAGATATTTGTTGATAAAACGACCAAGATTAAACCCTCTGTAGATCTCCCAAACACTCCATGCAGGAGCTGATATCAAGTTCTCCTGTGATATACAACCGATAATCATCGTTCTCAGAGTGTATATATATGTATATTCCTGCTAATTATATGTCTTCTCTCTCATTTGTTAGGATATATTTATAGAGACTTTTTGGTTGGGTTCTATTTGCAAACAGATCCTCACAATGTTGGCCCTCAAATCAGCAAATAAATGCAGAGGAAGATAGTTGTTTTTCATAAACTCCCCTTAATACAAAACTACAAAACCATAAAAGTTATTCGATGAAGAAAATAGATGATTCAAATTTTACTTTCTATTAACGACATAAGTTATTATTTTTAGAGGTAAATGATTTAATATTATAAATGCAAGCTAATAAATGATAGAAAAACCACCAAGCATCAAAACAAAAATACTGAAAGTGAAAGACTAAAAGAAATAAATCGAAACAAAAAGAAATCTAATTGTTTGAACCGAACCGCTTCGCTGATACGTTCAGAAAGGAGTACCGCGGTAGCGCCGAGAGACATCGGTATAGCAAATCTGACCTGGAAGCTAGGGTAGAGCGGACCCATTTCCGGAGGGTACTACGGTGGACTAGATACTTCCCAGGATGTCAGCTTGCGTCGTCCTCCCTGGAATGATAAAAGTACGGCTCCTTAACGCGGAGTTGCTGACCTCCGAGAAGGTAGATGGGTAATGTGCCAGATCTTGGTGGAACCCCTGCCACCGTACATCCAGTGGGGCGTGATGTTGGCCAACCCCCACTGGACTGCTTCTTACTCATTATGCGAGGCGAGGGTTCTTAAAGCCCCCCGTCGCTGCAAGTGAGACGCCCCCAGGACGTATAGAACCTTCTTATTCCTAGTCCCTCCTCCTAATTGGACCTTTGTGAAGTCGCTCCTAGGTTCGGCCCATAAAGTAGTTTTGGTCTGAGGCACGCCCACAATCCAAATCAGACCCATAATTATCGTATTTAAGCCCAAACCAGCTAGCATCATGGATCTGGGTTGGCTGGGTCAGGTCACCTGGCTCCTTAACTTGGGTTCGGTCACGGGTAGCTCTCGGTCTCATTATTTTGCGATTCCACCCGTCCTCTCGGTCCAAAAAGAAGTTGGGCCATCACGTCCCATTCAGGGCCCGGCCCTGATTCTCCTTGACCTTAATCCCCGCTTCCATTGTGCCCCAGACCATGAGAGAAGGATGGAGGCTCTCCTCCTCGTACCTCCGGACCAAATCCCTGATGGGGTCCTTATCGTCTCGTCGCCGCCAAGGCATACCAGTCCTCTTCTCTTCCAGAGCATGATATCACCCCCACTTGAATCCGGTATCGACATCAGTGGGACTTTCGGCAGACTCCCTCCATAAGCCCCCACCAGGTCAACCCTTTTCCCATTGAAAGGTCCCCAAATTGCCGAGCCTCATGCTACGATCCGTCGAAACGAACCCGAGGGAAAAGCTCTCGGGTTCAACGTCCCCGAGTTCTATTCTGTCCTCTGGTGTCGTGGACTTCCTTTTGGCTTTTCCAGGGAAAAAACTTGAAGCCGTCTGCCTCTCCACACTTGAAATTGGGTGGGGGAAACTCGTTCCATTGTTGAAGTGGCGAGAAATACAAGACCTCGCCCCGCTTTTGCAACTCCTCCGAACGCTGAGGATGTTGAGTGGGGAGAGGAGGACTTTGCGCGTGGAGGTGAGAGTACCAGATGGTGTTCTTCCATCAGCCGTGATCCTGGCCCTTCCATTGTGTTCTCATGATCAATGGGGGAAGAAACTTCGCCGCCACCGCCGCATTGAAGTCCATTTATTTTTCAGCCATCAATTAACCTTAACCCTAATAATGGGATGGGTAAAAAACCGACCGTCACCGAAAACCTTATTAACTGAATTGGTAAATATTCAAAGTTGATGTCAACAAATAGAAGTGAAGTATAAATTTCGCTAAAAAAATTATATCATGGTTCAAATTTGAAGTTTAAAATAATGCCCCTAAAAAATTTAATAGGCTTGGTAGACTGGAAAAAAACCGTAACAGGCCGGATTCTTAGATAACTGCCGATTATAAAGACGATGATAGTTATGAATTTTAGTAAATCGATAATCACAGTCTGATTATCGATTTAAGGTTAAAAGGATGGTCATTAACCTCCGCCCACCCCTGCTTGAGAGATTGTCCTATTATCCCTACTTTTTTTACTTCAAAAAGATAAGATTAATAAAATCTCATTCACTTACTGGTATATAAAAATCTACAAACTATGTGTGTCACCCCTCTTTACAAATGATTAGTTCCCAACCGTAAATGTAAATCTCGATACAACAGTTACATGTGAACTCACCGTAACACGACCGACAAATGTCATACAACGTGACATTACAAAATAAATAAATGAACTACGATACGTAAACTCTTAAACCCTCAAGGTTTTGAAACTATAAACTCATATATATTGATCACTCTTCTTCTTGAGTATTCCCCATCACTCTTCCCCTCTTTGTATGGAAAATGATGTGATGACTCTGTTGGTTGGTTGGCACTCAAAATCAAATTAAAGGCATATAAAGTGAAGAGTTAGATTAGGGTTATTTCATGGTTTCCTTTACTTCTCAATAACGGCTGTTGTCTTCCTCAATATTAAGTTCAAACGTGACCTTACGTATTCCACGGGCAAAACTGTCCTCTTTAAGTTGAAAAAGCCTCCTTCTCCCTTTCCATTTCTGCTATAGCCACCCCTCACCGTACACCTACACCACCACAATCAACCCCCTCCATAATCATGTCTCAGCCTTTCGTATCGACCGTGAACAAGTCCCTCCAAACCTTTCTCCCCGATATGAAACCTTCCCCCTCACCACTCTCTTCAAGATGCAGAGCGACTCGGCACCCAGTCGTTGGCTGCGCTTCTACACGAACGACACACGGCCCCGGGGGTAAGGCGGAGGACGACCAACCTCCAGAACGACTTTATCAATCAACGGCAGGCGCCTGGCCAAACCTCCGTCTACAACATGCAGAGACCGAGCGAGCCACTTCGCGACCCCGAGACGTGATGGGTGTCCCTCCTGAGCTCTCTACGACCTGCTCGACCCTGGTTGTAGCAGATCTGGTGAGGGCCCTCTTCAAACTGTCCAGAGCAACGCCAGGGACACGGGCGGTGGTACCGAACTGAGAAGACAAGGATGACGTCTTGGAGATCCCGGCGGAGGCCATCTTGGTTGTTGTGGATGATGGTCAGTATTGATTTTCCTTTGTAGGGAAGGTCGCGGGTACGGGACGTCTCAACCAGAACGCCTTCTGTGGGTTAAAGCTCCAACACTAGAAGGTCGATGGTTTGTAGATCGAATACCTGACCAAGGACGTGGTGGCCTTCCATTTCCCATCCCGTGCAACCATGGAGAATATTCGACACCGGGGCCCTTGGAGTTTCAAGGGTTATCCAGTGATGTTGGTCCCGCTCTTACCTTGCATGCAACCCAATGACATCAGTTTAAGGTGTATGAATATTGGGGTCCGAGCGTCCTAAGGGATGCTTGAAATGCCCCGGTCTGTGCCCTCCTTGCAACGACTTTGGAAACTCAGGTAACCACTGCCCTTATTCCTATTATACGGCGCTCGGATGACTTCTTGTGGATGAGGGTCGGCCTGGATATGGGTCAACCATTGAGGAGACGCAACCGTCTCCGATTCCCGGGTCATGCCCAACCTTCCTTGGTGGGTCTACAGTATGAACGACTACCGGGTTTCTGTACTCGGTGTGGTAGACTGACCCACCGTATGACCGACTGCACAACTTACCTGCCTCGAATTGGCTGGGAGGAAATCCGATATGATGAATCTATTCGGGTATCGAAACAGCTAGATGTGAATCGCCTCCTCAATACGGTTTGGAGGGCCCCACAGGTGACACGAAACACTTCGGTGGACGATCTGCTGTCCACCCTCACCCTGGATCCGATTAGGGATTATGTGGGAGGATCTAGGGCAGGTACCAGAAAGGGGATTCTAGCACCTCCCCCGGGATTTCAGGTGATGCAGTGTAAGGAGGATTCCAGTTTGTAGTCTGGCAACTTGGCTAAAGATGCCCCGGAGTGGGCAGTTCTTAAAAAGTTAGGGGCATCCCCGGAAGAGTTAGCGGGACTGCCGGGTATGGAAAAGCCTGACAACCGGCTAACATTGAGGAGGGTTGTTAAGCAACCTCACCAAGAGGAATGTTAGAAACCTCTGGCTTTAGGGGATGGCTCCGGGAGGGGTCCCTAGTGAAAGCCATGCCTCCTACACCTGATGCAGTTCAAGTTCGATCGTTTCGCCCCCCACATGCAGCATTTAGGCACTACCTTGAGCAGGACTTCCAGTTTTGTTTTCCAACCCCCACCTTTCCTTCATGCCTATGTGGCGTTTTAATACCATTTATAACATTTATATTGTTAATAGAACTGCAAACGATTATGTTCTATGTTTTTTCTTCTTTAATGGTCAGGGAATACTAGTTCTGGTGCACTCGTTTGTAATTGATTCCGGATTTTAATAAAATTGTATCTTTCGTTCAAAAAAAATAGAAGTAACATTTTTAAATTAAACACTTTGGTGCACAAAAGTGTATAATGCATACTAACTTTGAAATTAACTTTACTTACCAATCTTTTAATACTTTTATACAATCTATTTGATTGTGTTTAAATAATAGTATTTCTCTCTTGCAAGTCGAGAGCTCCTCCTTCCCGAGGAAACTCTACCTCCTATGAAGTTATCTATATTTTTCGTCGATATAACCGCTGTCAGTCTTATCGTCGGTTCTGTCCCATCACAGTCAACTCTGGTGCAGTCTCTCCCACGTGCACCACCGCCTCGTCCCTCGTCAGACGTGAAGCCTCTTAATAAGCCAAGGCGCAGAAGAAACCCTAAATCTTCTTCTACATCCCCGGTATCTCTCTCACCCTCATCCACGCAACCTCTCCCTCTTCCTCCGCCCACAAAAACCATGACCTTCTCCCTTGGTTCCTACGAACCAATGAGAAAAGTTCGCCGCGGCCGTCCTCTGAAGACCCAAAACCTAATTTCTTCTGTAAGTAAAGTAAGGTTTTTGGAAAACTCCAACCTGCCGCCTTCTACGGTTGAGCTTAAATCTCTAACACCCGCTCCCGATGCTGCGCAACCTCTACTACCTTAGATGAAGTTCCCCGTTCTCCGACCAGCAATGGAGCCAGCACCTCCCATTGTGACTACTGCTCTGTTCGTCGTCGCCTCGCCTCTCCGCATCATAACAATGCCTGATCCAGGTCCTGCCACCACCCTACTGCCCTCTCTGGTCCGGGATCCTCCTAAAGAAAAAGCTCTCATGCCTGAAAAGGGGAGGCCTGAACCAGGGAGGGCGGACGTGATTGCCCTCTGTGAGGGGATCGGGGTTCCTAATGCAGCCCATGTACCCGTGATCCCAGCGCTCCTCACACCACCTCCGAGGATGACTCACCGTCGTCGTTACTTCAAGCCCAAGGAAACCGGCTCAACCTCCGTGGCACCTCCCCATCTGAAAGGTCTGGACACCCAACTCCTTAATTTGCAGGATGACTTCTCAGCCTACTACTTGGAGGAGGAGGAGATTGAGGCGATGGTACCATACACGCCTGAGTTCGTGGCTTGTGGATGACTTTTCTGTAGCTGTTTCTCTTTGTTCTTCTGGTCTGTTTCTCCCTCCGGCACGGTGGCTGTGGCGACCGCTTCACCTTCCTCGAAACCTCATCGTAGATCCGGTAGTGGGTCGCCTTTTTGACTATTTGAGTGGTTGATGGGTACGGATCTAAGACATCGTCCCTGGTGGTTCAGAGGAGGCCGATTCGTTGGCGGATGGTCTTCTTTGGTAGGTCTCCTACTCCGCCTCTGTGGCCAACACCTGATAGTGTGCTTTCAGCGAGCAAACAGACTCGTTTGAGCACTACAGTTCCTGAAGCTTGGTTTTGGCACGGGCCTTTGGGTCTGGAGCGAGTCGGATGTGGAGCGGGTGGGTTTGATCCTAAGAGGCCCTGGGCCTGGAGCGGGTTGGATCTGGGCCTAGAGCGGGTCGAGTCGGCTCTTGGCTAGGCCACTGTTTGGGTCTAGTTACTTGGAACTCACCAGCACGCGTTGGCAGCTCGTGTTGCTGCTTCTCGCCTGAGTGTTGGTTCGATGTTCCTCTTGTCGTCCTGTTGTCTGGCTAGCTAGAGAAATGATATCCT
This sequence comes from Erodium maritimum, assembly GCA_963921825.1. Classification (NCBI taxonomy): domain Eukaryota; kingdom Viridiplantae; phylum Streptophyta; class Magnoliopsida; order Geraniales; family Geraniaceae; genus Erodium; species Erodium maritimum. Next base: position 72,013,371 of record OY997594.1, read on the forward strand.
CGAAATTGTTTGTGACGTGTAGTGTTTGAGGGCTTTTCCGTCTGAGTTGACTGTTTCTCTGCTTGCTGGCTTTGATATCTCCTCTGTCTGGGTCCAGAATGGATTGTGCTTGGTATCATTACAGGCCTTCCCCTCCGGGTCCTCGTTGTCGGTTGGCGAGGGGTTGTCGGTCGGTGAGGTGTTACCGGTCTAGGTATCATTAAGCTCGTACTCGGTAGAAATACCAGTCCTCCTCCTTTTTGGGCCTCTTTTAGGTGTTTTGCGGATTCAGGTGTTGAGTGCAAGCTACATCGTTTGCTCTGTTTCTCGCAGTTTCGACGGAGGAGCTTGTTTCGGGTTCTACATACTATTGGGTGTGGATCGTTGCTGAGCTACTCTAGTTGCTTCGCCTCCTGGGGACTTCTTGGGCATTGCTTTTCGATCTTTGTTTGGTAATTCATCTCCCACCATCTCCTTTTATTTGATTCGATTGGCTTCGCTTCCTCTCGACCCATTTTTTGGTGTTCGAGATCGCCGGTTATAGGTGTTGGTGTTGGCCGCCAGCGAGTATTTAAGGTTGTTCCATGGTCTGAAGTTTTTCATTTAATTTTTTGGGATTGGTGTGTCTCGGTGAGTTATCACTGATTTTGTATCTACCAATCGTGGTCCTGACTATCGACGTTTTTAGTACACTTCTCTTTAGGATTGAGTGTTACTAATGATTCAGGGAGTTTTATTCAACTTTGATTAGGTCAGCAGTGTCTCATGCGTGCCTATCTGTTTTGGTGGCCATTTCTCGGTGATTCAGACCAGTTCTTCGCTTGTGTTTTTTTCTTCTGCTTCTTGGTGGTGATATCTAGGTGTGTGGTTGTCTTCTTTCTGCTTTTTGGTTGTTCTCTGTTTGTTAAGGTGGGGTGTAGGAGCGATATTTATGTTCTGTGTTGGTTCTTTTTTTGTTTTTCTGGGTTGATGTGTCATTTTGACATGCTCATGGTTGTATTCAGAGCGCCTTGTGTGACAGGTTCCTGGTTGTGGTTTCTTTGTGTTGTACCACTCTTTTCATTTTCATTAGCTTCCCCTTATAGTTGGATGCGTCTTTCTTTTTTATTTTTGGGTCCGCATCTGGACTTTCATGTACTCCTCCTTCACCTCGAGAGAGGTTTTAGTTTAAATTTGTTTTGCCGATAAAAAAAACATGTCATGCGTTAATTGGATTTCATGTTTATGTATACCCGTGATCGACTCTTTGTGTAAATCAATAGTTATGTATCTTAAGTGGTAGCACGTATAGATTTTTTTTTGTCTAGACTTAATTCAAACTTTTACCTATTTGCCCTTTGTTTTCTCTTTTGGGGATGTGGAAGTTACAACCTACGGTTTCTGGTTTTAGTGAATATGTTAATGATACCTCTACTCCATATGAGATCGACTGATACTAAACTGTTTATTATATTGGTTGAAAATCGTACAATAATATACATAAAAAAAGGATTTAACTTATAATCATCCCCACTCATCACACGTCCAAATACATTTCAAACTACTTCAAATTAATGAAGCTCAATAATACGCACAAACTTATCTCATTTCATCTTCACTACACTTCCATTTCACAAAAGAAATATAATGATTATTTGTGCTATAATAATCATAGGAAACAAAACAAACCACGATAGTAACACAAAAAGATATCTAATCACAAGTTTTGTTTGTAGCGAGATGCTTCTCCACAGTTTCTGCTACGATTTTTACTCCTTTAAAGGAGATTAGAGAAACATTTTGTGCAAGCTCTTCATCAATCTCATACTCAATAGTTGGTCGGACAATACACGATCCAGGAGTCTTCTCGATGATCTCCAAACGTATTAGAACACGAGTAAAACCAAGTGCCAAGTAGCCTCCCTCGAGTTGCTCGATTTCCTTGATGCGCTTCTCGTCGTTCATGGTTCTGAATCTTTCTATTACATATCCAATTCCAGGAGTTCCTAGTCATACAAAACATAGATTAGTAGAAATCCTAATGTTGTAACGTTTAGTCGGTGAAATGCGGTTTATAAAACAAGTTATAGAGGACATTGGATACTATCAGGTACAAACAGTTTCTATCGTGCAAACTACAAACCATTATAAGTTTTCACGTTTAAAAAATAGACCAAGTTGAAAATCAAGCCATATATATCGTTTACATTTCAATCAAAATATCACTACTCGGGTAAATCAAACACTTGTCCTTGTGGATCCGACATTAACCCTCTCATACCCAGTTGGGGTACTTGAGAGGCGTTTCCCCTAGCTCCCGAAAAGGACATTATATGTACATGATTCAAGGGGTCGGTGGTTCTAAAATTGGGATTCATTTCTTGTCGCAAATATTTACTTGTATCACACCATATCTCAGATGAATTTGCGCCATTTTTCTACCGCGTGTATATTCCCATAATGATATTGTTTTTTTTTACAAAACTTTGTTGTTCAGCTTCCTGGACTAGTCATCCCTTAAAAGGTATCGTTAAAAGATCATCAGTTTCTAATGAAATGGATGTAGCGGTGGCTTCCTGAAAACGTCTTTGTAAATATATATAGGGTAAAACCAGGAACTAACTATCGTCGAGTCGTACCGCTCAAGGACTTGCTGCTGACTTATTTGTCGATCAGATCAGTACCCTTGACTTATGGTAATTACACAAACTAACATTTTCCGTTACAAACTAACATTTTCCGTTAGAGATGACATAAAACGTTAGGAAAAACTCAAAAAACTAACAAGTCTACGGTTAGTTTTTGAGTTCAATAGTCATGTTGCAGTTAGTTCTTGGAGTTTTTCCTAATTTTCTCCGTATCTCTAACGGAAAATGTTAGTTTGTGTAATTACCATAAGTCAAGGGTAGTGGTCTGATCGACAAATAAGACAACAACAAGTTCTTGAGATGTACAAGTCAGAGATAGTTAGTTCCTGGAGTTTTTCCTTATTTCTTTTACCAGAGATTCTTAAATTTTCTCGAGAACCAAACAGAAATTAGTAGAGGCCACATGTAGTGAGTGGTACCTGGTGGGTATGTGAGTCGTATCACAGAGCCAGCTTGGCCGTCACCTTTGATGAAATCAACGGTTCCAATAACATGGGAGAGATGTTGGTTGATAAAATGAGCTAGGTCAAACCCTCTGTAGATCTCCCAAACACTCCATGCAGGAGCTGCTATTACGTTGTCCTGCGATATATTTCCGACAAGCATCGCTCTCAGAGTATGTATATATTTCTTCTCTCGTATTTCGTAGCTGTTATATATCGACCTTCCGCATAGGATATATATAGACTTCTTGGTTGGGTTTTATTTGCAAACTGACCCTCACACTTGAATTAAGGGATAACACCGAAGACTAATTATTATCAACGTGTACTATTCAAAAACTGGCTGTTGATTTATTAATCGATCAATATAACACTGTAGATTTAAGGTAATTACGCAAATTAACATTTCCCGTTAGGAATGACAGAAAATGTTAGGAAACACTCAAAATAATAACAAGTCTACAGTTAGTTTTTAAGTTCAATAGTGTCAAATCGAGCAGAGAGAATTTAGATCATTCCATCAACAGCAAGTTAGGCAAAATCGACTTGGATAGCGACGTTGAGCTAGGCTATGAAGACTTCGGCGACGAGGAGGAATCCGCGCTGTCATCTTCTTTGGCTCCTTCTTAGCTTATGTTTGAAGGCCCTCGTAGGGGTTGGGGTTCTTGTGCCGTTTTCTAGTTTTTTGGGTTGTTTTGTGTCGTTCGTTTTTGTTGCCTGTTTTTATTTTCTCTTGTGTTTTTAGGTTGGTTTGTGGCTATGAGCCGTGCTTTCGGGAAGGTATCTAGGACGATCCCCATTTTAATGGTTAGCATCTCTTCTCTTTGGGTTTCTTGTAGAAACCCCAAGCATTAATAAAATCATCACTTATAAAAAAAGAAGTTTTTAAGTTCAATAGTCGTATGACAGTTAGTTTTTAGAGTTTTTCCTAACATATTCTGTCATTTCTAAAGAAAAAATGTTAGTTTGTGTAATTATAAGTTTACAGACAATTTTTAAAACATACACATTGATAGTAATTAGTTCTCGGCGTTTTTCCTTAAAACAATTTATGCATGTCAAACTCCATCAAATCAAACAATCAGATACAAGATATATGTTATATTTGTTTTATATTCTCTACTAGAAAAAAACAAGACATTCAATATAGATTTAGCCTCTTTTTAATTAGAAGGTTGTCAACGAGTTGAACCGAGTCTAAAATTATCAAGTTCGTACGCTCAAAGCTTGAATCTGAATCAACCGATCTTGTATCGGCTCATTCAATGTTACCTCTGGTGTCCTTGCAAAAAAGAAAAAAAAACTTGTCTCGGTATGGTCTGAATCCTTATAATAGGGCTCCATCCACATTAACGATTGCAGTTCCGTCCCCTGGGGAAAGCCAAGTTGAAGCTGGAGCGGGTATCGACTATTGATCGTTTCTGCTTATTTCGTCGAAACACTTCTGTGGACGACCAATCTTACCAATAATTATGCATATTGGTAGGGGAAGTCTCCGTCTTTAGCGGGTTACTGTCCCAGACTTTACCATTTTTAGATTTCCCACAAAAAAAATCGCACGAGTGGATCCTCTGACATCTAGAAGGCTAAGTAATTCGTGTCGTTCTATCTAAAAATAGACAAATCAGCCCCAAAACACGATCTTGAAATAAGTACTCACCAGACACCATCGAAATAAGAAACTCCTTAGACTATCCACGATAGAAGCTTTTGCGTGTCGAATAGGGGCGTCGATTCGACACCTTTTTGGGAAACAAGCCCAAAACTTACGATTTTCGTCGATTCGACACCAACTGAGTCTGTGGATCTGTTAACCGTCTATTCGAGTCGAATCCCGATTCTCCTATGAAGAATTGCCAAGTGGCTAAATTAATATAAAAATAATTTCAGTCCACTTTTTCCTACGAATCGGGCCCACCTTTTTTTGTTTTACCACCCATTCGACTGAAACTAGACTTAACCGTTTCGACGTCACTGTGTATAGTCTTATACTCAAGATTAGTTTTCAACGGTAAATATTAATCTTGACACGTGAATTCACCATGGATGTCTCACAAATTTTCTATAAAACGGACATTACAAAATAAACAACGAATACGTAAACACTTAAACGGTCAAGGTTCTGAAACTCAAAACTCTTACATGCGTCACTCTTTTTCTTGAGTAATTGCAATCAATGATGTCTAGTTTCAATAATTTATTTTCGTCTTCATTCTCCTTTTTGTACGAAAAATAATGTGATGACTCTGTTGGTTGGTTAGCAGTCAAAATCATAGATTAGAGCATCCACAATCATTGGTGAGATGTCACTGGTGAGGAGAAAACGCCGGCGAGGAGGAGGCAGGGAGCTGGCGAGGAGCAGTCGAGGAGCTCGCTGGCGGGGAGTGCTGGCTGGGAGCTTAAGGCCGGCACTTATCGCTGGCGGGGAGCAAAAATGTGAGTAAAAGGGGCTGCTATAAGCCAACAAAAAGGCTTTACCATAGTAGCTCGCTGGCTGTAAGCCAAAAAAAATAGTTTTTTATTCTCCTCGCCAGCACCATCTCACCAGCTGCCGATGAGATGGTTGTGAATGCTCTTAGGGTTGTTGCATGGTTTCCGCCCCTTCTCAACAATGCTCGTTGTTTCTAGGAGACGATTGTTTTTATTTATTTATCAGCAAGACAAATATAATAAAACCTATTCCTTGAAATGAAGATTAGGGGTAAGATACAAACTAAAAAGGAATCTAAAAGGGGATACTCAACCAACACCACTCTACATATAGAGTTTCAACCAGAACAACAACACAAACCACCCAGACGAAGAACACACGGACAAGAGATTGTCAAACAAAAACAACAACAATTTTAAAGTCTAAACACCATATTTATCTACCATGAAGCAAAATTTTAAAAACATGCCTATGAAACAAGATTTGTCTACCATTAAGCACAGGAAAAAGCCTCCATCTACTCGAGTCACCCCTACCCTAATTCAAATTCGGAATTACAACCACTCCATTCTCACATAACCACAAACCTCTAAAACAGAGTTGGATGGTTTTGTCGGTGGCCAGCACCGCGGTCGGCCGAGAAAATCCAGACGGGATCGTCCGAAACCCCTTATTATAGCAATGCCCCTTATTATAGCAATGTATAATGGTAGAACCATCAACGGCAGGTTCATATTATCCACTCCTTGAAAAATCACGTGTCAATTTCCATAAGAAGGGGTGGATGAGAACATCTATAAAGTAACATTGTCTGTTTCTACATAACTACATCTACAAAGTTGATAGTTATCTAATTAAACATGTTCATGTCTGTCTTATCCATCCAGTTTTTTGTTTGCGTAATCATATCTACTTTGTAACTTGGGCCAAAAAAGTTCAAAAAAGATTGCCAGGATATCACTAGCAGGTGGATGAAAAGGCCTGATAGATCTATATAGGCATGTTGGAAGTAAACTAAGAAAAGGACGAAATTGATGAGGACTGCTCATGTAGAGTGCTCGAGGAAATCCTCCCTAAGCTCGTTGCTCTGTTCGGTGGTGGCTCAGTCTAATCTATTGTGTACGGCTTCACCTTCTTATCTTGATGAAACTCCAAAAGAGAGATGTCATATTTCAGGGTGCCTCTCAGCTCCAACTCGCAATCCCGTACGACATGTCCCATTCTCCCACAGTTGAAGCAGAAGCTCGAGAGTTTTGTGTAGGCGAGGTCTACTCTCACGGGGTATGGGAACTCCTTGAATCGAAGCACGAGGTTCCGTTTGAGGGGACGCTCAATTAGGTGCCAGTAGCGTACCTTCATAGTACCTCCCCAGCATATATCATACTGGTCGTAGGATACCTCCACACACGCCCCTAGCACGTTCCCGATCGTCTCACCTATCGCCTTTGTGAAGACCCCGGGCGTGGACCCAAAGCTGCATCCGGTCTAATATGAGGAGCTCTCGGGCATAAGGGTTCAGGTCGCGGAGCAAAAGAGGTCGCCTGTCACGCCCCAAATCCGGTTTTGACCGGGCTCGAGACGTGAACTAAAATAATAAATAATAAAACAGCTTTAATACCAAAAAGAGTCTCCAATATCAGTTTAAAAGATCCAAGTAAAATCACGAGTCAACAGCTCGGAAAAAAAAACAAATAATAAATAAGTTTAGGAAAAGTAAAATTGTACGTCTCTAGACAAAACTAGTCTAAGACCCTCGCTGGCTCCCAAGCATCGAGAATCCCGCTAGTCCACATCCCGCTCAAAACCTGTAGAGTAATAAAGTAAGGGGGTGAGCTTTCGCTCAGTAGGAAAAGTAGTTAAGGTCAGCAGCATCCGCTCACCACCATGAGTAACCGTCCAATTAGGGCATACTAGTACGACACACAACTAGCCACAACACGGAATCTCATAACCACAATCCTCAGTCACGAAACTATAATCACACTTACAAACATACTCATACGGACACTATCATACGGTACTCACATCACTTATCCAATCATCAAGCATACAACATACAGTAAAATAAACACACGTCCCGTACAACAGTCCCCGACTCCGCCGGCTGTCCACAGCCCGACTCCATCATATCGTACCGGAACACACAACATCGACCTAGATATCTTCCCGGAAATCCATCGGGGCACAATCACAATACATCATATCGGATCACACAACATCGACCTAGATGTCTTCCCGGAAATCCCTTAGGGCACAATCACAATACCGATCACGTAACCGTAGGCCTAGATATCCTACACCGGCATACCCCTTCAATGTAGGTATCGTATTGGAACCACTACTCGGGGGACCACTCATATGTGAGACCACACCGTCGGCCTAGGTACTGCCCTACACCGGTGTACCCCCTTGGTGTAGGTACCATACCGGAATACAACTCCTCTTGGAACATGCATCAAGAAGGTCTCACGCATCACAATGCCATTATTCAACCACGGTATACCAACCGGGTCAACTTACCACAACACATCACATCGGTCTATCACTCACCCGATCATATCACAACCAATGGTTCACGTCATATCAAGCATGACACATTTGCCCAAACATAGTACATACTACACCGAGTATACCATATCATGATTCTCAATTTAACAGCGGATAAATCACACATCATGCATCTCAATCAAAGATCACAGTATTTCAATCAACACACAACCTAAGGGCTCGACATGGCCCGCATGCATTTCTACAGCACGACAATCCCAAACTTACGGCTCGACATGGCTCGTAAGCTATCCCTCCTTTCACTCGTTCCTCACATCCTAATCACGCAATTCTAACAATTTAATCAAGTAATTACGACCTATAGGCATACTAGTAACTTTCCGCAATTAAACCGGTATTCGCTACTTTCCCTACCTCAAAAGCAATCCAATCCAGCAGCGGTCGACCTGGCTAGCTTCCTCCTTGCCACTTCACGAGGTCCAAAGTCTCCTCCTCCGTCAAGCTCGGGTCCAAAGTCTTGGATCACAATTAAACACTCGAATCAAGAGTAATTCACAAATGGTTTAAAGAGGAAAATATTCCTAATTAACCCCAAAAGGACTCGGTTATAGATAACCGTCCCAATTACTCAAAATCCAACAAAATGGGCCCAAAAGGCCCAACTCTGGTCTGTCACGGTTCGGGTCACGGACCCGTGGTCTGCACCATCACGGTTCTCCTCACGGAGCCGTGACTGGCGCCGTCACGGTCTCCCTCACGGAGCCGTGACGTCCTCCGTCACGGTCCCCGTCACGGATCCGTGACGGGTCTGACACTGTTCCGTCTTCTTCTTCCTCCAGCTTCGGTTTTCACGAAAATAAACCCAAAAACTCTATTTTTGACCTTCCCAAACCTCCTAATCAGACCCAAAAACGTCTCTACTTCAACACCCATGATGGGTCTTCATCAAAACCACAACAATCCAATTAAAATCCATCATCTAACCCCTTTTCTCTCCATAAATCAACACTAACACCTCAAAACCCAACCATGTTCATCCTTTTTCCTCAAAACCCATGAACCAAAATCAACAAAAACGAAAAAAGATTAGATGTTTACCTTGAGAATGGAAGATAGAAGAAGAAACTAGTCTTTTTGGGAAGATTTGGGTAGAAAATGAGTTCAAGACCAATCCTTTTTCTCCTTTCTTCCTCCTCAAGCTTCCAAAGCTCTTCTCTTCCTCTCTCTCTCTCCAATTTCGGCCAAGAGGTGTAAAAATGCTGAAGTTGTTGTTCCAAAACCCTTAAAACCTACTTTGGTAATTACCCAAAAGCCCCTTTTTGTCTAAAAGCCTCTCAAGTTCAAGTTTGGGGGTAAAATGGTCATTTCCACCTTGTTTCTTCTCACCCAAGCCACTATGGACACTTGTCCAGGTGGGAACCACCTCTCTTCTTAAGAAAACCAGCACAAAAGGTTTAATTTTTTTATAGTCCTTAATTAAGTGAAGTTTGACCCGAAATTGACTGATAGTTGACTTTTTCACAAATACAGTCATTTGAAAGGAAACGGCTCAACTAAGCTAACCGTAACGACGGCTAAGCTTTTTGGGTCCCGGAAAGGTCCCGAATGACTCCCGGAGTCATCGATTGACTTTTCCAACAAAAGTCAACTTTCGCCGAAAATCACCGGTTCGACCGAGAGCGGTTCTTACATCGCCCATCAACGCACTAGGGTTCATGTATACTCATGATTAGTTTTCAACCGTAAATATTAATCTTGACACGTGAATTCACCATGGATGTCTCACAAATTTTCTATAAAACGGACATTACAAAATAGACAACGAATACGTAAACTCTTAAACGGTCAAGGTTGTGAAACTAAAAACTTACATGCGTCACTCTTTTTCTTGAGTAATTGCAATCAATGATGTCTAGTTAGTAGTTTCAATAATTTATTTTCGTCTTCAATCTCCTTTTTGTACGAAAAGTAATGTGATGACTCGGTTGGTTGGTTAGCACTCAAAATCATACAGATGAAGAGAGATAGATTAGGGTTGTTGCAGGGTTCCTCACCTTCTCAACAACGCCTGTTGTCTCAAGGAGATGATTGTTGTCTTACTCGATAACTCGAGTTGAAATGTTCGCCCGATTAGACTGACAAGTTTTGGTTCGACTATATTACACTTGCAACATATGATTACCAAATGTTGTCAATGTTTGAATCCGATTTACGACTCGTGTTTTCTTTATCAGCAAATACAAATTTATAAATAAAACATCTTTAGAGGAAGAAAAAAAAGAGTATAAGTAGACTCTATCTTGGGGTTGCTTATCTTTGTGGGGTCCGGTGAGTACTTGTTCCAGGGTCGCGTTTTGGGGCTGATCTGACCGTTTTCGGGTGGAGGAGCATGAATTACTTAGCCTTCTTAAGGCCAGAGGATTCACCCGTGCGGTCTCCTATGGTACTGTTCACTAGTCCGATCAAGGTTGCCCGAACGATCTCCTGAGGCACTGTTCACCAGTCTGTTGGGATTGTGGTTGTTGAGGTGGACCGGGGTGGTTGTTTACTCTTGTTTTCTTTGTTGCTTTTTCCCTTTGAGCCAATTTTAGTTGGACTTTGTTCTGGTGGTTGTGGTTTCTAGCTCAGGACCCACACTTCCTTTTTAATGCATTTCTTTCTCTCTGATAAAAAAAAATAGACTCTAGCTACAAAACTCAACCTGAGAGATGAACAAGTCTCATTTCCAACCAACGGACAGGAGCCTGTTTCAAGAACCTCGAACCAGAATCACTAGTCTATTCGTCCCGGACAGAATAAGATGGGAATTGGGTTCATGCTCATCAATATCTTTCTGGACCGACTGTTGGGCCAGTGCAGATCCCTTCTCCTCTCTTTATCCTCGACTCTTTATGCTCGCAGCAGACAAATCCGCCCGGGTGTGTGAGTATTGGTCCGGCTTCAGCTGGGTTCCAGTTTTCAGGCGAGTTCTTCTGGTCTATGAATCGGATCTCATGGAACTCCTTCTTCAACACCTTGCTCTTTTCAAGCCCTCCATTTCCCTGGACAGAATTAGATGGGTTCATAATTCTAAGGAGTTTTCAGTCAAAGAGGTATACTCTAAGATCAGAAAGAATCTCGTAGGCTCTAAGCTCCAATGGTGCTCAATCTTATGGAGAGCCAAACTCCCCCTTAAAATCGCTCTTTTCGGTTGGTTGGTAGACTTGGAGGCGGTCCCTTCGAAATCTTTCCTTGAGGATCGTGGGGTGCCTATCCCTTTATCGACAGCCATGTGCAATTTTTGCAATTTCAACTTCGAAGATATCTCTCACCTGCTTCTAACCTGCCCTCGATCATCGTCCATCTGGTACTCAATCTTTAATTGGTGGAATGTGTTCGGATGCCTTCTTGATTCTCCTATGGACTTAATCCATCAATGGCAAGGCTTGGCTCCTCGTGGTTTGGCCGATCTCTTTTGGAAGAAGATATTGTTCATCAGTTTTTGGCACATTTGGCTATCCCGAAATTCGGCTGTCTTCTCCGATACTCTGGAACCCCCTGAGTTGGTCCCTATCAGAATCAAGCTTTTCAGCTTCTCCTTACTAAGCCTCAAATCTTCGGAGACCAGATCAGAAGACCTAGAGCTTTGGAAGCTTTCTCCCCTTAGTTGTTTGGCTCCCAACTAGTTGTAAATCCTTTATTGTTATTCTTGAACCTTTTAGCTTCTTGTACCGGCCCTCTTTCAGCTTATATAAAATCGTTTTTTTTGCGGATCAAAAAAAAGATTTGTTCAAAGGATCAAACCAAACAACTAAATACAAATCCGAGCACTGGCATGAAAGCTCGGGCTTAAAATTATCTAAGTCCACCTAAAAGCGTTTGATTTGTGAAAACCGGATCGGTATTATAACAATCAGTGCTTAGAATCCGTCTATAAGGTCACCTAAACTGGTTTTTTCAAAACTGATCATAGCCTCTCCAACTAATGTCTACCATCTATCATGTAAACATGACCGACAAATTTTTTCCATACCCTATAATTTGGTTGGGACAGACACTTTCAAACTCAAGCTTTGTATCAATTGTGCAATTATCCCTCAATCAGCAAGGATCGTTTGCTGATATATATGGTTGGACTAAGACAGCTTCACAACATTTGAAGCCGTTCCGACAGTCTTTGTTAATTATGTTATAAAACGATAGGCAATAAAACGAAAAAGATCAAAACCAAAAACGGAGAACACAACGATATAACGTGGAAAACCCCTCCAAACAACGGAGAGGAAAAAACCACGGGCGCCAACCAGCAAAACTTCACTATAGGGAGAATGTTTACACAACGCTGGGGATTTACACTGATTCAATTTATCCCTCATGGCAACTTACATGTATTATTTATAGGGGTGGTGTAGAGATACTTCATACAAAATAGGGAAATAAAAATCTCTACACTTAAGACTCAATTTCCTAATATTTGTTTCCCTATATTGATTACTTGGTGACCAAGCCAAGTCACTTCCTTGTATTTGTTACTTGGTGACCAAGACGCTATGGTCCAAGTCTTTGATGGGCCTCACTTGAATTTGGGTCAATTTTAACAAACTCCACCTTGAGACAAATTCCTCCTTGTAGCATGAAACGGTAGACATCTCCCTGAACGAACAAAGAAAAACTTTCGGCGCCAAACAACCACTAGGGCTAAACAGTTATACCAACTAAGCTTAAGCAAAGCTCAAACTTAGCAACATGAACTGGCTTTGTCATCATATCAGCAGGATTATCATGAGTACTTATCTTGCAGATCTTTAGTTTACCTTGAGCAATAATATCTCGAACAAAATGGTACTTGACATCAATGTGCTTTGTTCTCTCATGAAACATCTGATCCTTAGTAAGGTAGATCACACTTTGACTGTCACAAAACAGATTAATACAAGAATTATCTCCACAAAGCTCATCATACAAACCTTTCAACCAAGCTGATTCTTTACAAGCTTCAGCAATAGCCATGTATTCAGCCTCAGTAGTAGATTGAGCAACAACTGGTTGTAGTGTTGCCCTCCAACATACATCACATCCACCAACAGTAAATTCATAACCTGTGAGGGACCGCCTCTTATCCAAATCAGCAGCATAGTCTGAATCTACGTAGCCGGCGAGTCCCTCGTTCATCTTGCCAAATTTCAGACAAGCATTGTATGTTCCACGTAAGTACCTGAAAATCCACTGAACATCTTTCCAATGTTCTTTACCAAGATTAGTCATATATCGACTAACCATACTCATAGCATATGATAAATCAGGTCGAGAACAAACCATGGCATACATCAAAGAACCAACATCACTAGAATATGGAACCTTTGACATGTACTCAAAATCCTCATCAAAACTAGGACATTGCAGTGCTGGCAATTTAAAGCGAGGAGCAATAGGAGTACTAACATGCTTTGCATCATGCATATTGAAACGATGAAGAACTTTCTTAATGTAACTCTGCTGACTAAGAAATAAAACATTAGAATTTATGTCCCTTGTAATTTCCATACCTAGTATTTTCTTAGCAGCTCCAAGATCCTTCATCTCAAACTCACTACTTAACTGTGCCTTCAAAGAAGTGATCTCTTTCTTGCTCTTGGAAGCAATCAACATATCATCAACATATAACAACAGGCATATATGTGATCCATTAACAAACTTAATATAAACACAACTATCATACTGAGATATCTTAAAACCATGTACAAGCATAAATGAATCAAACCTCTTATACCACTGCCTTGGGGACTGTTTAAGACCATAAAGTGACATCTTTAACTTGCAAACGAGGTCCTCCTTACAAGGCACAAGGAAGCCTTCAGGTTGGTCCATGTATATCTCCTCCTCTAATTCTCCATGCAGAAAAGCAGTCTTCACATCTAACTGCTCAAGTTCAAGATCATGCATAGCCACAATACCAAAGAGTGCACGAATAGAACTATGCTTCACAACCGGAGAGAATACATCATTATAATCAATACCCGGAATCTGATTAAACCTTTTGCTACTAACCTTGCCTTAAAACGTGGAGGCTCATTAGGAGACAAACCTTCCTTTCTTTTGAATATCCACTTGCATTGAACGACCTTCTTTTGTTTTGGCAAGCGCACAACATCCCATGTGCCATTTTTGTCAAGCGATTTCATCTCCTCGTGCATGGAAAAAATCCACTTCTCACGGTCAACGGATGCAATCGCTTCATCATATGTAGCAGGTTCACGATCATGCTCCACATGTTCAGCACAACTCAAAGCATAATGAACAACGTTACATTGTTCAATTAAACGAGGGCGAGGACCTTTGTTTCTTCTCGGTCTATCAGCAACAATGGAATTATTTGTTTGCTGCAAAACAGGTGGTGTAAGCTGAACATTAATGTCATCATTTTCATTATTTTCATCAACCTCATTTACTTTGTCGTTCAGGTGCTCCACCTGCACGCTTATTCTCTGTTGCTCATCATCAGAAAAATTAGTAACATCAAAAACATCAGAGGCATCCACAGAGGAACTATCATTGAACATGACAGTCTCATTAAAAACAACATTTCTGCTCAGCAAAATTATTTTAGTTTCAGGATTCGATAACTTATATGCGTTTACTCCTGAGCCATAACCAAGAAACACACACTTGACAGCTCTAGGCTCTAACTTTCAATTATCAACATGTGTATAAGCAGTGCAACCAAAAACTCTCAACAGTGAATAATCAGCAGTGAACCAGACCATACCTCAATGGGATTTTTTTTTATCAGGTGGAATGCTTGGAGACCTGTTTATTAAGTAGCAGGCAGTGGAGGCTGCTTCAGCCCAAAACGTCTCCTCATACGAGCATTAGAAAGCATGCACCGTGCATTAGAGATGATGGTTCGGTTCATGCGCTCAGCCACACCATTCTGTTGAGGTGTGGACGAGATGGTGTGGTGCCTTACAATTCCTTCGTTGCTGCAATAGTTGTCAAAATCATTTAAACAAAACTCCATGCTATTGTCAGTACGAAGCACTTTTACCTTCTTCTCGGTTTGCTTCTTCACCATAACTCTCCACTTCTTAAAAACATAGAACACATCAGATTTATGTTTTAGAAAATAAGGCCACACTTTTCTAGAGTAATCATCAATAATAGTAAGCATGTAATTTGCACCACCAGAGAAGTTTTTCGGGAAGGACCCCAAACATCAGCATGCACATAATCTAATATCCCATTAGTGGTATGAACAGAAGCATTGAATTTAACTCTCTTGTGCTTACCAAAAATGCAGTGCTCACAAAACTCCAACTTACTCATGTTGCAGCCATCAAGTAAATCTCTCTTGATCAACTCTGTCATGCCATGTTCACTCATATGTCCAACACGCTTGTGCCACAAATTAGCTTTACTAGGTTCATTAGAAATAACAGCAGCAGTAGCAGAACCATTTAAAGTGCTACCTCTAAGAACATATAACCTTGCAGAATTCATATCACCTATCATGTGAACGTGAGATCCTTTTGATACCTTTAGAATTTTCCGTGAACCGGAGTACTTTTACCCTTCATCGTCAAGAGTGCTGAGAGAGATGAGGTTTCTCTCCATGGTTGGTACGTGTCTCTCATTTGTCAATGTGCGTACCATGCCGTCATGCATATTGAACTTAACGAAGCCTATGCCCACAATCTCACGTGGGTTGTCATCTCCCATACGCACCACATCTCCACTCTGCATAGACTTATAAGAACTGAATCAGTCTTTGTTACAGTAGATGTGAAATGAACAGGCAGTATCAAGAATCCATTCATTATAAGCAGAAACACAGCCAACAAACACAACTAAACAATCACTATCAGAATTGTCGTTGGAAACAACAGAGGCCTTACCATCACCATCATAATTTTTTTTCGGTTTGTACGAACCGTTTCTTTTCTCCTTATTCTGAAGCTTATAACACTCTTCAATGGTGTGATTTGTTTTCTTACAATACTTGTAGAACTTGTCGCCTCCTTTGGACTTAGAACGGCCTCTCCCGTTCTTGCTCTTATAATTGTTGTTCCTCTCCTCGGTCCTCTCACGCACCTGCAGAGCTTCTCCCTTTGAGGATGATGAGCCTTCTCCCTGTAACATAAGTTTCATCTTTTCCCTCTATTGAAGGGCCTCATATACTTCCGCAAGAGTTAGTTCATCGTGGCTCAATAATATGATATCTCGGAAATTTGCAAAAGAACTAGGCAATGAACATAAGAGTAGTAGACCTAGATCTTCATCATCATACTTTACCTCCATGGACTGTAAATCAGAAACGATCTCCTTAAAGACCGCTAGGTGATCGAGTAGAGAACCACCATCTTGCAGCTTGTGCGTGAACAACTTCATCTTCACGTGCAACTTACTGGTCAGATCCTTGGACATGCAGATCGATTCCAGCTTGAGCCAAAGCGTTGCTGCAGTTTTCTCCAGTAGTACTTCCTGCAAAATATTATTTGATAGATGAAGATGAATTAGAGATAGAGCCTTGCGATCCTTACGCTTCTCCTCATCGGTCCACGTTCTCGGATCCTTTTTGTTGAATCCATCTAGTGCATCATCAAGGTCAGGATGAGCTGGAATGGCCCTCATCTTTACTTTCCACAGAGAAAATCGTGTGGTGTAGTCCAATAACGGTAGATCGAATTTCAATGATGCCATATCGTTAGAAAACCAATATTGAACAACCAGGCTCTGATACCACTTGTTATAAAACGATATGCAATAAAAAGAAAAAGATGAAAACCAAAAACGGGGAACACAACGATATAACGTGGAAAACCCCTCCAAACAACGGAGAGGAAAAAACCACGGGCGCCAACCAGCAAAACTTCACTATAGGGAGAATGTTTACACAACGCCGGAGATTTACACTGATTCAACTTATCCCTCATGGCAGCTTACAGGTAGTATTTATAGGGGTGTTGTAGAGATACTTAATACAAAATAGGGAAATAAAAATCTCTACACTTAAGACCCAATTTCCTAATATTTGTTTCCCTATATTGATTACTTGGTGACCAAGCCAAGACACTTTCTTGTATTTGTTACTTGGTGACCAAGACGCTATGGCCCAAGTCTTCGATGGGCCTCACTTGAATTTGGGTCAATTTCAACACATTATATAGAGATTCACAAGACAACTCCACATCATTTGAAGCAGAAACACTATCCTACATTGGCAGTAAACCTCTATAGACTTGGTCACTATATTGATGTGACAAGAACTTACACCTTTGTTCTTGTTGCATTAGCTAAGGCCTGGTTTTCAGTTGTCAGGACCTACTTCAAAACGCATACTTGATCATATCTATTGCACAAGAACTCGTTCGAAGTCATTGGGCTCCTCAGATTTCCTAGAGCTCTGTCAGATTTCATATCACTACCCTTTATTTTCTGTAATTGTGGGCTCCTCAAATTTCCTAGAGCCTTGTCAGATTTCATATCACTACGCTTTAATTTCTGTATTTGTCTTTTTTTAGGCTCAAACTTTAGTTGGTTCGCTTTGTACTCTTTGTATATTCTAAAGAGGTTTCAATCTATATTATGCCTTGATCAAAAAAAATTTGATAGAGCCAAAGCAATACATGATAGTCTCTCACCAATGCAATACGGTCAGTGATGACCAATATGAATCAAAAGCCACTCCACCGATTTGTTTGTTTGAATATAAAACTATAATTAAATCTTCAATTACAAACTGATAACGGACCATATAGAAGAAGAAACAGTGAAAGAAGGTGACACTCCTTCCATCTCCCTTTCCTTTCCCCCTTCTACCCGTCTGTCTTATCTCCTTTTCCGTCTCGCCCGAGCTCTGCACTCCTCCCGTCTGAGTCACCGGCCTTTGTGGCCGCGATGCTTCTGCCGGCGCTACAGATCCCTCTGCCGAGTTCTTCAGATGCCTCGTCCCTTGGCTGTTCCTCGAAGCTCGCCGGAGTCCTAATGCGTGGTCGGAGGTATGCTCGGGTTGGGTCTTTGGGTGTCAGATCTGGTTGCCAACGGGTGGGCGGATGGTGGAGCAATTTGGTGCTGAAGTCGTGGGGGTCGCGTGCTGCTTGGATTCTCGCCGGAGTTGGTCGGCCTTCGACGCCGTTGGTGAGCTTCCTGGCCTGAGTTTCATCGGCGTCCGGCTTCTGGGACACTTCGGGTTCCAGATCTAAGCTTTCTCATTCCCTCCTCTTTCTCCTCGTTTCTGCCGGAGTTGGCCGGAGTTCGTGCGGTCAGAATCCTGGTCGCCGGACACGGGATCTTGCCTGCTCAGATGCACAGGTTCGGTACAGGTGCAGCTGGCTCGGACCGAAGTTGTGGTTCGAGCTGGATCTACTTCGGGCCGGGTCGGGTGCTGTTTTGGGTCGGACGCTTCTGCGGGCCGGGTGTTGCTGTGGATGTGATTCGTTGTGCATTTGGACTGCTCCTCCTCCTCATCAGATGGTAAAGTTCTTGTATCGCCTTAATCTTTACCTGTTTCTTGTTGGTTCTCTGCTCATCCTTAAGTTTAGGCTCGTTCGATTTCTTTTGTATCCCTTTCTTTTTTTGGGAAGGGCCCGTCATATTTTAGGTGCTGGCCTCTGACGGGTAATACTGGGTCTATTGACCCTGAAATCTTCAAGCCCCGCATCTTTGGTTTTGAGGTTCGGTGATATTTCATCTGATTATCTCTGCCGATCAGCGATGTTGGTCGCCGGCGTGTCGGTATCCTTCAACTCTTTGAGTTTGGGTGACGATGAGATTCAGTCGTTTCCTCAAGTACGGGTAAGGGTTTGGTTGATTTCTCGGTCGACGGCTTGCTGCTGGTTCGGGTTGTTCGTGGGTGGTTTGACTCGGAGGCAGTGCTGACAGTTTGATTTCTGAGCACCATGCTTGTTCCAGGTTACTGAGCGCCATGCTCGTAGTAGGATTCTGAGCGTCATGCTCGTATATGTATTCCGAGCATCATGCTCGTGTATGTGTTCGATTTCGAGCGCCATGCTCGTGGTTGGTTACTGAACGCCATGCTCGTGTCTTTATTCCGAGCGCCATGCTCGTAGTTGTATTCCGAGCGCCATGCTCGTGGTTGTTTTCCGAGCGCCATGCTCGTGGTAGGTTTATGAGCGCCATGCTCGTGTCAGGTTTATGAGCGCTTTCAACAAGTTAGCTCGGCTCCTCAGATTTCTTGAGCCTTTGTTACTTTGTTCCTAGGGCCCTCAGATTTCCCTAAGCCCTAGGGTTTTCATTTTATTACCCTTTTGTTTCGTTTATAGTTTTTGTGGCTTGATCCTTAGATGCCTCGCCCCTGTACTCCTTTTTATCCTCTAAAGAGGTTTCAATCTAGTTTAAGTCTTGCTGATCAAAAAAATATATATAAACTTAAAACTTTTAATTGAATATCCCCTAATGTAGTATCAGAGTTGGTATGGACACATATTCAAACCCCCACTTTTTTTAAAAAATAATAAATTTTTTTATCTATTTATCTCGTTTATCCTAATGAGCCTCTTATTGTCTTGTATAAAATAATAAATATTATTTTTAAAATAATATTTACCTTTCTTCTATAAAAAAAAGATTTTATTATATCGATGTGGACCAGGGAACATACTCTCTGACCACTAAAAGGATAGAACAAGAACACAATGTTCGCTGATCTTTGAAGTACTAGAACCGTCCTAGACGATATTGAGGAGCCATATAGACCGAAAGGAAGGGTGGGGGTGAGAACATGGTACTGGAAGTCCTGCTCTGAAAATTGTCCAAGGACTGCATCAGTAGTAGTAGGAGATAAGGCTTCACTCATGCACCCCTCCAGGAGCCAGTCCCTAAAGCCTGTGGAACCTAACATTCCTCCTACCGAGACTGCTTACCAGCCCTCGCCTGATCATCCCGAGGAGCATCCGCAACGGACCTCTTCACTCCTCTAGAAGCAGCTTCCCCAATATCTCTGGGCCTAGGTGGAATGGGCGCTGAACTTCAGTGACCCGACCTCTAGGGTATTGGCTGGTCACAAAGTTTTTCCAGCCTGGATCCAGCACTCCAGGTTGGGTGCTAACCCGAGGCTCTGTGTGGTTAGATACAGTGCTCGTGGAAACACAAGGGCTCCATCCTTGAGACGAGGAGCCCTTAAATACAGTACCTCGGGGTGCCTCTCAGCTCCACCTCGCAATCCCGTACGACATGCCCATTCTCCCGCCGTTGAAGCAGAAGCTCAGGGAGTTTTGTGAAGGTGAGGTCTACTCTCACAGGGTATGGGAACTCCTTGAATCGAAGCACCATGTTTCGTGTGAGGGGACGCTCAATAAGATGACAGTAGCGTACCTTCACAGAACCTCCCTAGTAATGTACCTAGCCCTTGAGCTGGTTTGATGAATGAGAATGGTGGGATGATGTATTATTCCTTTGAGTCATCGACCTCTTTTACCTGGGCTCCAAGAACTAACTGGTTTGGGTTGGGCAGTAAAGTAGTCCAATAAGAATTTAGGAGGCCGACTCTAACGATTCGAAACTCTAGAAGGTGCCTGCGAATCCTTATTCTTCGGAGGTTTAAGAAGGACCTCCTTCCACGGACTACTCTGAAGATCGCCGATAGGTTCACTAATTGCCTCCAGTTGTGACGACTGACCGCGGAAAAGTCTTGGGTTACAGGTACAATACCCAAATCAAATGTTTTGGTTATTCCATATGATTTCTGAGGGGGTGGATCCCTTTTTACAATGGAGGCGCACTACTCTCACTACTTGCACTTTTCTTGGTTTTACTCGGATAAGCATGTTTTGTGTAACGAACACGTTGATCCCTCGGTGGAGATCCTTTAGGAGAGATGATGATAATATCAGGAATCCAAAAAATTACCCAGGAAAATGAGGAGGCGTGAGATAGGGTTGTGCCAGATTACATTGGGACGGGACGTGTCTCCTCAACAGTGTCCCGCTCTCCCGTGTGGTACTTTTTTTATACATATATGATGATTTTATTAATCTTTTAACCCCAAGACAGGGAAAAGAAAGGGGACCTCCAAAAGGCTATCCCAACTAACCTTCAGAGAGACTCTACCACAAGAGGAGAGTCTCCTTAAAAACGAAAAACAACGAATAAAAGAAACAACAACCAAATACAGAAAGCTACTAAAAGAGAACCGAAACTTCACGAAGAAGTCAAGGATAGAGTTGCGTCTACAGTCTCAGTCTTCAACATAGTTCTTGTAGCGACAAAATGTTTCCAAACTTCATTTCTATGCTTAGCCGCTAGAATCTCACTGTCACTTAGACTAAGTGAACGAGTTTGCACTCTAAAAGACTGTTGAGGTTTCTTGTTTCTTTTTCCTTTATCCTTTTTTACTGTTTCAAGTGACCATACGGGAAAATCCTGATTAAAACGTGATTGTAGATTAAGGGAGGGAGTCGGTGAAAACTGAGAATCCGACTTTGGGAGGGCATTCTTCATCGCATCCTCAACCACCAGCTAATCAATTGTTGATGGAGTAGTAAACGAGGAACTCGATGAAAAAGGACGATCATTTGTTGAAGGAGAGAATCCATATTTGACGTGGCGAGGATGCGTAGCAGACCTTGCCTGTTTGTTTAAGCCAACAGGAGATCCTATTATTAATCCATGACGGCACAATATTACCTTCGATTTTTCACCGGCTACTACCGACACTATTGGAGAGACCCCACCGTCTTCCATCATCAACCACGCCTTCAAAACCAGCCGATGATTCTAATCTACATGAACTATTTTGAGGGTGCCAGTGTCCAAATGCAGCGGAGGGGGATGGAGCAGCCATTCACGGAGGCCACGTCCAATCGAGTGTGCCACGACCTCGTCGTCACAACCTGGACTGGGCCTCCGATGAGCTTGGATGACCTGAAGGCGATGGAGAAGATTTGCGACCTCAGCAAATCCCACGTAGAGAAAACAGGCTCACGACGTAGGAGACGACGACCGCTTGATCACTAGAATAAAAATAAGAGGAGGTGATGGTGATCGGAAGATAATGAATGAACTAAACGGAACCCGAGAAAGACATCAGGACAACAAAAAAACCCTAAGACCAACTGAGAGAGAAACTATCGTCATGATCTTGGCAAAGTACTTTTACCATCACCCAAAAAGAACTAAGATAATTTGTCATTCCTCTCGTATCATTTTCATTTATGCTTGATTCGGATATTCAGTTTGTTAAGGACTAAAGCTCAGTGTTAGGCTTACTAAGAGGCTCCAGATTAGTAGATAAAGAAGTCATTGACTTACCATCTAAGCATAAACTCAAATTGTGAATTTTTGATAATTTGGTCAAACAAATTTGTATAGCTTAGCATTGATAACAACAACTAAACTTAAAAAAAAAAAAATCATTCATAAGATTGGATCCAAGACTTCATTTAGAGTTGATCCTAATTATACATCTTCTCTCAACTTTTTTCTAGATCAAAACTTGTCATTAGATCCTTCCCGAGAACATAAACATGGATAATTAAATTATTGTCATTAGAACACACTAATTTTGCTATTGAGCCAAACCTAATTCCTTGCACATGATTCACAAATGGGGAATAATTGTTCATCACTCAACATATCAATCATCATGGGCCATGGGCCATGGACATGCACTGTACTACAACACTAATGTTTCTGGTGAAGCCTTGAGGTTGAAGCTTCCTCTCGTTGTCATTTAAGGTTGTCCCTCACAAACACCACCAACAACCACTAAGAGCATCTTCAATCGGGGCAAAAAGAGGTTGGTCGATATGGCTTTTCGATGAATCGCCTGGAAGAATCGCGGATGATTGGACGAATGGGACGGTTGTTATAGTCTGGACGAAAACCCAACGATTACTTTCTCACAAATCAACGATCACAACATCTAAATCCATTCCTTTGATTTATTTGTCTTGTTTTCCTTTATGGCGACTAGTAACATTATAACAACGCTCTTTTATGTATCAGCTTACTCTCTTTGTTGGGACTGTCATGTGGCTCGGTTGACATGTCAGCGCTCGATTCACTCACAGGTCTGTAGCTAGACCTTTACATGTACTCATTTTCTACCTCTGAAAAGGTTTAATTTAAATTTGCATTCGCTGATAAAAAAACATTATAATTTGAATTCTAACCATCAGATCGAGAATCAAACTATTTTGTTCATATACTCCCGCCAACTTTAACCGGGGCTACAAGGGGTGGGCCAATTTGGTTTTGGGGTGAAATTGTTTGGATGAGTCGTCCGTGACTAGATGAAATAACGAGCGAATGGGACAGTGATTACCGCTTGGACGAAAACCCAAAGTTTACATTTACCCAAATCCATTCCCATCGTTTCATTGCCTTGTTTTTATTTATAACGAGCGATAACATTATAATTTGAATTCTGACCATCAGATCGAGAACCGAACCCTCCTCATCCACATCCTCCCTCTCATCCTACCTTGCCAAGCAAGAAACCCACATCAATGAGAGCCTCTTGCCACCAAAGAAATGTACCCTTCCACCAAACCAAACATTAACTTCCCATCTCACTCACCTTCCTCAATATATACACTCCTCCCCTCCTCCATCCCCTAAACCAAACCCTTCCCCAATCAAGAAACCCTAAACCCAAAACCCTTATAAAAACTCACCATGACCCACCTCCTCTTCCCACTCCTCACCCTCTCCCTCTTCTTCCTCCACCACACCTCCGCTCAGCCTCTGACGCCGGCCCCCTCGGGCCCGACCAACGTCACGAAGATCCTCGAAAAGGCCGGCCAGTTCACCACCTTCTTGCGCCTCATCACGAGCACTCAAGTGGCCGACCAAATCAACACCCAACTCAACAACTCTAATCAAGGCCTGACCTTGTTTGCACCTACCGACAACGCCTTCACGGGCCTTAAACCTGGTACCTTGAACTCTTTGACGGATCAACAGAAGGTGCAGCTGATTCAATACCATGTTCTTCCCTCTTTCTTGTCCATGTCTCAGTTTCAGACCGCGAGCAACCCGCTCCGGACTCAGGCCGGTAACAGCAACGGCGGCGAGTTCCCTCTCAATGTCACGACCGCAGGGACTCAGGTCAATGTCACGACAGGTATATGACGGTAATCAAATCAAAATAAATATGATTTAATTTGGTTACGATAGTTAATTTAGAATATGGGTATCTGCAAAAAAGTATAATGAAGTATTCATTTTTTACAATTTCCAACGCTCTTCTTTCGTAATGGTAAAACAAATGTTGTGAACTTGTATTTTTGTTGCATTGTGTATGAAATGATGATTTAACCCTTAAAATTTAAAAAAAAAACAAAACTTCCAAATAACTTACGGTATGAAAGGGATATGAAATTTTGGATTTTTTTCCACATTATTTCTAAAATCTAAATTGTTAGGGTATAAACGTTATTTTTTATATAACTTGCAATAACAAAAAAAAACAAGTTTAGGGCATTTTCTTGCGAAGAGTGAATATTTCAGGATATTTTTTTCATGATAATATATTTAAAGTATTATATTATAGTTATTTCTCTTTAGTAATCTTGTAATCAAACCCTGTGATAAAGTCAGACAAAAACATTTTAATTTTAACTTGGAATAATTGTCCAAAACTACCCTAAAGTTTTGTCGACAAAAGAGTTGATGCATAAAGTTTCGTCCACGCTGTATGGCTACCCTGATGTTTTGTCTACGACATTTTTAGTTTTGACGTAATAGGGATGTTCAAAATGATGGTCTGTGGCCTTTGGGCAGTGCTTCCCGGATTGAATAGAAGTGTGGACAAAACTTCAATGCACCCACAAAAGCGTGAGCAAAACTTCAATGTACCCACAAAAGCGTAGACAAAACTTCAGGGTAGCCACACAGCGTAGACAAAATGTTGTGCATCAACTCATTTGTGGACGAAACTTTAGAGTAGTTTTGAACAATTATCCCTTTTAATTCTACATGATATCATATATTTATTCTGATTTGATTATCTTGTCGATAACAGGAGTGGTGAGTGCATCGGTTGCTAATACTATATACACAGATGGGCAGTTAGCAGTTTACCAGGTTGACCAGGTGCTCCTTCCGTTGGACATTTTCGGGACATCTCCGGCTCCGGCGCCGGCACCGGCTGCTAAGCCGGAGAAGGGTGTTCCGGCGTCTACCGATTCTCCTTCCTCGGATGATGCCTCTACGGACACTTCCGGTGCAAGCATGAACCTTAAAGAACATGCAGTGACAGTTGTGACAGTTGTGACGGTTATGGCAGTTATTTCTCTCTGGTTTTGAATATGAGGTTTTATGTATTTCTGATACTATATGTCTTCGTCTCAGCTCAGCCATTATTCTTTTCAATAATATTGGTCCACTTTCTTTTAAGCCTTAGATTTCATAATCAATATAGGAAAATTCCATGAGGTAATTTGTAAAATGGCTTTAAAGTAATGAATTCTTTCTTAAGTAATTTTCGAGTTGATTTTTTTACAAAACAGTTTCTTTTAAAAGGTTTTTCAATTTGATCCTTAATGAAATTCCGATGAGATCAGATTCGTGTCTGACTTCATGTATCAAGAACTACGAGATCGACCTATTTCATTTTGGGGTGGCGGACGGATAGTACCATTCAAGTCTTTTTTTTCATGCTTTTCGCAGAGGTCTGGAGAAAGCTGCAATCAATATGTCTTGTCAGAACCTCTCTTCCCGAGGGACCAGGGTCTGATCAAGCAAAGATCTTAGAGCATCTCCAATGGTTAGACACTGTGTAGTGTCTATGAGCAGTGTCTAACCATTGTTTTTGGCTTCCAGACACTGCTCCTCCAATGGTAGTGTCTACGCAGTGTCAGGAGCAGTGTCTAGACAGTTTTAGTTAATTAAAAAAGCACCCCACATTTTTAATACTAATTTTATTTCATACCACACAAACATTACATAATATTTAAACGCTAATACATATGTAGATAATTTAAAACATAATTATTAAAATACGATTAAACTAATTCCTATTTCTACTAATATGTAAACGCCACCTCGCATCGTCCTTGAGCATTTCTCACACAGGAAGTTTATTCCACAGCCCGTGTTCCCCTTCATAGTCAGAAACAGCCACGACATATACTTTGTCATCCGTTGCCCCTCTCCTAGGGTCGGCCAGTTTCTTCCGGGTTACTATTTCAAATAGTAACCCTAACACGCTCCTCGAGGCTCCGATAATTCGATAAAAAGTTGATTTTTTTTAATAACACACAAAGTACATTAAAACAACTAGATTAAAACTTTTATTAAGAAAACGCAAAGTACATTAAGAAAACATAAATTTAAAAACTGAATTTAAATTGAAGTCTTGGCTAACCCAAGAACTCCAAACGCTTCCTGAGGCTTTGAATGAGCGAGGAACGAGACGCCCTTTCATCCGCGCTCAAGTTGGTGATGTCTTGGCGAAGAACTGCGTTCAGGGTGTCCATGATCTCCTTCTGCATCGCCCTTCTGCCCTCTAACTGTGTCTCATTCCTTTGGGAAAGAGTCTCGAGGAACTGCATTTGCTCGGGAGGTAGCCCGGACGCCGCCGACTGAGAGGATTGGGCTTTTCCTCGAGCCCTGGCCTTGGCTCTCTTCTGCCCGATCGGACGATCCTCGGTGGTAAACGAGTTCAACTCGTGGTCGAAGTCGTCTCCACAAGTGCGAGACTCGTCCATCCTCGTCCGCTTGCTTCCATCACTGTCGGCGTCGAGGTTGAGGTCAAGGTCGTGGATGTCACATTCTGGAACGTTTTTTGTGAAAAACTTCGGTTGCCCCCTCACGATGAGCCACATATGCTTGAATTTGAACACATGCTTTTCCTCCTTCAAGTACGCCGCTTCAGCGCCTGCCAGGACGTCAACCTCGTTCCTCCCGCTTGTCACCGTGTTCTCATATTGGGTGTACTTCTTTTGGAACTTGGTGATGAAGCCTTTAACCTTATGCCAATGGTCCTTGCACGCCATCCACGCCCGAGGTGGGTCCTCTACCGGTCTAACCGCCTCGTACTCGGCATGCACCTTTTGCCAGTACTTGTCATTCTTCTGATTCTTCTCGTTGATGGGGTCGAGCGAATTGTTCAGCCACGCTCGTGCCAATCTGGTCTCCTCCTCGGCGGTCCACTTCGGTCGCGGAAGTGGTCTCGGCCGCTGATCTGCAGATGCCGCCGCCTTCCCCTTCCTCCTCCTCGCTTGCGTCGGAGCTGACTGGCAAGGTTGGGTGGACGGACCGAATTGGGAAGGTTGCGCTTGGGACTCTGGCCATTGGGTTGGCGGGGTGTATGGAGGAAGCGGCGTTGAGTGCCCCGATTGGAGGAGTTGGGAAAAGGAGGAGTAGTTGGCCAAGTAGTCCTCTTCGGTGTGGTGAGAACTCACGTCTTCATCATCCATGGAGTCGGCAAGGGATTGGAGGGCTTCATTCGGGTCCATAACGAGTGTAGGGAATTTTTTTGGAGAGAATTTGATCAGGAATAGAGGAAGGAAAGATAAAAACAAGTGAAGAGAGGGTAAAATTTGAGTTGGGGGTGGATCTGTATTTATAGTGGAATTTAGGACTTTTTTGGGGTCGGCGTCGCCACGTGGCGGGTCGTGACTGGCCAGCCGACTAGCCGTTGGCGGCAGACACGACCAGCTGCGTCGTTTCCAGACCCAACAACGACTCGCAGCCACGCCCCCGCAGACACGGCTTCCAGACACGACAAGTCGTGTCTACGCGTCGTGTCTGGGCCGTGCCTACGCCAGACACGACGCGTAGTCACGATCGTTGGAGCTGCTCTTACCAGATCGAGCAAAGAAGTGGCCAGATCGAAATTTGATCAAGGGCAAAAACGTAAATTCATTTTTTGAAAAAGAAAAGAATGTTATATCTGTAAAACCAACTTAAATGGAGATTATTTTGCAAATCAACCCGAAAATTCGTGGAGTTCACTCTATGAGATTATACTATATTAGAATATAAATATAATTGAGCATTCAACTATCAACTTGAGCTTTTAGCTGAGTTGATCTTTTGATATGGTATCAGAGCTTGTTATTTCACGGGACCCGGGTTCAAACCCCACTCAAGAAAAATTCTAATTTCTTCTCAATTTATCAAATTTGCCCCTAAATGGGTCCACCCTTATCTCTCTTCTATATGGGTTCTTCTCCTCTTCTACATAATTCACATCCAAAACCGTAAACGGATTTGTTTGTGAGGACGCGTGTTAGAATATAACTATGATTAAACCTTTAACCATCAACTTGAACTTTTAGTTGAGTTGGTCTTCTGATACACTACATCGAAAACTGAATTGTTCATCGAAATCCATAGACAGGTAAAGAAAATGATCACATTAGAAGTACAAATGAAGGAAATATAATAAATTTCCATCATACAATAGTTGGGACAGATTTGAGAATGTTGACGTAGTGGCAAAGGAAAACTACCTCAACGATAACAATTTTAAAGTAACAAGCTTTTCTCAGGTTGGCCTACATGAAACATAAGTGACCATGAACTAAAGCTTTGTAGGAAACTTTCAAGAGTTGCACTTTCGTTGATAGCTATTGTCTGTCTTGTGCTTGGCGTGGATTAAGCTGTGTATGTTACACAGAGTTTATGGATCCGTGTACAGTTTACCAGTTGTATGTTGTCGCGCATGACGGCGACCACCCTAAGATCAACCGCTAGAAGAATGAACGATGTATTTGGCTTGCCTATCTTGATAGAATTGTAAACGCACACTGGACTGTACAGCCTTTCAAAGATCCAGCTTTTTAACATCCTCCTTCTGCTTTGGTTATGGCACAAGTTTTATTCGTGTTGCTGAGTCTTGATCAGGCATAAGGTTGTCTAACAGACATTGGGGCCAACTGATGAAACTTTTCTCAAAGAAGAAAGAGTGGGGCCAACTGATGAAATTTTTTATAAATATTAGCAGTTACTTGTAGTTATTAATCACAATCTATAAATATACACTCTCTATGTCATTATATGACAAGACACCCATTACTAACATGGTATTAGAGCTCAAAATCTAAGGACATTTAATTCCTTCAAAAAAAAATTCCCTTTTTTATTATCCTATCATTGTTTAATAAAAACCACCAACCACCTTTACATCTTCTTCTCTACGGAAACACCACCCCCCATCCACTATATATCTTCTTTTTTTTACTTTTTCTTTGTTATGTTTAATTCCTTACCACTCCAAGTTTACACCATGGTTGAATTAAACCATGTCAAATCCACCACCACCCTTATATTCATCACTTCTTGATGGATTCAATCCCACGCTACCACCTTGCAACAAGCAATACGATTGCTTTCAGAATCTTCTCAAATGTGTTCGTCATTTAACAATGTTCCAAGATATCAATTGCTCGTTAATCCTTCATGTCGACGACACGACACCGCCGAAGAATGGACTACGAGTCCCGGTGTCCAATCCGCATATCGGATATTCTGCCTACGAGGCATGAACTCGGCTCAAGAAGCCCCTTCCCCAACTTAGTCGCTCCAGTCAAAGCGTTCGTCTTTCTACCGCTTCGACTGCGGGGGAGTATTAGCAGTTATGTGTAGTTATTAATGTAGTTACCATTCAATTATAATTCAGTTATTGTACCTATTCACAATTTATAAATATATACTCTCTATGTCATTATATGACAAGGGATTACCCATTACTAACAATAAACAAGAACTAAAATCTAGAAATTAATCCAACAATATCATCATGACTCTTTTTAGCATAAATCGAGAATTTTTATTATTAAACGCATAATAAATGAAAACCAACATACGTTAAGTGGAAAAAAGAAAAGGGTAAGCCATATTCCAGTGAAAATCAAAACGTTGACCTTATAATATCGGTTATCGGCTATTCCAGGTGATAAACTAGGGATTTCCTTATTCGTACGGTGAGTGGACTAACGATCCAAAGAATTTTTCTTTTCTCGACTCGGTCGGACTTGTGTCGTCTAGAAACCACATCAATCTATCATAGGAGATCCTGAAGTAGAAGAGAAGAGAATGTCAAGCTTTAAAGGAGTTTCCCAGGAAAGGGAGGAGGGTTGGGTATCAGACAGGTTTCGAGACGGGGTGTGCCTCCTCCACAACACCCCGTGATGCCCTAGTGTTCTCATTAGGTAAAATGGAGCTGCTTGGAAGGTCTCGCCTTTTCCCCATCGAGGTCGTCGGGGGAGTATTCTAGGTTCCTCCGTTGTGGGTCGGGGGATGGCCACCATACCCCAAACCCATAGGGGGGTCTATAGGCATACTGGTGGGTTTTAGGAGGGGGTCTAGGCGAGCTCCCCCACGTCCTAGAGGTACCAAACTAACCAACTGACATTGAGGGTCATGCGTCCCTCGCTCCATCCCCTAGATCGAGTGTGACAGGGTTGGCCGGATGTCAACCAAGATACGGATCCGGAAAAGGAAGTCCCTAGGGCGAGGAGCCCCGGACCTCCAAGTAACTATTGTGCAGTGTCGACGGGCGCCAGTGGCGGAGCTAGTTTTTTTTTTTTGTGAGGGGGGCACCAAAAAAATTTCAATAGTAATACACAACGTCAAAAAAAATTGAGGAGGGGCACAACTAAAAAGTTATAAGAATTTAAGGGGTATTTTTCAAAAAATCCAAAAATTAGTAGCAAATTTTCAAAAAAAAAATATTTGAGGGGGTGCACGTGCCCCCCCGGGCCCTACCTAGCTCCGCCACTGACGGGCGCCCCCACCACGAGCTCTTGCAAGTGGATCAGCCACCAAGGAACAGCCCCTGACGGAAGGTTTCAACGATCACAGTGAGCTTTCTGAGGCGGAGAAGGAGGAGTGCCTCCCTGAGGTTAGGGTTTTCCCGATTCCTGAACAATAGAGAGGTTCGATAGGGGATGTGCGGTGGCGGTCCGTCTGTACCAGGACCCCGGAAGGACCGCACCTCCAGATTAGTAAGGATGGGGCGAGGGACGAGGAAGGCACGTCCACTCATGGGGTCGTCCTCGGGGAGCAGCCAACCCGAGGTCGTTTCTCTGAGAAGCGTTCCAAGGGACCCATTGTGCCGAACGGACCAAATTGAAAATTTAAACTCGGTGAGGGCGGGACCTTATTAATTAGTTGTTCCAATATCACGACAAGTTACATTGTTTATCTTCTTCTTTTTTTCCCCGAAATGATAAACAACATTGCAAATTCAAAATAAAGTACTATTCATCAAATAAACAAAATATAGTATTAGAGCTATAGTTACTTTCAAACTCTAAAGAGTACGATCTTTTCTCTAACTCCCAATCTCTATATATAAACCTAAAACCAACCATACAAGTCTCACACTCATTCCCTCTCCGGCAAAACCCAAATGGCAAAAATCGACGGGAACGCATTGCTGGCCGGAGCCGCCGCCAGCTACATCTCATGCCTCATAACAATATTCCAAGCCCTTCTCTCAACCACCGTAGACAACCCCTACGTCGCCGTGGCCTCCACCGCCCTCTTCTCCGCCGCGATCTAGGGTTCTGGGCATGGCTCTCGTACTCGGCCCTGGCGGCGCTGGGGGTCTTCCTGGGGAAGCTCGCCGACGGTACGGACGGCCGGTTCCATGTGGTGAAGTCGGTGATGGGTAACTTCCTGACGTCGTACGGTTACGCGGCGGGATCGGGTGATCCCGCCGCTTCAGGTTGGTGTTTCTTGGCGGTGTTTGCCCTGGCGGCCACTCTCTACTGTTCGGAGCTGGCGGGGCCGGAGCCGGGGACGCCTCACGCGGTTGTTTCCGGTGTTTACTCGTCGCGGGGAAGAACCGGGACGACTAGGGTTTCTTCTTCCCGGGGACATGACGTCGTCGTTAGGGTTGTGTTGTGGGGGTGTTTGTTTGTGGTGGTGTATTTGTATTGGTCGTGTTTATTGTGTTGTCATGGAGACCATTGATTGTTGAGCGGTCTTGGAAAGCTTATACGTTTATATAGTATGGTTTTTGGAACGAGTAATACATCAATTGTATATACCAATCAGTAAAGATATACAAATATTATAGACTTCGGACTAATAAGTTTATAATATTATCGATCAAAACCAGAGCGCAATATAGGGCGCCCTAGAACGTGCAAACAACGTACACGCCAAAAATGACATATAAGAGGCACGCCAAAAGTACAACTAGTACACGCTGCAACAAGTACAATTATTATAAAATAGTAAAGCATGATGAAACGAAACCTTGTCATACGAACGGAGGGCTGACCACCACAGCATGAGTACAATTATTAAACGAGATGTAGTATTAGACTATCCACAATGGGATTAGACCGAATCGGTCTAATCTCAGTCTAAATCGCTCATTTTTTTCAGATTAGACTACCAATGATCACTCCAAATAGACGCCGATTCGCCTAGAGAGCTGAGTCTACTCTTTTTGTGTACACAATGGCGAATAGACCGTGATTGGCCTTGGAATGCATAACGTGTAGTGTTTGGGTTGGTTTTTTATTGCAATGTTTACGGGTTTGAACGTTTAAAAAGTTTGCGGACTACAAATGTTAGTTATAAATGGAAAGTACAATAAAATATCATTTTTTGACTAAGAAGCTCGGTTAATTACTCTTCCGCTTCCCTAATGTAGACGTAATTCGGTTGTGGTGCAACGTTGATCGTGTTGGTGTAAAGCTTTGGTGGAATGTTGTTAACGTCATGCGATAGAACGATAAATGTCTCCAACATCCTGGAACATAAATAACGTAGATTAATATTGAAAACCCCAGTACAAAAACAAGATTTTGGTATTTACAACAAAAAACTGAACAACTTCTCAGACCAACCCCGACATCCTCTTGGCCATGCCCTCAAGAAACAACTTATGGGTAGCCGCTGCCTACGGGTCCATGGTTGTGTCCATCTCCTGGAGTAAGCAGTACTCCCGCATAAGGGACCCCAAGCCCTGCTGTTGGAGGGTCCGCTCGTTCTCGATGGCCTGCAAGCTAGCGGCCAATGCTTGGTTGTCTTGAGGCTGGCCTCCTCCTAGCCCTTCATCTTCTTAGCCTTCGCGGAAGTTCGACCCATAGGTCGGCGCCCTCGAACTGGTCCATGCCGTCTTCCATCGGCATCTTCAGCAGCGACCGCTAGCATGTCCATTTGAGACATTGGGTCGCTAAGGCCGAGAGTTCTCGGTGTACGCCGACCATCAGTCCCAGTGAAATCACTGGTTGTGGCCGAGAACTCGTTCTCGAAACGATGCTTCCAACATGGCTTCTCTCGTACAAGCTGCCACCAGTGCTTCCAAGAAAAGACGTGGTTGTATATCTCCACGTAATCCCGCTCCGCATCCTCGGTGACCTGCTCATCGGATCTACCAGATTGGTATATGTGCTTAAACTTCGACCAACAACCTTGGAATATTTTCACCTTCCGGTTAGTAACGCTCCAATTTTGCTTGCAATTCTTTGCACTTCTCTCTTGGCCAATTCCTCGGCTCGTCGCTTCAACGAATTCACGGTGGATGCCCTCCCAAAAGGACTCAGAAGACTGGTCAGCCCTAATGCTTGAGTTCTCGGAGTTGTTCAACCAGGTTGAAACCAAGGCCAACTCCTCCACCCGTGTCCATTTTTTATACCGATGAGAAGGAGTCGGAGTCTCGGACTCCGGCTCAACTGGAGGTGGTGGTGGGACGATCACTCGGTACGTATGTGTAGTTGGTCGTGGACGGTGTGAAGTAGGAACTGCTTTCCCGGTGTAGCCCATGCGCGCGGAGTATTGACCTGACCCTGATCCCGTATCCCAAGGTTGTGGACCTTCGTACTCCATTCCACTGAAGAATGGCGATGATGAACCTAACGTGTCTAGATTTCCAAATTTCTTTTTATTTGATATCTCTCATATCAAAATTGAAACTCGTTTGAATTACGTCACTCGTAAGATCAGTCAACCTCTAAAATTCCTAAAACCGAATTCTCATCCTTTTATCTCTATTTTCTTACCAAACTCCGACAAATAATACGAGAAGCAAAGAATACCAACAAAAAAACTTATAAAACAAGTTACACTATTTTATCTTATGTGTTTTTCTAGAAATAGATAGTATTTCAAATCCAAAATAAATATAGTATTAGAATTTAGAGTTATAAATTATAATAGGACTCGTAATTTGAACTGCAATCTTTTCTCTCCCTATATATATATACACAACCTAAACTAACCGTACAAGTTTCACACTTAGCTTCTCTACATCCTCTCTCCGGCTAAACCCAGATGGTAAAAGTCAACGGGAACCTTTTTCTGGCCGGAGCCGCCGTCAGCTACATCCTATCCGTCATATCATTCCACGCCCTTCTATCAACCACCGTAGACAACAACCCCTACGTCGTCGCGGCCTCCACCGCCCTCTTCTCCGCCGCGGTCCCCGCCGCCACCTACTCCGCCGGCTGAGTGTTCGCCAACGGCAGCGTCCCCGCCCTAGTGCTCCTCCTCGCTATCCTCGACCTCCTCCTCAGCCTCGCTTTCCTCCGCGCCCGCGAGCTAGGGCTCTGGGCGTCGATCACCCTCTCGGCGGTGGCGGCGCTGGGGCTCTTCCTCGCCAAGCTCGCCGGAGGTCGGGCGAGTGCGATGAGAATGGTGGCGGGTGGCTTCTTGACGGCGGCGGGATCGGATCTTGCTTCCGCCGAGTGTTTCTTGGTGGTGGCTTCCCTGGCGGCGGCTCTCGGCTTTGTGGAGCTGGCGGGGCCGGAGGCGGGGACGGTTCACGGGTTTGTTGCCGGTGTGTTCTCGTCGCCGCCGGGAAGGGCCAGGGGGAGGAGGGTTTATACTCCGGCGTATATAGTTGTGTTGGTGGGGTGTGTGTTTGTAGGGGCGTATTTGTATTGGTGGTGTTTGATGTGGATTCATGGAGACAACGTTTTTGAGAAGCATAAACCCATATATAGTTATATTTAGTAGGGATTCGGAAACATATCTGTTGGCGGTAAGCTTAGCGTCAGTGCGAACCGCCGACAGTTGAAAAATTGTGAAGAAAATAGAACGAGCAGCCTACCGCTAGAGGTTGCTGGTTGAAAGTGTTTAGCCAATAGAAAATTTTAATTTCTTTTATTCGAACAGCCAGTACGAACAATTTAACATTGGAGTTGCTCTTGATGGACTTCTTCTTTTTAATTGGGTTGTTTGCTTCACCTACATGGCTATTAAAATCAAATCGATAAATGTAGCACTTTTGGTTGGATTGAGTAAAAATTCTTCATTTGCTCCATATCTACTGATTTTGTGTCTTTGTCTTGCCTTTACTTTAAGTCATTTTATCTGTCTTTTGTTCATGAGGTTGAACTTGTAGCGACGTCTCGTACTCGATTGATTCTTGATGCTCGATTGCATGCCTTTAAGCCGATGTCTATGACCTAGAGCCATACAATCTTGTCATTTTATGTTGTATACGTTTCTCTCACTTTGGATGATCTTTTAACTTCTTTTCTACCAATGTTTGAACAGGAAAGAATGGTCTAACTCATCTTTGTATGTATTATACGCCATCTCCATAATCATGTCGTCGGAGTAATCGCTAGAATAAACAACATGCTGAATTATGTGTTTCATAAACAAGGCAGAAAACAAACAAACAAAAATGTTTCATAATCCTAAGTCTCTAATCTCGTGCATCAACCGAATATTAATCTATAAATGTATGTAAATAGGATTACCTGATTATAGAGAAACTAAAACCGTTTCACTATACACCGTTACATTTTATAATCCGAAAGATATGAGGGAGCCCAGAACTCTTCAGCAGGCCTAGTTTCAGTATCTCTTGTTGTTGGGTCAGATCCGATAAGCCCAGAATCCGGTTCAGGGAGTATGGATATAGTGAAGGGTGTTTCGTCCGGGGATCAGTCCGGTCCATGGAAGGATGCCCTGCTTAAGTCTCCGAAACGCTTGAGTCGGGCTCCCTCATATCTTTCGGATTATAAAGTGTTAGGCATGAAGCTTCCACCCATTCAGAACGTGTCCCAAAAAGCATTGCAATCGATCGATGAGTGGGTGGAGGAAGCCCTCGCGGCTAAGGCCCGTAAGGGACGGTCCAAGTCCACTTTGGTACCTCGTACTTATAATACCAGGTCCAAGACCCGAGCCTTCAATCATAAGGCTTCCAGCGTTCCGTCCTTAAATAGCGAGTGATATGAGGAAGATTAGAGGAAGTTGCTTTTGACTGGTTGATTCTGGTCGTTTTTTGTTAAGACTTTGTTCCCTGTTTTCTCTTATGGAGACTTTTGTAATCGTGGTTGCTTGCTTTTTGGCTTCTCCTCCTTGGCGAATGACCATCGAATAAATTTTTTTAGCGCTTATCCAAAAGAAAACATTTCACCATAGAATCTGATACCTTCACTCTGATAGAGAATCGTCAAGGCGCCATCTTCTATAGTTCTCCCTCTAACAGTATCCACACGAGCAAATTAACCCCACAACTAAAAGCTTACTAGAGCTTTAGAACAAATTATCTCTTATTCTCTCACTATGGTGGTCGAAAATTGCTAGCACGTGTGGCAGTCAAATGTTCGGCGTGTTTTCCGAGCCATCAGCCGACGCCACCTTACTATTAACACTATCCTCGTTGCCTTATCGTCTTAGTCACCGCGTTGGTCTTTTTGTAGTTCTATTTGTTTGGATAGAGTAAAGATTCTCCACTTACTCCATATCCATTGATGGTTGTTTCTTTGTCTTGCCTTTGTTTCTAGCCATTTTATTGTCTTTTGTTCTTGAGTTCGAAGTCTCATACTTTTCGAAATGAAGAGGCAAATTGTATATCAATAGAAAAAAAAATCATATATTTTTATTTTCAAATGTGTAATACCTTAAATGTTCGTTACAGTAGATAACACACTTAACAAATCCACCTTCGGCCATGCGTATGTCACCTATAGGCAAAAAAGAATCAGATTTCATCGATTCTAAATTTTTTATAATAATAAATTCAACGGCTAATACAGGCAATAGTCGAATATTCAGTGTGTCGCCTAGGTCTGCCCAATGGAGCACTCCCTCAACATCTTTTCTCCCATCAGTTGACGCCACCCTAACGCTAACACTATCCTCCTCGTCGTTACCTAGACATCCCCTCGATGAGGATGCTCGAATTTACATTTTATTCCCCATCAAGACATGGAAAAAAAAAGGCCAGTACATTTTTTTTAAAGAAGGCCAGTACAATTTACTATTTCCAAAACTACCCCAAATATTTCAAATTCAAAACAAAAAGTAATATTTATCAAAAATAAACACATATAGTATTAGAATTTAGAGCTATAATAGGATTCATAATTCGAACTACAATCACTTTCCAAACTCTACATAAAGGTACCACCTTTTTTTCAACTCCCAATCTCTATATATAAACCTAACCCTCACTCCCTCTCCTGCGAAACCCAAATGGCAAAAATCGACGGGAACGCTTTGCTGGCCGGAGCCGCCGTCAGCTATTTCTCATGCATCATATCATTCCAATCCCAAGCCCTTCTTTCAACCGCCGCACAAAACGACGCCGTGATCTCCACCGTGGTCTTCTCCGCGGCGATCCCCGCCGCGGCCTGCGGCGTCGGCTGGGCGATCGCCAACGGCGGCGCCGCCGCCAAGGCGTGCCTCTTCGCGGGCCTACACGCCTTCCTCAGCCTCGCCTTCCTCCGGGCCCGCGAGCTAGGGTTCTGGGCGTCGGCCGCGTACTCGGCGCTGGGGCTCTTCCTGGCGAAGCTCGCCGACGGTACGGACGGCCGGTTCCACGTGGTGAAGTCGGTGATGGGTGTGTTCCTGACGTCGTTCGTTTACACGGCGGGGTCGGATCTTGCTTCCGCCGTGTGTTTCTTGGCGGTGTCTGCCCTGGCGGCGGCTCTCTACTGTTTGGACCTGGCGGCGCCGAGGCCGGGGACGGCTCACGCGCTTGTTTCCGGTGTTTACGCGCCCCCGGCGGGAGCGAGGACGACGGCTAGGGCTTATTCTCCGGTGGGAGTTGTGAGGTTGGGGTGTTTGTTTGTGATGGTGTTTTCGTATTCGTTGTGGGTGATGCGTTGTAATGGAGAGTTTGATCTTTCTTGGACAGTATTAGTTGTTGGTCATGTAGTAGGAATGATACTCTTAGTGGCATTAGCCCGTTGATTTCAAAATTCGTTGTATGGTAAGATCATGTTAGGGCTATTCCATGAGAATGGGATGAAATTACAGAATAATAATAATAATTTATTGGTCGATTTCATGTGAGCGAATAATAATAATAATTTTAGGGCTATTCCACCACGGAAAAGCTTGGTTCTGAGGTTCCCGGAATTTCCGAACCCAATCACAGTCGATCTCACGTATACAAAGCTTCATAACTTATGTTGTAATTGTGGTCGACTCGGCCATATCCTGAAGGACTGTACGTGGGCTGTGAGAGGACCCCTGCGGTTTGGGGACTTTAGGTTAGAGTACTACCAAGAGAAAAAGGTCAAGGCGTACGCCACGGATTGTGGAGAACCAGTCTGCCTGCCACTGGTCCGCCGGATCTAGACTGCAACGGTCATTTGAATTGGGGTCCGAGACCCATCTTGTCCCCTCGGTCAAGCCATTTGGGCTCGACGAGTAGACAGTCGTCTAGGCTACCCGCTCCTCTAGGACTAGAACCTCCACTACCGCACAAGGATCAGCTGGTCGGGAGGACTCGGACAGAGTGGGGAACTCATGAGGATGATACCCCTGGACGTCCTGACACTGAGGACAAACATAATACTTTGAAACGGTCAGCAGCTGGGGTCCCTAGGGAGGAATCCCGCCAGGAGGAATGAGTGCCATGTTATACATCATGGACTGGCTCTGGGAGGGGTCCCTGTATGATGTGTTGTCTCCCCGCTTCACCTTTACCATTGAGGTCCCTCAGGATCTCCGGTACCCCATTCCCCTCTCCGCTTTCTGTCATGGCCTACAAGGCATCAAAATACCGCTTACGTCGGTTATGCTCCGATAAAGGGCAAAGAACCTCTGTTCATCTATTCTAATCCTTTATTCGTGGTCGGGAAATTTATTCCTCGGACCACATCTATGTAAGCCTTTGATATTAATAAAATTGTCCCATCGTTAAAAAAAACCCTATAAAAACTAGTTACACTATTTTATCGTGTATGTTTTTGTAGAAACGATAAATAGTATTTCAAATCCAAAATAAAATATTACTACTCAAGAATAAACAAATATAGTATTAGAATTTTTTTTTGAAACGGGTAACCAGAGACTTTCATTAATACCAATAGGTAATCAAACAGGATGAAGCGTGACCGCCTCAGGTTCCAGATGTATGTCCGGGCCGACCGTAGCAAGCCCGGCGCTCATGGACCCATAATAATAGTCCACTTGGAATCGTGGACACAAACTCAAGACAACTCCCTACCAGCATCTCAAAACAGCGAGACATTAAAAGAAAAAGCCTAAACGACCTAACTAGCCAACAATTTATTCGACCTAAAACAGAATAATAATTAGAAAGTAATGCCTTTGGTGCGGATTACCCGAGACTCCCCGGCAGTAGTAACCCCGGGTTTATGGATATAGGTCCCAAAGTGACGATTCCACCCCCGCCGGGTCCTATCATTCGTCCTGTGGATGGTCAAGTCCCTCCAACTGCGTTCCAGCTGCTCCTGCACGGACCTCTATCCCCGACGGCGGGAGGTATCGAGCCACCACCGGAGAATGGGGTGGCCGAGGGAGGGATGTCAGATCCCGGTGGATCTCCCTCTCCACTTGTAAAGACCGAGAAAAACTTAATATTTAAACTATTAAATATTAACGTCGAGGTTGGGTGAGTTGTTTTTATTGAACAAAAAAAAAGAAGAGAAGAAAAAAAAAGGAGCAGTTAAATTATTTGGGCCAACCAAACTTGAATTGGGCCGAGCCGAACACGGCCCGCGCGCGCGCGCCCAATTTGGCCCAGAGCCAGGCTTCTCAAACCCTACCCTCAAAACCGGACCACGCCGCTTCGTCTCCCATTTCGCGCACAGAAACCGAGGCTGCTCGTCCTCTCTCCCCCGAGCTCCCTTCTCCACCCTCGTCTTCTCCACCCTACAAACCAGTTCGCCGGCGTTCCTTGCCCTCGCCGGAGCCGCCACCCAGCCGTCACTCTCCTCCAGTACCCGCACCTGGAAACCCCCTCTCTTTCCCCCGTTCCTTCGCTCTCCTTCTTCCCCGAGCCTCAGCGAAACATCACGGCCGTCACTCTCTCGACCCAGAAAGCCCAGCTCGTCCGTCTTCCTCTTCGATTCACCGAGTTCCAGCGCCGCCGTCGACTTCTCGAGCTCTGTCTCGCCGGAATCGAGCGAATCTGAGACGGTGAGGTGTTTTCCGACCCCGTTACGACATCCCCGTCTCTTCTTCTCCTCGTTCTGGGCTCGAGCGAGTCTTTCTGGCCGAGTTCCGAGCGTGGAGGAGCTCGCCGGAGCTCTCAGATCTCAGATCTGAGATTTGCGCCGGCGAAGCTCCCTCACGGCTTCGGATCTGGCCGGAGCAGCTCGAAGCTCGTGCCAGAACCCTTCCCCCGTCCTTGCCTGACCTCTGACGCTGCCCCGTCGTGAAGAAACCGCCCCTCGGTCGCCGCCGCCGTCGTGCCGGAAGCCGTCGGAACCCTAGCTCCTCACCGGCCTGAGCAGAGTCGAGCTCGAGCCTGGGACGACCCCGAGCTTGGGCTGGGCCTTAGCGTTGGTCCGGGCCTTGGGCCGGACTGGGATTGGGCTTCGGGCCTGATCCTGGTTCGGGCCTCGGGTTCGGGCTGGACCTAAGGCTCGGGTCCTGAGCCGGGTCTGGGTCTGGGCTTGGGTCAGGCTCGGGTCAGACCAGGGGTCTGGGTTCTGGACCGGTTCTGGACCGGGTTCGGACCTGGATTCGGGTCGAACTCGGGTCGGGCCGAGTCAGAGCAGTTTTCTTTTAATTTAAGTAAAACTAAATACCTGGACTTTCGGATAAGTATCGGACTTTAAACGACGTTTGGACAATTAATTGATGGAACTTGATTATTAAAATCTGAGGACCGTTACGGGTTGAGTCGGGACTGATACGTCCTTCTTGTTGTTAAACCAGGTCGTTACCCCGAGAGCAGAGAAGACCTGTGGGGCCAGGACTTCAGCAGCTAGGAGACGTCGCTGCTAGTTCTTCAAGAGGTAGGGATTTCCTCAATCCGCTTTAGTTCGACCAACTAGAATGCATATAGGAAAACGCAATAATCGGTAACCAACTCGTATGCATATAGGATGAGAACTACTAGTGTAGACAATAGATCTGCGAACATTTACGTTTCTGTCGTGGGAAATTGTCGTGCTGTTAGAATCGGGCCAGGTAGTGCCTGTAGGGTTGACTGCTGATTGCTAGATTGTGTTGTGCTGTTTGAACCGAGTAATAAACCACAAGCATGTAAACCAGTAGAATTGACTAGAGAACGTGTGATACGTGAGTTGAGTGCTTTACTCTGTTTTATTTTAATATATTGGAGTTGGGAATGCTTGGGGATACCGGTAAAGCCGGTAGGGTAACCACGTGGAGAGTGGTAACGGTAAGTGATGGTGTGTACCTGTTGATTGTGTGATTGTGAAATGTGGTTATGATTGTGAGCGTGTACCTATTGGTTGTAGTGGTTGTTGAAACCTGTTGTGAACCTATTTGCGAGTGTGATTGCGTTGTTTGATGCGCGGCCGGTAAAGTGTGAGAGAAGTACTTCCGTCAGGTGTATCGTACCTTCCGGCGCGTAATCGTTAGGGTATTGTTGTTGGGGTATTTGGGTTATATGAGAAAGGTGGTTTCCCTACCTTCCGATTGGGAATCGGTAAAACGCTGTGCCCCGCGAAGAGGTGATTTCCCTACCTTCCGAGCAGCACTCGGTAAAACGCTGTGTTGAGCACCGCGAGAGACGAGGCCGCGAAGAGGCGATTTCCCTGCCTTCCGTCAATCGGTAAAACGCTGCGTCCGCGATGAGGTTGACCGCCTATCCCGACTTTGTGTTGGGGAAGTTGCGTGCGGTACGCCGGGCCGAGAGGGTTGCTCCCTAGACCGTGCGAGGGCTACGGGCCACGAAATTGAGATTACTTGA
Organism: Erodium maritimum; assembly: GCA_963921825.1. NCBI lineage: Eukaryota > Viridiplantae > Streptophyta > Magnoliopsida > Geraniales > Geraniaceae > Erodium > Erodium maritimum. The sequence goes on from OY997594.1 coordinate 72,055,362, forward strand.
ATTGGATGAATATTGGGGTGTTGTGACCTTGGATGCCTTCCTTAGTTATGAGTGTGTGGTTGAGAATACTTTATTTAGAATGTCTATGAGGGTACTTTGGGTTGTTGTTGAATAAGTATTGGAAAGTTGTGTTTGGGATGTCCTGCGCTATGTCCTTAGGGTAGGCGTGGTGTGGAATAGGTGTTAGTATATTTGGACTTTGAGCATCCGAGCTTGAGAAGGGTTTTGGCTTTCTTTTGGTTTAAATGTCGTATAGCGTTAAGATCTTCGTCATATTTTGATTAATGGATGAGCGTTTTGATAAATTCGATATAAGGAGGTTCTAATGGTTTTCCCTACTGAGCGTCAAGCTCACCCCCTATTTTTATTGTGTTTTCTACAGGTAGGGATCATGATTTGGAGTAGAGGACGTCGCAGAGCATGGGGCTAGCGAGGGTCCGGCTTTGTTTATATTTTCGTAGTGACGAGACGGTTGTTTTGAACTATGTATTTTACTGAGCGTAGGACTCGGGGTTTCTAACTCCGTTGTTTTATACCATTATCTTTGTTAGTTATTATTTCATCTTAAATTGCCTTTATTCGCTATTTTACTAAGTCGCGCCTCGGATCCGGTTAACTTTGGATTTGGGGTGTGACACCACTGTTGTGTGCCCGACGTGGGTCGGGAGCGGCACTGGCGGCGCTGTAGACACGCCGACGGCCAGAGACGCTCCCGGCTTGTCCTTCAGAGCCACCGGACGCGGTGACAGTCGAGGAGGGGCTGGATCGGGAGTGATCATCGACGGAGGGGCGTCGTCGTTGGCGTCGCCTCGTTGGCCGGAGACCTCGAGGTTGTGGACAACCTCTGCATGGGGTTGGATCTGATCGGGAGGGACCATATCCGGCTCGTGGGGACGGGGGATGGGGAGATCCGGCATCGGCTGAGCAGAAATGACCGGAGTGGATGGGGGAAGGGCGGCGGTGATTCTGCAGACGCAGACGGCTGTGGCGGCGAAGGCGGGGACGGGGAAGTAGCACCTATCCCAGACGGTGGCACGGCTGGAGATGGGGGCTGAGTAGAGAGAAGACGGCTGCGGAAATGATGGTGATGGCGAGAGGGGTAGAGGATGGTCGGAGAGGGTGGTGATCGACAGCGGCGGCAACCCTAAGTAGGGTAGAGAGGAACCTCAGTGACGTGTGTGGAGAGCTTTTTCCAGTAAATCAGCTTATAGTATTAGAATTTAGAGGTATAATAGGACTCGTAATTCGAACTACAATAACTTTCAAACCCTACAAGAGTACGTACCATCTTATATCTCTCTCTATATATATATAGATATACACAACCTAAACTAACCATACAAGTTTCACACATATACATCCTCTCTCCGGCGAAACCCAGATGCTAAAAATCGGCGGGAACCCTTTGCTGGCCGGAGCCGCCGTCAGCTACATCGTATCCGTCATAACATTTCAAGCCCTTGTCTCAACCACCGTAGACAACAACCCTTACGTCGCCGTAGCCTCCGCCGCCCTCTTCTCCGCTGCGGTCCCCGCCGCCGCCTACTGCGTCGGCTGGGCGGTCGCCAGCAGCGACATCCCCACCGAAGCGTACGTCTTCCCGAGCCTCTATGTCGTCCTCAACCTCGCGTTCCTCCGGGCCCGCGAGCTAGGGTTCTGGGCATCGGCCACAATCTCGGCGCTGGCGGCGCTGGGGCTTTTCCTGGGGAAGCTCGCCGGCGGCCGGTCTAGAGTGATGGAAGCGGTGGTGAGTAGCTTTGGCGGGTCCTACGCTAAGATGGCGGGATCGGATCCCGCCGCCGCTGAGTGTTTCTTGGTGATGCTTTCCCTGGCGCTGGCTCTCCCTTTGCGGACGTGACGGGGCCGGAGCCGGGGATGGCTCACGGGTTTGTTGCCGGCTTGTTCTCGTCGCCGGAGGGGGCCGGGGAGAGGAGGGTTTGTTCTCCGGGATGGGAGGTGGTGGTGAAAGTTTTGGAGGTGGGGTGTGTGTTTGTTGTGATGTATTTGTATCGGTGGTGTTACAAGTTGATGTGTCGAGAATATTGATATAGATTGTTATTCCAAATGTTGGGCAATTCATTATGTTACGAGTTTTTGTTACGAAATCCGTTTAATCAATTGGAAAAACAAGTTATTTTCTTCTTTTTTGGAAAAACTCCAGGTACTAATTATTTCTGACTTGGACATCTCATGAACTTGTTGTTGACTTATTAATCGATCAGATTAGTTGCCTTGACTTATGGTAATTACACAAACTAACATTTTTCGTTAGAAATGACAGAAAACGTTAGAAAAAACTCCAAGAACTAACTGTCATATGACTATTGAACTCAAAAACTAAATGTAGATCACTTGTTACTTTTTGGAGTTTTTCCTAACGTGTCCTGTCATTTCTAACGGAAAATGTTAGTTTGTGGAATTACCATAAGTTAACGGTACTGATCTAATCGACTAATAAGTCAACAACAAGTTCTTGAGTGGTACAACTCGACGATAGTTAGCTCCTGATTTTACCCATTTCTTTTCTATCTTCACATCTCATTCTATCATGTTCGATATAATATTTCCTCCCACTCGATCCCTAATTCACTCACTCCAACGAAATGTAGGAGAATGTCGACCATACTATTCCATGATCGACATCCATATATGTCATGCACAGTTAGAGGTTTAGAACACATGAGAACAGTCCTCGAAGGTCAAGTTTCCGGAAAAAGAATGTTGTGAATCAATAAAAAAGACAGACCATAACAAAAATTTGGATGAGCTCTAGATCGAATCTGTGTAAGACCTACTTTTCGTTGTTGGTTGCATGAAAGCCATCTTATCACATAACTGAAACAAGAAACTAGTTAGTCAACTATTTCAGATTGTCTACAAAGCATTTTGTTTACATGGTCATTAACTTGACGCTTTGAGATTTAACTCACAAAAGGCGCGGCAAACACACTGATCATCAAATAGTATTTCGGTTCAAGTCCGGTTATCGTACCCAAGGGAGCAATAAAACAGTCATTCGATTTAAAATCCGTTAGTTAATATGTTTCTGATAAGAGTTGGTTTTTGTTTCGAAAATGTAAATAGCAAGTTGAAATTTAAGGCAAAAGAAATTAAAGTCGAGTAAGAGACAAAAATAGCAGGTGTTGTGAAATTCAGGGAAAAAGTGATCTAGGACTTTAACGGGGTTACAATATTACTAATAATTCGCAGGCATTCGTGTTTACATGTGCAGACACGGTTAGTTTTAAAGGCAACGAAAATTCTCTCAACTAGTTCTAAACATCTCACGATCGAATTAGGACCCTATTATAATCTAACCGCCTAGTTATTTCTAATCTAGGTGTAGAGAGGCAAAAAGCATTAAGATTCGTGAATTACTCTAGCTTTCGGGTTTTTTTTTATCAACAATTTTTTTTAATAAAAAACCAAGCTTTCAAAGTGAAAACTTGGCCCAGGGGAGACCCCTCAAAGTACAGAACAGAGCATACCATATAGGTCCCTCAAAACAGAAACAAACAACCCAAATCAATGAGTGTACAAACAGGTCTCTAACCCAGATTTTACTACCTTGAACAAAACCGAAACTTCAACCCAACATGGGTGAATAACTACAAAGAAAACAATACAACAAACAGGTCTTGAAGCCCAAATATCCAAAACTTGAAGCACAATTAAGTAGAAAACTGGGTCTCTGATACCCGGATTTAACCAACATTAAGCGCAAAAAAGACATCCAGTCCCCTCCACAGCACACAACCTAAAACCAAAGGAGAAACAAAAGAAACTCAACCCACTCCTCCCCAACCAGAACCGAGACCTTCAAAGAAATCCCAGCAGTTCCCACCTTTAGATCCATAAATGGAAAAGGGTTGAGGACCGGTTTGTAAAACCCCACTTAATTCTAAAGGGAAATATTTGGAAAATTGAAACGTGGGGTGGAATTTTGCAACAAGTTTTATTTATAAAAAAAAAGGGGAAGAGGCTGTTGGATCAGGCTGACATGGGCCAGCCAGTTGGGCCGAGCCCAAGTCATACCTCGCAGGCCCATAGCCCACCCTAGTGTAAAACCTAGTGCTTCCCTTCTTCTGGAGCGAGCACGCAACCCGAGGAGGCAAAAAATTCGCGCCGCACCTCTCTCTTCCTCGCGTCCTCTCCCTCGAAACCGGTCTGAACCCTCGCCGTCGCTTCTCTCCGATCGCCTTCTCCTCCCTCGTCCTTTTCTCTCGCACCCGACCTCCCCTCACCGTGTCTCTCCTACTCCGTGCAAGCGAACCGCGTCGGAGACTGAAGAGAGGCGACACCACCAAGGGCATCCCCCTCCGTTCGTCATCCACAGCTTGAAAACACGCCGGAGACGGCGATTCTGCCGATTCGTGCTTCCCTCGTCCCTCTCCCTTCCTTCCCCAAACACACCACACCTGGAAACCTTCGAGACGAGCTCGATCTAAGGCGGGTTCGGACGGAACCATCGCCGGCGAATGGGTTCGCCAGATCTGGAGCGAGGGCGAGTTTTGAAGCCTCGCCTGACACCCCCGCCTCCGTCCAGGCACAACCCGAGCTCCGCCGTCCTTTTCCGAGTTCCTGACGCCCCTTCCGACCTTCTCCGTCGCCGCAGCCAACGGAAACCCTCGCCGGCACCCTCGTCAGCCCAGATCGGGCCTGAGCAGATGTTGGATCAGCTCTGGTGGGCCAGTTTGGCCATTGGGCCGGGCAGAGAGTTCGGGCCCTAGGCCCAGAGCAAGACTCGGATCGGGCCTGGACTCAGATGCGGGTCTGGGGCAGGGTCCGGGTCGGATCCGGGTCAACCCGGTTTTAGAGAAATCATTTTTAAATTCAGATTTAATTAATGGATTTAATTAAAGGTGAGAATTTAAAGGACTTTTTGGATAAATCTTTGGACCTTGGGACTTCTTTTGGTATTAATTGGACTTTTTATGTGTCAAACCTAGACGGGACTTCGCCCGAGAGCAAGGGCTTGGACCCGAGCTAGAAGAACGAAGATCACGCCGGAACCCGTGTGAAGAACGGAGTTGTGATCACTCGAGCTTTTCATCAGAGTTTTATTAAAGGAAGACCACGAGGTAGGGAAAACAATAATTTCTTAATTAACGCTTAGTACGCATGATTAGGATAATAAAATCGGAAAAGTCCTAGAATTGCCTATAGGATGCGAATAACTAGAATAATCGTATTTCAATTACTAATAAATGGATGAGTCTAGTATGCATGTTTAGGACAATGACAATTAGTGAAGTGTGCTTTCAATACTTGGGAAATTGATTGACTGGTAGAGAGGCTGTGAAGAGCTCTCGGATCAGTTGTGTGCTAGGTTCACATGCTTGATTGTTTGTTGCTCGGTTAACCTAAGAGTCTAATGAAACTAGAGTAGCTCGTATGATTGAATGCTAAATAGTTGTTCACTTGTTGATTGATTTGTTGAATACAACTTGATTGATTGAGTATTTATGTTAATATAATTGTTGATTGAACGGATGATCGAGTATGACTGGTTGTGCCACGGGGCACAATCTGGTGATCGATGTACCGCTGGTTCGTGACAGGTAAGTATACGGTAAGTATGGAGTGTTTTGGATGTCTTGATTATGATGGAAGTGTGATCTGTTGAGCGTTGACTGGTGACCCATTTATACTTGCTCCTATATTCTTATTCTTGAATGCATGCTCGTTTATTAGTTTGTCTGTTGGTTGCTTGGTTCGGTACTACACCGGGGGGGGGGGGGGGGGGGGGTAATCCGGTGCCGATGAGGTGGTTGGAGTTGGACAGATGCAGTGAGTTAATGACTGAGTTTAGAGCCTGAGGGTATTGGTTACTGGATATTATAAAAATTGAGTATTGGCAGACCCTGCGGGATATTCATTGGTTACTGGATATTATGAGAGTTGAGCACTAGCAGATCCTGCGGGATATTCATTTGGTTATTGGACCCTGCGGGGCATTGGTTATTGGGCATGCGGGCATTTGGTTATTGGACCCTGCGGGGGATTGGTTAATGGGCATGCGGGCAATTGGACAGTTTACCCTGCGAGGAAAGGATTACTTATGGTTTCACCCCAAGGAACTGCATCCCAGTGGGTGCACTACTTGGTTCCCTGTGATATATGGTCCTTTGGAGGCATTTCTGGGAATCCCGATGATAAGCGCCCATTTGGGATTGTTTCCGGTGCCCCGACGCATGTGCTTCCTCTGGACCGAGGGAAAATCTGATATGATATGGATACTCTGGTGGATCGGAATATGGGAACCGAGGTGATCCCAGAATCTATCCATGGATCGGAGGCTTGAGAAAGCGAGTGGTTGGCAAGATATTGATTATTCCCATTTTTACTATTATTGATCCGTTAAAGTATTTATTATGAACTTCTTTTAAGTTACTGTCCTCTTTGGAGAAGCGATGTTATTTCATTACAACGGATTCCATAACCTTCCTTGATTAATAGTATTTACTCGTTCCCAGTGTGATGGATTTCTATTTTATTTTAATGCTTTCCATCTATTCTCTGGTAAGTTATCGTTATCCTTGAGATTGCACTATTGGTATTGTTATTCTTATTTGTTTATCACATCCTTTGGTCTAAGGGTTTTTAGTACTTTTGTGACATCGAATTAAAACAGTTTTAATATTAAACTTGGAGACCAATGTCATTTACAATTTTCCCTACTGAGCGTAAGCTCACCCCTATTTGTTTATTTATTGTTTGTACAGGTATACTTGAGACTTGGGGAAATTCGAGGCTCGGGAGCTTCCGGATGTCTGGAGGATTGTATTAGAGATGTGTTGGTCCACATAGTTGAACTTTATTTACCTTATGTTACTTATCAAGTTTTAACATCTCTCCTTGGATTATTGAGAAATACTTTAGTCTCGTTTTCAGTTGTAAAGGAATTTATTACAGTTTTATTACTTTTACCTCGGTTGTTTTGGCTCACGTCTCGAGTCCGGCCAAAGCCGGATTTGGGGCGTGACAGGTTGGCGGCCTACACCGCAAACAACCAATTTCCGGTGAAGCTAAAATCTTCACTGAAAATCGCAATCCCCAAATTCTCGATAGTCCGACCCTTCCAAACATGGCCAAAAGGCCACAACCTCCTCGTCGTAGGCCAACACCTAAGACACAACGAGGCCCCAGCCCTAAAGGACTGAGGAAAGAATAAGGCCGAAGTCGAGAACAGGAGAATAGGAAATCAAAAGAAGTCGGAAGAAGAGGGGGAAGAGACTTACCTTGAAAAGAAGAACCACCACTCAGGACCGTAGAAAACAAGAATGTACGCCTGAAACTAGTCCGTCCGGTCACCGCCGGAATGAACCCCGAAGCTCCGAGCTGCACCACCGCAAGCTGAAAGAGATCGGAAGGATCCACCAAGTCGAGAGTAAGGAGATCCGGTGACGCCGCTGGATCTGAGCAAACACTTGAAGAAGGGGCTAAGTCTGGGGTCTGAGGTTCCGAGCGAACTCCACAGCCACGAAGACCGGGGACAGGGTTGAGGGCGAAGAGGTGGAGGTCGGCTAAGAAACCGACGCCAAACCAGAGTAGATCTGACGCCGTCCAAGCCAGATAGGAGGGACAAAGAACAAGAAAAGGAAGGAAAGGAGAGAAGAAGGTGAGAGGGGAAGGGAAGGAGGGCTACCACCGACGATAACCATGGCCGGAGGCCGTGGTCATCGCCGGTGGCGGCAGATGGAGATCAAAGGGATGGACTGAGCGGCTAGGGTTTGGTTCGTGTAGAGAGAGGTGAGAGCTTCTCTCTCTACATGTGTTTTGTTTTTATCCTAATTAGCTTTTGGGGTTGTAATCCTATAGCTATTGCACTCGTGTCAACCTAACTTTATTATAGACTAGATTTAAACCTGAGTTGCATAATCCTTAGTCCTTTTAGAAATTCTCATCTCTCGAGTGTTGAATCCTAAAACCTAAACATCTATCAAGATCAATTTGACAAAGCGTTGAGTGTAAATCATATAGACAATAACCTAAACACAAATTGCACAGAGTAAATACGAAAGGTTTGAATTACTTTATCATATTTCTTCCCCCTAGCCCTACATCAATGGAAATTTAGTTCAGGGAGATGAAGGAAGAACACAAAGAAGAAGATGAACAAGAGAAAAACATATTTGAAAGGTAAAGTTGATACAAAATACTAATTCAATGATGGAACTTCAATGGTTTTGCTTCAATCCTTTTTCCTAAGCACTTCTCGCTCAACAAAACTCACTCTTATTCTCTCTAAAATTATGCCAAATACAAGTTCTCCCTTTTCTAAGCCTAACTTTGGACTTATAAAAGGTGAAAAACGAGTCTGAAACGAAGTGGAAGAAGGTCCAGTCGCGTGTCGCGGACTGGGCCGCGGTCTGCTGGCGAGGCTTTATCAGAACAGTGACACAGGAGGCCCTCGCACGCGGTCAGCTGGCTAACCTGCTGCACCTAGGCATGCGGTATGCCTCTGAACCCGTTGCACCTTAGGGGACAAACCACTGGCGAGCCCTCTGCACTCTGCACCTTGGGGGATAGACCATTGGTGAGTCCTCTGCACCTTCGGGGACAGGCCATTGGCGAGTCCTCTGCACCTTGGGGGACAGACCACCGGCGTGTCCTCTGCACCTTGGGTGACAGACCGCCGGCGAGTCCTCCGCAGATTGATTTTTGGCATTTTTCGCTCACTTTCGCTTCGAATTCTAAATTTTACCGGGAAACGAATCGCCTACATGAAATGAAGGAAAATAGCCTCAAAGCAAACTAACGCGAGACGGAAAAACTCAAGATGTTGGCTTAAAAACATCGAAAAGCGATGCATTTTATGTCCACATCAACACCCCACACTTGAACTTTTCTCGCCCCGAAAAAACTAAACTAAGAAAGAAATTTAAAGATATGTTCCGGTTAAAACACGAGGTTCACCTCGATAGGAGGAGTCCGGGCCTCCTTTATTCAAAACAACAAAACGTAAAGATGTACGTGCAATGCATGGACCTAAATCTAATGCAATCCTAAGACATACTATATGATGCACGCAAAAGGCACAAAAATAGGTGATAGTCGAATACTTGTGCATAGAGGATCAAATAGGATTTTCTCGAAGTTTACACATGCCACAAACCCTTACACACATCAAAGAATCATATAGACCAATGAATAAGGTTAAGTATGACACTACTCACATTAAAGAATGACTCTTTCCATTTAAACTTACATTTCTACACTCACTCTAACAATGTGTTTCCTCTTTTCTATAGACATGGAGCTTAGAGATTCATATGTTATCATGCTAGACCCATCTCCACTAATTCTAAGGAATCATGGTCATTCAAGAATCAGAAAGGTCTTAATTTATTAGGCTTATAATACAAGGCTAGGCAAATGGTAGGAAATGAATATGAAAAGAAGCTCAAATAAATACCTCAAGACAAAAAATGCTTCAATCTCACACACAAAAGTACTTCACACATCCCAAACCCCGTTTGTGCATCATCCAACTTTTGCATTCTCTACTACCATGTTCTCTTTTATTGAATAGCTAAGTGTAGCACTAGTTTGCCAATATTTTTCAATTTTCTTTTCTTTTGACATTAGCTATCCAAAAAAATGCACCAACTTTATCCAACCCAACGTGTATTACCCACACTTATCTTTTTCACTAGGGAAATACAGTTGTCTAATTTTCCCTCTATTTCATTTTTATTTTTATTTTTGGGGCAATGTTATAATACTCTTATTCTTTTTTCTATCTCTTTCGCATACTCAACATCCCAAATAACAACCTCTCTCAATGAAGCACCTAAGCCAAGAGATATGCTTTCAAACAATAACGAGGATATAAAAAGGAAACGAAAGACACATAGGATCATAATCTTCGGGTCAGAAACGAAAGGCTGAGGCTCAAATGGGGTGGCTAAGAGATATAATCATGCAAAGGTAGACAATTTTGGCTCAAACGGTCCATAGATGGCCTAAAAACATTTTCTCAAATAACCATATTCCTTATTATTTCGCCTCGAATGAGTCATACATGTAGTTCTAGACTCATTTTAACATGCATAGAAATCAAAGGAATACTACACTAGTTTTTAGAAAACAGTCAAAACGCAAGTGGAAGAGCTATTCCTAATGCATGTGCTTTCACTACTCATTAGATTCATTCATGCCCATATACAACTTTGATTTATGCAAGGGAATAAGCATATGCAACAGTTCGATCATTGAATCTTTAAGATCATATACACTAGACTCAACAAATCACCAGAAAATATTTTTTTGATTTTTTCAAAATTTTCACCTTTTTTTTGGATTTTTCAAAAAACTATAACACGAAATGATGCATGAGCACAAAAAAGAAAACATAAAATGCAAGACATACCCCACCTCACACTTTAAAACTAAGTATTGTCCCAAGTGCGACTCAATCTTACACACGCTCCTAGCCACATAACTAAAAAAACCCACACTTATAATCAACAAATACACAATTCACGAAATCATATATGCATGTTCTATCAGCACGGCAATTCGGGCGCTCAACGCCCACCAGATAGTATAAAGGAAATATAATAACGGTATACAATAAAAATATGAAGGGAAGAGATATTGTCGCTCGAAGAACTGTTATGCGAACTGCACTGACTAAGGGAATCCTCGTACATGGATGGATGATCACAATGGAATCCTCGTACATGGATGGATGATCACAATGGAAACAGGAGAAGGGTGAGACATAGTTACGGACCCGTTGAAAACAGTGATCATGTAGCTATACTCTCCAACTATTCTAGATAACTGTCTAAGGAGAGATTCCATATTCTATTAGGGATGCGCATAGAATACTCTTACTTGTTTTCCTAAGTCGACTCGAGCTGATCTATGTTGTCAAACAAACATGTTGATCCCTTGTTGCAAACCCTTGGGAGACGTGAGGATGATGTCAGATTCATCGATACATAATTAGGCTCGCCGAATACACCCTATACTTGACCCAAAAACACCAACCCGCTCTTCTTTTTCAGTTTTTGACGTCAAGTCAACCATGTACTCAACCTTAAATCGACCGCACTGAAGGCTCCAAATATGATCAACAGCATTTAGTCTTAGGGGGATAAAAGACATTTTTTTCCCACGCTGTTTAGTTTTGTTCATATTAAATTGATGTTTTTTCATCTCCATTAGATTTTGTTTTCCCACACCATTTTTTAGCATTAAAGTGACTTTTATTGAGAAACTATACTTAAACAATGATAAGAAACATGACCACAATGGAAACAAGAGAAGGGTGAGACATAGTTACGGACACACCAATTATTTTAAATAACTGTCCAGGGAGAGGTTCCCTATTCTCTCAAGGATGCGCGCAGAAGACTTTTACTTATTTTCCTTACTAGCCTAGGGTTGATATATGTTGTCTAATAAATATGTTGATCCCTCGTTGGAGACTCGTGGGGGACGTGAGGATGATGTCCGGTTGTCAAGAAGGTCCCCGAGAAAAGGATAAGACTGAGAAGCAAACAAAATCTAAATCTGAAAGGACGGGGTGTGTCTCATATGTAACACCCTAGGGGTCTAGCACCACAATTCTCGAATTCGGAGCCACAAGACTCGGGGAATCAAGTTGGGTTAGAAAATATACCCAAATATCTTTCCAAAGGTATAAGATAACCTTATTATTACCTGATAGATAACTCCAGTTTAATCAACAAAGATAACTAAGAAAATATGTTTTACATGTTCCGATAATAATAAGAACTAACCAAGGGGAATTAATCCTTTTATGCTTTTGTAAAAAGATAAATAATATTCCAAATCCAAAGTAAAGTAGTATTGTTCAAAAATAAACAAATATAGTATTATTAGAGCTATAATAGGATTCATAACTGAACTACAATTACTTTCAAACTCCCAATCTCTCTCTCTATATAATATATAATTATATATACACAACAACCTAAACTGACCGCACAAGTTTCACACACACATATATATATATATATCCTCTCCGGCGAAACCCAGATGGTAAAAATCGCCGGGAACGCTTTGCTGGCCGGAGCCGCCGTCAGCTACATCGTATCCGTCATAACATTCCAAGCCCTTCTTTCAACCACCGTAGACAACCCCTACGTCGCCGTGGCCTCCACCGCCCTCTTCTCCGGGATCGGATCCCGCCTCCGCTGAGTGTTTCTTGGCGGTGTTTGCCCTGGCGGCCACTCTCTCTTTTGCGGACGTGACGGGGACGGCTCAGGCGGTTGTTGCCGGTGTGCTCTCGTCGCCGGCGGGGGAAAGGGTGAGGAGGGTTTATTCTCCGGGATATAATAAAGTTGTGGTGTTGGGATGTATGTTTATAGGGGTGTATTTGTATTGGTGGTTTTTTACGTGGTTTCATCGAGATAGCGATTTTGGGAAGCATATACTCATATATAATTATATTTAGTAGGGATTGTTACTCCAATTTAAGTATGCTCCATATAAGATAATACAATACAACATTTTTTTTTTTTGATAAATAGTTGTCGTCATGGCTACAAGTGGAAACCCTAACATACCTTTGAAAGAGAAATAGACGTGGGGTTGTAGAGTGTGACCGAACCTGCTATCATCCATTTCAAATGGAGGAGAGCGACGATGGTAGATGTAATTCAGGGATCCCTCCCGATAAAAGTCTCTGAATCCTTGGGTAAAAGTCCCTGAATCTTTGCTTACTAATTATAAACCTTGCAAAAAAGAACAAAACAGGTAAAATAAAACAAAACCAATCGATCATCTTGACCCATACCCGGGATAGAGATCGAGAAGGAGGCCACGGAGGTGGGTACACCGATGGCGGCTTCAATTGCGATTGCAGAGGCGGCAGGGGATGCTTAGAAGAGGGGATCCGAGCTAGCGGCGTTGGTGATCGTGTGGATGCTATGGGGGAAATTGGGTGCGGGACATTCATGGAAACCACTGGTGGCGAAGTAGTGGAGGAGGAAGAAGGACGCCACAAAGACGGAGCTAGATTACCGAACCGATGCTTGAAGATCGAGGTCTTCTCAGAGGAGAAGCCTCCGTTTGTGCTAGCGGTTGCGAAACCCTAGCAGAGCACATTATTCTTCACAAACCGACGCCTATAACTACGAGAGTCATTTTCCCTACCATTTAATCTTGTTAAAGATCACATTTGATTTTTTTATCGATAAATCAAATATTATAAATCTCACTCATTCAGAGATTGAAGTAAGAGGACAAAATAGAGATTTCTAGCTAAGGAAATATCATGATAGCCAACAAGAAAACCAAATTATTACAAGGATTGATACAATATAAGAACCAATAAAACCACTTAAGAAAAAACTCTTCTCTCTAAAAGCTCTCTCCATCTCTCACATGCCCGACATCGACGATGCAGAACGTGGAAAGAATCGAGTCGATGGGATGCGGGGAACCACATGGCCGGACGCCGCCCTCTCCTTGCCGCTCTCTCCATCTCTCACATACCCGGAGGTGGTGAAAAATTCCACCGCCCTCGTCTGTCGCAAAACCCTAGTGATGGGGCTGCGCATCCTTTTTCCGATACAACCATGTTAATGAATGAGAGGGAAAAAACCTTAATCCCTGATTTCATAAATAAAAAATACCACTGAGTGTATATACATCTATATTCTATTAATTAGGTGGGAGCAATGGTCTTCTGGCATCCGAAGTCCCCTCTCTCATTAAGGTACCATTTGCTTATTTTCCAATTTCCATTCTTTTGCTAGTACGTACATTTACTATTTCCGAAACTACAACAAATATTTCAAATTCAAAATAAAAGTATTATTTATCAAAAATAAACCCATATGGTATTAGAATTTAGAGCTTTAGTAGGATTCATAATTCGAACTACAATCACTTTCCAAACTCTACATATATAGAGTAGTACCATCTTCTTTCCCACTCCCAATCTCTCTCTCTCTCTCTCTCTCTCTCTCTCTCTCTCTCTCTCTCTATATATATATATATATATATATATATATATATATATATATATACCCTAAACCAACCTTACAAATCTAACCCTCACTCCCTCTCCGGCGAAACCCAGATGGCAATAATCGGCGGGAACGCTTTGCTGGTCGGAGCCGCCGTCAGCTACTTCTCATGCATCATATCATTCCAAGCCCTTCTTTCAACCACCGTCGACAACCCCTCCGTCGCCGTGGCCTCCACCGTGGTCTTCTCCGCGGCTATCCCCGCCGCGGTCTACACCGTCGGCTGGGCGATCTCCCATGGCGGCTCCGCCGCCAAGGCGTGCCTCTTCGCGAGCCTATACGCCTTCCTCCGGGCCGGCGAGTTAGGGTTCTTGGCATCGGCCGCGTACTCGGCGCTGGCGGCGCTGGGGCTCTTCCTGGGGAAGCTCGCCGACGGTACGGACGGCCGGTGCCACGTGGTGAAGTCGGTGATGGGTTTCTTTCTGACGTCGTTCGTTTACACGGCGGGGTCGGATCTTGCTTCCGCCGTGTGTTTCTTGGCGGTGTCTGCCCTGGCGGCGGGTCTCTACTGTTTGGACCTGGCGGCGCCGAGGCCGGGGACGGTGCACGCGCTTGTTGCCGGTGTTTACGCGCGCCCGGCGGGAACGAGGACGGCGGCTAGGGCTTATTCTCCGGTGGGAGTTGTGAGGTTGGGGTGTTTGTTTGTGGTGGTTTATTTGTATTCGTTGTGTTTGTTCCGTTGTCAAGGATTGCTTGAGCTTTCTTGGAAAGCGTTCGTTGTTCATATAGGAGGATTGTTACTCATAATGGCACTAGGCTATTAATTTCAAAATTCCTTGTATAGTAAGATTATATGTGAGGGCTATCCCATGAGAATGTGCTGAAATTACAAAAAAAAATATATTGATCGATTTCATACGAACGCAGTTACATAACGATAAGAAACATGATCACAATGGAAACATGAGAAGGGTGAAACATAGTTACGGACACGTTGAAAACGGTGATCATGTAGCTATGCTCTCCAACTATTCTAGATAACTGTCTAAGGAGAGATTCCATCTTCTATTAGGGATGCGCATAAAATATCTTTTTTTCTTTTTTTTGATCGGCAAAACATATTGAAAATTATATAAACCTTCTGTTGAGGAGAAAAGGGATTACAAGGTTTAGCTACAAACCATCAAAAAATGAACCATAAGACGCTCAAAGTCGTCTTATAAGGAGCATACCAACAATCAAGATAAGACAGCAACAAAGAAAGGGTACACACACCCTAAAGAAAACCTGCAAGCAGCCCCAACTATCGGGCAAGATCAGACTGAAACAAAGAAGGGGTACACAGACCCAGAACTGAACACGACAACAATCAAGATAAGACAACAACAAAGAAAGGGTACACACACCCTAAAGAACACCTGTAAGCAGCCCCAACTACCGGGCAAGATGTCACGCCCCAAATCCGGTTGTGACCGGACTCGAGACGTGACCTGAATTGAAATAAATAGAAATCATAAACGATAGATAAAAGTTCCAAAATCTCATACAAACTCCATCAAAATAGACATATAAGTAAATAGTTTAAAAACAACGTGAGTCACAGCTCAACATAAATAGTCAAATAAAGGATGTTCAATACATGAGACCAACATAACTCTAGTAGAAACCCAAAGAAGTCCAAAAGCTCCCGAGCCTCGACTTCTCTAGACATCCGGTACTCCTGTAAAACAGTTAGAAACCAAAGGGGATGAGCTTACGCTCAGTAGGAAAAAACCTTAATAACTCAACCCTTAAGTCAAAGATAAACTGCTTACAAATATAACCCGAACAACAAAGCAATACGATAAATAAGGAAGTAATAGAGAAACAGAATTAATTACAATAACGTAATAGTAACCACATAACAGTGACATAAATAAGTTTATAATAAATATTTTAAAGGACCAATAAAAGTAAACTGGGAAATATCAGTATATTGCCAACCACTTGCTTTCTCAAGCCTCCGATCCGTGGATAGATTCTGGGATCACCTCGGTTCCCATAATCCGATCCATCAGAGTATCCACATCACATCAGATTTTCCCTCGGTCCAGAGGAGGTACATGCATAGGGGCACCGCAACCAATTCGGAAATGCCACCTAAGGACCATATGTCATAGGGGACCAAGTAGTGCTCCACTGGGACGCAGTTCCTTGGGGTGAAACCATAAGTAATCCTTTCCCCGCAAGGCAAACCGTCCAATTGCTCGCAGGCCCAATAATCAATGCCCCGCATGGTCCAATAACCAAATGCTCGCAGGCCCAATAACCAATGCCCCGCAGGGTCCAATAACCAATTGCCCGCAGACCCAATAACCAATGCCCTGCAGGGTCCAATAACCAATTAAATATCCCGCAGGATCTGCCAATAATCAATAAATATCCCGCAGGATCTGCCAATAATCAATTCTCGTAATATCCAGTAATCAATGCCCTCAAGCTCCAATACTCAGTCAATATCTCACTGTATCTGTCCAACTCCAACCAACACAACGGCACCGGATTACCCCCCCCCCCCCCCCCCCCCCCCCCGGTGTAGTACCGAACCAAACAACAAGCAAGCAAGCATACATTTCAAGAATAAGAATAAAGGAACAAGTATTTCATTCATCCATCAAGCAACACATGTCGGAACACATTTTCATCACAACCAATATACAACCAACACCATTTCATACTTACCGTACACTTACCTGTCACCAACCATCGGTACATCGATCACCTGATTGTACCCCTTTGGCACAATCAGTCATACTCGATCATCCGTTCAACCAACAATTATAGCAACATAAACACTCAATCAACTAAGTATGCATTCAACCACACCAACATCATGTGAACGAATAAATAGTCATTCAATAAGAGAAGCTATTCTAGTTTCATTAGACTCTTAAGTCAACCTAATAACTATCAATCAAAAATGTGAACCTAACACACAACTAATCCGAGAGCTCTTCACAGCCTCTCTACCAGTAAATCAATTTCCCAAGTATTGAAAGCACACTTCACTAATTGTCATCGTCCTAAGCATGCATACTAGACTCATCCATTTATTAGTAATTGAAATACGATTATTCTAGTTATTCGCATCCTATAGGCAATTCTAGGACCTTTCCGATTTTATTATCCTAATCATACATACTAATCGTTAATTAAGAAATTAAGACTTTCCCTACCTTGTGGAATTCCTCTCAACAATCTGATGTCACACACGAAAGTCACCACACCGTTCTTCACACGGGTACCGGCAAGGTCTACGTTCTTCAAGGTCTTCGTTCTTCAAGTTTGGTCCAAGGTCTTGTGGTCTTTGAATACAAAACAAGCTTTAATTAGACTTTTCCTAATCAGCAACAAAGACCCCCAAAACCCTTCCAAAAGTTCAGCTCAAACCCAAGATCAAAACGATGGAGAAACCCTCAAAAACCCCTCTGAACTGGTCGGTCACGGGCACGGTCACGGATCCGTGGCCCGCACCGTCACGGAGCCGTGCCAGACGTCGTCACGGCCTCCCTCACGGAGCCGTGACGTCTCCTGTCACGGATCCTCTCACGGATCCGTGACGGTTCAGCACTGTTCCGCCTTCTTCTTCTTCCAAACGTGATTTTCACGAAAAACACTTCAAAAAATCCATTTTCAGACCTCCAAAACCCCCATAAACAGTCCAATAACTTCATTTCTCCTCTACCCATGGTAGGAATCATCCAACAACAAATACCCAAAGGATTTTCTCAATCAAAAACCATCAAAACTCAAGGTTTCCAACAACAAAACATCCAACTCTTCTCTACAACATCATCCAACACTAGATGAACCAAAATCCAACAAGTTGTAGTCCAAATTAAGAAAACCCATGAGCTAGAAGTGATGGAAATGAAGAGTTGAGGATGTACAAACCTCTAGGAGAATGAGTTGATGAAGATGAAGGGATTTTGGAGAGGATTTGGGTGAAGATTGATGAAAAAGGTGTCTCTTTTCTCTTGCTTTCTCTTCAAGACACCATGGAAGCTCCAAGCTCTCCTTCTTCTCTCAATTTTCGGCCACCACTAGGGAAATGAGCTGAAATTGTGTCATCTAATGCCTTAAAAGGACCTTGAGGTGAAAAAGACCAAAAACCCTTTAATTTTTATCCCCTTTTGGGACAACTAGTGAGGGTAGAGATGACATTTGAGCTTCTTTTCCTTTCCTCCAAGCAATTAGTGACACTTGGCATAGTGGGGACCACTCTCTTCCAATTAAAATCCAGCAATCCAAATCTAAGTGAAATAACTCGATAAAAAGTTCAGCTTTGACCAAATTTGACTTTCTTCGATATTATACTTAAATTAATGGAAACAGCCCAATTAAGCAACCGTGATGACGGCTAATCTTTTTGGGCCCCGGAAAAGCCCCGAGTGACCTTCCTGAGTCCTCAGTTGACTTTTCCGGCCAAAAGTCAACTTTGTCTTATAAGTCACCGGTTGAACCCGGATCGACCGGGAGCGGTTCTTACACAAGATCAGACTGAAACAAAGAAGGGGTACACAGACACAGAATTGAAGCAGAAAAAGGTAGGGCTTCCAACATCGCAGCAAAAGAACCGATAAAAACTTAACCATATCCTTGTCGGTGCTGAACAACTCCCTTTTCTCCCTCAGTCAAGCGATTGGCTTCTAAGAAGACACAAAGGCCATAACCCTCGTCGACGGCCAATACCTTCAACCGACGAACTCGAACCACTCTGAGAACGAGAAGAAGCGAAGACCAATCGCTAAGAGATGGGGGAGAGAAAGAGAGAAATCAGCAACACGGGGAGGGAAAAGATGATATCAGACGATGGAGCTCGAACTCAGTCCACCATAATCCAACTCCAGTCAACACCAAGAAAAGGCCCAAAGGAGGGGAAGACCAGCATTTCTACCGAGTATGAGCTCAGACCTCCAAGCAAGCAGGTGCGCCAAACGATCCGGAGATCCGACGATGAAACTCGTGTTGAGCGTTCCGATACCGAGATCGGTAACACTTCGCCGGCCAACACCAAGCGAGGACTCAAAGGGGAAGGCATGTAATTATACCGAGCATGAGCCAACATCTACCCAGACTGAACTGTCACCAACCACTGCAGAGAGGAGCAACGCCACACCAAAGACCGCACTGAACAAGGTAAGACTATCAGCAGCACCAAGGGAACATAAACTGGGAACAGAGGTTGTCGAGTTGAGCGTTCTGATACCGTACTTGTTTTCCTAACTCGACTTGGGCTGATCTATGTTGTCAAAGAAACATGTTGATCCCTCGTTGCAAACCCTTGGGGGACGTGAGGATGACGTCAGATTCCTCGACCACATAACTAGGCTCGCTGAATAGACCCTATACTTGACCCAAAAACACCAACTCGCTCTTCTTTTTCAGTTTTTGACGTCAAGTCAACCATGTACTCAACCTTAAATCAACTGCACTATAGGCTCTAAATATGATCAACAACATTTAGTTTTAGGGGGATAAAACACCTTTTTTTCCCACGCTGTTTAGTTTTGTTCATATTAAATTGATTTTTTTTTCATCTCCATTAGATATTGTTTTCCCACACCATTTTTTTAGCATTAAAGTGGCTTTTATTGAGAAACTATACTTATACAATATAAGAAACATGACCATAATGGAAACAGGAGAAGGATGAGACATAGTTATGGACACACCAACTATTTTAAATAACTGTCCAGGGAGAGGTTCCCTATTCTCTCAAGGATGCGCGCAGAAGACTTTTACTTATTTTCCTTACTAGCCTCGGGTTGATTTATGTTGTCTAATAAACATGTTGATCCCTCGTTGGAGACCCTTAGGCGGCGTGAGGATGATGTTAGGTTGCCAAGAAGGTCTCGGAGAAAAGAAGAAGACTGAGAATCAGACAAAATCTAAATCTGAAAGGACGAGGTGTGTCTCATATGTAACATCTTAGGGGTCTAGCACCCCCCCCCCCCCCCCCCCCACACACACACACAAAGGGGGGTTGATAATCACTTTCCTCCATTAGTCCGGGTAATATCCACTAGAAGCCGCGCTCGAAAGGAAAGGCTCGGTTGTAGCCTGGATACCATGAATTGACACCCCACTCGCCTCGAGAGAGGTTCCTAGGCCCATAGTCGACTTGAGGTCCCCCCACACGACCGAGGGGGTCTAGTGGTTTCTCAGAGAGAGAGCCACTCCGGTGATCATGAATCGCCTTAGCGTCGAGGTTCGGTAAATGCGACGGGGCCAGGCGGATGTCTACCTAAATGCGAACCCTAAGGAGAAGCTCCAGGTCTCAGGTGTCCATTTGGAGCCTGGAAAGATCCGATATGGCATCATTGAGTGTTCCCGTCGGATAGCCTTGGCAGCGAAATCGACGACACTACCCTCGACCGGCTGGCATATCGCTAGCACGCGAGGATACTTCTGATGCAGAATAGTGAACTCGCTCCCCTCCAGTACTAGCTCACTTGTAACCCCGCCAAGGGCTCGGGCCCACGGGTCGGTCATGATTTAAGGCTCACCCTACAGGAGAAGGAGGATTGAACCTCCCACCAATGGTTAGAGACCAGGTCTTGTTGTGGAAATGGCGACCAGGTCGTCCGGGATGCCCCATTTAGTCTACCCAGCCTGAGGCGACCATGACTTCCTCTTTAAGTTTTAGAATTATCGACGTCCTCGACCACAGGGGAACGTTTTCGGGATGATAGATAGGAGATTTCGTGGTGCGTGATGCACGTCCGGCCAACACCCCGGGCAATTCTGGTGGATCAAGTGGCCAAAGGTGTCGCCGCCATGGTGGGCATCTAAGGGACACCATAATGTCGGACAGGGATTGGTAGGCTGATGGAACGGACGTTGGGCGAAGAGAAAAAGCGTCAAAGAAGAAGGTGACATCGCCATGTAAGGAGGAGGCAGGGGAGACGAAAATGATTTTGGGAAACAAACCTTAACGGGGGACCTTTTTTAGGGTTTTCCCACACCATTTGGTTTGGTTAAAGATCATGATAAATTGATTTTTCTTTTTTCATCTCTATTGATTTGTCTTCATTTTCTGATAAATTATTGAATTATGTTTTGATTACGATTTGATAGAGAGAGACATTGACATTGACATGTATACAACTTATTCGGGATGAGAAAGTAATTATTGTTACACATTTTTTTATTTTTCTAGTAGGCTCGATTTTTCGATAAAAAAAAATACCCTTCCTATGAAAGAAAGAGCATAAAAATTAAAAACGATCTTAGTAAACGATTACAGAATAAGCTCGGCACGAGAGCTTAAAGGGTCTCAAACAACCTCACGAAGGATAAAAAGTCCTTAAAACACACCCCAACTAAAAAGCTTTCTATTAACGAACCCAAAGAAGCAGATTAGGCTTGCGAGGATGAGTCCTCAACCACTTATCGTCAGACGAACTTAGCAACGGATCATCACTAGCCTCCTCCGGTCTTTCATGGCCAAGTTTTGCAGTTGTTCGAAAACCAATCTGAAGCTTTGACGGCCTTTGTGCTAACCGTGAAAACATAAGCCCACACATCAATCGTACTTAGCCATAGTAGCCCTCTCACGATCCAAAGATCGCACTCTCGCTCTTGTCCAATACACAATACGCAGTTGTAAGGACGACGACTCAAGAGCAGATGAGGACTTAGGTGGAAGACCCTCTTCGGCTTGAGTACGGCCTCTTTCCAACTCGTTGAATCGTCTATACTCCCAACTCCATTCTTCAAAGCAAATACCACATCGACACGACATCGGAAAAAGTCAGAGACCGCAAAATGTGACACAAGCGAAGCATCCACAATTATCGAATTCGGGGCCACAAGACTCAGGAATCAAGTTGGGTCAGAAAATATACTCAAATATTTTTTCAAAGGTATAGGACAGCCTTATCATTAACTGATAGATAAATCCAGTTTAATCAATAAAGATAACTAAGATAAATAATATTTCAAATCCAAAATAAAGTAGTATTGTTCAAAAAAAACAAATATAGTATTATAATTTAGAGTTATAATAGGACTTGAACTACAATCTTTCCTCTCTCTCTATATATATACAACCTAAACTAACAGTACAAATTTCACACATATATTATATATCTTCTCTCCGGCGAAACCCAGATGGTAAAAATCGGCGGGAACCCTTTGCTGGCCGGAGCCGCCGTCAGCTACACCGTATCCGTCATAACATTCCAAGCCCTCCTCTCAACCACCCTACAAAACAACCCCTACGTCGTCGCCGCCTCCACCGCCCTCTTCTCCGCCGCGGTCCCCGCCGTCGCCTACTCCGCCGCCTGGGCGATCGCCAAGGGCGGCGCCGCCGCCGAAGCGGTCCTCTTCGCGAGCCTCCACCTCCTCCTCAGCCTCGCGTTCCTCCGGGCCCGCGAGCTAGGGTTCTGGGCGTCGGTCACCCTCTCGGCGCTGGCGGCGGCGGGGCTTTTCCTCGGGAAGCTCGCCGGCGGCGGCCGGTTGAGTCTGATGAAAATGGTGATGGGTACCTTTGCGACGGCGTGGGCTGACGCGGCGGTGTCGGATCCCGCCTCCGGCGAGTGTTTCTTGGTGGTGTTTGCCCTGGCGGCGGCTCTCCCCTTTGGGGAGGTGGCGGGGCCGGAGGCGGGGACGGTTCACGGGTTTGTTGCCGGTGTGTTCTCGCCGCCGGTGAGAGCGAGGGCGGGGAGGGTTTGTTCTCGGGGATGTAAAGCCGTGTTGTTGGGGTGTTTGTTTCTCGGGGCGTATTTGTATTGGTGGTGTTTTAAGTGGATTCATGGAGAGAACGGTTTTGGGAAGCATAAACTCGTATTTAAATATATTTAGTAGGGATTGTTATTTCAAGGTCTGCGCACTCATCTTACCTTTTTATGTACGTCAATAATAGAAGGGTTATTGATCGAGTATTGATGTTCGTTGTGCCATTGTAGAGGAGAGACTACATCCTAAGTAGTCGTCGTCGTTACTATAGGTGGAAACCTTTTTTTTTTTTGATAAATGATGGTTTTATTAATAATCTGTTTACCCCAAGTCGGGGAAAAAGAGAGGGGACCGCAAAAAGCTATCCCAAACAACCTGCAAAAGAGACTCTACCACAAAACGGTAAGAGAATCTTCCTTAAAAAACGCAAAAAACAAAAAACGAAAGAAGGGGACAAAAGCCAAATACAGAGAAAAACTAATCGATAGAAGGTAGAACGTCTTCCTTGGACTCTATCTGCAGCAAAGTCCCTGTATTGACAAAATGTCTCCAAACCTCATTTTTACGCTGAGCCTCGAGCCTCTGAGTTTCACTCATACAGAGTGAACGAGTCGTCACCGTAAAGGTCTGTTGAGGTTTCGTCCTTCTTTTCTCTTTGCCTTTCTTAACAGTTTCAGGTGACAATACAGGAAATTCCTGATCGAAACTTGAGTGTAGAGAAAGGGAGGAAGTCAGGGACACAAACGACAAGGGTTGAACATTTTCGAACCCGACACTAACTTCCAGCTGGTCCGACTCTGAAGGAACAGTAGGCAACGAACATGAAGGAGCGAGTCCATCTAACTTTGAAATAAGGCTAGTGGCAGGCCCAATAAATGCACCAGCAGCAACAGGCCCATGAAGCATAGACCCTTGCTGGTGTGATGAATAATGAGTCGGCCCAAACGACCCAAACTGAGCTAGGGAAGCCGCAGGCCTCAGTACCTTCTGCGAATTCAGCTTCTCCACGCTTGAAGTCAACGACAGATTGGATTCACCACGCGTGATTTCAGCAACAGATTGGGTAGCTTCTGCACCCGAGAAATCAGCAGCAATCGCGTGAGGAGTATCCGAATGAACCCGGATTTCAGGCGAGGAAATCGTGGGGGAGATCGAGTCGCAAACGGCAATCACAGGAGCTGATCGCAACTGGTCACCCACGCCGTCGATGGCCGTCTCCGGAGAGGAGGACGGGTCTCCAACGATCGCCGGATCAGTGCTCTGTTTTTGGGTGATAGAAACAGAGCATGATCTCTGGACATTTATCTCCCTTCGACGACGAGCTGTAGCAACAAGCAAGGTAAACCATTGATTTTGAATCCATGTAAACCTTCTATGGCCTGAGAAGCAGCGGAATTGGATTCAAAACTAATGAAACTGAAGAGACGACCTCCACGGTTACGTTTTGGTATGGATACGTGAACGACGTTTCCATAAGACCCGAAAACGCTCCGAACCCAATCAACTGAAGACTGGGAAGGGAGGTTGCTAACAAAAACCTCGGTTTCTTGTTCCATACCTAAACTCTCCACAAAGTTTTGGTGAGCTTGTGAGCTTGTCGCACACCGTGGCTCTGCAACAGGAGCCTCTTGACCAGGGACAAGCGACGACGTCTCCTTTGGAACCGGGATAGGACTAACATGACCCTGTTCCTTGACCGGACATGGCGTCTCTTTACGGGTCGCCTTCACCGGAACAGAGGACGCCTTCACCGGAACAGAGCTATTCCGTGTCGAGCTGAATCGACCCTTCTTTACTACCTTCGTAGGACCCTTTGTGTCTCCAGTTGAACCAATCCTTACAGAACCTGCTACTTTGCAATAATGCTCGTAGAGAGAGATCAAAGTAGAACAAAAACTTGTGAAGGAGAGAAGGTGAGACTCGGCTGGACTTGTTCCCATGATTCTACTCCAGAATGATTTTTAGGTGGAAACCTTACCGTATCTATGAAAGAGAAAATGACGACAACATTTAGTTTTAGGGGAAAAAATCACTCTCACTTCATGTTTTCCACGCTATTTAATCTCGTTAAAGATCACAGTAATTGGAATTATTTTCATCTCAATTGAACATATATTTCCCCTTTTGGTTATCGGTTGTGTAGTCAAGGTAGAACTTGGAAATTTCGGCCCTTGTTCCCCTATAAGTGTATATAAATAAGATTACCTGATTGTAGAGCAACCAAAACCGCTTCATTGTAGATTCTGATACCTTCACTCTGATAAAGAATTGTCAAGGCGTCTTCTTCTATAGTTCGCCCCCTAATAGTATCCACACGATTAAAGTAAGCCCTCAACTAAAAGCTTATTAGAGCTTCAGAACAATTCCCTCTTATTCTCTCACTATGGTGGTCGAAAATTGCTAGCACATGTGGCAATCAAACGTTCGACGTGTCACCCAAGCCATCAGCCGACGCCACCTTACCGCTAACACTATCCTTATTGCCTTTACTAGACATCCCCTCGATGGTGATGTCTTAGGATTTACGTTTTTTGCCCGATTAAGAAAAGGAAAAATGTACTTCGCAAGGTTACACGTTACCGTCTAATTAGTCACTGTGTTGGTCTTTTTAATTGGGTCACTTGCTTCACCTTCTCGACCTTCAAAATCAAATCGATGGATGTAGATCTATTTGTTTGGATCGAGTAAAGATTCTCCACTTTCTTTATATCCATTGATGGTTGTGTTTTTTCCTTACCTTTATTTCTAGTCATCTTATCTCTCTTTTGTTCTTGAGTTCGAAGTCTCGTAGTCGACTGATTCTTGAGTCTCAATTGCAGGAATTTATTTTATAAATGATGGTTTTACAAAAAGTTTTGTACTCCAAGAACGAGAAAAAAGACCGGACTTCCATAAAAGACTGCCCTTAAATACCTTCACCCTTCTCCAGAAGGGCCACAAAACACTCGACCTTAACAACAAAAGAAACCGAAAAAACAGACAACTCAACCTAAAAAAGAAAGAAAAAGATTTCCGCTATAAGTCCCCTAAATTCCATTAGTTTTAAACCTTCTCCATAACTCATTTCTACGCTGAGCTACAAAAATTTCACTGTCACTCTGCGTTTGTGATCGGGTTGAAACACGGAAGGCTTGCGAATAAATCAATTTTCTGCTCTCTTTGACCTTTTTATCGGAGTCAGGAGACCAAGCAGGGAAGGTCTGATCAAAGTCCTTTTTAAAGGTGGTAGTTGGGACCAGTTGGTTTGAGTCTCTCAGCTTCCCATTGATCACACCCAGCGTTGAAGTCGTAGAGTGCGATGGATGATCCTTGAGTTTCAGCTTAAAGAGGGCCTCTTTCCATGGATTATCATCACCCGATGCAACCCACGGGGTGGTCACCTGCTGAGGTAATTGAACCAATGATCCAAACGCAAGCACAAATGCAAGCTCGAGCCCAGACAAAGACATAGGTTGAGCACCAACTGATTCCAACAAGGGAGATTGACTGGGACACGAACCAACGGGTTGTGGTTCCTTAGAATCAGATTGGGCAAGCCCAACAGATTGACTGGGATATGAACCAAAGGGATGTGATTCCTTAGAATCAGGTTGGGCAGGACCAACCTGTAATACAAGTCCATCTTCAAACACAAGCCCATCCAAAGCCTGTTCTTTGTCTCCCCACTTGTTGCTAGTGTTATCCGCGACGAGATTTTCAAAGTTCGCGGCGAGATTTTCCACGAGATCTTCTAAGATTGTAGCAACCAATTCCGTAATTACAGTATCTTTGACATATTCGCGAGCGTCAATCACAGGGAGAAAATCCGATTCGGCCACGATTTTGGACGTGGATTTCTTAGGGGCGATCGGAAAAGTGAACCCACTACCGCCGGGCGGCTTCCTCGACGTGGAGTCAGCGGTGGCCGTTAGAGTCTCAGCTGGTCTTCCCCCGGGGATCAACACGTTCGTTGTTATTAAGGGGAGGCTCTGTTTCTGTACATCGAAAACAGAGCAAGTGTTCTATTTGCCAAACCCAACGGAAACGGGCTCCAAATCAGATCGACGGCGAGAGATGGCCACAGAAAAAGTGTAACCATTGACCTTGAATCTGTTTAAACCTTCAATAGCTTGTGTAGCTTCAACCTTGGATTTAAAATGAGCGAAAACCAAGTAGCATCCTTTGCGATTTGGTCGCTTTGAGACGGAAGCTAACAAAGATATCTATGATCCAGATCCGCCCAATCTTTCCAGTAGAATACTGAAGCCCAAGAGTGACGCCCCAAGCAGCCTTGTAACTTGGGGCTGAAATGGCTCAATTGGACTTTGCATCCTCCCGAGGAACCAGCAGACGTCGTCCCCCCTCTGAAGATAATGAGGGCCTTTAAAAACGCAAAATTGATGGTTCCCGATCTGATTGAAGAATGTTGTGCCGTTACTTGGTGGAATCGATGCCACCCTACGTCCAGTGAGGCGGTACTACCGGAAGACCCCCTACTAGACCACGAAATCCTCATTGATCGAGGTGAGGGTGTGTTCCGCCCCTCGCCCTTTGTGGTGTGCCTCCATTGGACTAAGCATTCCCCTCCGAGTCAACGCTCAGGATTAGTGTCGAACCATTGAGCGTCTGAACACTACCAGCAGACATGTACATACTGTCACTGACTGAGGGCCATGTCCTTGCGATACCTGTCCACTCAATAGTAAGGCGAACAACAGGTGTGAATCGAAGCTCCAGCCAACTACTTTCGCTGCCCCCACTCTGTCATCCACCACTGAACCATCGTTGTCTTGCCCTTTTAAGATCACCCATTCATGGCCGCGACCAACGACTTCCCGATCACCTGAAGAGCCTGTCACCAACGATGACCGGCCAGCCACCCAAAATTTACTCCTCCCACTAGACACCAAGTTCGGAGCCACCTTAACGGAAGTCGTTGGCGAGATATCAACCCGAATCTCTCTGCAACCATGATCCACCATCATCGGCCCCTTAACCCTCGGTTGGACCGTTCGCAACACCTCCGGGGGACCAAACTGTGTCGAAATCAGAGACGCCATGAGAACCTTTACCGTCATGTCCTCACCTTGCCTCACACCGCCGTCGTACCCTGAACCTCCGATGATAGGACATGTCTGTCTCATCGACGTCCCAGCAAGACCCTCGCAATCTCGTCTTGTACGCACGTCGCCCATGCTACTGACCGCGTGCAAGGTCGGGCCTTGTCGTCATCGTGAACCGCCCAGGCTAGAAACCGGTAGCACTGGCCACTCACCCACTAGGATCCCACCTATACTCGAACCAGAGTACGTCCTAACCAAGGCTGTCCCCGTCCCCATCGCCTCTCTCATCATCTCGGATCGAAACAGGTCGTGTGAGATCAAAACCTTCACCACCAGTAGAATCCCCATGAAACTACCCCGCCCCCATGAACCCACATCTAAAGCAAGCAAGAGGAGCCACCATCTATGGCAATCTCCAGTGGCGACGACAACAATTCCAACCCTGGATGCTGTTGGTTTCAGAGACATGTCAATCAGGTGGTTTCTATTTGAGTCTCTCTCTCATTCCTCGCCGTTACATAGACATCCACTCGATGAGGATGCTTGGATTTACATTTTATTCCCCGTCAAGAAAGGGGAAAGAAAAAGGCTAGTACAATTTATTTATTTTTTGAAAATAAGTTTAGCATTCATTAATATCAGGCGAAACTCATTACAGTGGCTAGGTCCCTCAAGAGGGCCAGAGTCCAATAAGTATCATAGGCGAACTGATCTAACACGGACTCAATTGTAGCACGCAAAACAGTGCAGAACAGGGTAGTACAGGGAAAATAACTAAAACATAACTAAGACAGAAATTGAATCCAAATCTAAAACAGAAATTTAAACCAAAGGATGCCATCTATCAGGAACAACTTAAGGTGGGGCCTAAACGCTGTTTGGTCTCTGTTCTCCAAAGACTCGTCTCGTCGACTGGATAATCGACTGAACCACCGAACTTATTCCTGGTGTTATGGCTGAGAGGATGTACGTGAATCGGGTTCCCTCCCTGGAAAAATCTCTGATTCTCTGTTCACTAGTCATTAACCCTACAAAGACGAAATCGGATAAAATAAAAGAGGCCCACTCGATTAGCCAGATCCAGAATCGAGAGAGGGTCGAGGAGGCTGTGGTGGTAAAGGCCAGGGAGAGGGACACGCCGGCAGCGGCTTCAACAGTGGCGATGGCTTCAGAGGCGGCTACAGAGACACCGACGGTGAAGAAGGTGATACTGTCACCGAGGAAACAGAAAGGACCGTGAGTGGAGGCATCGAACTCGGAGAAACGATCCCCAATTGAGGCGTGAAAGACGTTGGGTACGATGATACCGTCCCCTAGCGAGCAAAGGGAATCAGAACCGTGAGTGGAGGGGAGATCGGCATGATCAGAGAAGCGACAGGAATCCGCAGAGGGATGTACCGCCGGGGCATGGTGGTGGCTAGCGGTAGAAACCCTAGCAGAGCTTTCCTTTGGAAGCTGCCATTAGTTTCATAGTAGTTACCAGTACAATTTATTATTTCCAAAACTACAAAGAAATATTTCAAATTAAAAATAAAGTATTATTTATCAAAAATAAACCCATATAGTATTAGAGTTTAGAGCTATAATAAATAGGATTCATAATTCGAACAACATTCACTTCCAAACTCTACATAGTACTACCATCTTTTTTCCAACTCCCAATCTCTATATATTAAACCTAAACCAACCGTACAAGTCTAACACTCACCTTCTCTCCGGAGAAACCCAAATGTCAAAATTCGGCGGGATCGCTTTGCTGGTCGGAGCCGCCGCCGTGAGCCTCTTCTCATGCATCATATCATTCCAAGCCCTTCTTTCAACCACCGTAGACAACCCCTCCGTCGCCGTGGCCTCCACCGTGGTCTTCTACGCGGCAATCCCCGCCGCGGCCTACAGCGTCCGCTGGGCGATCGCCAACGGCGGCGCCGCCGCCAAAGCGTGCCTCTTGGCGAGCCTATACGCCTTCCTCAGCCTTGCCTTCCTCCGGGCCCGCGAGCTAGGGTTCTGGGCGTCGGTCGCCTACTCGGCGCTGGGGCTCTTCCTGGCGAAGCTCGCCGACGGTACTGACGCCCGGTTCCACCTGGTGAAGTCGGTGATGGGTATCTGTCTGACGTCGTTCGTTTACACGGCGGCGGGGTCGGATCTTGCTTCAGCCGGTTGTTTCTTGGCGGTGTTTGCCCTGGCGGGTACCCTCTACCGTTTGGACCTGGCGGGGCCGAGGCAGGGGGCGCCTCACGCGGTTGTTGCCGTTGTTTACTCGTTGCCGGTGGAAACGACGACGGCTAGGGCTTCTTCTCCGGTGAGGGTTTTGAGGTTGGGGTGTTTGTTTGTGGCGGTGTGTTTGTATTCGTCGTCCTTGGTGCGTTATGGGGTGGTTGAGCTTTCTTGGAAAACACTCGTTGGTCTTATAGTAGGATTGTTATTTTCTTTTTTGATCGGTAAAAAAAATTGGTTTTGTTCAGAGGCTCGAAGGCAAAGTTCCAAGATATAAGAGACTTGAGATTATCTATTCCATGAGAATGTGTTGGAATTACGAAAAAAAAATTTATTGATTGATTTCGTTATATTATAATTATAGTTAGACTTTTGATTATAAGTTTAAGCTTCTAATTGAGCTGGTTCTTTAATACGATATTAGATGAGTGTGGTTCTTCAGAGACCCGGGTTTAAACTCCACTCCCTACAAAAATGACTTATTTCCTCTCAATCTATCACATATGCCCCAAATGGGCCAGTGCTTTGGGATCTTCTCATCTCTAATAATTCATTTTCAAACTTGTAAACGGGTTTGGCTGTGAGGACGCATATTACAATATAACTATAATTGGACCTTTAACTATAACTTTGTGCTTTTAGTTGAGTTGATTTTCTAATATATTTCATACAAACGACATTACACGACAGAATTTGAAAACGAGACGGGGATGAGGAAATGATCAATGAGGACGGTACTCAAACAATCATCTTGTAATGACCTTGCGTCGAGCTGTCTCTCACAAGGTTTCACCATTCGTGTTTGACGAATGGAACTCGATGTCCGCGTTCGTGTTGGTCGTTCGCCGCTTCAATGACCTCGGTTTCGGTTGCATTAGGACCACGGTCTTGACGACAATGGTGATAATAGATGTCGAATGATTTCCCGTAACATCTCATAGTCAACGGTTGTTGGGTCAAAGTCGTCAAGGTTTAATGGATCGATCGAGCAGTGATGAAGGTCTTTTGGAAGAGTGATGAAGATGATGTGCAGTCCTAGTAAATTCAATCGAGAATCGCAACGCCACACTGGAAGCCAAAACAGCAAGTCTTCAAAAACTACCCTCCCTAGCTATCAGTCGCTAAAGCCCGCACTCAACCCTCCATAACTCAATTTCAGCCAACACCAAGAAAATCCCCAAAGGGGGAGGACCGGTATTTCTACCAAGAGAGAGATCAGACCTCCAAGCAGACTGTAGGAAATCATTACTACCGGAGATTCGATACTCAAACTCGTGTTGAGCATTCTGAAACCGTTACCGGTAACCCCTCGTCGCCCAACACCAAGCGAGGACCTGAAAGAGAACGCCTGTAATTATACCGAGTACGAGCCAACTCAAACCTGGACTAATCTGAATCCAAAACCAATATAGAAGTGCAAAGTACCACCAAGAGAGATCACCCAAACATCACAGCTACAACGCCCCGACACTCCATAAAACTGGCCCCAAATTCTGAAACTTACCCCAAAATCACAGGTGACGACAACAACACGTACCAACACCACCGGAGGCACAACCACCAACAATCAACAAGAAAGGTGAAAGGGGAAAATCAGAGTGAGAATCATACCTCATGGATAAACCGCGGACGCCACCCTGTCCCTGCCCAGCCCAGATCCAGACCTGGCTCGAACACGAACCGGCCCAGACCCAAATCATCCAAGACCCAAACCGGTCCAGACCCGTGTCTTACCCAATCCAGACCAACCAGATCAAGAATGGAGCACCATCATAGCCGGATAAAGACCCAAACGTCGGCAAATCCTCACTTCCCAGAGATAACTGAGGAGCGACCCGAGGACTCATTCTCCAACTTCAAAGGCGTATTCCCCGAGATGAGAAAACGTCGGCCATGAGCACTCCCCGAGGCGTGCATGGAGCAGATCTAGAGCCACCTGCCACCAAACGGACTACGAGACACGATGAGCGGAACCAGAAGCCGAGCACCGTACAAATCCAACAACCCCCAACCGGACCGTGAGCGTCGAACTGTACCAGAAGAAATCGCAAGAAAACGCGGTCTGAAAACAAAAGAGGAGGTGAGAGGGAGGAAAAGGGTGAAGAAGGTGTATGCCTCCGCCGACAACAACCGAGGTCGTAGCCCTGACCGTCACCGGCGAGGGCGAGAAGAGAAAGACAATGGTTGGGTAAGGAAGCTAGGTAACATGACTACGACGAAAACAATAGAAGGGTGAGACATAGTTTTGGACACGCCCGAAACATTGACCCAGTAGCTATGATGTCTGGCTATTCCAGGTAACTATCTAGGTGGACGTTCCATGTTCTCTTAAGGATGCGCGTAAAAGACTCTTACTTATTTTTTTTGGCTTGACTCAAACTGATATGTGCTGTCTAAGAAACATGTTGATCCCTCGTTGGAGACACTTCGAGGAGGTGAGGATGATGCTAGGTTGCCAAAGATGTCCTTGGAAAAAGGAGGAGACTGAAGATTGGACAAAATCCGAACTAGAAAAGACGGGGTGTGTCTCATTTATAACACCTAGTGGACCCTGAGTAGACTAAGGATTGGACGAAATCCGAACTAGGAATGACAGGGTGTGTCTCATCTATAACACCTTGTGGACCCCAAGGAGACTGCAGATTGAACGAAATTTGAACCCGGAAGGACGGAGTGTCTCATATCTAACGCCCCCCCTCCCCTCAATTGCCATATATGGTTTGATCCTCACTCTCCTCCATTGGTCCAAGTAGTGTTCTTCAGAAGTCGCGTTCGTAGGGAACGCTCGGTTGTGGCCTAGATACCCAGAATTGGCACCCGGCTCTCCTCGAGAGAGGATCTGAGGCCTATAGTCTTGAACACACCCCTCCCTCCCATTGGCATAGGGGGTTAATCCTCACTCTTCTCCATTGGTCCGGGTAGTGTTCTCCAGAAGTCGCGTCCAAGAGGAAGGCTCAATTGTGGCATGGATGCCCAGAACTAGCACTCGACTCTCCTCGGGAGAGGATCTGAGGCCCATAGTCATCTTAAGCGCGCGCGCACCCCCACCCCATCCCGGGGGGATCTAGGGGTTGCTCGGAGAGGGAGCCAGGTCGATGATTGTGCATCGCTCGAGCGTCGAGGTTCAATAGATGCAATAGGGCAACGAGGTTGCCCACTTGAATGCGGACCATAGGGAAAAGCTCTCAGCTTAGAGGGTCCAGTTGGCGCCTGAAAAAACTCAGTGCGGAATCATTTAGTTCTCCAATCAGTTAGCCTTTGCGATGAAATCGACACCACTGCCCTTGGCCGATGGGCAAATCATTGCGCACGTGAGGGTCTTCCCAATACAAAATAGGGAACTCGTTCCCCTCCAACGCTAGCTCACCCATACCTCATCAAGGGCTCATGCCCACGAGTCGGACGTGATCTAGGGCCCACCCTTTCAGAAAAGGAGGGCTAAGTCTCTCGTCAGGGCTCAAAGATCATGTGTCGCTATGGAAATAGCGACTAGGCGATCCGAATGGCCAATTTACTCTTCCCAACCTGAGGCGATCAGACACTGTGCCAAGCCCTGCCATTTAGTTTTGGGATGACTATTTTTTAATGTTTTATTTTTTTGTTTTTCTATTGGTTGTTTATTGGACTTTAGTTTGATGGTTTTTTTGTACCCATCCAAAAATCGCTATCATCTTTTATTCATGCATTGCTTTCTCTCTAATTAAAAATGCCTCAAAGATTGAGCGAGTCATTTTCGTGAGTAAAAATGTGTCGAATACATGTTCTACAATTATGCCGACCCACACTAGGTCGATTACGATCGACAATCCGACCGCCTTTTTTATCAGCAATTTTTTTATATAAAAAGTCCAAGTTTTAAAAAATGAAAACAAGGTCTAAGGAAAATCTCTCATGATACAACCCTGAGCATGCCTGACAGGCACCTCAAACTAGAACAACAATCCCAACAAAGTGGATACAACACAGGTCTACAAACCCATATTTTACATGTAAACTAACATAAAGTACACATAAACCAACAAGGGTTCAAGTACCGAACAACAATGGAACCCTAAAACAGAGTACCAAGAGGTTTAATAAAACAGTCGAGGTCTAATAACCTAGGTTTAACAAACTTGAAGCTCATAACAAAAAAAAACTTAGGTCTGATACCCGGATTTGACAAACTTGAAGCCCAAAAAAACCTCCAGACAGCAAAATCTAGTCTTAAACCGAACAAGTAATAAGCGATCTATCTCATCGAGACCATCTACTCAGCGAGTAAGATAGACACTAACACGCTGACAATCAAAACTGTAAACAGTAGAGATAATCTGGTGCACAAAGTCATCGAAACACTGAAACCCTAAAACTAAATCCAGGTGATTTAAATAAAGGTCAAAGAGCCAAACCACCCGTCGGGGGCCAACACCACAACCGACGAACCCCACGCCAACAAATGACGGGAAAACCATGAAATCAGACTAAATCTAGTAAAGGGAAAGTGGACAGTTATTACGAGAACGAAAAAGATAGATAAAGCTAGAAAGTCCTTACCACAGTCCCCGCCTTAAAACAGGTACGGGACGAACTCCTCCACCAGCAATAAAAACAGGGCTGGAACAGAAGACCACAAGCAAGCAACTCCAAAAGAGAGAACTCGTGTAGTCCGGCTTGCACACTTGTACAGCAACTTGATAGGCTAGAGAAGATATGTCCAAGAAGTTGTTGCACATCCCACGGGTTTTGAAAAATCAGAACCAAATAAGCAGGCCTGGGAAGCTGAAACGACAGCTTCTGCCCGACTCCAGTAACGAAATACATAGCTCCCAGCCAAACCCGATCAAAGGGGTACCCAAGTCCGGCGAGGCAGCGTCAACAGAACTCTCCAACAGTCTTCACCGATGGTGTGTCAGCCGGAACAGTAGGTAAGTGTCGGAGAATACCGAAGTTTGGTAGATCTGCAACCCCAGACATCACACGGGTAAAGGCCGGAGGGTTCGAGCACCACAAAGTCGATCAGCCCACAGCGAATCTCTGATGAGAAACACTTCCCACGATGTAATGATGCAACTCACTGGTGTTTGGCCATGGAGAGCACGATGGAACCACCCAAAACCGCCATCCGAGCCCTAAGGATCTTCAAAACGAACAGCAAAATCAGTGGACCAAAGGAGCAACAAACAGAGGAAGAGAGGGGATGAGAACGAAGACGAAGGGAGGGTAAGAGGACCACCGGCGACCAACCGGTCAGTGACAACCAGACCAACCGTCGGCGACCTCAGAAAGTAAATCTAGGGTTGTGAAGGGAGAAAAGGGGCTTCGTGGTTTTAAAGGGGTTCCAAGTTGACCATCCAATACTATCCGATCGCCCTTGTTGTCGATTCTAAACCTGATTATAGATCGGGAAA
Organism: Erodium maritimum; assembly: GCA_963921825.1. Classification (NCBI taxonomy): domain Eukaryota; kingdom Viridiplantae; phylum Streptophyta; class Magnoliopsida; order Geraniales; family Geraniaceae; genus Erodium; species Erodium maritimum. The sequence goes on from OY997594.1 coordinate 72,090,681, forward strand.
TTTCATAAAATATGCCTCATAATGGTATAAATTTGTTTTCTATGCTAATATAGTTCAAAATTTAAAAATATGCTTTTCAATTGTTTTAAGACAATAATACCCTCATTCTAATTTAAACAAGATAATTCATAGTTTATTAATTCATATAAATCTATTATCAAAATAAACATTCAGTTTTTAAATAAAATATTTTTTAAAATTTATAAATTATTAAAATTTTATTTTATTTTCTTAAAATTCAAATTATTTCGATAAATATTTTTAAAAATAGATTTCAACGATAATTTTTCAAAAAAAAATATTATACTTCATTATATTTTTTCGGTTTTATTAATTATTAAATTTTTATTTTATTTTATATATTTTTAAATCGGATTATTTTGATAAATATAATTTGAAAGATAATTAAGTTTTATAAAAATAAATTCAAACCAGATTTTCATAATTAATAAAATATGAATGTAGTAACTAATAAAATTGAACAAAATGTATTTTTATAAAAATAAATTTTATTAATTACTACATTCATATTTTACTTTTAATATAATTTGAAAAATAAATTAAAATCTGATTTTCATAATTAATACAATATATTATAAATTTAAATATCTTTCTAAAATTATTATCAAAGTATTCTGTTTTTAAAATAAATTCAAATCTGATTTTTATAATTACTAATATTAGCAAAATATTTTTTTTCTAATATACGAATATATAAAGTACAAAAGGGAATCTGATTTAGAATATTTTTTATATAAAAAAATATTATTCTATATTATTAATTATTAAAATCAGATCTTAATTTATTTTTATATAAAAAACAGATTACGTTGATAAATAACTTTTAAAGATAATTAAATTTATAATATATTTTATTAATTATGAAAAAATACTTTAATTTTGAATTTATTTTTCAAATTAAATTTTAAAAAATAAACTACGAATTACTAATAAAATTATATAAAATATATTTTATCATAAAATCGAAATTATTTTTCAAAAGTTTATAAAATTGAATTATCTTTTATATTATATTTTTCAGAATAATCCGATTTAAAAAATATAAATTTAAATAGGAATTTAATAATTAATAAAACTGGAAAAAAAATAATGAAGTATAATATTTTTGTTTGAAACATCATCGTTGAATTATCTTTTTAAAAATATTTGTCAATTTTTTTTGATTTTTAAGAAAATAAAATATAATTTTAATAAATTTTATATTTTAAAAAATATTTTATTTAAGAACTGAATATTTATTTTGAAAATAGATTTAAATGAATTAATAAACTATGAATTATCTTGTTTAAATTAGAATGAGGGTATTATTGTCCTAAACTAATTGAAAAGCATATTTTTCAAATTTTGAACTATACTAACATAGAAAACAAATTTATACCATTATGAGGCATATTTTATAAAATTTCCCTTATAGATCCCCTTATCAATTCTGAACCGAAAGAAGCAAGACCTTCAACACCCGACAGTTGATACTCCTAATAATTGTCTATGTGAGCGGTTACTGTTCATTTTGTCAGAAAGCGTCCTATTGTTGTTACTTGGGGTAACCCAGTTTCCTAACCCCATTTGAGCTTTGTTTTTCAATTCCTAACCTAGGTTTACCTTCGATGACATTTCCCAATTGTCACTTTCAATTTTTTGCAGAAAGTATCAAAAATCGTCAAAACTGACGATTCCGTTAGGTTTTTACCTACGTGTCGGCCACGTGTCGACACAGTGAAGTAACATGTGGCAAAAAACTAACGGAACCGTCAAAATAAACGGTAAACGATACTTTCTGCAAAAAATTGAAAGGTGACAATTGGAAAATATCACCGAAAGTAAACCGAGGTTAGGAATTGAAAAACAAACCTCCAATGGGGTTAGGAAACACGGTTTCCCCTGGTTAATTTTCAAAGTCTGTCCATGAGACAACATGATGATAGAATCAATAAAGTTTTCTTTTTCAACTCATCTCATTTGATTTTTGTGATATTATTGAAGACCATTATTACTTCCTGATCACAATCATTACGACTGTTCACACGCAAAAGTCACAAACAGATGATACTATGTAACAACATGAAACAGTGCCGAGGTTTTAGTAAGTACATAGATGATGAAGGTATGTTATTGAACACTACATGAACAAGCTCCAACTTCGATGCCAGGACGGGGACGCTATCATCAGATCCCACGGCCCATACTCTGCTCTCCCGGAGGGATCATAACCAAGACTTGTTGAGCATTGAGACCCGGGTGAGGAACCCTGCGGCGTACCTCGCGACCTTCCTGGCAAAGTGCACACGCATGACAGAAGACATGAGTTGCAAAGTCACATGCCAGTTCACACTGCTCGTGTTGATCCTCATCCTCCATTAAACTCCCACAGCACCCATAAGATCTATGCAGAGACTCGCAAGTTCCCTGTTGAATACAAAAAAAAAACGGTGAATATAAAATCATGGTCGAATTGTCTATGGGTAACTCCGATAACACACCCTCGAACGACCTTTATTAAGGGATACACGCTAGCTCATCTTTTTGTTACAAAAACGCACTTGTACCTATTTAATGTCTGAAAACAGCTTCCGTATTTAATGGAAATCGTTCTTTTCTGACATTAAATGAACGGTATAGGTGTGTTTTGTTGTAAAAAAAAAGTGAGCACAACATGTATCCCTTAATAAAGGTCGTTTGGGAGTGCGTTAGTAGGGTTTTCCCCACTGTCTATCTATGAAAAATCAACACAGTAAAATCAAGATATTGGAGGAAGCAGCACACAATGATCAAAACCAAAGGTTCTAAAACTCAAGATTATAGCCAAAACTCGATAGGGCAACAAATAAGGATCTTTTGACTAGTCGGGGAGATATCGGCAAAACTCATTTTCTATTAAATATCAAGTACATATGTCGAAGACAAAAGAAATAGCAATAGTTTAGTAAAATGAGATGGTTCCAAACACATTTTAATTAGTGTTATGTGAGATTGAATCGAACTTGTTATCGATAATCTCTTTTCATGTTTGTGCTATGACAGATCTTTGAGTACAAATTTTAAATTGTGTTTTGATTAAGTTGACTAAGTTTGACAGAGTTTTGACCAATTTCCACTTATCGGACTCGGTGGAAACATGTCAAAACTTGGCCGTTAAGTTTCACCCAGTTCTTGGGGAGATGTCGGGGTTTTTAGAACATAAGCAAAACAAAATAGGCAAGCACCACACGTGACAATGAAGGAAAATGATCTAATTTACGATTCTTCTACCAGGAAAATAGATGTTTTTGGCAATCTATATAGGCTTCCATAACCAAGCCACTATATTATAAATATCATGCATACAAAAGATAAGTAGAACATCGACTATATGTAACAATTTATGCAGATTATAGATGTAACTTACCTCTAAGTTGAACTTACGGCGGATGGCTGTACGAGTGGGATATGTGAACCATGGGGCGAGGAAGTTGTTGCCAAAAAATGTATACCCAATCATATACAGGCCAGAATAATACAAACAGTTACTTGCAAAAACTCCATGGCCAGATCCAATCCTCTCAGCATTGCTTCCATACAGCACACAAGGGGCAACACTGCCGAGAAGACCTAGGGAGATCTCAAAAATGTTATACAACAAAAAACAAAAACAAAATTTGGAAGCTTAGGCATGATCATAACTACTCCCTCTGTCCTGAACTAGGTATCCCATCTGAATACTTGAAAGGATAGAGAATTCAATGTTTTGGGGTTGACTTTTCCCTTTCACCCCCACATGCTCACATGTTTGCACCAGTCAAGTTGCCCAAACTAACCTATGAAAGCATATTATTGGCAAATCAATGGCTATTTTTTTATCCGCTATGTGTGCCAACTGCCAAGATTTGGGCTCACTTGCTTATGTAGAAGCAAAGAGCTCCAATGGCTAATTAACTAACTATAAGTGGACATTAGTTTGGGAGGACAGTGAGGAATAGCAGCAGATCAGACAAGAACTAAAGTAAAAAAACCTAGCTCAAGAACCCATCTATCACTCTTTAGCTACCTCAACATAAAAAAAATGGGATAATCTCACAAAAGTATACTAAACTTGTTTCATTTCTCATTTAACTACACTGACTTTTAAATTTTCTCATTCAACTACACTGAACTTTCAATTTTTTTTTTTCTCACTTCACTCTATTTGGGCAATAGATGAGAAAAATACCCCTGCAATAATGAATATTGGCTTGATTTTCCATTCTATTACAAGGTTACCATCGAGAAATTGATTATTAGTAACTTTCTTTACGGTAATAAATAAAAGAAATTGACAATACACAGATATTCTTGTCCGAGTTCCCAATTTGTTGTGGGGGTATTTTTGTCATTTATTACCAAAATAGAGTAAAGTGAAAAAAAATGGAAGTTCAGTGTAATTAGGTGAGAAAAATTAAAAGTCAGTATAGTTAAGTGAGAAAAATTAAAAGTCAGTATAGTTAAAGGAGAAATGTGACAAGTTTAGAGTACTTAATTGAGATTATCCCAACAATTTTTATTGAAACAACACAAAAAACACATAATTAAATAGAAAGCAATTTAATCTTGTGATACATCATATATGAACTTCACAATATTTGAAAGAGATGAAGCTTTCTCATCCTGGTCAATTAGATATCAAATTCATACAGCTCAAAGATTGAAATGCACAATAAACAGATAACCTTAATGAGATCAACAATTCATTATGAAGATGAATCATTCCACTTACGATTTTGATGAATAAAGCATGCATAACATGGTTAGCTTGAACAATTATAACAAAAAGTTGCAAATCACACCCTCGATTCCTACTAGTATGTTCTTGAGCAAATAATCCATAAATTTTAAACTAATTACCACACAATCTCAATCACAAAAATATAAGCCATAAAGAACCAAATCAGACTCAGACCACACTAGATTCATCAAACAAAGTCAAATTGGAGACGATCATACGACTTACAGACTTCAAGGTCGCTGCTGCAGAACTCATCGTTACGCCCTAGACAAGCAATCAAGCTCGAGTCCCACTGATTCCTAGCCATGGGCTCTCCCACGACGCTCCCATGGCTCAGAGGCACCCCATCGGCGGTCCAACCATACGCTCCGGCGCCATCGCAGCCGTGCGGCGGATCCGCACATTTCGCCGGTTTCTGATCAAGCGGCGGCGGGAGAGCGGTCTTGGTGTCTTTCTTCTCGCTCCGGTCGAGCTCCGAGTTGAGGAGCGGGCTCGACTCGTCCTGATCCTGGTTGTTGCAGCTGCCGTTTTGGTTGTCTTGGTTCGCCATTTTCGCTGATTGTAGAGAGAAATCGAAACCCTCGGAAATTGGGACTTTTGGAGAAGACGAAATGGAGATCGAGACGAAAAGTCAATGCCGCGTCTAGCTTTGTAACAGCTGTTCTTTGTACCGGGCATTTTTGTCTTTTTTGTCATTTTTTTAAAGTCGGTTTTAGTAGAGCTGAGCAATGGTCGGTTAATCGGTTATCGAGTTAAATCTGTAATCGATTATCGAGTTAAATCTGTATATCGGAGAGGTATTATTGGTTTTCGTTTTTCTCGAGAATTCAAAAGATTTTCGGTTATCAACCGGTGAGAATCTCGATCGGTTACCGATTGGTCAATCGAAAATGATTGGGTCTAGAATGGATTGAGAAGTCTACGTCGACATTTGTTGGATGTCGGTCGGTTCCGTGTCCTTAGTTGATCGTGGGTGGGTCGACGAACGAGATAAAGAGAACCAACTGCATCTGCTTCGGATGTTCTAGTTATGAATCATAATACTTATGATATCAAAATCTTCAAATATTACTGTAGAACCCCCTCTCTTTTTTCTTCATTTTTTAATTTTTTTTATGTCTTCATGTTTTTATTTCTTTTATTTTTCCTCTTTTTTTGTATTTCATAATACTAAAAGGTAATGTGAATTTAATACACTTCAACAGAATTGGATTGGATAATGTTTCTTGCAAGTGACAATTAGGCTTTTTTAGAGTGATGTATATGAAAATGTCATCAATGTGACCGTTGAAAAGTTACCTTGTTAAGCAAACCAACCAGAAGTCTTCAATTTGACTGCTAGTGTCTGGTCCAAGATACAAAACTCACTCAATGTCGAGAAAATTTCTCAACAGCTTCATTACTTGGGTATTACGTTTTTGAAGGGGTCCTCGTAGGAAATGTCCTTGACATCTGAGAGCGTTTATAATGCGTGAGTTGGATTATTTAGAAATCATCTGTAAATACTATTTATCATTTACATCTTAAAATTTTAATTTGCCATCCTGTTTTACAACGCTAAGCTATTTCGAGTCTGAAATTGTGATGAAAAAGGGTTGAATGTAAAAATTTATCTTAAAGTATTGATCACGAACAATAAACTATCAAAGTTTAAAAGTGTCAAACCGGACACCCTAAGTTTTGGTCACATGTCATTTACATGTCTATATGAATTGTCACGGATCATTTACATGACTTTATGAGCCGAAAAATGTCAAAAATTGTGTGCTAGATTTTGTCGATACGTAACCAATGCTTTAGGGTAGGTTTTTACCTTTAACCCTAAACAAACGAGATAATGTGCAAAATAACCTCAAAATATTATTGTCTACCTCCAAACTTCAAATCTTTGCAGAATAACCTTCATTTTGTATGGATTTTACAATATCACCCTCCACTACCTCCCCTGAATCTAAGGGCAGCAGCAAAATAACCTCTTTATTAAGGGTAATAGTGTAACTTCACAAGGAAAATAGAATTGAAGGTTACCCCATCAAAAAGCAATTCAAATGGACCATAAAAGCTCCTCAAATCATCCATGTCATTTGACAGTGTTCTAATATTACTTATAGCTCAAATGCAAAGATAAGAATTCAAATAACAATTAGATATATAAACATATTCCACTGTTTGTAAAGATTAAAAAAAACTCATTGTAGCTAAACTTGACATGAAAACTGTGAACATAACTTTCATTTTAATAGACAAAATTCTGAGATCAGCATAATCCAAACATGAACCATTCCAAAATGCAAGGAAAGGTGATATGTATGATCAACTGGCTTGCTTGGTTTTCATACTGTTAGTGTTATCTATACCGTCGAAAATAGAATCCTGGAACACCTATTTGGAGCAATATTCAACCTGGAAAAAGAACCAGAACACCGTATAAGAATCCCAGAAAGAAAGAACATAAACAACTGCAAAACAGAACTCAAGGGTGTCACATGAAACAAGGTTTATGAGATTCATGAGTTAAACTAATATAACATCATTGAACTTCGAGTGGAGAGACAGTAACCACAGACTCGATGATCTATATATTCGAGAAATGCTATACAGTTGAAAGGAAAAACAGATCATCGTATGTTTCTTGACAGAGTTAGTTCATTATGTATTCACTTCTATAACCTACGCAACTATGTAATGACATTCTACTTAGAATTGCAGTGCATGATCCATTGCTTCGAAAGAGATACAAATTAATATTTTTGTCTACTTGGGTTGGCCTGGAAGTCAAAGAGCTGCTTGGGAGCAGATGTAGGTGGATGTTAGGTTATGAATTAGACTAGGCTAAAGTAAGATTGGGTTTATGGCTAAAAACTACATTATGTATTGTCCACGCTTTTAAACTACACTATATCTTTTGACCACGGACGTTTACTTACAAAATTTGGAATATTCCGTTAAAATTTTGGAATATTCCTTTAAAATTAGGGACGTGGGCAATACATAATGTAGTTTTTCGCACGTGTGCAATACATAATGTAGTTTAAACCGTGGACAATACATAATGTAGTTTTTAGCAATTAGACCATTTCCTAGCTTCCCTTAGATTCACCACATCAAGTGTCAAAGAGCAATGTGCATCTAAATATTTTGCTTGAGAATTCCTATAGCAACAATACACAAATGTTTCCAACACCCATCTTCTCATACAAAGAAGGGTCTATAGTCTCAACAAATGTACAGGTTATGAAGTGCATATAGAAGGCCAAAAGTTTGTAGTCTCATGCATCAAAACTCAGCCAACTAAGTGCTTAGGATTAGATATATCACACATCAAATTACGGGTTTTCATTTACAAATGCTTTCTAAAAGGCATTAGGATTAATCAAATAACTCTCATGTTACATGTATGAATCAGTGAATCAAAATAAAACCTAAACGAAAATTCATATTTCATTGATCATGTTTAACACAAACAGAACACACGGATCAGTCCAACAAGAATTGCAATAAAACCGAAAGTCTGCGACTAGGATTCAACACATTGGACATTCCTATAACCGGTTTTCATTTACAAAATACTTTCTAAAAGGCATTAGGATAAGTCAAATAGCTCTCATCTTACGTATATGAATCACAATAAAACCTAAACACAAATTCATATTTCATAATTCAGGGTCGTCTCAAGCTTTAAGCGAGTTAAGCAACCGCTTAAGGCCTCAGATCAAAAAAGCCTCCTAAAATTAAATAATTAGCCTTTTAAGGCTTTGGATCGAAAAGTACCCCAAATATTAACGATTTGTTACTATTAGATCAAATCTAATCAAATGAAAATGTTAGGCTTCTAATTATGAAATTAAATTTTATCACTAGTTGTGTCAATATTCTCATCCAAAAGGAAGACAATTTTCTTGATTGTTGAACTATCTAACAAATCTATAAATCTTTATTTAGTAGTGAAAATTATTGTTAACAAAACATGTAAGATTAATTTATCAGTGGTTAGTGAACTAAAAACAGGGATAAAAAAATGGAACAACATCAAAGAAAAAAAGTGTAAGTATGTATATACACACACTATAGTATTTGTTTGAGTAATGACAAAGAATTTATCAACTTCATTACAAAAATGCTTAAACAAAGTAATATGAGAAAGTAAGTTGTCAAGAGAAAGAGAAACTCTTTCAAAATTATTGCAATAAAAATGTATTGCGAAAGTTTCATTTTATGATTAATCAAGATACTAAGTAAAATTGACTTTATATACATATCACATGAAGTTGTATTTTCCAGACTCTAGGAAAATGATTCACTATTGGAGATGGAGATACTTCCCAATTTTTGACATGAAGATGCTCAATGAAGAGCAAAGATTAGAGGCCATGAACATGAATGATGATTTATCTCTGGTTCCTTAGTCCAAAATCAAAAGGATCAATAAACGTGAACTTGTTTATAAGCGTCTTTATTTTTTAGAGAACAACAATTACATGAAGTTGGACATATATCTAGAGGTAACCAGGAGAATGTGTTGGGCTTGTCTTGTTTTGTTTTTGCCGATTAAACAGTGGGTTTGAGTATCGAATACCCTTAGTTCTTGAAAACCTACTTACTACCATTCACCATTATTCTAAGTCATAACGGATTATATTCTTAAAACTCATATTTAGTATTTAAAAATAATTTTAAGTGTAGAAATTTCTAGAAGATAATGGCAATCGCTAGTCATACACGACGTCACATATATTCTAGATAATTTAGTGCAATTTTATATAATTATCTTTGAACCTATCTTATCCAAACATCAAATGAATATATCTTATTTATGGATAAATGTGAATCCTTAAATATTTGGATTTTTGTATAAAATTCTAGATGGTAAATCTTATCCATCAAGAGTGTCTAGTTAGAAACTTATATCCATCATCTATTTTATATATTTTTAGTGTTACAAATAGATGTTAAGCTCATTTTATCAATATCATCCACTATAGTCTTTTTATATGAGAAAGTTTACTTATTTTCATATTATATTTTTCATAAGAAAAAAAGTTATCGATCAAATTCTTGCTTTAAGCCCCAATAATTATTGGGCCGGCCCTAATTTCATTGGTCATATTTAACACAAACAGCACAAATATATCAGTCCAACACAAAATCAGATAAGAATTGCAATAAAACTGAAAGCATGCGCTTAGGATTCAACGTAGCAGACATTCGTATTACGGGTTTTCATTTACCAAAACACTTCTTAAAAGGCAATACGATTAGTCACAGGCCTGAAGTTACATATATGAATATCAACGAACATGAATTTCAGATATTCATAAACAAACGTATATGAATTGCAAATCAAATTCATCAACATTCATAATTCATAGATCATATTCAACACAACCAAAGTTAGATTGAAAGCTTGGATACACAGATTATTTTCTCGGTTTTCATGTACAATTGTACAAAACACATCCTAAAAGGCAATACGATTAATCACATAGCTCACAAAGTTACATATATGAACAGCAATGAACATGAAATGCAAAACTCAGTCACAAACGTATATAAATTGCAAATCAAATTCATCGGTATTCATAATTCATAGATCATATTTAACACAAACAAAGTTAGATCGAAAGCTTGCACACCCAGATCAATTTCTCGGTTTTCATTTACTAAACACTTCCTAAAAGGCAATACCATTAGTCACATACCTCTCAAGTTGCATATATTAATAGCAACGAACATAAATTTCAAATATTCATAATTCTGATCAAATTCAGCAGCATTCACAATTCATAGATCATATTCAACGCAAACAGAATTAGATCAAAAGCTTGCATACCCAGATCAATTCCTCCATCACTGAGTCTTGGAGGTCATATCTTTCCGAGCAGCCCTGGCGTTCTCATACTCAAACCTCAACACATTAGCAATATGAGAAGTGTCCTTGATATAGAACCTCCTCCCAAAGGCACTCTCCTCAATGGCAGGAAAGTAAGGGAAAATCAAGGTATTCACAACCCGAAACCACGCGTAACCCAGAAACGTCCCCAAAGCAGCCCCAGCACAGACCTGAACCACAGAGTGGTACCCCAAATAGACCCTCGAGTACATGGTGAGCACGGCCATGACCCAGTTCAGAACCGTGGCGCTGTACCTGTTCTTCGTCTCCAATAGGCCGATTCGGTAATGGGTCAGCAATGTGATGTACATGGCGAAGAAGAACATGTACTGGGAGTGGCTCGAGGGCCAGCCGTGCGAATCGCACATCTCGAGGAGGATGCAGGTCTCGGGCCGGGCTTGCTGGACCGTCGTCTTGATGACCTCGTTGATGAATTGGGAGATCAGGAGGCCGAGGCAGAAGAAGATGATCTGGAGCTCGCGGCGGAAGAGGAAGTGGGAGATGAATCCGCCGAAGCTGTAGAAGACAGGGACCAGAGAGACCCAGGCTAGGAAATGGCCGAGCTGGTCGCCTCTCTGGTACCGGACATGGGTCAGCGTCACCGCCTTGAGCGCCGATGCAGACATGGATTGAGTCGGAGAAGAAATGGGGGAAGGAAGCGATTTGGGGATTTGGGTTTCGATCGATGGGTTGGTTTTGGGATCTAGACGGATTGGGGAGGTGAAATAGGAGATGGGTGTGGGGTTGGAGGGAATCGGGTGGTTGGAGAAGATTGGTTCGCGTTGCTAGCTTTCTATTTGTAGTTGTTTTGGTCTGTTTGTTTCTCGGGAAAATCGTTAAGGAGAGAAAAAGGATTGGAACACATGGCTTCCACCACGTCGAGTTCATGTAATGCATGAGAAATTAAAAATTGTGTTTTTAGAGAGAAAAAAGATCAAACACGTGGATATATTCTACCTTTATTTTTGAAAATTTAGTCTTAAAAGGATAAAAAGAGGGATCTTAATTTTTTTTTAGCATGAAGGAAAATTTATTGAGAGCAAAGAACAATTACAAAATAAAAAGATGACTAGACTATAGTGTGAGTTATTCACCAAAAGGGAGATGAATAAAATGCTCTGATATAGATGAATGATCGGTTTATTATCGCTAGGTTTGTTCTTTTTTATAACTTTGGATACTATTTTTTATCAGCAAAATAATATATAAATAAAAAAAAAATCGGAGAGAGGAAAACAGTACAAAGAGTGTTTAGCTACATAATCCTAATAGACAAGAGCATGCTACAGGAACCTCAAACAGTCAAACCATCAAGCCTGGTCCGTTCAAAGGATCAAACCAAGACTGAAAACAGTATAAAACCCGAGCATTAACATGAAAGTTCGGTCTCAAAAAAATTCCAACAAAAGGAGAAACACTACAAAAAGGTCTAAATACCCAAAAAATTCCGACTTTAAGAACAGAACAATAAATTAGGTCTATAATCTTGTTTTTCCTACTATGAAGCATACAAGATTAACAAGGTCAAAACCCGGATTTTCCAACCACTAAGCACAAACAATATTGACATAAACTCAATCGACTACCAAAGAATGTAGAACACCTTGTCTAACCAGGATCATCCACCACAAGCGATAGAGAGAGTTTCGAAAGGTAAATCCACCCAAAAAAACATTAAATCCAGAAATCGAATATGAAGGTAAACAGCTAAAAGTTACAATGGTCAAACCACTCGTCGGCGACTAACACCTTAAATCGGCGAGTCCCAACTACCAAATATGGTAAAAAGCAAGTGAATATCAAACCGATAATGATAAAGGGACAATGAGGACACACAAATCTTAAGCAAAAGAGTTGGAGTCCCAGTACAACAGCGAACCACCATATCCACGACAATCAACACCTTGAAGGATGAAGAAACGTGTTTCACGACCAAATCTGAAACAAAAAACTAGACAACCAAACGAACCACCAGACGCGATTGGACCATATCTAAAATGATCAACACCTGGGAAGATGAAGAAACGTGTCCCACTACTAGAACTGAAACGAGTCACCTCCAATGATACGAGAGAGGCTCTACCGACATCACCACGGGGAGTAGACCTACTCCAAGGCCAAGATCGGGTCGGAGCGAAATCCTTGAGCTACAACCACCACCACCACCACGCCTTACGAACAAGAAACAATGACCAGAACTGAAAGCACGGAAAGCACGACGTTGTCGGTGGAGGAACGGAAAGCACGACGACTGAGAAGAAGTAGGGTTTTGGAAGGTTCACTAGAGAGAGAAAACAGGGATGAGTATCGTTTAACCTTACAGTTACAGATACTAATTAAGCTCCTAACAACCACACACACCCTCTTAAGATTGTACCGATGAAAGGACGACAATGGATGGTTACGACACTATTAAAACGAGAGAAAGAGAAAACCTTATGCACCTATTTGGTCAAGTAGTTGCTATAGACTTAGGAGGTATTTTGTAGTGGAACCGAAGAATTTCAACAAAAAAATGAATGTTAAAAAATGAGTGAAATGCCAACACCAAAGATATCTATATGTCAAAAGGATAAACAGAAAAAGAAGTTGTATCAACAAGAGTTCGACGTCTATGCTAATATAATCAAGAATCGAAAATATATTTTTTTATAATTTTTTTTAGGACAAAATACTCTCATTTTAATATACATTTTTAACAAAAAAAAATCTTTTATTTTAGCCAACAGAATAATTTTATTAATGTAAAAAGGTCGAAATGACCATACATGAATGGAAATAATTGGAAAGGACGAGGTATAGTTTCGATGCCTTCTCCATTCTCTCGAGAGTTTTATTTTGTTGGTCATGCTACTCGGTTTTCGTTCGTTTGTCACATGCCATTTTTCTCCTCTTCTAGTTTCGACTCCTTCGGTCTCATCGTTGCGACGTATTTCGAGGTTTAGGCCAGAGAGTCCTTTGAGGCAACCTCGGATTTATACTCTAAGTGTGGAAGGGGCGTTGTGGAAGGAGATTCGATGTGTTATGTGTGGGTTTTAATTTCTATGACGTTGTTCTTCGTATACTGGTGATCAAAGTCAAATGGAAGAATATCGAGATGGTCGGCGTGGTTGGATCTCATGAGACATGGTCATGTTTCTAGTTTTTTCTGTTCTTTTTTGTTAGGTTTTGGTTATAGTTGTGGCCTTTTCGGGCCAAGTAACTACACTTGTTACAGAGTTGGTGTGCACTAGTTGTCCTTTTTGTGCATTAGTTGCACTTTCGATGTGTACTTGTTGTACTTTTGGTGTGCACGTTTTGTCACACTTTTTTCGTGCACGTTCTGGGGCGCACTTTGTTGTGTTGTATTTTTCGATCAGGAATCGGTAATATTAGGGTCTTCCACGTCTAGATTCTGTAATATTTATTATTTTTATTTGGACGTTTTCATCTGATTATACATATCTTCGTTGTTTTGATGTATAAAATTATACCATTACTCCCCTACAAAACCTATAAGAGATTAAAGTAGAAAATAAGTAAAAAAAAATTAGGAAGAAAGATCTTATATTATAATTTAAAATTGCGTACAAGACAAAAATACTGAAATGCAACAAATTGAAATAACAATAGCACTGAAAGTAAACTTGCTCTATAAAGATCAAGGGTAGTCTGGAGGAGGATATTGCGACAGTGTCTTTCGAACACCGATACAACGACTCCAAACTGATTGGCACGGGCCGAGCAGGCCCAGTGTTGAGAATTCCGATTGGACATAAATCGACTCTGAGGTGCGCTCCAGTAGAATACTGAGTCCTTAGAGTGACGTCCCGGACAGTCCTATAACCAGGAACTGAAATGGCTCAATGGACTTTGCATTCTCCCGAGGAACCAGCAGACGTCGTCCCCCCTCGGATGATAATGAGGGCCTGTAAAAACGTATAATTGCTGGTTCCCGGTCTGATTGAAGAGTGATGCGCCTGTACTTGGTGGAATCGATGCCACCCTATGTCCAGTGAGGTGGTATTACCGGCAAACCCCCCACTGGACCACGAAGGACTCATTGATCTAGGCGAGGGAGCGTTCCGCCCCTCGCCATTTGTGGTGTTCCTCTATTTCCCGAGCCCCGGTCTTGCCCCGAAACCATGCCCATATCCACTTCGTGACCCAGGTTGCACACAACTTGGGTCCGCCCAGACCCGATCCGATCCAACCCGGGTTTCTCCACAGCCCAGCCAGTTGAGCCCTCGACCCGACCCCCTCGACCCAATCTGATTGGGCCCGAACCGATCCGAACAACCCGGAACCGACCCACACCTGGTTCCTCCTCATCCCATGATTCATCCGGCCCGACCAGTCCTACCCGCTCCATCACCCAGGCCCCTCACGGCCCAGGCTCAACGTCCCGAAACCCTAGCTTCCTTCCCCTGCAGCGCCGCCACCCTTACCATCCATCCGCCAGACTCAACCAGCGCGACCACTGACGAACTCGACCACGACGGTGGCCACGGTTCACGGACAGTCCGGCACACCCCGCCGTGTCCGTGTCCCCGTTCGACAGTCCCTTCGATTTCCGGTTACCCGGATCCCTGGCCTGAGACCACCCGCCCACGCCGCCTTCATCCCTGTCTGTCCATGGCGAGAGCAAACTCACCGGTGACCCACCCCTCGACCGCGGCTCCGCCGCCGTCCTCAGCCCCCCTTCCGGACTGCTCGGTTCCCGCCGTACTTTCACACCGAGATCCCCTCTTCCCTCAGACAAATCAATCATGGTTGGCGCTATTGATTTCGCCGATCAAAGAAAGGAATCGCAAAACTGTCGCCACCCTTGGTTTAGGGTTTTGAGAGCTGCGGGTTCTCTCCTAAATTATGTTATAATCTTTTTATCTTCAGATAATAAGTATAGATTTGGGGGAGTAACACAAGGACAATTTGAAGGCTTCTAACTTAAGTAATTATACTAAACTTCACATGCAAATGATGTAATTTCAATAAGTTGAGGGGCAGTGAAAGAAACTAAAACCAGTAGGTACAAAGAGTTTTAGGATCCGACACTCTTCTCTAAAACCCTTTGCTCCGCCGCCGCCGCTGCCGGAATCAGGTCCCGTCTCTGCGCAGTGCGAAGCTTCCAGAAGATTCCGACGGACACCGTCACCTAGGTTTTGTTGAAAGAGCAAAGCTGATCAAAGCTCCATCTTCTACAATGGAGAAAGCCGCCTCTTTTCTGTTCGCTGGCGTCCACTTCGACAAGAAGAAGTTCGCTGGAGATTTTTCCAGATTCGAGGTAAATATATCTATCTGTATCAGCCTGTTTGGTTCCCGAGAAATAGCATGACGATTCGTAGGAGTTTTGAATTCGAATTGATAGAAACATGCTGAGGAGAGCAAAAATCGATGAGAAATGGGTAGTTTTAAGCTGTTTGAATTCAGGATTAATGATGACTCTGTTGAAATATATATTTTAGGATCTGTATCAACCTGTTTGGTTTCTGAGAAATAGCTTGACGATTAGTAGGATATTTGGATTTGAATTGATGGGAACATGCTGAGTTCTAGAGGTTTAGCTTACATACAGAGCGAAAATCGATGAGAAATGGGCAGTTTTGAGATATTTGAATTCAGGATTAATGATGATTGTTGAAATTTGTATTTTAGGAGAAAAAACAAAGTGATGATTCAGTGAATGAGTTGGGTTTGATTGGGTATGAGAAATCTGAGCTTGATGAGGAGAGTGAGGAGGAGGTGAAGCTGAAAGGGAAGGAGAAGGTGTCTTCTACGAAGAGGAAGCGAAAGGCTATAGCTACTGGTAGTTTTTATTTAGGGAAAACTTCATTAACATACCCACTTTGACCTTTCGCCATCAATAACACACCCTAATGGTGAGCCGTTAGGAACACATTGTCACCTTCCGTATTAATCAAAAACACCTTGATTTATGCAGAAAAGGCGATGGTTTTACCAGGAACACAGTCACTTTTTCTGATAAATGAGGAATGTGGCAGGTAGTGTTTTCCTGATAAAACCGTCACTTTTTCTGCACAAATGGGGTGTTTTTGATTAATACGAAAGGTGACAATGTGTTACGGATAACAACTCACCTTCAGGTTGTGTTATTTGTAACGAAAGGTCAAAATGGGGGTGTTAATGAAGTTACCCCTTTTATTTCTTTTGGTGCAATGCATATCGTCAATCAATATATTCACAAGCTTCACCTACAGTTTCTTCTTTCTTTGATGGTATCAGAAAAGGTTGATGGGTTTAGTGTCTTCAAAAAATCAAAATCCAGAACTGGAGCTGATGAAGTTGCAAAGCAAGCTAAATCCAAGCCTTCCAAAGAGAAGAAGCAAGTCTATAGGCAAATGGAGGTATACATATCGTTGTATCTTCTTCTGTAAATATAATGTGCATTAATGATTGTCACGGTTTCTTTTCAATTCTGTTTTCTAATACATATTGTTTCATGAGGTTAGCTAGATGCCTTGTTTCGGAAGAAGCATAACATTCATGTGTCTAGGAAGAACATCCCTTCTCCGCTCCAGAATTTTGCAGAGCTAAGTTCTAGGTATCTATTGGTCTCTTTTATTTTTCATTCTGCCTTAGCGCCGTTCATTTTGTTTACTGTTGGCACCTTTTAGACCATTTTTAAGATTATATATTTCAGATGCTAAATGCAACAAATTTCTGAAAATATCTATAGCTGAAATTACAAATTTCATTGGTTTCTTCTCTACAGATATGAATGTGAGCCGTACTTATTGCACAATATGGCAGAACTTGGATTCAAGGAGCCAACACCAATCCAAAGGCAGGCTATTCCCGTCCTCCTATCTGTATGGCCTTTCATTTGACCCCCTTTTGTTACTTGAGAAATGATATTTGGTGATGGCAAATGATTTTGCTTGTTTGACGGGAATTGACTATGTCATCATCTTGTGTCAGGGTCAAGAATGCTTTGCATGTGCCCCAACAGGATCAGGGAAAACCCTTGCATTTGTATCCCCCATGCTTATGAAACTTAAGGTATCTTGAATGTCCTTGAACTAATCTTGTGAATAATTATTCTTGATTTTTATTTCCTAATGAAACATCATCCATGTTAACAGCATGCATCAAAGGGCGGAATTCGAGCTGTAATTCTTTGTCCAACACGTGAATTAGCTGCTCAAACAACTAGGGAATGCAAAAAGTTAACTAAAGGAAACAAACTTTATATCAGGTTCATGACTAAAGAGATTGTAAAAAATGGGGATCTCTCAAAGCTGCGTTGTGATGTCCTTATATCTACACCTCTTCGGTTGCGGTTGGCGATCAAGAAAAAGAAGATTGATTTGAGCAAGTAAGTAGAATCCTACAGTGTATATGCTTTTATAGGAGTATTTATTATATGCACATCTTGTAAGACTTATCATCATAAAGAGTATAACTAATTGAAGAATGAAAGAAAAACAAAAGAGTTTTACTATACAGATAGAGCAACTATCTGTTGCAAAAACTTCTAAGGCTTAATCAATTGACTTGTGTTTCTGTTTCAAATCTTTCTAATTGATTAAAAGTAGGGATGATTGCAAAAAAACTTGGGGTGAACTATGAACATCTTGCAAATGCTATCAATGAACTGTTTTATTTTTATTTTGCAAAAAAAACACCCCCCAACTGTTTTCCGTCTGCAAATCCATTATCATTAATGGAAATTAGTCATGTGACAATCACGTGACTCCATTTTCTGGAAATGACAGTTTTGCCCTTTAAGTTATATGTGTTTGCAATTTGGAATCCTTATGTATACACTTCTTCATGGTTATTTTTTACTTTTTGCAAAAAAAAAATAGTCACCGATAGTTGCAAAACACGCATAGTTCATCGCAAGTTTTTGCAATTATCCCTTAAACATATTGAAATGTAATATTCATACAGTTTCATTGAGTTAGTAAGACCATGTTGTTTTTGTTAAAAGAAACGGCTCATGTGTAATTATATATTGATTTTGCATTGGAACCTAAACCATAACTTGTATGTGCAGGGTTGAGTATCTAGTCTTGGATGAAGCCGATAAACTTTTTGAGCTTGGTTTGGTGAAGCAGATTGATTCGGTGGTCAAGGCATGCTCAAATCCTCAAATAATACGCTCATTGTTTAGTGCAACTTTACCCGACTACGTTGAAGAGCTTGCACGCACAATGATGCATGATGCCGTCCGAATAATTATAGGCAGGAAGTAAGAATCACACCCACATGACTTTATCGAAAAATTATTTTGTAAACATCTCGATTGACAACTTATCTTCAAATCTGATCAGAAATACAGCTTCCGAAACAATTAAACAAAAATTGGTTTTTGCTGGAAGCGAAGAAGGAAAGCTTCTTGCACTTCGCCAAAGTTTTGCAGAGGTATGTGCATAATATGTTTTCATGGATATTTTTTTGTGTACATTACCGTTCCTATATTTGTAAAATGTACTTAAATTAGTCATTTGACTTCAATTTTTTGGAAATGACACTTTCACTCTTTACATCATACGTGATTTGCCATTTGTAACCCTCATGTATACGTGTTTTACAATTTGGAGCCCTTATGTATACACTTTTGCATGGTTACTTTCAACTTTTCTCAACAAAAAAAACCCTGTTAGTGGATTTGTAGATGGAAAATAGTTGGGGATGTCATTTGCAAAAACAAAAAACAGTTCACTGATAGTATTAGCAAAAAGCACGCATAGTTCACCGCAGGTTTTTGCAGTTATCCCTTGAACTTTTTAATGATTATAAGTGCATCACATGAAGAGAAGTAGAGTATGAGTGTTGCTAGATTTATTGATAGGGACATTATGCAGTCTATGTTCTTGTTGACATAATTCTATCAAGCTATCATTTTACTGTATGTCATCTTAAGTGTTTTCGTTCTCTTGACGTATTGTATGTTTTGTGGTATCTAATATTTGTCTATAGAGTTTGAATCCACCGGTACTTATCTTTGTCCAAAGCAAAGAAAGAGCAAAGGAACTTCATGGTGAGCTGGCATTTGATAACATCAGAGTCGATGTCATCCACTCTGACTTGTCCCAAGAGCAGGTAATTATACTCCGATTGGTTTAATATCCATGATATTCTTTTATATGATACGGAACATTTTATTAAGAGATAATGATGCTTTGTTCAAAGTCATAAATAAGCGCTTAAATTTGTTGTGAATCTGACTTGTGAGGGAGACTTTGTTTGTATATCGAAAACTCCTAAAAAGGTTTACATAGAGAATATGATTTGCTTATACTACAACTGTAGACATTCTCTTTATTTATTTTATTGTTTTGTTTCCCATGAGTTACATCTAGTGATAATTGCAAAAAGGTACATTGAGGTATTCAGTTTTTGCAACTTGTAGCCCTCTTCTTTGATAATGGCAAAAAGAACCCCCGACTTGTATTTTCGGTGCACTTTGTATCAAAATGATGATTTCACCCTTAAAGTTTAAATTTGAAAATAACAAGTAAAAACAAAAAAAAATCCTCTTATTTTTTTTCATCTTTGTACCTTACAAAGAGCAACAAATTTAAGAGATGGAAATTTGGATTTTTGTATTTATTTATAGTCATTCAAACTTAACTTTGGAAGTGTAAAATCAAAGATAATGGCTACAAGTTGCAAAAAGTGAATACCTCAGGGTGCTTTTTTGCATTTATCCCTTGCATCTACTAGTTCTTTATAATAAAAGTTCATAATTGTGCTCTCATGCATCTCTTTTTCTGATTGAAATACAGCGAGAGAATGCTGTTGATGATTTCAGAGCTGGAAAAACGTGGGTTTTGATTGCTACCGATGTCATTGCTCGGGGTATGGATTTCAAAGGCATCAACTGTGTGATCAACTATGATTTTCCAGATTCAGCTTCAGCCTACATACACAGAATTGGTATGCCAGTTGATGTCAATCTTTCCCTTATACCTCACATTTATATTTATTGCGGTTATTAGCTTCAGTTAAATTTTAGGGATAACTGCTTAAAAGTACCTGAGGTATTCACTTTTTGCAATTTGTAACCCTCTTCTTTGATAATTGCAAAAAGTGCCATATTGTAAAGGGTGAAATAATTATTTTTATAATTGCAACAAAAGGACAAGTTCGGGGTACTTTTTTGCAAGTATCTAGGAAGAGGAGTTACAAGTTGCAAAAAGTGAACACCTCAGTGTATTTTTTTTGCAATTATCCCAAAATAAAATCTAATATGACAAATATGGAACACTGAAGTAATTGTCTGTGTACACTTGAATTGCTTTTACTATTCATGTAGGAACTTTGAGTAAATTTCATTTACTTTCTTCTATAGCTTGTTATTATACGTAACCATCTGATGATAATCGTATTCTCTCGTGCTCTAGTACCAAACCATGGATAGAAAGACGACTAGTTTGATAAAATTCTTCTTTTTTGGAATATTTTAAAGAGGAAACTATTTTTGTGGTTGCTAATGCCAAGTTCGTTGACATTCCACAGGCCGGTCCGGCAGGGCAGGGAGAGCTGGAGAAGCGATCACTCTCTACACAGAAGACGACATACCATTCTTGCGCAACATAGCTAATGTGATGTCGGGATCGGGCTGCGAGGTTCCTTCTTGGATCATGGCCTTGGACAAGAAAAAGTGGAAGAAGCATCGCCCGAGAAGAGAGGCAATTTCAACTAAACCGAAAGGTGAAGAAGAATAGAACATGTAAGACCTGGCCTTTCCTAAACTGAAGTGGAAGAAGCCTCAGTCTGGTACTGATCAGAAGTTTTGTAGTATCCTAGGTTTGGACCTATAGACACTTGTGCCTACAACGTTTATTATTAGTACATGCCAATCAGAACCGTTTTGTTGTTTCATAGGAGTTGGTGGATGTTGCAATGATGATTTTGTTATGTATCTTTGGAGAGTTTATTTTTCTATCTGCGTGGTACCGCTTACTTACAAAATAATAGGGGTGATTGAATATAACCACTGTGATAGCTATGAAAGTTACCGAGTCCTCGTCTCCTTACCATGCCGGAAAATCTGATTTTCCACTACCAATCTAGACGACAAATCGAGTATGGATGTCAAATTGTTCATGTAAGAAAATAACCGATGAGTTCCATCTTGAATGGTGCATAAGCTAAGACTTCTACATTCCATTAAAGTTGATGAAAAATGATAGAATATTACGTTAAAATGGACGGGACATTAATTTTGGTCATATACCGATCTAAAAGATTGAGTTCTAATTCAACTTGTTATTGCTCGAATACTGAAACTCTCCTAATATTATTCCAATACCATTATTCGATATATTTAATGTTTATTTTCCATAAGAATGGAAGATTAACGATCAGTTAACTAGACAAAAAATTCCGGAAAATTCATGTTGATAACAAGTGTTGAATACAATGATAACAATCACACCCAACTGAAAATGATGACCATTAATTCAAGAACCCGAAACAGAACCTCAAAAACATACATAAAATGAGGACTTTAAACTATAGTAAATCTTTAATTCCCGTCTGACGAAAGGAAATTCTATAAAACAACAATTAAAGTTGACACAAGAAACTTCACTTGAAAACTACAACCTTCACTGAAACCCCTCACCAATGGTTACCATCCAAAATATTCGTAATCAAACTATCTTTCTTGCTCAACTGAACATGGGAGCAAAAGTTGTGGTATTTACACTAAAATTTCAAGGGATCTAACAAGTAAAATTAGTGATAGGTTGAAGATAATTTCAAGGGAGTATCCACGAAGTAAAATTAGTGATATGTGGACGATGATACCTTTTCTGACTCTCCTTCAAACGGGTTTTGGTCAGTTTCAACGGTCTGGTCTAGCGAGCCTTGAGGAGATCCGAAAAGAGTTGTGAGTATTTGCCGATGGCACTCGTTGCAGAGAAAAAAGTAAGAGTAATGTCCTTCGTTTGGGAGCCAATGGACAGTTGCTTGTGGAATAATGCGTGCTATGTAGTCTGCTACTGATGGTGGGACAACTCGGTCGTCCGTTCCCTGAAGATCAACGAGAAATTTTAAAATTATCATGATTTTGGATGCACATTGTATGTATGATAATGATGGAAACAACTCGATATGTTCCATCAGTATCTGGCAGAAATTAAAGTAGATTACCTTAACCAACCAATAATAATTAGGGATAATTGCAAAAACTTGTGAACTATATGCATTTTGATAATAAGGGGTACTTTTTTGCAATTATCATTGGGCTACAAGTTGCACAAAATGAATACTCGGATACTTTTTCACAATTATCCCAAAAGAGAATTTCAGTTCAATTTGCACATTCTAATACATGTTATGGCACATCATACGACTTCAAACTTACTGAGAAGATACATATGTAAGAATTTTAGCAGATATGTAAGAAACACGAGCTATCGAGGAGAAGACATGTTATACGCACCTGCCATATGTGTATTGGGTTCAGGAAGCCGGCCAATTCGCATTCAGCCTGACTGTACATGGACTTGAGCCAAGGAAGAAAGCCTTTTCTTTGGCACTTGTTCTGCACCCGTAGATCTGCCAAGCTGAAACCCCAATTTGAAACCTGGAGCACGGCTTCCTCAGTGAAGGGTTTTGCACGTCCTTGGCGAATCGATTCCTCCACATCTCTGTGCCAGAACTCCACAAATTCTGGCTCTTCAGTTTTGATCTTGTCCTGATATTTTAGATTCATAATGTACAAATTCGCCATTGAAGTTAATATGATTGCCAAAACCAAGATATGCTTCGCAAGACTTGATAAATATCATTTTATTAGGGGACTGTTTGATGTTAGAATCCAGTCCGAACAGAACTTCAAAAGATAGCATCATGAATTAGTGAGTTTTGCTTAGGATTAACTGTAAAAAGGTACCCTGAGGTATTCACTTTTTGCAAAAGTGCCCTGAACTTGTACAAGATGGCGATTGGAAATTTAGATTTAAAAAATAATAATTAAAGAACAAAAATCCAAATTTTCATATCCCTTAAATTTTCTCTTTGTACAGTACAAAGAGGAAGGAAATTAAGGGGTATGAAAATTTGGATTTTTGTTTTTTAATCGTCATTTTATACAGATAGCAACAAAAGGACAAGTTCAGTGTACTTTTTTTCAATTATCCCTTTTGCTTGTTAACTAGAGTTTGTCAACTATAAGATGTCTCTACCTAAAATGTAAATGTCATATCTCAATATCCTAAGCAAGATGATAACAAAGCAGACCCAAGTTTACCCAAATGTATGTAAGCATCAACCAATGAGGGATATTGCCAAAACGAGGTATCTAATAGTATGTAAACCTTGGGTATTGCTCTATCTTAACCCATTTTATAAACAGAGAAAAATAATAATTCAACAGAGCATTAAGGTGTGAATGGGTAGTTACCTTCTCTCCCAATGTCAAGGACAACCACTTCTCAATTTGACCGTGCTTTCCAGAGAGAAAAGTTCGGTGGTAAAAAGAAGAAAGAAACTTGGGAAAACTCCGAGCTAAATAGTACAGGAGTCTCCTTCTTTTAACCCAATTTTCCCAAGTCCTGGAACGCTCTTCTTTGGTCATGCTTGGGTCATATGGATTAACCATTGGAGCAAACATGGCAGCACCTGCATTGAAGATGTACATGAATAACAACCAATTTGTATTTGATCACACATATACCAGGGTTTATTAAAACAAGCTGAACCTAGATTTTTCAGAGTAAGTGATCTTCATGAGTCGGCATCAGGAACACACTGTCACCACCCCGATTTACGCAGAAAAGGTGAGGGTTTTATCAGGAACACACGGTCACCTTTCTCATTTATCAGAAAAGGTGACAGTGTGTTCTTGACAAAACCATCACCTTTTCTGCGTAAATTGGGGTGTTTTTTATTAGGGTTAACTACCTTTTGTACCCCTGTTGAATTGGTAACACACCTTTAGTACCCCAAAGTTTTATAATGTTCAATAAGAGTCCTTAAGTTTTGGTAAACACATTTAGTACCCCTTATGAACTGGTCACAGATCATTTAATACCCCTTATGTATTGGTCACAGAACAATTACATGCCTTATGAATTGGTCACATATTATCTAAATGGTGTAAACTTGACCAAAATTTTGTCCAGTGTGTTACCTATACATAAAGGGTACTAGAGGTGTGTTACCAATACAAAAGGGGTACTAAAGGTAATTAGCACTTTTGATTAATACGAAAGGTGACAGCGTGTTACTGACACTGACTCACCTATGTCAATGTAGTTTTCCCTATAATTAGTACAAGAATAAATAAAAGGACACAAATATACCTGAAATTCTGTTAGAAATGTATCTCAGTGCAGCCCAAGCATGCATGGCTCCACTAGAGTAGCCCAACACCCAGAACTTGTCACTGACACCAACAGCATCTGCCAAGTAGAGCATATCCCATGCCGAAGAGTTAAGATTCCTACTAGGATTAGGATCACTTTCCCCAAAGCCAGGAAGGTCATAAGTGACTAAGCGAACACCAAACTCTTCCAACAATGAAACTTTAATTCCAGGTATACCTGTAACAGGAAAAAAAATACATACATTTTCAATTCCCAGGTTTGCACCAAATTTCTTTAATAGAATGACATATAAAAGTTGGAGGATATTAATGTTCGCTACCTGCAAGGCGAGAGGAAAGAAAAGAATGAGGAGCAATCAGCGAAAATCTAGCTCTTTCAGCCGGGACACCTAGCTCCTGATAAGCCATGTGTCTACCATCTGGAAGTAGTATGCGACTAGCACTTGGAGGATGTACACTTACTCTCTTTGTTTGAGGAACCAGATTATCTGATTTAGTATTCACGCTTAGTGCTGCACAAAAAAAAAGCCGACATGACACATCATCAATAGAATAACTGATGAAAAAAATACACTTTTGTCTCAAACAGAGAAACATGCATGGGTTTGCAATCAATTAAATTGTTGAGGTCCATGGAAATCGTGTTCACAATCAGAAAAACAGAAGATCATAGGATGTAAATACTTCCAGGGCATAAACCTACAATACTTTCCTGCATGGTATACTTTCTTGTACTTGAGGTATTCATTTGTTGCAACTTGTAGCCCTCTTCTTTGATGATTGCAAAAAAAAACACCCTGAACGTGTCTTTTTGTTGCAAATTGTATAAAAATGACGATTTTACCCTTACAATTTAAATTTAAAAATAATAAGTACAAAACAAAATATTCAAATTTTCATAGCCCTTAATTTTTCTTCCTATTTGTAAAGTACAAAGAGTAAGAAATTTGAGGGATACAAAAATTCAGATTTTTTCCTTCAATTATTATTTTTTTAAATTTAAATTTCTAAGGGTGAAATCGTCATTTTGAAACAAATTTATACAGAGTGTAACAAAAAGACAAGTTCAGGGCACTTTTTGCAATTATCAAAGAAGAGGGTTACAAGTTGCAAAAAGTGAATACCCAGGGTACTTTTTCGCAATTATTCCTAGATAATAAAGAAAGGAAGTAACCATCTCCACTGAAATTAGCCAAGAAAAAGTCTTGTCTTCAAGCATAGCAGGACTGAGTAGGCATTAAACTGCATTTAATACTTTCCATAATACCTTCATAGTTAGTTACCACTGTATAATTATACGATGTATTCACTAAGGTTTACGTTCCATATTTAAATTACAATTTATGGTGGTCAGCACAACAGCCTCAACAAATAATTCGAGTATTGACAAGATCAATGTTATATGTTCAAAGAAATGAGTGGATATAACCCTCAGTCAACTAGCAAGTTACTCTAAATTTAAAGCAAGGTGTAATATCCTTGAGCGAAAAAAAAAACATTTCTCTTTACAGTAGACATGCACCATATTTCAAAGGTTAAATTGCATGGATAATAAGATGGGCTAACAGAGAAACTGCAAACTTAGTCCACCTTCGGCGACCTTTGTTTCTCAAGTACACACAGTAAAGGTGAAGGTCGATAACACTGTCACCTTTTGTTTATCATCAAAAATACCTGGATTTGGGTACACTACTAAATGGGAAAGGAGACAGCGTGCTGCTGATAAAACTATCACCTATTCTGTGTAAATCCGGTTTTTTTTAATTAATAACGAAAGATGACAGTGTGTTACTGATAACCCCTCACCTTCAGGGGGGTTTTGATAGCATAACGTTTCCCTAATCCTTATTTATCATTATCAGACTGTGAACCAAAACACAACATCAAAGATTTTAAATAACAACGAAAAATATACATGTATATATACCTGCAAGTGCAAGAATGGCAACAAAGAGCACCACAGACCAAGCATGAACTGGATCCCGATCTTCAGGCAAGTAATCGTTCAAAAAGCTCAATCTACCCGAAACCTTAGCCAACGGCTTGCTGACCTTTTGCACTACATACGAATCCTCAGTCACTAAATTCTGCATCACTATGTCCTTACAACCCCTACCCAAGTCCAAAAGCAACTCTCCCCAAGCTTTCCCGAACTCCTTCACCTGATCCTTGAAGCTCTCCACTTCAACTGATTCATCCCCAGTTGAGTAATTCAATTTCTTAGCCTCGAAAGATGGAGTTGAAACTCCAACTGCATCACCAGGGTAGCGAATCCCAGTATCATCCATCAAACTTGCAAGCTCATCTTGCCATGAATTCGATCCCACCTCCGCCATTTGCACCGAAAAGTGCAGGATCACAGAATCATAAACCCAGAATCACCAATCAAACACTCTTCCTTTCATCATCAATACTAAGAACAAAACACTAAATTGGTTTCAGTTTCCACAACAGATTCAAAGGTTAAGCCACAGCTTCATCTATCAAGAGGAGATTTAGTGATTCACAGCTCAGAGAATCAATATAATATATATAAAAAATATAAAATATACAGACAAATGGAAGTTTAGGTACTGTGAGCTTTATTTAGAAGATTCACAGTAAATACAGAGCTGAAATGCAACTTTCAAAGCGTGATCTTCAAGCTGCCATTAATTAAATCCCCAAATCCAAAAACCCTAGCCGACCACCATTAAAATCGAATCAAAAATTCCAAAAAAGCTTCACAAAAATTAAAATTAAAATCCAAAGGAAAAAAAAGCAGAAGATTCTCTTCCTCTGCTACTTTCTTTCGCTTTCGGAAACATTTCACTTCCTTTTTTTCATTACCTTCTCAACGAATCTTCTCGTTCTCGTTCTCGGCCACCATTACTGGTTCTTTTTCGGAGCTTTTGCTCTTCTTCAGTAACACTGATCCGGAGAGGTTGAAGAGGTCGCTATCAACGTGGACGGCTCGGATCTCGCCACGTCATCTCCCGAAGCGCCGGGCGAATCGACGGCTGGCAGAATTTGCCACCGGTTGCGCCGGTCCGTGTCGGGTGGCCACTGGCCTCTACCGGTTCCCGTACGGCGCTTACCGCGTCGGAGAGTGCACGTGACTTGGGAATGTTCTTTTACTTTTTCCTTCCGAGTTGTACGTCTGCGTTAGATCTTGACCGTTGGATGGGTCAAAGGATTGAGATAGATCGTTAGTAATCTCATCCACGGTGTGGGATGCGTTGATGTGTGAGGTCTTTGGTAGTTTGTGATGTGTTTTATTATTGTCTTTTTGTTTGTTTATGAATTAGGTGGAGAGGAGTGACGTGGCGATAGGTTGGGCAGTTGCACCGACAATGGCCGTTTCCCGACAAAGTTGCTCCCTTCTATTTGTATTTTTCTTTTGGATTTATTTTCTGAAGTATCGAAGTTATTATCGAAACAAAAAGTATAATGAGGGCATCTACAGTAGTGGGTGGGGAGGTGTTGGTGGGGAGTGATCGCCGGCGAAGAGCTGGCTGTAAGCTGGTTGGAAGTGTTGGTTGGGAGCTCCTCACCTCTTCTCACCGTTGGCTGGGATCAAAAATGTGAATAAAATGGGTTACCATAAGCCCCAAAAAAAGGTTAGCATTATAAGGTACTGGCTGAGAGAGTTGGCTATAAGCCAACAAAAATAATTTTTTATTCTCCCCGCCAACACCTTCCCTCCAACAACCAGCTATATGACTGTGGATGCCCTGATTCAGTTGTTAAGATATAGTTTTCTTTTTTTGGGGGGGCTCGAGCTATATATGATTTTGAAGCGAACGTTTGTGCAATGGAGACACAAATCCGATGAAAGGCGGATGACGAACGAGCAAGAAAGCAACCACAGTTGTACGCGTTCAGGCGAAGGATCGAAAGTGATGAACCTTCTCGGACAGAGATTAACGGAGGTCGAGCCGAAGACCACGAACAACCAATTCGAGACTATTTTGTTGACGATTTTACGTACAGATCCGAGATATTTAGACATCGATATCATATGAACCGACCCATTTTTATTCAGTTTTTACAATTATTTCCAATTAAAATAATAATAATAATAATCAATATTAACATGCCTATTAGTCTAGCCTCAGCTACTTTTAATGGGCTACGGTTCCATTATCTCAATTTATTCCGTTTCTCTGTGTTAATGTCTTAGCTTTATATCATTAATTAAAGTTACCATTAGGATTTTAGTCTACAACTATTGCTTCCTTTTTCATCTCGACGGAATTAGCTAGACCTCGTCGCCGCCTATCATTGATACGGGTCTTAGAGGGAAGGTGAAGGAAATCTAGGGCAAGGAACCGTAGATCATATAGAGGGGGAGAAGAGGTTAGGGAAGGAGGAAGAAGAAGAGAGAAATGGAGGAGAGGGTAGAGAGAAGATTCTAGAGAGAAAGATTGATTTTGGACTGTAAGGGTCATAGTCCCTTCTCTCGTGGATTCCAGAATATAAAGAGACGAGAGCTACAAGATGGGTCGTGGGCTTGGCCTTACAAGAGGCCCACTAAAATAAAAGGACAATAATATTAAAAGGCCTATAAATCAGGTCCAATAAGAAAAGGATGCGTAACATCACTCCCTGCTTCAGAAATGTTCGTGTCCTCACGAACTTGCATCAAAATCTGGATACTTGCGCTGCAAGTCATACAGAAACTCCCAGGTCGCATCCTCCGGGAAAGAGTCGCTCCACTGGACCAAGACCTTGGTTGCTGCCCGGGATCCTCTCTTGACCAAGTGGCGATCCAAAATACGAACCGGGGTCTTCAGTGCCATCCCGTCCGTGCCCATGGGGGGAAGAGTTGGCCGGACCGAGTCTGTGCCGACATGTCGGCGCAACTGAGACACATGGAAGATCGGGTGCACTCGGGAGCCATCCGAAAGATCGAGTTAGTAGGCAACTGCGCCGATCTTGGACATGACATTAAAAGGGCCGAAGAATTTTGGGGAGAGCTTCTGGTTGGAGCGTTGAACAACAGAGGACTGGCGGTAGGGATGAAGTTTAACAAAGACTGAGTCACCTACCTCAAAATGCCTGTCCGAACGGTGCTTGTCAGCCTGGATTTTCATGCGGGCCTGAGCCCGAGTCAGATGGAATCTCAATAGCCTCAGTGCTTCCTCTCGAGCTCCCAAGCTTCTGTCCATGGTCTCCACAGTAGAGGTGCCTGAGGTGTATGGAATCAGTGGCGGGGGAGGCTGACCATAAAGTGCCTCATAGGGAGAAGTTTGGGTCGCAGAGTGGAAGGAGGTGTTGTACCACCACTCTGCGAGAGGGAGCCAGTTTGCCCAATCCCTCGGTGAGTCGCTGCACATGCACCTCAAATAGGTCTCCAGGCACATGTTGACCACCTCCGTTTGCCCGTCCGTCTGAGGGTGGTAGGCGGAGGAAATTATCTGGTCAATATGCTGCAGTCTGCAGAGTTCCTTCCAGAAGTTGCTGAGGAAGACCTTGTCGCGATCGCTAACGGTCGATGTGGGCATACCATGGAGTTTAAAAACAGAGTCCATGAAGGTCTGGGCAACTGAGAGGGCCGAGTAGGGATGTTTCAGAGGGAGGAAGTGAGCGGACTTTGTTAAACGGTCCACCACGACCAAGATCACCTCTAACACGTTCGAGCGAGGGA
Source organism: Erodium maritimum (assembly GCA_963921825.1). Lineage (NCBI taxonomy): Eukaryota > Viridiplantae > Streptophyta > Magnoliopsida > Geraniales > Geraniaceae > Erodium > Erodium maritimum. The sequence continues at coordinate 72,121,246 of OY997594.1, forward strand.
GGCCGTCTATAAAGTCCATTGAAATGGACGTCCAGGCTCTGGCCGGAATGGGGAGAGGTTGGAGGAGACCAAGAGAGGCGCTGAGGTCTGGCTTGCAAGTTTGGAAGGTGATACACGAAGAGATGAAGGCCTTGACCTCGCGCTTGAGACGGCGCCAGTAAAGTTGGGCCGTGATTCTCTTGTACGTGGCATGGACCCGGGAGTGACCCCCCACAGAAGAAGAGTGGAAGTAGGAGAGAATGTCAGCCCGTAAAGATTTATCATCCCCCACGACCAACTTACCTTTGCACAAGAGCTGATTGTTGTGCCAGATGTAGTGGCCCTTGATGTGGGTTGGGTGGGCCTTGAGCTCCGAGATCAAGGAATGCAGCTTGGGGTCGAGCTCCCATGAAGCCGTGATGCGCTCGAAAAGACCCGAAGTTACCACTGTGATTGCGAAGGAACCCACGTCGTGGGACTAGCGGGAGAGCGAATCCGCGACAATGTTGGAGTGGCCCTTGCGGAATTGGACCTCATAGTCGTAGCCCATCATCTTGATGGCCCAATTCATCTGTGCTGGAGTGGACGTGCGTTGATCCAGGAGAAACCGGAGGCTCTGGTGGTCGGTCTTTATCAAGAAGTGTCAGCCGGCGAGGTAGGAGTTCCAGCGCTTGACGGCCAAGAGAATGGCTAGCATCTCCTTCTCGTATACCGACAAGGCCTGGTGGCGAGGACCCAGAGCCTTGCTGAAGAAAGCCACCGGACGGCCGTGTTGAGAGAGAACCGCCCCGACGCCGTGGGAGGATGCGTCTGCCTCCACGGTGAAGGGAATGTGGAAGTCAGGCAGCGCCAGGACCGGCGCAGAAGAGATCGTCGTCTTGAGCTGATCAAAGGCCAACGAAGCCTCATCAGTCCACTTGAAGCTGTCCTTCTTCAGTAATTGAGTTAACGACATAGCGAGGATCCCATATCCCTTGATGAACTTGCGGTAGTAGCCAGTGAGCCCCAGGTATCCCCGCAATTGCTTCAGAGTGGACGGGCGAGGCCAGTGTAACACACAGTCGACCTTCCTAGCGTCCATGGAGACCCCATACTGAGAGACCACATGACCAAGATACTCGATCTCCCTTCAAGAAAAAATGCACTTCGAGCGTTTCAAAAATAACTGCTCTTTGGATAAAATTTCGAAGACCAGACGAAGGTGGGATACGTGGTCTTCCAATGATCTGGAATAGACCAGTATGTCGTCGAAAAAAACCAGAACAAACACTCGCAACAGAGGGCGAAAAATATCGTTCATCAACGACTGGAAGGTAGAAGGAGCGTTTGTTAAACCGAAAGGCATTACCAGGAATTCGTAGTGGCCTGAGTGGGTGCAGAAGGCAGTCTTGGGAATGTCCTCTGTCTTCATACGAATCTGGTAGAAGCCCGAGCTTAAATCAAGCTTAGAGAAGAATGTGGCGCCCTGTAGCTCATCCAGAAGCTCGTCCACCAGAGGAATGGGGAATTTATCTCGCAAGGTGATGAAGTTCAGCTTGCGGTAGTCAACACAAAGGCGCCACGAGTTGTCCTTCTTGCGGACCATGATCACTGGGAATGCGAAAGGGCTCGTGCTGTCCCTGATAATGCCGGACTTGAGCATTTCTCCGATCATCTTCTCGATCTCCGTCTTTTGGAGGGTTGGGTAGCGGTAAGGACGGACCTTAACGGCAGACGCTCCCGGAAGTAAATCGATAGCGTGATCGTGCGTTCTGCTAGGGGGTAGACCCGACGGAGCTTGGAATAAGCCATCAAACTCACGCAACAAGGTAGAGATCGCCGCCGGCAGCGAGTCTGGGCTCTGTGTCTGGGCGGGGTACACAGGCACCAACGCTGTGACAGAGTGGCGGGTAGATGAGCCCGCGAGGGAGGAAAGTTTGACGCATTGGCGTTTGGAAGCCCAAGAGACGTTGCCAGAACCAAGCCCGTTCAGGCGAACCGGGGAGCCCTCGATGGTGAAATCCATTGTCAGCAACCCAAAATCCCAGAGTATCGGACTAAGGGTGACTAACCATTGTATGCCCAACACGATGTCAAATCCTTGGATGGGGAGAACCAGGAAATCGGCGGAGAAGGAGTGGCCTTGCATCGACCAGGGGAGGGCCGAGCATTTGAAGCTAGAGGTGAGAGATGCTCCATCTGCAACAGAGACTCGGATCCCCTGTGTAGGAGAAGGACGATGGTTCAAGCGCTTCGCGACAGACGCGTGGATGAAGTTGTGCGTGCTGCCGGAATCGATGAGGATGATGACACGATGCTGATCGAAGGACCCCTGAACCTTCATGGTTTGGAACCCCGTTGTCCCCAGCAGGGCATGCAGCGAGATCAACGGATTATCGGTGGTGGCCATGGAGTCCTCGTCGTTCAGGTGGTCCAGCGTAGCGAGGCAGTCGACAAACTCCTCGCCCGATGATTGGTGGCCATCGTCATCCTCTACCAGCATCTGGAACAGCTGTGATTTGGTACATCGATGATCTCGGGTAAATTTGTCGCCACACCAAACGCAGAGCCCTTTTTTGTACCTCTCATCTCTAAGCTGGCGCTGCGCTTGTGTGGGTCCTCTGGGTGAGTGGTGGGGAGAGGATTTGGGGGAGGGGTACCGAGATTTTGTGGCCAGTGGGGGTGGGGGTGGGCGAGGTGGTGGTTGGGACGTGTACCTGGAGGTATGGGAAGTGTGGTGGTTGGAGAAGGACGTGGGAGGGCGAGTAGGGGCAGAAAGGTTCCTCTTTTCCAGCCTCTTAGCCATGAGCAAGGCTTGCTGGAGGTCCTTCGGAAAATGCATGCGCACTCCGTCCTCGATATCAGGCCGGAGGTTGCTGAGGAACATCGCCAATGCGTCTTTCTCGCAGAGGCTGAGCTGGGTGACGATGCTCTGGAAGGACTGAAGGTAGGTATCGACGGAACCGACCTAGCAGAGATGGGCCAAATCAGACATATAGTCCGTGTACTCGCCGTCGGTGAAACGGTGGCGGAGGGAGGCGAGGTACTCCGTCCACGGAATCGAAGCCACGCCCTGAGCCTTCAGCTGCTGGGTCAGGTGGAGGTGGTGGCGGAGGGCGGCGTCCTCGAATCCGAGCATGGCTTCGCGAACCATCTCGTCCTCGCCGACGTCCTCGGCGATACAATACTGGTGGAACTTGAGCTCCCAGCCAGTGAAATCAGACCCATCAAAACGCGGCGGCTTCCTCGCCCGGATCTCCCGTTTGAACGGTGGATCCGATGGAGGTTTCGGAGGCGCGCCCAAGATGCTCGGTTTAGCTGGTGGAGCGGAAACCGAGGAACACGGGGGAGGCGATGGTGGAACTGCCGTGTACGGTCTCGATGGTGACGGCGATAGAGGCTCAGGAATCTTGGTAACCAGCGCACCGATGAGAGCCGTGAGCTCAGTAAGCTTGGAGTCCATGTTGAAAATGGTCTCCTTGAGCCCAGCGGCCTCAACGGTGGTGGCAGCCAAATCGTCCTGGAGCTGGCGTGGAGAGGAAGACTCGGACATGGTGCCTGGAAGGAGAGGCTCTGATACCAGTGATACGGGCCTTAGAGGGAAGGTGAAGGAAATCTAGGGCAAGGAACCCTAGATCGTATAGAGGGGGATAAGAGGTTAGGGAAGGAGGAAGAAGAAGAGAGAAATGGAGGAGAGGGTAGAAAGAAGATTCTAGAGAGAGAGATTGATTTTGGACTGTAAGGGTCATAGTTCCTTCTCTCGTGTATTCCAGAATATAAAGAGACGAGAGCTACAAGATGGGCCGTGGGCTTGGCCTTACAAGAGGCCCACTAAAATAAAAGGACAATAACATTAAAAGGCCTGTAAATCAGGTCCAATAAGAAAATGATGCGTAACAATCATCAAGATCAGCCACCGTGAGGTACAATTCGGTTTGTCGCTGAGATTAAATCTCAACCATTGTTTATGGTTTATTCATTAGTTTTATATCTGAGATTATGTTAAAAATTAAAGAACATTGATTGCATTTCTGTTTTGATACACTTTAATATTATTTAGGATTAATTACGATCATTTATATCGTATTATACACGTTTAACATATAAATACCTTAAAGTTCTTTTGTAATAAAAACTTATCCTGAACTAATAATCAATAGCAATATCCCTCTTCTGTCTATATCTATTAAAATAACGAAAATACTCTCACTAACTATTTGAATTTACACTCTCATGTCATTCAAACTCTAATTTTTTTTTCCTTGTTAAATAAATCAACAATAAATGAACAATAAATAGTTGGAGGTGGTTTTAGGGTTATATCGCTGAAGGCGTTTTCGGAATTTCAGAAAAAATAAACATTAAATGGGTGGAAGGGGATGTTGTTAATGAGTGTTAGTTCAGAATATGTTTTCGTTACTATTTTTTTTTGGAGTATTTATCTGTTAAACGTGTATAGTACGGGATAGGTAAACGCAATTAACCATATTATCTAATCAATTCAGAAACCCAAAAACGGTTCATTTGTAAAGCAACTTTACCGTCGCTCCTGTTGTTTTGTTGGAGTTATGTATTTACCTTTAATGAAAGTATTCGATTGGGTATGACGCACACCGATTAGATTTGTATCATTCCCAATCAAGGTATAACCCACACCCGATCAAGTATTTTCATTAAAAATAAATCGGGTATCGTTAAAAAAAAGATTATTTAGCTGAGATGTCAAGTTTCATGTAGCTTTAACAAAAATTTCAAATTTTGAAAGCTATTTTACAAATTACAACAATCTTATTTGTTAAGAGGAGTGACTTCAGCCTTTGTATCTAGCACTTTTATTTTATTTTTGATTTTTAAGATTACACATTGTCACTTCAAAACATAAAATAAAAAATCAAATCGAAATGTATGTGACAATCTAAAAAAAAGTTCAAATTTGCATATGGACCCATAAGGCCTAGAGTTAACATCAACGTGGGCTTTGTGTGGTACAGAGGCTCATTCACAGCCCAATACGAAACACGCAGCGGAGGCCCAATCCAGAACCAAGGAGAAGCATGGGAAAGTCTAAATTACCCTTTATAATTTGAGTAAATCACACCCGCGCCACCTGAGCAAACGACTCTCTGCTAGGTCGTTTTAAGTGTCATCTTCCTCTTCCTTTCTCATCTGAGCTCCTCCGCAGCACTCGCCGCCACAGGTTGTTGTGCCGCCGCCGCCGCTTCAGCCACCGCCGGAGCTCCGCACGAGGTTAGTTTTAAACTGTCTAAAACGTTACATAGATTTCAGATTGTGTGGTTGAGTCGAGAAAAGTTGGATTGGGAATTTGAAAAAATCTACTGATATTGTCGTCGTCGCAGAGCTCCTCTGAATTTTTCATGGCGTCCGATGGAGCAGCGATTCAGGATCAGAAGAAGCGGAGTATGGATGCATTGGAGCGGAGGTTTGCTGTGGCGAAAGCCGAGCTTCTTCAGCAACAGAAGAAGGGCAAAAAGCGTTCCAACGATGAAGAAAATGAAAAGGAACCTTCGACGGTGAAGAATCATGGTGGTGGTGATGCTTCTTCTTCTGGAAATCAAATTGGTGTATCTCTCACTCCATCCTTGGATACACCATCCAAGAAAGGTTAGAGCCTGTGATCAATTGCGCTTTTTGTTTCTCTAGATTGTTTCACGTTTTGTGGTATTGTGGCTGTTTGGTAAATTATCCTTATTGATTGACCTCAATATGATTTGTATATTATATTATATATTTTAGGGGAATTGTTTCTGAATTGGTCCCTAATCTCGGATTTGCTTGATTGTAGTGAAATTCTGTATGTACTTTTATGGGGAAATTGTGTGACTCAGAAGAAAAACTCTTGCAATTTATCGACTTTAAAAACGACGAAAAGGCTCATTTACCCCTCATTCATTTGATCAGTTCAGGGTCACAAATTGCCAAAATGTCATTCTTGAGGGACATGTTCTGCAAACATTCATTTTTAATATAAGGGTATAAGTGGCATTTTTAAAATTTTGGAGGTCACGTGCATGGCATACGACCCATTTTGGATGAAATTCCTTGGAACTTCGGGGCTACATTTTGGATGAGGGTCATTTTCTGCAATTTCCCTATGTTTATATATTGATTTGACTTGTAAGGTTGGTGAAACTCAATTGTTCATCACCTGCAGATGTTTGGCATTGTTTTTGTGATTGGACTTCGTAACCGAGAGACTGATTGATCTCAATATGAGTTGTAAATTTATAGGTTGGGTGAATTGTTTCTAAATTGCTTCACTATCTTGGATTTGCTTAATTTAGTGAAGTTCTGTATGTATTTGTATATTGATTTGATTTTTAAGGTTGGAGAGACTCCATTGTTTATCACCACCAGATGTTTGAAGATAGCACCCAACTTAGTTGTATTGCAGCTTCTAAGTTCTTCCACCTTTGAAGAACATCATCTTGAAACTCTTAGTGCTTGAATGTATGTATTTATTCATTTATGTGGTTTGTGAAAAATAATCGCTATGAACTGCCATGGACAGATGGAGAAGCAAATGATCCGTCATATTCAGGGCTCTCTCATCCAGTACATGAGAATTTGCTGTCAAACAATGTCAAGGTACCTTTTTAAGATCTGACTGAGGATATTATTCTATGAATGTGCTACTTTGACCACCAGATAGTCTTATGATTTGTGATTACTTAGATGTAGGCCTAAGTACATCTATCCATGCAGATGTCAAGTAGAAGAGGCAGCATAGTTGACAAGATTTTGCATGAGCTTCTTCAAAATGGCGATTCAGCCCAAAAGTATACGCAGGGATCCAGAAGCATGAAAATCGATAAGTGGATCCAGCTAGACAATTATGTACAGAAACAAAGCAGATTTGCTGGAGATAGTATGCGAGCTCTGCAGAGCCAATCAAAGCGCTCTAAAGTTCACATGTCCATGAAGCAACTTAAGAGATGTGGATCACTTGACTTGCCTACAGATCTCCACAAGTGAGTCCAATGCCTCTTTTCAAATCATGTGGTACTATTTACAAAAAAAAAAGGGTGGGGGGCTTGCAGCCAAACTGGCTTATTATCTATCATCATTGACAATCTCTTATAATCCCTTTGTTTTATACTTCTATCAAGTCACTCATACTTAAATGTGATACCCATATACAGAAGCTATGTTATCTGAAAGTAGATATTACAGAGTAAAAACAGGAAATGGTTATATAAGTTAATTATGGCTTTGGAATTGTTGAAATAGGTTGCTTCTTCCAACATTTGTGATCTGTAAACCTATACTGAAGTATGCTATAGAGGTTGAAAGCTGAGATCAACTGTCTAGGTCACTTCATACTTGACTCTCTTATTATGAAGTGACATGAAATTTAAACCTATATAGAGTACTTCATGGTTCAAATCCCATTATGCACTTAATCAAACCCATCAACAAGCTGTAGTTTTCTGTTTAAGTTTACGTGTCTGGGTTAGCTATAAAGCTAGAAGAGGATTTTAAGGCAAGAAAGAAAATGGGATTCCCTTATAGAATGTAAAAAGATTGAGACATGTGCACTGTGGATCGGTAAGATACACGTTTTTGCTTGAATAGAATGCTTCCAGAGAATAAAAAGAGTATTGAATAAAGGGATGATTGCAAAAAAGTACCATGAGATATTGACTTTTTGCATGTTGTAGCCCTCTTCTTTGATAATTGCAATGAAGTGTCTTGAACTTTTTTTTTGTTGCACTTTGTGTAAATTTGTTTTAAAATTGTCGGTTTTACCCTTGAAATTTGAAATCTAAAAATAATAAGAAAAACTAAATTTTCACCTCCCTCAATTTTCTTCCTCTCTGTACGGTACAACGAGAAAGAAAATTAAGAGAGATGAAATTTCTAAATTTTTAAAACTTTCAAGGGTAAAATTGTCATTTTGGTACAAATTTACACAGTGAAACAAAAAACAAGTTCAATGCTCTTTTTTGCAAGTATCATAGAAGAGGGCCACAACTTGCAAAAATTTAATACCTTAGGGTATTTTTTGTAATTATCCCTTGAATAAACTTTGTTGTTGTCAAATATTTGCTAACGTTTAATGTTTATTGAATCACAGATTTGATATTTTTAAGCCAATGCATGACATGTGGAAAGACTACATGACTCAACTTCTTAAAAGTGTTGGGTAAGATCTATTTTCTTAGCTTTGTTGTTGCAATTACAGAGTTTCCAACTTTCTGTTTGATTTAAAAATATGTTTTACATGTATTCTGGTTTATGCAATTCTTACCTCACCCACATTCAATCTTGCAGGAAAAATCAGCTGGCTCAGTGTCTTCTTACTGCAGATCTACACGGTGCTGTTATTATAGGTCAGAATATAAACTTATCTGCTTGATGTTGAACTTTATATAATACTTGTTAGTGAAGAAAGACGCACACTGTAACTAGCAGTAGCCTTGCATATGTTGAATTAATGAATGATAAGATATAGTTTGTTAAAGGGATAATTGCAACAAGTACCCTGAGGTATTCACTTTTTCCAACTTGTAACCCTCTTCTTTAATAATTGCAAGAAAGTGCCTTGAACTTGTCTTTTTGTTGCACTTTTGTATAAATTTGTTTCAAAAAGACGATTACACTTGGAAATCTAAAATTTAAAAACAATAACTAAAGAACAAAAAATCCTAATTTTCATATCTCTTAAATGTCTTACTCTTTGTACGGTAGAAAGTAGAAGAAAATTAAGGGTCACATATATTTGGATTTTTTGTTTTTTACATACTATTTTTAAATGGAAAATGTAAGAATAAAATCGCCATTTTTATACAAATTGCAACAAAAAGACAAGTTCATGGTACTTTTTTGCAATTATCAAAGAAGAAGGCTACAAATTGCAAAAAACAAATACCTCGAGGTACTTTTTTGCAACTATCCCTATAATCTTATCTGATTGATGTTGAACTTTACACAGTACTTGTTAGTGAAGAAAGACTCACGCTGTAAGAAGTAGCCTTGCATACATTGGATAAATGAATGCAAAGATATAGATTGTTAAGTTTTCAAAATTTATGGGTTACTCATCACTGTCTTCTTTTCTATTTCACGACAGTTGCTGACTGTAAAACAACTGCTTTTATCGGAGTGAATGGTATTATGATTCGGGAAACTGCAGAAACATTTGGGATAATCACACAAGATGATAAATTTCGAGGTAAAATTTCCACTTTTGTAGAACAAACTTGAAACTAACATAGCCTTTTGAACAAGAGAGTTTTTTTGGCCCAATTTTTAACATAATCCAGTGACTGTTAGTATTCGAGCCTCAAGAAAGCTCAAAAACCTTTTCCACACATGATTCATGTTGAAAACAATGTTTATTAATGGAGATCATATCCGATGTATTCCGAATGCTAATAATACAATATATATCGTTGCTGGTAATTGAATCCGATATCACTGACTATAGTTTTTATGTAATATACAGTTGTGCCCAAAAAGGCATCGGTCTTTATGTTTCAAGTTGATTCCTGGAAAGTCACGTTGCTCGGGGACAAACTTATTTCAAGAGATTTGGGACTGTAATCATATTCAAGACTGCATCGCAGGTAGCGCTTTTGTGTATATCAGGTATACGAAGTTGCATGAATATCATAGGATTCGCATCTTGTTGAGTTTTGTTTCATTCGATGAATGTGATTATAGTTTGCATCACATTCGATTGATATGTGATGAGTCAAAAAAGATTTAGGAAGTGATTGTTTGATACACGAATTAGTCCGATGGTTAAATGTTTAAATATTTAATCTGATGATCAGGATCTCAGGTCTCGAAGACGATCATGGTGCATTGACCCACTTGGAATATTTCAGAGTCAAGAATCCAAGTTTGAAAAAGGGTATGCCCTTTCTGGGAACACAGGTTCAAGTTTATGGATGAACTCAAAGATTCATCAACACTTCAATGATTAATTTTGTTTTCATAATTATAATTGCTTATCATGGAACTACAATGTGAGTACTATGATTTGATTATCAGGAATGAAATTGAAAGTATTTATTATGTGTATGTAAATTAAACACATTGACCACTTTTTGAAGGTCTTATGAACTTCTTGGCATCTTTCATATGACCTAACAGTGTGATTAATATCTTTATATACACAGAAATAAATTGCATCATTATATAATCAGTCTTTGCGAAATTGAAACGGAATTATTTTTATGTTGCATTTTGTGTAAATTTCGGTAAAAAAATAAAAATAAAATCATGATGTTCATCTCGTTTAATTTTCTTCCTCTTCCTGAAAAGAAAATTAAGGATGTGAAAATTCTGAATTTTGGTTTTTAGTTACTATTTTGAATTTAAGGAACAAGTTTATAACAATTTTTGACCTTTATAAAATTAATGTTACAATTAGCAAAAAGTGAATATCACATTATACCTTTTGTAATTATTTTATTTATAATATATTTTAGACCGGATATCGGAAAAAAGAAAAGAAAAGAACTTTCCTTGACTAATAATCAAGGTTGTAAAAAACGTTAGCTAGTCAGGTAGAAAAGAGTGTTAGGCGGTAGACGGGTATTAATCGCATTATTTTTTTATTATTTTTATTATATATTATCAAATTTTATATTATACTATATTAAAAATATTAATAACATCAAGTATTAAATATTAAAAAAAACATAAACCCTTTTGCTAAACTAAAAGTATCATACAATTCTTAAAAGAAGATCAATCAATATGACTCTATAAGTTCAATCAGTACATGAATCAAACTCAAGACGTAACACTTGAACAACGTGTGTTATACGAACTCAACCAGTATAATTTTATGGTCTCACTTAGTTTGTATAAGATTAGAAACCGTTTTTTTAATTATGAACCCAACCCGACGCCTGACTAACCCGCCCAATTAATCAACCAGACGATGATTAATTGGTCGAATCAGGGATTAACCGACCATCCTAAACGGCCTGGAGTGCCCTAAGTAGATAAATCAAATCGGCATAGCCCATTTCAGCACCTAGGCAGGGCCTAAGCTCCTCTAGGCGGGGATTTTTATAACCTTGCTTGTAACCTGTGTCATTGCCCTAATTACATTCAAGCTGAACTCGGGAGGGATTAAAAATCGTTTATCAGTGTGACCAAACCTCGATAAGCAAAAAAAATAATCTAAAATTTATTCAATTAAAAGTCGTTGACAAATATTTTGGATCGAATATCAAAGCAAGAGGATTTCTCAAAATGAAAAAATTATAAATTAATTTACATAATTTTTTTGGATATATTTTGATCAGATATGAAAGAAAGAGGATTTCCCATACCGATGAGGTTGGACCGTGATCGAAATACAAAACCAAAGGCCCATTTATCCAACTGGGCCTAAAGAAAGAAAGCCCAAACCAATCCACCTCAGTGTGTCTCTACAATCTATATAGGCTACGATCTTATCGTCTCCATGTTGAGTTTTAGGGTTTTGCTCTGCGGCTGGTGCTTCTCTCTTCGTCTCTCCGGACCTCGCCAAGCCCTCGACGCCGCCGATCACCTTAATCCGTCACCATGGGGTACGATTCATTTTGTTGACTGCTCAAAATGAATATTTTCTCTGCGAATATGATTTTGTTGCCTGAATATTTTATCTTCAGCTTATATACTGTTAACTTTGCCCATCATTTTGCTGAAATTGTGCTTTATTCGTTGGTTTGTGATCTGGGTTTCTTAGTTTCTGGTGCCTGATGAGACCATTTTGGATCCCTGTGTTCTGTGAATAGTGTTGGTTTAGTCAAATCCGAAGAGTCGAAGCTCTGATTGGCTCTGGGAACATTTTTTTTTGTAGTGTTCATACTTCATGGTCGTTTCTATACAATCTTGTACTCATTTGTAGGATACAAATTTCTACCATTTCTTCTGATTTTTTTTTTTTGGATTGATGATCCTTTTCTTTTAGGAAAATATCATTTTGAATTGAGTGTGTTGAGTTAGTTGTAATGGAAAATAAATTAACAATAATTTAGAGGGTGTGGTGCATAGATCTGTAATGATTTTCATTTTGGGAGGAAAAAAATTTGAGCTCAAAGTTCAGACTGTTCTACTTGAAGCCTGTAAATTGGGCATTGTTAAGTACAAGTATCCACTCTGATGTGTATAGTTAATGCTCTATATTAATGACAAATCGAGGGATGCATAGTTCCAATACAATGTATTTTAAAGATAAATGACCATGGTGCCATATAATTTGGTATGTGAAATGAGGATCTTGGATGCCCAAATTTGGAGGCAACAACGAGATTTTTCTTTATTCATGTTCATTTGTTTCACGATAGTGCTGCAATCTAATGAATTTTCTCTGACAGGAAAACACGTGGAATGGGAGCTGGTCGCAAGCTGAAGTCTCACCGCAGACGTCAGAGATGGGCCGATAAGAGTTACAAAAAGTCCCATTTGGGAAACGAGTGGAAGAAGCCTTTTGCCGGGTCTTCCCATGCCAAGGGCATTGTCCTTGAGAAGATGTAAGTTTATATTTACACATAGTACATTGATTTGCAATGCTTGAACTTTAAATAAACCTCTGAAAACGGTTGTTTCACATATGCAGAGGTATTGAGGCCAAACAGCCTAACTCTGCCATTCGTAAGTGTGCTAGAGTGCAACTCATCAAGAATGGAAAGAAGATTGCTGCCTTTGTGCCTAATGATGGTTGCCTCAACTACATTGAAGAGAATGTGAGCTCATCTTGCATATATATATATATACCCTTATATAAAATGTAAACTAAGAACCTGTCTGAGCCATTGGATCAAGTGGAAAATGATGGTTCAGATTTTAAAAGAAATCATTAAGCCCCCTTAAAAAGCATGGGCCTTTGGATCCACTTGATCTAATGGTCCAGATTGGTTCTTAGTTCATCTTCAAAGTTGCGTTTACATGAGATAGTTTTCCTATATATACTCGTATAATTTGTTTTTACTTGTTTCTTCATGCTTTATTGACGTAATAATCGTTTACTATTTGAAGGATGAGGTGCTGATTGCTGGATTCGGGCGAAAGGGTCACGCTGTGGGAGATATTCCCGGAGTTAGGTTCAAGGTTGTGAAGGTTTCTGGTGTGTCCCTCTTGGCTCTCTTCAAGGAGAAGAAGGAGAAGCCTAGGTCTTAAATTTATTCAAGGGCTGTGATCCTTTGTTGGTTTTGTTATGGAATTGGATATTGTGGTACTTGTTACTGTTAAGCAGGTTTTGTAGACAAATTTTGGTTTTGTTCCCATATGTTTATCTTGAATTGAGGACTAGTTTTTATCTAAGTTTGCATTTTTGGTCATCTAGAATAAGCTCCTTTATGCTTTTTTGTTCCTCTCAAGTCTCATATGCCTATTTATGTGCTCTACTTCTGATATTGAGTCAGTAACATTGCGGAAAACTATCTCATGTATAATATCTTTACCAACTTGTGTCCTCGAAGAAGAAAACTTTGCAACATGTTGCCTTGAACTTTCATTTTTTTGTATTGGTGAAAACCGTTGGATGTGCCATGCACGTGATCACCAAAGTTTATATAAAACATTACTTGTACTCTTATATTGGTGAACAATGCATGTTTTGCAATTACTAACGGTGATGTTTTTTGCAGATGACATTCCTCGACTATTTTGTATATACGATTTTGTTCTTTTAATGGAAATTAGTTATACGACGGTCACATGACTTCACTTTTTTTTTGGAAATGACAATTTTGCAAGAGCTTTTTCTTCAATGTCACATGTTACCAAAACACATACTTGCTTTTCACAATTTCCCATTGACTTGGAATTATTTTCTTTGTGCACAAAGTATTCGAAGTTAGTTGGCAAATTCAAATGTTACTTGTACTAAAACTAGAAGCAATCGATATATTATGACTGTCATTGTAAGCTTTTTAAATCGGCAGCAGACTTAGCAAATATTAAAAAAACAATAATAAATATATAAATAGTAATAGTATTAATAATAATTGATGGTGCGATGACAGATGAATAAACAAGAGGACCTGAAGTTGTTCTCTACACAATAATGCACATATGGGACGGATGCAAGCACCTAAACACCAATTATTCCATAATACTAACACATGCATGAACTCACACCACTAGAAGAAAACGGACATGCTTCTCCTGTAACTTGTTGAGCAAGCAATTCAAGCAGTTACTCAGATGTTTGTATCCTTGTTGCCTACAAAGTTTTGTCTCGGGAATGTCAAGTGGCCGGTTGCTGTGTCCTACATGAAACACAAATAATTAGGTATAGATGAATTGACTCAAATATCAAATGGTAATCTAGCATGCCTATCGTTGAATTTTCGGGGATGATACTTGAATAAATTCACATGAATCTAGTATTTGCCTATTTGGAAAATGTGCATAGTTCACCGCAAGTTTTTGCAATCATCCCTATTATGTATAGCAAGAGGGTTAGCCGATTCATCTAGCATGTCTAATATTGCTGCTTAACTGTGAACATATCGAGTTTAGAGAAGTCACTCACCTAGAAAAATATAGTGTTGAGTTTTGACATGGTCAGCTACTCTCCACCTCTTTGCCTTCTGAGAAAGAGAAGGCGTTGGTGGTCTTCTCTTCCACCTCTGTCGAACCAGTTGTTGAATCATCACTCCTATTGCAAAACGAATCCCTCACTGCAAGAGGAACCCTCGTGTCTTTCAAACTAAGCTCCGGGTTGTCTGTAGCAAGATCTGGTTCCATAGATGCATCTTCTAGAGCCTTTGCATGATTCTCTCCATTGGTTTCAACAGAGACGTTGTTCTGAATCTGATCTTTATAAGTCATGGCAGGTAAGATATTCTCATTCCCAGAATCATGTGATGACGGTTCCTGAGGTGTAGAAGACTTGAGCTTGATACCATCATCTTCCATATCTAAACTATTGACATTCAGATTACCGAGTTCTTTTGCTTCAACCGGATCTGGCTTCAAGGCACTCTCTCCATTGGTTTTAAGAGATATTGTGTCCTGAACTTTACAAGAAATAGGAGGCGAATTAGTTACACTCCTGGTTTTCTTGGAAGCAGATGATGGGTCCTGAGTAGGAGATTTGAGTTTGGCACCCAATGAACTCTGCTGAGTATCATGCTTAGTGTTGCCTTTCACAGCAACCGTTCTCCTAGCAGGTTGAAACTTCCCCACGCTTGCCCTCTTTGAGTTTCCCGTAGGACTGGTGTATCCTGCTTCAACTTTATGTGAAACGGCAGTAGGAGAAGATTTGGTACTTCCATTTGGAGTGTGCACTAGTGACTTTGGCTGCATAACATAAATACCACAAGCATCTTCTAATTAATATTAGGGTAAAATTGCAACACCATGAAAACCCGAAGGTAGGAAAGTTCAATATGAAAACTGCTAACTAGCTATAGTCATTGGACTGCATTTTTTAACTGCTGAGATTAAGTTTGGAACTTTCCAATGTTGAGTCAAGTTTTCAGCCATTAAAAAAAATTAATCCAACGGACACATATGGTTTTTAGTTTTCACATGATTGCTACTCATTATCTAGGATGTGACAATTATAGACAGAAGGGAAACACTTACCCCATCAAAGAAGCCAATCTTAGGTGATGGTAATCGAAGGCCAGAGGGTTTTCCCAGAGCTGGATTCGTGGTTGTTCCTGTCAAGGCTTTCTTAATACCTCGACCCAGCATCCCAGTTGCTTGAGATCCATTACGACTAGAGCTTGAGCCTGTTCCTAGACCATTGGAATGACTTGAAAAAGACACAACTTGAGGAATGTCACTTTCAATGGAGACCTCCTTGCAACTGTCTAGGCTAGTTCTTGCACTGCTAGATCTTTGATTGGTAGTAGAAGTTGATACAGATGACTCTGATGACCAATCACTGATAGAGCTAGCAGGTGAAATGCTTGGAGAAGCCTTGTTGACAGATTTCAAGTGAGCTGAGAGCTGAGAAATGGCAGATGTATTCTTGTTTTTTGGTCTTGACAAGGGTTTGAGGGTTAAACCAGATGAAGGGACATTAGCAGTTCTCAAATCAGCTTTTCTCTTTACAGAATTCAAGGACGATGTAGACTTGTCATCAGATGAGGCACTGCAAGAACTGCCGAATGAAGAACAAGAGGATCTAGGGTCAATCTTGGTTGCAATTGAAGAATCCAAAGTGGAGGATTTAGAGGAGCGGGTGGGAACAGGCCTGGGCGCATTGCTACGTGAACCACTGATTGCCGATGTCTTTGAAACTGAAGTCCCTCTACCTGAAGTTAGAGAATTAAGCCTACAGTGAAAAATAATTTGGAACAACAACCAGAATATTCTACTTCTATGCATGAATTCTGAACTATTAGACATTGTAATTACCGGTAACACTTTTTGCAGTATCCACTTCCTTTCTCAAACGTTCAGAACCAATAGAAGCCCTCTTGGGTGTTAATAATGGCATGGGAATACCATTTCCAAGAACCTTGGGTGGCTTAGGAACTGATGGATTTGTCACTCCTCTTATAGCAGCACGCTTCATTGTAGGCTATATAGAAAAGTCAGTTACATCAAACCAGACTTCTATAATCTCCTTAAAGATGGGTAAGAACATAACTGGCCAAATAATTCATTTTCAAGCAAGCCAAATAAATTCACCAGAGTTTCAGGTTTTCTTTTCTTTTTCATTCCGCTTTGAATACCAAGTACAATAAAAACAATTATGGGTTATCAGTAAATACATGCCTTGGGGGTTTCTGGACAAATAGAAGGCTGCTGTGGTGTTCTTCCTGATCCTAGCTTGCTCGCAAGTGGCTTCTTTGGTGTAGGTTTGGGCATCTCCTAAAATGATTCAACAAGAATTTTCAGTGTAAATGAAATCCATAAAAGTTATAGCAAGAGGCATCATCCTGCCATAACATAACTCACCTTACTTTGAGAAACAAGGTCCATCTTTGAAGCTGCAAAGGAAAGGTGATTAGTTTCCTTATAGTATGCACACACACACAAACACACACACACATACATGGCAACCAAATGCATGAGGCTCCCACCAGTGTTTGTGGGTCCGAGGAGGGTAGTTTATGTACAAAGTCTTATTTTTTCCAAGAGGTTTTTTCCTTTGTCCAACCAATAACCTCAAGGTTACAAGATAGCATAATCAATACTTATTAGCCATTACTACATTATCGCCCAAATCTCCGAATTAAGCCCTGAGTCTTGAATAGCATGAGAACAAGATAAATAGGAAGCAAACTGGTCACAGTTTTACTATGTTGGATGGGTTTTTTTGATTACAAAATAAAAATAAGACATCAATGCGAGTCAATATGGAGGAGGTTGCAGGTAAGATCCCATGGCACCAAAGAAAACACAATTAAATATTGACATGTAGATTTATGATAGATATACAAAAACAAAGACGGTGCAAGCTGGAAAGATGGTGATGTTCAAGGATGAAAAGCAGAGAAGGTCACAAAGTGGTAGCATCAGTAATGGAGGTATTCTTTTACAGGTCAACACAAAAGGTGCGACTTGGACTAGGTTGAAGTATACTTACAATGGATAGTTTGAGTTTCTACTGCTCCTAACCGTGAGTTGTTACTTGAATTTGCCACTTTGGACAATTTACTGGATTTTTGAATTGATGCTCTTATATCCTCAAACAGATCAGTCTCAAGACTCTCCAATGTCAAATTATCACTTTCGAAGCTAGACATTGACTCGGTGGATCTCTGTAAATCCTCTTGGATTCCAGGTAATGAAGTTTTTCCACCCTTCTCAACTCCTCCAATCATGGAAGATAACTCCTCAGGATCCAGAACACCTGCCATTACGCCAGATTACCAATTATGAGTTTGGACAGACCAAGGAAAATGAACGGCAATGACTTCACATCATAGATAGAAAAGAAAATATAGGGTTCCAGCTTGAGTTGTCCACCATACCTGCATTGGTGAAGAAAGCACTGTCCCAAGCTAAACTTTTGCGCAGGTTGTACTTGCCATTTTTAATTGTTCTTTCCGGTTCAGGTGACTCAAATAGTTGAGGTACTTGATCGGTCTGTACAAAGCTCTCTGCTGATTCCTCTACATTAGTAGCATTTGCAGGGTCCTGATTCTCTGATCACAACAATTCATCAATTTGTTTAATATCACTTGGAAGAAATATAAACTGAAGTTACATACTTTGACTGTACCTACATCTGAATAGCAATGTAGACGGAGATATTAAGCACACAATTAGACACCCCAAGCAAAACATATATTAGTAAATGTTATGCACAAGGTAACAGAATAGTCTGTAAGTAATTCGGACGGCGACCTCACGTCAAGTAATGCGAGTGTACCATAAATCACATAGACAAATGCTAAACAAAAATTACCTTTCTTGAACTTAATTTCAAAAATCAAAACTCATAGAATATCAGCGCAACATATAAAGGCTCATCAGAGCGATGTTCATGTAAAATCCCACAAATCTCTACAGTACCAGCTCTTCACCAAATTCAAAAAAAAAAATCAAGGAACACAAATTATCAACTTGATGTCTACAAATTTCCTGAAGAACAAAAACAACACATTTCTCTACCAACAGGTAAGCATTACACTCCAAAATTCACATCCTCCTAAAACATTCCATTTCGAGCATTCCAAAAACTGTGAGATAACCAAATTAAACCAGACGAACAATTCGAAATCTAACAAATTCAAAATAAATTAAACATTCAGAACCCAATCAAGATCCCTACAAAGCCCTACACGAAGCACAGTCGAAAATCATCACAGTAAGAATAACAAACAGCTCAAATAACTCAGAAACACATAAAATCTCTTGTTGACGAAGATCACCAACCTGATGAGCAGGGATCGGGAGGGTCGCGAAGAGGCGAATTGAACAGGAGCGAGTCGTCCTCGGAGGACACGTCGATGAGACTGAACCCACCCACTCGCTCGAGATCGCTCGTCTTCTCCGAATCTTCCATGGAGGAGCAACGAGAACGAAATTGGACTCAGATCCGATCGGGATCGGAATCGAAGTCGCTGAGCAGCGAAGCGTAGAGAGATCGAGCAAAGATCAAAGTGGTGTGTAGTGTAGAGAGAGTGTGCGCTTTTTTTTTTTGAACTGAGAAGCGGCGGTTTAGAGTTGGTACTGAATATTTTGAGAGGGATTTTCAATTGTAAATTGCAAGTAAGGACCTCAAAGCTTCGGTATTCCCAGAAATAGCTTAAAGGTTGAAGGGATAATTGTCAAAAACTACCATAAAGTTTCGTGCACAAACGAATTGATACACAAAGTTTTGTCCACGTTTTGTGGGTGCATTGAAATTTTGCCCACATTTTGTGGGTGCATTGAAGTTTTGCCCACGCTTTTGTGAGTGCATTTAAGTTTTGTCCATGCTTTGTGGGTGTATTGAAATTTTGTCTACGCTTTTATTCAATCTAGGAAGCACTGCCCAGACCCAGACCATCATTCTGAACGTCCCTATTACGTCAAAACTAAAAAAGTCGTGGACAAAACTTCAGGATAGCCATACAGCATGGACGACACTTTGTGCATCAACTCGTTTGTGGACGAAACTTTATGATAGTTTTTTGACAATTATCCCAAGATTAAACTAAATATTTGTATATGTGTATTTTCTTTGTGTGCAAATATTTGACAATCTTATCCTTAAGTTTTGAGTATTTGCATTTTGTACCTTTACCGTATATATAAAAAAATCTGATGTTCAAGTTTTTTTCTTTCTTACTTTGAACTTAAGATGCTACATTAATAATAAAAATTCGAAGGCATAGACTCGAAAACGGTTATAAGAAAAGATTCAAAAACTATAACTAAGATGGGAAATATAAACATTTGAAAGCCTGGACATTGTGGGACTGAAAGAGAATAAATATCGTAGACAATAAGAAATGAAGAAACATAAAAGATGTCATACGAGTTTAGGTTGGGGCTCCAAAAAGATACTGCTTTAGTGATCGATACAACCAATACAGTTGTCGATGCCCTGGAGTGAAGGCACGACAAGACTTGTACCAATGTATTGAAAATGCACACTAGACTATGCACTCTCCCGAGGATCCAATTGACGTTGTTCCCCATCTGAAGAAGATGAGAGCTTTTAGAAAACGTAAAAGTGTTGGCTCTTGATCAGGTAGACTTGATGGACGCGATGTCACCATATTGTCGATGAGGGGAAAGTACTCGAGGACCCCTCATCAACCCCCGATTACTCATTGGGAAATACAAGGGTTCTTGTCACCCGTTACCGATATTCCCAAGTCGTCTGATTCTGATAAGCCCTGCCCTAGATTGCAAAGTCGCATGACCTTCTTAATAGCTCCTTCTACTGAATGCCATCGAGTCAGATCATTAATCTTCTAGCACCGGTTCCACGAAAACCAACCCTATGATCCCCAAAAGCAGACCTCAAGGGGTCGTCCTCCCTATGCGAGGTCGTTAGAGTTATGCATGATCCCACACCCACTCCTTGTCGTCGTGGTTTATCGCCGCAAGACCCTCACCCCGCCTAACGATGGCTTTCGTCTCCGCACCCACCTACAGGATCAGCATGCGTCCCAAGCAATCGACCCAAGGCTCCTTACCGTCGTCATCTCGAGGGTTTCGCCTCTGTCCTTGTGTAGTGCTGCGGGCATCCCACTCCGACCTCATCGTTGTCACATGGTTTCGATTTAACCATACCAGAGCGAGATGGTGGTGGCGACAAACCCCCTGCATCCCTTACTATACTAGACCATAGCCCCACCTACCAGGGAGCTCTGTCGAGGAGTCAACCACCTACCCCTCTTTGTCGTCATCTTGATGTTCACCTCCGTTACCTCCATTTCAACAAACCCTACCCGTTTTGTCAAAGAGAGACCTAAACGAGCACTATTAATCTCTGTGATGGATCATTATACTTGTGTGTGCTTCCAACTCTTACATAATTTCATTCAAATTCAAATTATTTAACATTACGATAAATATCATTAGCCTTTTAATTTCTAGAGTGATTTTATTCATATACTCGTTTTATCAACCTACTAATATCTATATATATCTATATTGGTCAACAATCCCGCGTTTAGAAGCCATATCAGTATCAATCAAAGGAGGACGACGCACGTGGACATGCCGGAGGAGTTATCGGTCCACCTCTACAAAGATTCATACTAGATCTGCTCGATCAGTGCCCCTTTGGTTGGCTTATGCTGTATCGGTGTCCACAGATGTTACCGCAGTTCTCCTGTACATTCAACTTCTATGTCCAAGAACAAATTTAATATTCAGTTCTTGTTTTTTTAATTCCATTGCAATTTCAATTCTGTACTCAAGTATTGACAGTTTTGCAAATATTTTAAAGTTATAATATCTCCATCTTTAATAAAAAAAATATATATCTACTTTTTTTGAAATGACTGATATAATTTTAAATGGATACGTAAAAAATATATAAATATAATTGTTACAATTTAACAAAAACAATCAAAGTTCGTTTTAAAAAAACAATCGAAGTTTAATAAATCACAATAACGATAAATAAAGAAATAAACGAACCATGTCCCGAAACAAGCGAGCCAAATAAGAGGAAGCGTCGTTAACAGAGATCCAGAAATGGCGCGAAAAAGCTCTCGTCTCCTCCACAATGTCGAGACCAGGAGCTCCATGCTTACACCTGTATGTACCCACGACCGATCCGGTAGCTTCTACACGCGTCTCCGTACCCTATTTCCTCTCCCTTTCACTGTAACAAAACCCGAGCAAGACTCGATTTGGAAAGCTTTCAGATTTCACAACCTTCATCCTGATTCATGGCCGATTCCTGTAGAAATCATCAGTTGAATCATTCTTTCGAACTGGGTTTACAGTCGATTTGGAAATCGTAGGAGTTGAATGTAGGTTTGTAATTTTTCCGGGAGAGATTTGGGGTTAGGGTTGGTGCTGAGTTTGAATTGATTGTGTTTTTTTTTTAATTATTCAGATACAGAGGAATCTGGACTGTTTGGAGAGCCAGAAAAGAGAAGAGAAAGTGGGTGTAATGTAGAGTTGGAGACAGATGTGATTGATTGTGAAATGGTGGTGTTTGGTTTGCTATTTTGAGTTTGGTGTAATGGTAATGAGAGCTATGGGAGGTAGAATTGGAATTCTTTGTCAAGTATGTTGTTGTCCTTGCTGAGTAAGCGCTCATTGGAGGTTGATTCCAGGTAAAGTTCAAGCCATGGCGTGTCGGGTTGTCTCCAAGTGTTGAACTTTTGTGCACTTTGTAGGGTTGTGATGTTTCTTGTTCATATGTTCATGATCTGATGGGAATTGATTTGGCAGGGATGCATATGGATTTGCTTTGAGACCTCAGCACATACAAGCTTATAAGGAGTATGCTTATATCTACCAGGTATTCGATATCTAGTTTGTTTTGTCGTGTGGTAACTCGTGTATACATCGAAGACACATATCAATTATATTACTTATCAATACGCGCTATTTGGATATTTTGCGTTTCAATCTAAACTAGTGAAGGCATGTTGAGTTATACCAAAAATGATAATTTTCTATGTGAAAGGGTCAGTTTTAGTATGCATTGTCTTAATAGATTAATGGTATCAGGAAGAAGAAGATGAAAGACTAGATAAATGGCTGAATTTCATTGATCTGCAAATAAAGTTTGCTCAACCACCCGTTCCTGAGGAAATATATGACGAAACACCACATACAGAGCCTACAACACTCGAAGAAGAGGCTGTTTCAGAGAGTGGTGGAGGTAATGATTCTAGTGGTACCGACTCTGCTTTCAATGGTTCAACTGAAAAAGAGGCACAGAGAAAAAAGATTTGTGACATCGGTGTTTGGATTCAAATTAGACCATCACTTAGCTCCATTGACAATCTGATGAGCACACGTGTCAAGAATAGAAAGAAGATGGCGGAAAGGAAGAAGACTGTGGAGCCTAAACCGAACGTTGGGGATTTTGCTGATGAGGCGTTGGATGATGCTGACAAAGTCTCTGATCCGGAGAGTGATGAGATTAACGGGCTATCTTCTGAACCTTTCTTTCCTTGGAAACAAGAGCTGGAGTGCCTCGTCCATGGTGGAGTGCCAAAGGAACTCAGGGGAGAGGTAACTCTCATGTTCAGTTTTTAACCTCTCGTGTTCCTTTGAAGGGCTTTAATTTCCATAACCTTGCTGTTACAGGTTTGGCAAGCTTTTTTAGGAGTGAGAACTCGGAGGGTGGAGAAATATTATCAAGGTTTGCTGGCAGATACCGATGCAGGCGATAGCAAAGAGACCGATAACTCATCTGGGGTACCCCCGAAATGGAGAAAACAGATTGAGAAGGTCATTAGATGAATGTGCCTTGGACTTTATCGTTCTATCTTTTAAATTCGTAGGTGCTACTTCTGTTACTTGTTATTGTAACTAGGGTTTCTCCCTAAGATTAAAGTTTGTGTGTTATCTGCAGGATATACCACGGACTTTCCCAGGCCATCCTGCTTTGGATGATAGTGGCAGGAGTTCTTTGAGGCGTTTACTTTTAGCATATGCTCGGCATAACCCATCAGTTGGATACTGTCAGGTAATCTTTCTATTTCTCTATTCCGTGTTCTATTATATTTTCTCTTTTCAGTTATTGTTGTGCCCCTTGTTTGCTTCATGATTTCATCCACTATATTTAACAATGAAACTAGTCTTTGGTGTTGATTTAAGGGGTAATTGTTTAAAACTACCCTTTTGAATCATCCACTTACGGAAAACTACCTTTTGACAAGATGTGAACTTTAAACTACAAAAAAAAACAGTTCTGACATAAACTTCATGCTTATTTTCACTACTCATTTGAGTCAAGAAAAACACTATGTTTTCTGCTGTAGTCACTTTACCTCTTCTAATTGGGTGATTCAAAAGGGTAGTTTTGCCTTTCCCCGTTGATTTAATTGTCATGTTATCATTGCTTATATTTTTGTTTAATTTGGTATCCAAAACATACTTGCAGGCTATGAATTTTTTTGCTGGCCTGTTACTACTGCTGATGCCAGAGGAAAATGCCTTTTGGTAGCTCTCTCTCTCTCAAGCCTACTATTTTAAAGTATTTTGTTAACAAATATGCAACATGTACAAAACGGGTGCATGCCTATATACTACTTTGGTGTATGTATAACAGAAAGATGTCTTGTTAGTTTTTTTTTTAATCTGGGTTCTGTTGATGTAATCCCCCAGGGCTTTGGTGGGCATTATCGATGATTACTTTGAGGGCTACTATACAGAGCAAATGATCGAATCTCAGGTGTGTCACAAATGTTAGCATAATCCTCTGGCTTCATTTCTGTATCTGATTAGGTTAAATACCAAAATAAATGGTGATATAGATCAATATATTCAGAGGGGCAGTTTCATTTATTTAAGGGTAAATTGTACATAACTACTTAGATCAATGGATTGCCCACATACAAATGAACCCATAATAAAGTTTCCACATACACGTGGCTACCTTTATGAATATATACGTGTCACCATGCCATCAATTTTTTTCGTCACATGACTTAGGCATGAGTATAAGTTTTAAAATGTCCCAAAACTACTCACTCTCACGCTTTACTCTTCCGATTTCAATTTGATTTCGTTCTAGAAATCCTCCACGGAAGATTAAAGGATGGGAGTGAGTAGTTTTGCGATTTATAAAGAATTAAACTCACACGGCGGAAAAAAATAATTCTTTTGATGGTTTCAGTCTATTTTGTACGATGGAAACATGTGGAAATTCATAAGGATAATCATGTTGTCGTGGAAAATTTATGTGTTTGTGGGCAATTCATAAAGGTAGTTATGTGCAACTAACCCTTAATATTTAATCTATACGATTACGATAATGGTTCTGTTGTGTTTTTAGGTGGATCAACTTGTTTTTGAGGAGTTGGTGCGTGAAAGATTTCCTAAATTGGGTTTGTCCGCTTCTAGATCTCCATATTAGTCATTTTCTCCATTTTACTTTCTTGAGGTCAGCAATGCAGCTAGGTTTCTTATTCCCTCTGGCATCTTGTGCAGTTAATCATCTAGATTACTTGGGAGTGCAGGTGACATGGGTATCTGCATCCTGGTTCCTTTCTATTTTTGTCAATATGCTTCCTTGGGAAAGTGGTGAGGTTTACGTGGTGCGATTGAGCACTTCATTTTCCAAATCCGGTATATAATATTTCAACTTTTTTGTCTTCAGTTCTTCGAGTTTGGGATGTGCTTCTATTTGAAGGAAATCGTGTCATGTTATTTCGAACAGCACTTGCCCTGATGGAATTATATGGTACCGAATGCAAACATGTATATGTGCACTTCAAATTTGTAAAACATTAACTAGGGATAATCTCACCCGGCTACTCTTAACTATGCGCCATTCTGACTACCCCTACCCCTAACTTAAATTTTTTTTGATAACCCCCTCACGTTTTTTAGTTTCAATTTACCCCAATTTCGTCAACTTCTGGGAGTGAAATGACGTAAATAACCTCATGAAAAAATATATAGGTAAAATATAGACATTTTCGTCATTTCAGACCCAAAGTTGAAGGAATGCAAGCATGTATATGTGCACTTCAAAATGTGTAAAACATTAACTAGGGATAACCATTTTTTTAGTTTCTGTCAACTTTTAGGTGTGAAACGATGAAAATACCCTCATGAAAATATACATGTAAAATAAGGGAATTTTCGTCATTTCACGTCAAAAAGTCTACGGAATCGTGGTAAATTGAGACTGAAAAAACTTGAGGGGGTTATCAAAAAGCATTTTCAAGCTAGGGGTAGTCAGAGTGGCACATAGTTAAGAGTAGCCGGGTTAGATTACCCCAAACATTAACTTTTAAAGTGGAATTGGACTTTTTTTGCTTATTATTATATTGTAATTCTCTTACATACGTTTGATGTAGGTCCATTGTTACTGACAACTAAAGATGCTGGGGATGCAGTTTCTGTATTACAGTCCCTAGCTGGTTCAACATTCGATAGTAGCCAGCTAGTTATTACTGCATGCATGGGTTTTTTAGCAGTAACCGAAGGGAGATTGCAAGAGTTGAGACAAAAGCATCGACCATCTGTCCTACAAGTGATTGAGGAAAGATCAAAAGGGGTTAAAGTTTGGAAAGACTCCAAAGGCGTTGGTTCTAAACTGTACAGCTTTAAGCATGATTCAATGAAAAAAGAAAAAAAGGCATCCAAAGAAAGGTCTGCAGAAAAAGATACATCTCAATCAGACTCTCCCTCGGACTTTGATGAATTTATTAAGGGCCTAACCGTTGATTCAGAAGCGGATTCTGTACCGGATCTTCAAGAACAGGTAGCTTTCTGGTTCTTAATTCTTTTGCGGAACTGCCCTGTTATGCATTTCATATTTTTAGTAAACCCTTTTGATCTCTATACATATTGTTCATGGAAATGATATGAATTGTTATAAAATGGATGATTTGTGCCTAACTCCTTTTAAGTTTCAATCATTAACAGCTCATGTGCAGGTGAACTGGTTGAAGATCGAGATGTGCAGGTTGTTGGAGGAGAAAAGATCTGCTGTGCTCAGGTTACTACTTTCTCTCTCATTTTTAGTTTTTTTTTTCCCATCATTCTCAGAAGGGCTAAATTACACCTAGCTATATCTAAGTTCCATATTCATCTTGCAGCTACATTGGGGTTCAATTTTTTTTCACAATAGCTCTTTTACGTCAGAAAATGCCCTTGACCTTTGTCTCAAAAAATAACCCTTTTTTTGTCTTTTTAATAGTTTTATCTTTTAAGGTTATGGAATCTTTTCTGAGGTTAGGGTCAATGGCCTTCTCGTCATTTCCTGGCCAAAAAGGCTCTGTGATTTTTTTTGAAACCTAGGGTAGTTAGGTGAAAACGTGTAAGTTTAAATGTAGCTAGGTGTAACTAACCCTTTTGTGAATCTATTAGTACTTTTGTGTACCTATGGATATGGATTTTGAAACGGTGGTGCTCTTTTCCAGAGCCGAGGAGCTTGAGACGGCTCTAATGGATATGGTCAAGGAAGACAATCGACTGCAACTGAGTGCCAGGGTACGTTTCAGTCACATCGTTCTGCTAACATGATTATTCATATTTATAGGCTTGTTTCGAGGCATAGTAAAAGTTTGGGTAAATTGCAGATAGCTATTGCGTTCTATATGCCTTTTGCACATACTATCCCCAACTTTATACTCTTACATCCAGCATTTCAGCTACCTAAACTTTCAAAAATTGCAGATAGCTTTTTTGTCAAAAAATAACAAAAATGCCCTCGATCATGATCTCAAAAAAGACCGTAACTACCAATAACATTTTGGTTAGATGTAGAAAATGGTTGAGTAGATGTAAAAAGATTCATTAAAAGATCAAACTATTAAAAAGACGAAAATATGGTATTTTTTTAATATTAGGGTCAAGGGTCTTTTCGCCATTTTCTGGCAAAAAAGAGCAGTAGATTATTTTTTGAAAGTTTAGGTAGCTGTAGATAACGTTTTAAAGTTAGAGATAGTTATGTGCAAAAGATTTGTGGTAAGTAATAACCATCTGCAATTAACCTTAAAAGTTTTTTTTTCGCACATCAAGCTCCGTGGCTGATAATCATTTTGTCACTGAGCTCCATGGCTGCAACTATGACTTTCAGATGGAGGAGTTGGAGCAAGAGGTGGCTGAGTTAAGGCAAAACCTCCTCGATAAAAAACAGCAAGAAGCTGCAATGATTCAGGTTTTGATTATGCAAGAACTTATACGGGTTAATTGTCAAAAACTACCCTAAAGTACTGTCCACGCTTTTAGGCTACACTTAAGTTTTGTCCTCCGAATTCCGTTAGAAAAACGTAACAGGTTAATTGTCAAAAACTACCCTAAACTATTGGCCACACAACTATAAAATGCATTATGAATTGCCCACACAACTTGAGAATGCATTATGTATTGCCCACAAATCTATTGAATCCGCGAAGAACTACCCGGTCATTCATTCTAAACACTCATCACAGTTTCTCCCTGTTTTGTTTTTCTAACGGAAGTCAGTGGACAAAACTTTAGGTAGTTTTTCGTTTGTTGACAATACTTCAGGGTAGATTTTGACAATTAACCCAACTTATATATACACATATACATTTGGAAAGAACTTTCTTGTGATGGTTCAGATGATGCTGTTACTAATCCTGAATGTATGTGAACTCGTTGCAATTGTAATAGGTCTTGAAGCGGGTAGAGCAAGACCAAAAGATGTCTGTAGATGCTTGCAAGTTGGCTGAGCAAGAAGCTGCTGCCCAGAAAAGTGCACTAGAAGTGCTTGAGGTTATACCTCTTTCCTTCTTTTATCGATGCCATGCATGATCGTTAAACATGAATCAATCTTTGTTTACAATATGTTTTAGGGAGAATCTCACAAAAGTACACTAACTTTTTCATCTTTCTCACCTAATTACACTGATTTATAATTTCTCACTGTTACTCTATTTAGATGGTAAATGACAAAACAAAGACCTACTTCAATTTAGGGAACTTGGTAAATTTCACTGTAACAGTGACATGTTTTTAAATTAATCAAGGGTATTTTTGCCATTTATTACCAAGTAGAGTAAAGTGAGAAATCTGGAAGTTTACTATACTTGAGTGAGAAAATTTAAAAGAATAATATAATGACATATTTTTCAAAGGGATAATTGCAAAAACTTGTGGTCACCTTTGCGTGTTTTGCAAATACTATCGGTGAACTATTTTTTTTGTTTTGCAAATGACATCCCCCAACTATTATCTGTCCGCGGATCCACTAACAGGGTCATTTTTGTAAAAAGTCAAAAGTACCCCTATAAAAGTTCATGCATAAGGGTTACAAATTACAAAACACATATAATGTAAATGGCAAAACTGTCATTTCCAAAAAGAAAATTGAAGCCTCGTGATTGTCACATGACTAATTTCCGTTAAAGCTAACAAATTTGCAGACGGAAAATGGTTGAGGGATGTCATTTAGAAAGAAAAAAAAATAGTTCACCGATAGTATTTGCAAAACACGCATAGTTCACAACAAGTTTTTACAATGATCCCCTTTCGAAATTAATGAAGGGTATTCTTGTCATTTACCACGAAAATGGAGTAGAGTGAGAAAATCTAAAAGTTGGTGCAGTTAAGTGAGAAATGTGATGTAGAAACTCTGGAATGTGATTACACGTCAAACCACAACGAATTAATGAAGAAAATTTGTTATACTTGGTTATGTTTGCATTTGATATCGAATCTAAGGTTATTTTCGATGAAATGTGCAGGAAAAATACGATAAAGCAATGTCCTCGGTCACGAAGATGGAGAAGAGGGTCATCATGGCAGAATCAATGTTGGAGGCGACACTGCAATACGAAACCAGCCAAATCAAAGCTCAAACATCTGGGCAGTAACTTGTATGACATTTCCATACACAGTCTTCTGGCACAACTTTCATGTAAAGCTTGGATTGAATGTATCATTAGTCTCTAATAGAAGAATAAGCTGTTCAGTTTCTAACTAGCAATGCTAAAGGAAACAAACCAAAGCATTGTTGTTGGAACTTGGAAGGAATCAATAATGAATTGACCTTGTATTGTTACTATTGTTGTTGTTCTTCTAGAGTAATAAACAAGTTGATTGTAGTGTTGAAATGTTTTGCATTGGAATAATGTGGATTTAGTGCGCTCGATATATGTATCTAGATCTCTGTAGTGAAGAGATCAAGCGATAAACATCTTGACACTTCTACCTATCAGTTTGAATTTTGGGGTTGGATTGAGCTCTAAAATCGATAAAGATACTATGAAGTATTCTTTTCTTGCAACTTGTAGCACTATTTTTGTAATTATAAAAAAATACCCTGAACTTGTCATTTTTGTATTCATTTGTATTACCCCTGAATTTAGATTTTAAAAAACAATAGTAAAAAGACAAAAATATCAAAAAAAACTCATCCTTTAATTCTCTCTTTATATACATACAAAAAGAAAAAATTTATGGATATGAATTTTTTTCCCTTCCTTCTATTCATCTGATCGCTTTTTGATCTTTAGTCCGAACTTTGATAAAGGGGTTTTGTTCAGACGGTGTGTAGGCCCAGCATGGTTTTATCTTGATCTCTTAATTTGGGTACTTTTGTTCCATTTTCGTTAATCTTTTATAAGCTTCCACCAATGTTTTCAAATGAAATCATGACTTGCTAGGGTTTGTACATTTCCTCCACTTGAACCATGATTTGATCATCGGATATTCAATTTGGGTAGAGGTACTCACAATAAACCAACAACCATGAAACGCTTGCATCTTCCTGTTGAAGAGCCTTGAATGATCCTTGTAATTTTCTTGAGTCCACAGAATTTTGGAAGAGCTTTTTGTTAAATCAAACTCTATGCGGATGATATCTTAGAACTTCTCCTTTATTGGCTTTTTCATGATCACAATCTGCAGTTGTTGATCAAGGTATGTATGAGACGTTCTATTTTAGCGGAGGTCCATTTAATCCTTAGAACATTAAATTTGGCGGAATCGGATGCTAACGAATCGAGTGAAGATGTGAACATCTTAGTTAGTGCTTGAAAGCGTGTGAGTAGTAAGGAGTTATGTGAGGACAGAAGAGTTGACGAGTCGACCAAATTAACGGTTGTAAGTGGAGATGATCGATAAAAAGAATCACAATCGAAATGATTATCAATAGGAGGAAAACTTCAAGCATAATTAGGGAGGTTCAATTGTAGGGAAAAAGGAAAACGCTAATTCCCAACTTTTATGAACGTTTCATTATCACATCCTAACCCATACCAACGTTTTGTTGCACTTCCAGACCTAAAAGGTTTTGAGTTTCTCAGAACATGATACTAACCGTCCAACTTAACGATTTCGTTAACGTGAGAAGGTTAGAGTCGAAAATATCCTTCAGTGCTGAAGGTTAAAGTCTGACAAACAGAAGGTATGTCCCTATTTTAATGCATTATTTTGAAATTTAGAGTGATACTTGGGAATATTATGAGCACCCAACCATGTTCGGCGCTAAAGGGTATTTTCGACTTTAACCTTCTCACGTTAACGAAATCGTTAAATTGGACGGCTAGTATCATGTTAAGAGAAACTTAAAACCTTTCGGGTCTGGAAGTCCAACCAAACGTTTGTCTGGGTTAACATATGATAATGATACGTTCATAAAAATTAGGAACCAACGTTTTTCCTAGGGAAAATTGTCTGTCAATTTGGGGCAAATTATTCTCAAACCCTAATTGTTTGTCAACGGCGCCGTTTTGCTGGCTATAAATATCTTGACCAGGTCCAATTGCAATCCCTAACCAAACTTCTCTAACATTTCCCATTTTCCCGCCACTTTCCGGCCACAGCGCCGCCGATCCATGGCGGAGAAGAAGAAACGACGCCGTGCCGACCCGAGCTCCGACGACGACCATCCCTTCAGGGACAGTCTCAAATCGGACAAAATCATCCTCCAAACCCTCCAGAAGCTCACCGACGCCCTCCGCGGCGACGGCGGCGCCAGCAGCTCCTCCGCCGCCGCCGCCTCCACCTCCAAATCCCTAACCCTCTCCGATCTCGCCCTCTCCTTCAAATGCCGCGAAGTCACCGACCTCTCCCTCTCCTCCGTCCAGTCCGCCATCGAATCCGTCGTCATGAAGCTCACGGAGTCGATCCTCGCCGGCGACGGATTCGCCTTCGACGTGCCGTCACGCTCCGCCGCCAACCAGCTCTACGTCCCGGAGCTCGACCGCATCGTGCTCAAGGACAAGACCTCGGTCCGTCCGTACTCCAACATCGCCACCGTCCGCAAAACCACCATCACCACCCGGATCCTCCAGCTCATCCACCAGCTGTGCCTCAAGAACATCCATGTCACCAAGCGTGACCTCTTCTACACCGACGTGAAGCTCTTCCAGGACCAGAGCCAGTCCGATTCGATCCTCGACGATGTCTCGTGTATGCTCGGGTGCACCAGATCGAGCCTCAATGTCGTTGCCTCTGAGAAAGGGGTTGTTGTGGGGAGGCTCATTTTCAGCGATAATGGAGATATGATCGATTGCACGAAGATGGGTATGGGCGGGAAGGCGATTCCGCCCAACATTGATCGAGTTGGGGATATGCAGAGTGATGCATTGTTCATACTCTTGGTTGAGAAAGATGCAGCTTACATGAGGCTTGCGGAGGATCGGTTCTATAATCGATTTCCATGTATAATTGTGACTGCAAAGGGACAGCCAGATGTGGCGACAAGGTTGTTTTTGAGGAAGATGAAGATGGAGCTGAAGCTGCCAGTGCTCGCCCTTGTGGATAGTGATCCGTATGGGTTGAAGATTTTGTCAGTCTATGGTTGTGGGTCGAAGAACATGTCGTATGACAGTGCTAATTTGACTACACCTGATATCAAGTGGTTGGGAGTTAGGCCTAGTGATTTGGACAAGTATGGAATACCCGAGCAGTGTAGATTGCCCATGACCGAGCAGGATATCAAGACCGGCAAGGATATGTTGGAGGAGGATTTTGTGAAGAAGAACCCGGGTTGGGTGGAGGAGCTGACTTTGATGGTGAAGACCAAGCAGAAGGCTGAGATTCAGGCCCTGAGCACATTTGGGTTTCAGTATTTGTCCGAGGTTTACTTGCCCTTGAAGCTGCAGCAAAAGGATTGGCTGTGAGTATGGAACTTAACTTATCTAAAACTGTGCAATTGTGACTTGTATTTCTTGTTTAATTTGAATATTAGAATTCTGAAATGGTTCTTTGCCATAGTATTTGTGCATGTATTTGAAACTTTTCATGAATCATAGATGTGATAGTTCTTTTATCTGATGAATTGTCTGTTGCCAGTTATTCTGTTGAAGTGATTCTTATGCTTTGGCTTTTATACTTCTTGATTGATCATATGCAAGTCTCTACATTTGAGAGCCAAGACAGCCTGTTTGATTCTTATGCATTGGCTTTACTTCTTGATCCATCATATGCAAGTTTCTGAATTTGAGAACCAAGATAGTCTGGTTGATTCTTATGTATTGGCTATATACTTCTTGATCGATCATATGCAAGTTTCTGAATCTGAGGACCAAGATAGCCTGTTTGATTCTTATGCATTGGCTATAAACTTCTTGATCGATCATATGCAAGTTTCAGAATCTGAGGATCAAGATAGCCTGTTTGATTCTTATGCATTTGCTTCATAGATCATATTTCATGATCGATCATTTGCAAGTTTATGAATTTGAGAACCAAAATAGCCTGTTTGATGCTTATGCATTGGCTTTACTTCTTGATCAATCATATGCAACTTTCTAAATTTGATAACCAATTAGCCTGTTGTTTGATTCGGATGCATTATGCAAGTTCCTGAATTTGAGAACCAAGATAGTCTGATTGATTCTTATGCATTGCTTTATACTTCTTGATGGATCATATGTGAGTTTCTGATTTTGAGAACCAAGATAGCCTGTGATTATAAACGCCTAAACTATGTGATCGTATTTGATGTTGAAACACTTATCACTGACCACGGTGCATAACAGAGTCACCATATGACAAATTTATACTAGAATATCCAAGTTTAGAACCCTAGAAAGTGTGTATACGAAAGGGGTAAATAATGTAATTTTTATTAATCATCACCTGTGAGAAAGTGTGTTCCTGAAAAACCATCACCTATTCTGTGCAAGTCCGGGTTTTTTGGTTAATGACGAAAGGTGACAGGGTTTACTAATAACCCCTCACCTTTAGGGTTTTTTTGGATAGTCAAAGGTGGTCGAGAGGGTGTAAATAACGTTCCCCCTATGCGAAATGCATAACCTTGTATCTATTGTCCATGTTTGGACTAAGTCATATGATATGAACATCAACATAGGAAGAACAATGTTAAACACCATTGTCTACTTCCTGTCCTTCCATGCATATGCTAAAGATAGAGAATGGAAGTTGCCAAGTAAATACTGGTTTTTGTTCACATCATCTTCAACCCATTTTGCACCAATAGCTTTATGCCCTTCAGGAAGTATTGTTAGCGCCAAAGTTTCATTTTTTTTTTTGTGATCGTCTTGATTTCATTTACCGTGCATATTTGAGAATCGAAGGTCGTTGAAAGTGTATTAAAGTTACCCTAGTTTGTTTGTTATTAGCATAAGAGAAATTACAGGGAAATCCTAGTCTAGTCTAACTCATCACCATTTAAAACAAGTGTATTCACCGGAATTCGAACTTGTGACCTCAAGTAAAGATGAGACCGTGAAGAACTTTTTACCATCAGGTTAACCCAAGTGGGCGCACCGTAGTTTGTTCATACAATTAAGTCAGAAGCACACATGCATAGAAGTGAACAATGGAACTGTTCCAAATTGTCTCAATTGATCATTGCTTGGAGTTGGAGCTGCATGTCACTGTCTTGGGTGACTCAGAAGCCTTTATTGGAGGATTGGTTTTAAGTTACTGTCACTGTAAATTCACTATTTACTACAGTAACACTAGAAAGAAGAACAAAGATGCATATGTTCCAAGGTTCTGTGAGGGTCCAAACATGTGATTTCAGACATTACAAATCTCTCACTCAATCTATATTCTCTCTTGACTTCTGGGAAAACAGAAGAAGAAAGTGCTGCTCAATTTGATAGATTTAGACTTTTAAGTGTATTTATGTATCTGAGTTGCATTGGGTCAATAACTTACTGGCATAGATTTTATTTTTCTGATTCATATTTTTTAGGAGATTTTGATGATAAAAATGAATTCAAAGTTATTCTTATTTACAAATTATAATTCATGTCAATACTATATTTTTAAAATTTGAATCGTAATGACTCATAGTATTTTTTTGTTCACATATTTCATATATTTGTTTACATTAGATAATGATCCTCATCTTTTTCTTGATATGTTCTCTCTTTATAATGTTGATGCCTGAAAATGCCCACAAAAATAATTAATTCTGTTTTTTTTATGGAGTGTTCGAAATCGATTGAATATCCCAAACATGAAGCTCCATTTGTTGACAAGAGCACCTATTGTCCTTCCCAAATATATGAGTAATCTTAAAAGTAATAGTCTTTCTAAAATAAAACAGTACAATTATTCTAAACTCTTAATCTCCAATTTTCAAAGAACCGAAAATAATCTAACCCCAATTAAACAACAAGGTACTATTAGGGTCCAAACTGTTTAGAGACAAGAGTTTGTTAAAGAGCCGTAATAGAGACAATAATGGGTCCTACAAATACAGTCCCTCTTGTCCCCCATGTAATTGGAAGTCCATTTCAACAATTATGAGATTAAAAAATGGAGGGTAATGGTTATTAACATTTGTCTCTCGATCTTTGATCATGTAAAAAACACGGTTGATTGTTTCAAAAATACAAAAAAAGTTACATATTTTGTTAATTTCGGCTAGTAATTTCAAAAATTTCGTACAAATATATGAAGTTACGCTCAAAGAACGTGATCCACATTAACAAAATCATTAGAAAACTGATGAAGTCAATGATTTTTATATTTATGAAAAAGATAAAAAGACGGTTTTGAAATTAAAATGTCATAGCGGTTGTGTTATTAACATTACCAAAAAAGAAATGATATTGATCATGATCTATGAAGAGAGTCCTCCAAGTTGTTAAAAAAAACCGAAGTACCAATTTCTTATATATTTCTCGATGGGGAGTGAAAAATCAAGTCAAGCTTTATTGTTGCAGTGGTATTTTCGTCATTTATTACCCAAATCGAGTGAAGTGAGAAACATGTAGAGTTTAGCCAATACAATTAAGTAACAAATGTGACAAGTGTAGTGTACTTCTATATTGTACCATCATCATAGCAACAACAACACATGATAATGTGAAGTATCACATAAATAGAGACTACAATATCAACCCAGAGTCTGGATCAGAAGACAAATGTGAATCCTCCAGGAGAGATTATGCAGCTACACCTTATCACAGCCATGTCGATCCAAGCTAAGTAAGCTTATGAGAAATGTTGTTCATGCTTTCGACCGATGTCACTTTCTTCTTACCGCTGCCTGAACTTCTGGTAACGAGCATGGTGATTTCAGATATCATCTTCCTCTTGATCTGCCCTCTCTTTGGAGGAAGCAGAGCCTTCTCTTTCCCGGCGAGTTCGACCTCTCCATTGCTTGTAGTAGACATTGCTGCTGAGTTCATATGCCCTGAAGAAAGAAAGAAACCAAAGACAGTTGCTTAAAGCTTGGCTTCTATCAGAGAGAACGGGAAGACTGTACATTCAGATATGCAGTTGAAGAAAAGAAGATGGCCTGAGAGGTCTATATATACTGTAAAGAGTTACTTCCATGTGCATAAAGAAGATAAAAGCGTCAATCCAAGACTTCTAATGAGAGTCACATAACTAGAACTTCAAGTGGTTCAGTCAAAAGCAACGGGGGCCACTGTATAGTTTCATATGATATAGCTTTAGTATGCAACAATTAAAAAGCTAAGGTCAGCCAATAAGCTCTACAGTTTCGATGATCATCTTGTCTGTCAAAAGGTGATATCTGTTCTTTACATCGATATAATTTCCCCAAAACTATTTGCATCTTGGTATGTTCCATTTTTGTGCCCCCTTAACTTAAGAAGGTACCTTTCACATGTTTCATCCGTTGGGTACAATAACCTTTATGTGTCCCTTTCACATGGGACATGGAAACTTGCACGTGTGGAGAACCAGTATGTTAACAAGAATTTTTTAAGCTTGTCTGAAACATAGACCTAGACTTGGGTCTTCTCTTCATCAGCCATCATAACTCTTTTTTGTCCGAAAATGCTCTTGACCCTGATCTCAAAAAAGACTCCATAACTACCCAAAACATTTTGATTGGATGTAAAAACGGTTGAGAAGAAGTAAGACGCTATTAAATAGATGAAAAGATGCATTTTTATATTAGGTTCAAGGGCACTTTTGACAAAAAAAAAGAGCTACGTGAAACTTTGGAAGGTAGTTGCAAAATGAATATGGAAGTTAAGTGTAACCAAGTGAAAAACGTGACAACCTAGGTGTAGCTAAGTGTATTTAACTCTTTGCGTTATGTTTTTAATCAGAGGTTAAGAGCTAATAATTTAATACTTAAAACGCTAAACTGAATTCAGCACAATACTATTTTGATGACTGATGAAGAGAAGACCCAAGTCTAAGTCTATATGCTTCAGACAAGCTTATACAACTCTTACCAGACAGGCCTAACATATTGGTTGGTTCTCCACACGTGCAAGTTTCTATGTCCCCTGTGAAAGTGACACATCAGGGTTATTGTATACAAGAGATGAAACATGTGAAAGGTACCTTCTTTAGTTAAGGGAGCACAAAAATGGAACGGAATAATATGCAACTAATTTTGGGGAAATTATAACGATATAACACATGTAGAGAACAGATATCACCTGTCCACTTGGATTGGCTTGGTGGTCAGAGCTCAGGGTACTTATTTGCAATTAACAAAGAAAAGGGCTACAAGTTGCAAATACTGAATACCTCAGGGTATTTTTTTGCAATTATCCATGTGACCTTATGAACATGAGCATGTCCGTCTCCTACTTCAGATTAATCTACACATCATAATCTTGACCATGTTCAAAACTCGTACCTTTGTAGCAGGTTGTCTAAAATGACACAAAAGTAAACATTGATCCAAATGTCCGGCATTGTCTGTAAAGACCAGAAATAGTTGGGATTAGAAAGCGATGAAGTCTATAAGTGGAAGCAGAGTAAGAAGATTAAAAATGGATGAAAATACATAACTTTCCCAAGAATATTTACCTTTCAGCTATCGGTATCTGCTGCTTCTAGTTTTAGGCTATGAATAACAATCCTCCCCACCAAATCGCAAACCAAATGTGATACAGAAAACGATAATAAAAAAAAGGATAATTGCAAAAAAGTACCCTGAGGTATTCACTTTTCGCAACTTGTAACCCTCTTCTTCAATAATTGCAAAAAAGTTCCTTGAACTTGTCTTTTTGTCACACTTCGTATAAATTTGTTTCAAAATGACGATTTTACCCTTGGAAATTTAAGCTTCAAAAGTAACAATCAAAGAACAAAAAAAACCCAAATTTTCATATCCCCTAAATTTCTTACTCTTTGCATGGTACATAAAGAAAGAAAATTAAGGATATGAAAATTTGAATATTATTTTATTAAATCTAAATCATAAGGGTAAAATCGTCAGTTTATACAAATTGCAATTAATAGGCAAGTGCATAGTACTTTTGTGCAATTATCAAAGAAAAGGGCTACAACTATAAGTTGCAAAAACCGAATACCTCAGGGTACCTTTTTGCAATTATCCCTTAAAACACATTCCAAAAATTTAAGGGACATCTGCATCATCGATATGTTCAAAAAAGGAGGTAACAAGATTTTTTTCATGACAATTGAAGCATATTAACAAATTGTCACAGTCCTTGAGTGCTTTCAATTTCAGCTATAAACACGATAACATGATTACAGAACAGGACCTGGTTTCTTGGAAGGAAACAGGATCTACTTGACCGGTGCAAGGAGTGTGTAGATCAAAAGAAACGTGACTATTATGATGGCGCCCACAAGAGTGAACTTGGGACTAGTCCACAACATGAGGTTCGACCTCTCTGTTCTCTTGATGGGATCAACTTCCTCAGATAACGGGTAGTCTGAGCGCTTCGGATTCCAACTCACATACTTGTTTGGATCGAACTGTGAGAAGAGGCTTTTTTTCCCTTGCTTCTTGAAGCTCGACCAGGCCTTGTCCCAGTCTGTTGAGGAATTGTCACCTGGTTGATGTTCACAGAAAAAAAATATGATGGTATGAGTATTTTGTTTTGAGAGCTTGTGCAAGAACAACATATATCGAGTGAAAAATGTTTCCACAAAGAGGAACCGCGATTATACACTATGATTTGAGGGATAATTGCAAAATAGTACCCTAAGGTATTTGCTTTTTGCATCGTGTAGCCCTCTTCTTTGATAATTGTAAAAATGTACCCTTAACTTGTCTCTTTTTTTTTTCTCTTTGTACAAGCTGCAGAAAGTGAAGACCTCGTAGTACTTTTTTCAATTATCCCCTTTGAAAACAATGTTTCATGTGACGATTACTAGGCAAATACTGCAATTACTTGGCAAGCTGTGCTTTAGTGTGTTAAAAAATCCCATTCAAATTCTCACTGCCATGTGTTTGATTTGCAACAATGATCATCTAATCATGTCTAGAATTTGCCACAAAATTATATACTTTACGGTACCAAACCATCAGAAACTTATATATAGCGCTGAACTAAACACGAGTGAACAAACAAACCATCATCTTCCAAGCAAAATTAAAGTCAGGTTTAATTCAGACATACCCAGATGCTTATTATTCCTAAACCAGGCAGAAGACCATTAAAATCTACACATAAATGAACCAAATTAACAATGATAGTCTAGATGACCGTGACCAAAATTGACCACAAAATTGTATGATGTATACAACCAAACATCAGAAAATTCCATATGCTGCTCACACTAAACATGATGGAACGAACAAATCATCATGTTTCAAGCAAAATTAAAGTCGCAATTTGTAAAATTTAGAGTCAGTTTCAATTCAGACATACCCAGATGCATATTATTGCTTACTCAGATCAAAACCATGAAAATTTACAACAATGAATACTATTTCTTAACTACACATGATGGAACAAACAAATCATCATATTCCAAGCATAATTAAAGTCAGGTTTGCAATTTTTAAAGTCACTTTCAGTTCATGCATACCCAGATGCATGTTGTTGCTTAATCTGATCAAAACCTTGAAAATCTACAACAATGAACATTATTGCTTAACTAAACACGATGGAACAAACAAACAATCATATATCAAGCTAAATTAAAGTCACATTAGTCAATTTCAGTTCAGACACACCCAGATGCATGTTATTGCATAATCAGATCAAAACCATGTAAATCTACTGCAACGAATATTATTGCTTAGCTAAACATGATGGAACAAACAAATCATCATATTTCAAGAAAAATTGAAGTCACATTTGCAAAAATTAGAGTCACTTTCAGTTCCATACCCAGATGCATATTAATGCTTAATCATATCAAAACCATGAAAATCTACAACAATGAATATTATTACATATTATTGCTTAAGTAAACATGAAGGAACAAACAAATCATCATATTTCAAGCAAAATTAAAGTCACATTTGCAAAATTTAGAGTCACTTTCAGTTCAGGCATACCCAGATGGCCAGATGCATATTATCACCTAATCACATCAAAACCATGAAAATCTACAGCAACTAATATTATTGCTTAACTAGACATGAAGGAACAAACAAAAACATCATATTTCAAGCAAAATTAAAGTCACATTTGCAAAACTTAGAGTCACTTCCAGTTCAAACATACCCAGATACATATTATTGCTTAATCAGATCAAAACCATGAAAATCTAAAACAATTAACATTAATTCTTAACTAAACATGATGGAAATCATAATATTTCAAACAAAATTGAAGTCACATTTGCAAAACTTAGTCACTTCCAGTTCAAACATACCCAGATGCATATTATTGCTTAATCAGATCAAAACCATGAAAATCTAAAACAATTAACACTAATTCTTAACTAAACATGACGGACATCATAATATTTCAAGCAAAATTAAAGTCACAATTTGCAATAAATTAGACACTTTCAGTTCAAACATACCCAGATGCATAGTATTGCTCAATCAGATCAAATCCATGAAAATCTACAACAATGAACCGAATCAACAATGAAAAGCAGAAACGAAGAGATCGATGATTTTACAGA
Source organism: Erodium maritimum (assembly GCA_963921825.1). Taxonomy (NCBI): domain Eukaryota; kingdom Viridiplantae; phylum Streptophyta; class Magnoliopsida; order Geraniales; family Geraniaceae; genus Erodium; species Erodium maritimum. Next base: position 72,161,953 of record OY997594.1, read on the forward strand.
TGACCCACCACCGTCGTTTCTGTTGTCGCCATTTTGCTGAGAGTCCCTCTTGGAGCAGAAAGGCCTGACCGGCGGCGAGTAAGGATGGTTTTGTGGTCGGGATCGGAAGCTGTGAGGCCTTATGCTTCCGATTCGAGCTTGAATGTCCATGAACTCTTCCTCTGATCGAAGAAGAAGGAGAAGATTCAGATGAAAAAAATCACACCTTTTTTCTCTTCTTATCATACTGGATCGTCGCAAGCCTCAGATTCTGCCACGTCGGATCTGAGTTGGACATTCTGCCACGTCAGATCAAAGTAGGACCCATTGAAATATATTCGCCATACCGAATTTAAGACATGAATGTAAAAATGAATGAATATATACCTAGGGCATCCATAGTCGTGGACGAGGAGGCACTGGTGGAGAGTAGTCAATGAGGAGTTGGCTGGGAGCTCAAAACCGATCCTCAACGCTGGTTGGGAACAATTGTGGCCCCCACCCAACTGTCTTCATGTTAGACCAACGTGTTCGGCAGATAAAACATGTCGTTTGAAGTCGATTCGAGAAAAGCACAAACTCATATAGTAACGTGCATCCATTTCCAAAAGAATCCACCCCCTATAGGGTCGCCTGGAATACCTAAGAATTTAAGTCAAAAGGTTAGCGTCCCGAGATCTTTCCGGGCGTTAATCATCATGTTTATGTCTGTTGTTAATCTAATAAAATGTTGGATCACGACTAAACCTCAGCTATTCGGCCCATATAAGATTCAATGGGCCAAGAGGAGAGCCCGAAATGGAAGCTAAACCTAAGCACAATGGCAGACTCGTAAATACGTGAAAACAGCCTTGTATATATAACATCGCAACCCGCTATCACCATCGTCGTCTCCCTCAGAACGAAACCCTAGTAGCCTTCAGCTCACCCATATCGCCGCCAAAAATGGCCGCCACCGCCGCCGTGCGCCCTCTCGTCACCGTGCAGCGTCTGGAAGGCGAAATGGAGACGGAATCGTCCGTCACCGTCCCCCTACCCGACGTCATGAAGGCCTCGATCCGTCCCGACATCGTCAGCTTCACCCACGCCCAAATGTCGAACAATTCCCGTCAGCCCTACGCCGTGTCCCGGAAGGCCGGCCACCAGACCTCCGCCGAGTCGTGGGGTACCGGACGAGCCGTGTCTCGTATCCCCCGTGTCGCCGGCGGTGGTACTCACCGCGCCGGTCAGGGAGCCTTCGGAAACATGTGTCGCGGAGGTCGCATGTTCGCTCCCACCAGGATCTGGCGCCGCTGGCACAGGAAGATCAACGTGAACCAGAAGCGATACGCCGTCGTTTCGGCCATCGCCGCTTCTGCGGTTCCGGCTCTGGTCATGGCTCGTGGTCACAAGATCGAGTCTGTCCCGGAAATGCCCCTTGTTATCGGAGATTTGGCCGAGGGAGTGGAGAAGACCTCGGCAGCCATCAAGGTTCTGAAGCAGATCGGAGCTTACCCTGACGCCGAGAAAGCAAAGGACAGTCACGCGATTCGTGCCGGTAAGGGGAAGATGAGGAATCGCCGCTACGTGAGCAGGAAGGGTCCTCTGATTGTGTACGGAACCGAGGGAGCTAAGCTCGTCAAGGCCTTCAGGAACATTCCTGGTGTTGAGGTCGCTAATGTTGAGAGGCTGAACCTCCTCAAGCTCGCTCCTGGAGGTCACCTTGGACGCTTCGTGATCTGGACCAAGTCGGCTTTCGAGAAGCTTGATTCTATCTATGGCTCGTTTGAGAAGGCTTCTGAGAAGAAGAAAGGGTATGTGTTGCCTAGGTCGAAGATGGTCAATGCTGATTTGGCTCGTATTATTAACAGTGATGAGGTTCAGTCAGTTGTGAAACCCATTAAGACTGGTGTGAAGAGAGCTCCGATGAAGAAGAATCCATTGAAGAACCTCAACACTATGCTGAAGCTCAACCCCTATGCCAAGACAGCTAGGAGAATGGCCCTATTGGCTGAGGAACAACGTGTTAAGTCTAAGAAGGAGAAGCTCGACAGGAAGAGAAGCCCTGTTTCCAAGGTAATTATGATTTTGTTTCTTTGTTCTGCCTTTGATCATTTTGTGCTATATGGTTTCATTTATGATTATGAACAATTTGGTTTGTTGCAATTCTATGATTTTATGTTCGGTGAGTACCGATAGTTTATGTCTCTTATGTTATTGTGTCACCAATATATCTGATCTGTTAGTTAATTTGATTTGCTTTAGTCATGTTCCTAATTGTTTGTAGGGAAAACACCAAGAAACAACTATGCCCCGACTTTATAGCTCAAAATACAACTATAGACAATTTTATCGATCAAATCACATCGTCCCCAAAGTTAAACTTCAAAAACCATAATAATCTGTCAAAATTGTGACGGTCCGTTAACAGCGTTAGTGTAAAGACCAAACTGCCCTCAGTTTTAGTCATAACTCTATAGTTGTATTTTGTAATATAAAGTCAAACCATAGTTCTTTCTTGGTGTTTTCCCATCACAAGGTTAACGGTCCGTCTATTTTTAGACGGATGTTAATGGTTTTTGGAGTTTAACTTTGGGGACGATGTGATTTGATCGATAAAATTGTCTATAGTTGTATATTGAGCTATAAAGTCGGGGCATAGTTGTTTCTTGGTGTTTTCCCTTGTTTGTATTGTCTGATTTATTTCGATGTTAAAAAAATGCCATGCTCCTTGAATGTCAGTAAGTTATCAAAATGTGTAGTGCTTTGTGTTTGTCATAGTTCAAAACAAATCCTTATTACTTTGGATTTATCATAACCTGAAATGCGGCAGATATTAAGCTGACTCTGTGATGATGTTTTGGAATGGTCCTTTTGTTGCTATGGTAAATGTCGTGTTTCAAATGATGAACATAGGTTTTGCTACTTAAACATAGGCTTTAGAATTAGTGATCTGTATAGTTTAGAAGAGGAAAATTCTGACTTTGAATTATGTGTATTCATTTTTTAACTGTATTGAATGATCAAAATGCTTTCTCGATAAAAATGTGTTACAGTAGTTAGGGAAAATGGTATTTACACACTTTGAACTTTTGCTATCAAAAAGCACCTTTCATATTAATCAAAAGCTTCTGGATTTACACAGTAAAGGTGATAGTTTTATTAGGAACACACTGTCACCTTATTTATCAGTGGTTTTTGGTACAAAATGATCCAAATGTGAATGTTTTTGATGATAAACTAACAGTGACAAGGTGGTAAGTTAACCCTGGAAGTTATCAAACTGTTTTGTTATTCCTTGTCCCGTGACTGTTAAATCTCTTTATAGCTGTCATCGTCACACACTGTTGTTATACTCGTGGCTTTTGAGTGTTTTGCTTTTGACCAAATTTAACTCTGAACGTATTGCATTTAACATATTATTCTCTCACAACCCTTTCAGGAGGAGGCTGCTTCAGTTAAGGCCGCTGGCAAGGCATGGTACAAAACCATGATCTCTGATTCTGATTACACCGAGTTTGAGAACTTCACAAAGTGGCTCGGTGTTAGCCAGTGATTTTAGATTGGTTATTGATTTGCTTAGTTTATTATGGATGTTAAGTGGACCAAGTTTTGTTCTCTCCTATGTGTGTTCAATGATAGAGTTAAGTTAAATTCAGACTCTGCATCAATTTTTGCTTCAGAAATTGAGTATGTTTTAATGTTTTTAGATGCTTGTTTGTGTTAGAATTTTGGTACATTCTGAACCCTCTTGGCTTACAATTCTCCAAATATAAAAACCGGCGGATCTCTCCGTGGAGCCGCTTAGGAAAATCTAACATAGTAGTAGTTCTTATCCAAGAGTTGTGTCGCTCTTTCTAGAGCTATTCATCTTACTAGCCGTTTCTTGGGTTCTCAAGAACAAAGAATATAATGCACCCTTAGATCATCTTAGCTAAGTTTAGTCTACATATACACGCTTCGAAGCAGATCTATCCATCGAGATCCAACACATGTTTAAAAAGGCGGGCTCTCTTAGCCGTCAAGTCAATCAAAATGGGCAGTTATTTGCCATTACCTATCATATTGTCTTATAGATTAAGGTGCAAATTGCCAAGGGCAATAAATCTATAGGAACTCACATCCTTTGGCGACTAGAAATGTCTTATTTATTCCCTCAAGAAACGTATTTGATCGAAGAGTATCCTATAACAACGACGGATTCGTTGGGGATCAATACAAAAACGTCTTATTTATTCCCTTCACTCTTCAGAAGCCTACTCAATCGAAGTGTCCAAAAACAACCTGGTCACTTTTTCCCAAAACATCCCAAAGAGCCATAAGAAAATCACCGAGTTCATTCAACCCTGAGGATTTGTTAGGTTCCATAGCAAAGGTTGATATGTGAATATCTCCTTGCATAATGGGATACAAGACGGATTCCCCAATAACGTTGTAAAACTCGTGTTGGTAGCCCAAAATATGCAGTCATCTCCTCTCTCACACTGATGCGTAAAGTTCCCAAGTGTACTAGCAATATCGACATGGTGACATTGCGATTTCGGTCAATACCTCCGGCACAACTATTCATGACAGGGAGTTGGGATGGAGCATGTCCATTGTCGGATAAGGTGTGTTGTATAGTTGGACTAAGTATTCCCTTAGAGTCTAATAAAAACCCTAAAACAAAGAGATATTTGTTTGAGTGATAATTCCACTATTTTGAGTGATAATTCTCCTTAACGCTTTGTGTACTATTGCAGAATATACATGATACAATTGATATAGAATACAAGTACAAATATAACTCTAGTGAACAATAATACATAGGGAAAATATCAGATTGGTACCCTTAACTATACGTTTTTAACACATTGGTACCCTTAACTAATTTAATCACTAAAAAGGTACCTTAAGTTTCCAATCAGTAACACATTAGTGTTTTCCGTCCATTTTTGGACGGAAAATAGTCATGTGCAATGCACATGACCTTAAACTTTCAAAAATGACAAAAATACCCTTTTAAGTTCAAACCCTAATTATTCTTTTACCTTATTTCTCCTACGCAACCTTCATCTCCCCCATTTCATTTCATACATACGCCTCCTTCATTATGTTTCTCCTTCATTCTGTTTCTTCCCCAGCCTTCATCTCCACCAGCATGACCATTTTCCGTCCAAAAATAGGCGGAAAACACTAAAGTGTTACTGATTGAAAACTTAAGGTACCTTTTTAGTGATTATATTAGTTAAGGGTACCAATATGTTAAAAACGTATAGTTAAGGATACCAATCTGATATTTTTCCTAATACATATACAAGTAAAAGTCAAAGAAGTAGACTATGAGTTAGAGACTAAACCATACAATATAACATTACTGGCTTCTAAGATGGTAGGGGAGAGATTTGCCAGTAATTGGTGGAACTTCTACTATTATAGGATCAGTCAGACAACAGTACCCTATGACCCTTTATCGATCATATCAACTCTCACTGGTCGAGACAAGGGTGTTTATTGCCCTTCACTAAAGTCCAAGCGTCCCATCGGAGTCCGTTGATCCTTCTAATTGTCCTTCCAGAATATCTTCGACCAGTCATTTACCCAATAATAAAAATGATCGTGTCTGGCTTGGGACACCCATGAGCTTGGTCCCCCACTCTAATCATCAAGAATGTCTTAGCCGATCCTCGAGAGGATGATGGAAATCGTAAAGAATCCCTCCTGCTTCCTAAGCCTAACATCCCATAAGGAGGTCTGGTAACAGGAAGTGTCCTCTCATATAATAGTTGTGTAGATTAACTCTCACTTCTAATAGGAAGTGTCATGTTATGCGTTGTAGGGCCATCAACCCTCTCTACCGCCTCCCCATCACCCTTATGGTCAATGAGACCGTTTTGAGCCCGAGGCATTCCATACGCTCATGTCCCCATGACAAGATCGCTCTTATCTTTAAGGATACAAGTAGCCCCCCCGCGATGATCACATCCATTCCAAATATGCATCCGGATGTTTAGGGTTATCGTTGTGGCCCTAATCAAGAATTCTCGAAGTCCTACCCACATACCATATAGTCGAATTACGTTTGACGGAATTGCAAGTGATGTTGGAGTGGAAGGCGCGCATTAAATCTAATTTTGATACGCGTATAATTCCCTTAGCTCATGCCATCAACATCGTTATCCACAACTAAAAAAAGTACTTAGTGCTTTTCCAATCCTGAAACCTACGCCCTTATTCTAAGTTCCCATAAGAAGATTGGTGACCCGGACCCACTAAGAGAAGTTGGTGAATAGAGAGTTACTTGGGTCACAACCAACCAGCCCAGTCAAGATCCCAACAGGCCGAGAGAAGCCCGAAACTGAATCAGAACCAAAGCCCAATGGCAGAATCGCAAATACATGGAAACAGCATCCTATAAATAATCCCAATTTTTTGCAAACCCTAGCGTCGTCTCCTTCAGAACCGTAACCCTAGTAAGCCACTCAGCTCTCCCATTTCGCCGCCGAAAATGGCCGCCACCGCCGCAGTACGCCCCCTCGTCACCGTGCAGCGTCTGGAAGGCGAAATGGACACAGAGTCCTCCGGCACCGTCCCTCTCCCCGACGTCATGAAGGCCTCGATCCGTCCCGACATCGTCAGCTTCACCCACGCCCAAATGTCGAACAATTCCCGTCAGCCCTACGCCGTCTCCAGGAAGGCCGGCCACCAGACCTCCGCCGAGTCGTGGGGTACCGGACGCGCCGTGTCGCGTATCCCCCGTGTCGCCGGCGGTGGTACTCACCGCGCCGGTCAGGGAGCTTTCGGGAACATGTGTCGTGGAGGTCGTATGTTCGCTCCCACCAGGATCTGGCGCCGCTGGCACAGGAAGATCAACGTGAACCAGAAGCGATACGCCGTCGTTTCGGCCATCGCCGCTTCTGCGGTTCCGGCTCTGGTCATGGCTCGTGGCCACAAGATCGAGTCTGTTCCGGAAATGCCTCTGGTTATCGGAGATTTGGCTGAGGGAGTGGAGAAGACCTCGGCTGCTATTAAAGTTCTGAAGCAGATCGGAGCTTACCCAGACGCGGAGAAGGCGAAGGACAGTCACGCGATTCGTGCCGGTAAGGGGAAGATGAGGAATCGCCGCTACGTGAGTAGGAAGGGTCCTCTGATTGTGTATGGAACTGAGGGAGCTAAGCTCGTTAAGGCCTTTAGGAACATTCCTGGTGTTGAGGTCGCTAATGTCGAGAGGCTCAACTTGCTCAAGCTCGCTCCTGGAGGTCACCTGGGACGATTCGTTATCTGGACTAAGTCTGCTTTCGAGAAGCTTGATTCTATCTATGGCTCGTTTGAGAAGGCGTCCGAGAAGAAGAAAGGATATGTGTTGCCGAGGTCGAAGATGGTGAATGCTGATTTGGCTCGTATCATCAACAGTGATGAGGTTCAGTCAGTTGTGAAACCCATCAAGACGGGCGTGAAGAGAGCTCCGATGAAGAAGAACCCATTGAAGAACCTGAACACCATGTTGAAGCTCAACCCCTATGCCAAGACAGCTAGGAGGATGGCTCTGCTTGCTGAGGAGCAGCGCGTCAAGTCGAAGAAGGAGAAGCTCGACAGGAAGAGAAGCCCTGTTTCCAAGGTGATTATTGTTATGTTTCCTTACACTGCAATTAATCATTTTGCCAAAAATGGTTTCATTTATGATTATGGTTAGACCGGTTTAATGCTATTCCATGAATCTGTGTTTAGTCAATACTAAAATTCTATCTCTTTATGTTCCTGCATCACTAATATATCTGACCCACTAGTTATTTTTCTTTGCCTTTATCATGTTTCTATGTCTTCAATCCTTGCTAATTGATTGAAATGTCTGATGTTTATGTTTATGTGTTCTATAACTACCATGTTTCATGAATGTTACTAAGATATCAAACTGTTTAGAGGGTCCCATAATGTTTCTGTGGCATCTGATATATCAGAGCTTGAAATTTAGAATGGTAATCAGATATTACACATTTACACTAACTGTTTTTGTCTATGTGCCATTGCTTTGAAATGATCCTTCTGTTTCTGTATTGAATGTTGTTGTGTTACAAACCATGAATGTAGAATCACATTTCTTTAGTAGTTTATTGGGATAATGTTACTTGCACCGTTTCGATCACCTTTGACTCTTAATTGCTCCCCACTATAGGTGTTATCAGTATCACGTTGTCACCTTTTGCTGTCAACAAAAAAACCCACTGATTCACACTGTAAAGGAAATGACTTTATGTGGAACACCATTGTCACTTTTTTCATAAATAGTGATTTTTTAAATAAAATGAATTGAATCCGCGTTTTTTTATGAATAAGGAAAGGTGATAGTGTGTTACTGGTAACCCCTCCCCCCCTCACTGTCACTGATACAAAGGTCGCCATGGGTGTGAATAAAGTTGCCCCCAGTTTATATGAGGCTAATAGGAATTTTGCTTTCTGAATTATGTTTTTGATTGTGTTGAATGATCAAAGTGCTTTTACGATTTAATTATTTCTGTAGGGTAGTTCATTACGTTTGTACTCTTTTGTTGTACTATTTTGCTATTTGTCCCGTTACTGTCTTAATCTCTTTGAAGCTATAATTATACTTGTACATAGTGACTTCTAGGTGTTTTGTTGCTATTTGAAATTTTCTTTCCTTATGGGAACTTAGAACTTATCGTATTTAACACATCGTCTTCCCTCAAAATCCTTTCAGGAGGAGGCTGCTTCAGTTAAGGCCGCTGGCAAGGCATGGTACAAAACTATGATCTCTGATTCCGATTACACCGAGTTCGAGAACTTCACCAAGTGGCTTGGTGTTAGCCAGTGATTTTAGATTGGTTATTAATTTGTTTTTAGTTATGGATGTTACATGGACCAATTCTTGTTCTCTTCTTTTTGTGTTCAATGATAGAGTTAAGCTATTTTCAGACCTGCAGCAATATATGCTAAAGATTTTTGGACTTGTTTGTTATAAATTTTGTTACATTATGTCTTTTGCCCTATTCAATATCTTTGTTACCATTTCATAATATGGTGCAATTTGGGCTTTCTAGTGTTATGCCTGTTGGGTTTAGTGATCTCTACATTTATGCAAAAAAGTACATTTTCAGTATTTTCCATACCAAATCAAGTTCATTGATATTGCTATTTAGGCTGTCGATATGTTCAGCCTTATCTGTTGTCCGTCCACAAATATGATAGTTGATTGGATTTTATTGATCGATAACAATATGGGCAGATTGCAGATGGATAGTATTTAGTCTGTTTATGTTTTCGATATGCTGTCCATCCGCAAATATGATGGTAATTTTGTAACGTAATCATGTGTTTAATTTTTTTTTTGATCGGCAATTTTTGGTTTTATAAAAACCATGTTTTCAAAATGAAAACATGGCCATGGGCAGGACCCAACCAACAAGTACAAACACGAGACTACCTGAGGGTAGCTCAACCATTACAACAAAGGCTTATCTAACCAAATACAGCAACTAAGGAACTGAAACAATCTAACAAGTTCCTAAACCACAGATAAAGCCAAACCACAACAAAGCCATTACAGGCAAACAACAACAGTACAAACAAATTAACCAAAAGGAACGAGTCTGAGTACTCGAATAAACCACCTTGAAGCCCTAAGATTAAAATAGAGTCTTGTACTCGGATAACCAGCCTTGAAAACCTCTGAAGCAGAAGAAACAAAACAACACCAGTCGATCACCGAGCAGAGGGGGAGGGAAGCAATGAATCTCCAAAGCCGCACCCCAAAGAGCCCTTTAAACCAAAGCACCTCTAGAGCAAAACTATAGCACCACCTGGAGGACCTGAAGTTCTCAGCTCATCGAGGCCAAAGCCTAGATTCCCCAGCCAACACTGAGAGAGTCCCCAAAAGGCGATGAGCCGGTAGCAAATGATACCGAGAACAAAACAGGATTTACCATCCAGGGGTGAGTATAGCAAGCAAACCCTTACCCCAAACTCCGAAAACCCCCATCGATGAGAAAATCCGGCCAACACCGTAAAATTTACAAATCAGGTGAAGGAAAAAGGAAATCAGGAATAAAGGTAGAGAAACTAGGAAAAGGGTCTTACCACACTGTCCTTCTCGACCCAAGCTAAGAGCCACCGATGACCCCATCTCCGATCTGAAGAATCAGATCCCGACAACGGGCCAGCACCCGAACGCCGACCACCACTGGAGAGAAAGACTTGTAACAGTAGGGCCACGAGGGTAAGCAATAGCCAGAGCGTCGACACATCGCCGAACTCAAATCTGAGAACCACAGGACCCCGATTCCACCCTCCAACCCTAGAGCTCCAACGTCCAAGAAACTCAACAAATCCCACACCGGGGCAAACAACAAGGCCTAATATGCCAGATCGCCGGAGATTTCTAGGGAAGGAGAGGGATCTGAAGACCCATCGCACCAGGAGAAGGGAAACAGAGATGAGGTTCAGATCTGCGACCAACTTCCCCAGATCTATGAGGAGGAAGGTCTCCCACTGCAAATCTAAACGACCCACCAGTGAAAGGGCCGGCCAAAGAGAAAGAAAACCGGTGTGAATGACAGAGGAAGGTTAACGAGATGGTAGAAAAAGGGAAAGTGAAGGAAGGTGAAGACTGGTGAGGGGAGAACCACCGGTGACTCCCTCGGCCGGAGCCAAGAAAGCCACCGGCAGTAAACGGGCGCGGCGGAAGAGACGACGATTAGGGTTTCGGTGAGAAAGTCTAGAGAGAGGCGAGAGCTTCTCTCTCTAGACTCGTGTGTTTAATTTTTTTTACTTGTCATTTTGTAACGCAAAAATCACTTCAGGGCATTTTCGTCATTTTACTTGTCTGCTTGGGCTATTTGTTAAAAAACTAAACATCTGAGTATGCATCAGTTACAAAAAAGCTTTAGGGTATGTATCAGTTAAACGCTACAAGTTTGGAGTAGGTATTTGTAGTTTACCCTAAATTATTTTCTTAGCTTGTTACTTCAGAATTAGGGCATTCTCAGTTGTCATGTTGAGTTAAGTTAACACTTCCAAGGTATTGTTGATTTTCTCGCCTCACTAGGTAAATGGCTCACCTTTCAAGGTAGGTACTAAACTTTCGATAAATTAGTTTTTTTTGGTAGCTTGTAGTATTTTCTCGATTTCATATGGGGAATTGTTGTTCTATAGAATGTTGAATTATAAGGGAATTAGTGAATTGTTCTTTTCTATTGTTATTTTATTTTCTTAATATATGGGTTTTATTCACACTGTACTTCCAATAAAAGTTGATGTTTGGCTGGCAAGAAAAATTCTAGTATAGTATATATACTATATAGTTATATCTACATGATTTTTTTATTCACATTGATACATTTACATAATTTTTCACGAGTGAATTTCTGTTGTACCAATAATGATATCATAATAGACTAGTCGTGTTTTTTTTCTTTTCCAGTTTTGATTTGTTCTATCAAACTCAAAGGGGTAATTATAAAAAATGATTTTAAAGTACTCACTTTTTGTAGTTTGTGTTCAGAAAATATGGTCTTTTTGTTTTTTATCTATTATTTTTTAATTTTAAGTTATAAAGGTAAAATCGTCGTTATGTACAAAAACAAGTGTGACTCGAGTTATAAAAAATGAATACCTGAAGGTATTTTTTACGGTTACGTGTAAATGAAATGCCAAATGTTTTGCCGTGTGTGCTAAATATTAGAATCCAACAATTTTGATTCATGAAATGTTAGTGTTGAGCAATCTATTATTCATTACACATCTAATACATCAACATTTGTTGTTAGGTTATGTTTATATATGATATATATGTAAAAGAAACATTTGTTGTTTTTGTTGTTACAACCGTCATAGAGAGCAATCTCTGAAGAGGGCAACAGTCTAAACTCCAGACAGACGAGCGAGGGAAGTTGCGCCTCTCACTCCCCGTAACGAAACATCGTTATTGCGTTGAGGTTCCTTATCGACCAATTTCGAATCAATAAACACGATGACAACAGTGATATCGTCGTGAAAATGTCTCCTCACCCCAGCCTCGATCTTCTCCAGCTCCACATACCTCACATTCCTTTTCCTCGACGCCTCTTGAAGCGCCGCCATAACTAGTCGCCTCGCAGCTCCCTGCATTCACAAAGAAAACCGAAAAACAGATTCATCAAGGTCAGGTGTAATTACAGTTCACTACCTTGTACTTTGCACGATTTTCAATTCACTACCCTCTTTAATTCAATATCAGCTCAAACTTTGTTTTTGTTATAATCTGTCATCATTTGAGGTTTAGTGACGAAAATGCCCCTTCTTACATCGCGGGGGTTGTACTTTACACGATTTTCAATTCGCTACCCTCTTTAATTCAATATCAGCTCAAACTTTGTTTTTGTTTATAATCTATCATAATTTGAGGTTTAATGACGAAAATGCCCCTTCTTACATCGCGGGGGTTGTTATGGACAATGCTGACGGCGTCCTGGTTACTGATATGCTCCCACAGACCATCGGAGGCGAAGATTACGAATTCGTCCTCAGGTTGGATCGGGTGCAATAGTACTGACGGGTCTGGACTAATGATCGGCTTATCGAAACCTTCCTCCAATCTGAATTTTGGAGCTAAAGGCTCTCTGTTGAATTCAGATTTCTTGAGATATGCATCGCCCATCGATTTTGTGACCTGCAAGGACACAACATGATTAAAATCGAAATTGAAAGTTTCGAAGTGTGTCAATTTACTACCCTGTTTTGAATATGTCATCTTACTACCTAAACTTTTTAAATATATTAGTTCACTACCATACTTTGAATGTGTTGCACACTTGCACTATCTGTAACATTGTATATAATTCCTTAATTTTAGGTTTTGATAATATTTGAAGTGTGTCAATTTACTACCCTGTGTATGTAGACATGATTTTAGCATTTCACATTCTCTAAACCCCAAAATGTAACGATTTTATACTACTTAACCGACATTGCAACAAATTCAAAGTATATGATAGTAAATTAATACACTTTAAACTTTTAGCGTTGTAAAACGCAATATAACGGAATGTTACCTGTATGATTCCCTTGACACGCCAAACTTTATTTTTCAACACTACGATTTCAGGATCGTCGGGATGCAACGACTGAATCACCTCCCTCGCTTGTACACGATTAGCATTATGCTCTATAGATAATTGGATAGCGTGCACTTCCTCGTTCGCCTTATCTACTTTCCCCAACATGGCCCTGGAATCACCGGCATTTGTAATGTAGAGAAATCCTTTGGTCACTATCCCCGTCAGGCAACATGACCCAGCCGATGCTATCTCTGGCATACTGAGCCAATCTCTCTTCACGATCGAGAGGAAGTCCTCCTCGGTTTTCGAGTACGAGTTTCTGATGGCGTTCTCCGATATCCCTTTTTCTTGACCCGCGAATCCTGAGCGATGAACGACACGAAACAAATCTTACTATATCATAATGAGCTAACGGTGGGTACTAAAATGGAATTAATGAAAGTTTAGGGTACCGAGGTGACACAAAAAAGATTTAGGGTACTCTAAATGAATTAGTGAAAGTTTAGGGTACTGAGGTGACACAAAAAAGATTTATGGTACTCTAAATGAAATACGAAAGATTTAGGGTACTGAGGTGGATTATCCCAATTTTTTATTCTATTGACCAATTTTAAACTGATTAGTGAACATAATACAATATCTTATGTACATATGTTTTTATTCATATAACATGAAAAAATCAATTATATTCATTGATGATCTAAAATTGATTAATAATCAACCTACGACAATCTGAAAACAAAAACTTTAAAAAGTCAATAATGCATGGTTCTTTTTCACTATTATACCTTAAAGTTATGGCTTGGGATTTTATGCGCAAACAACAACCTTATAACAAATCAAATTTCAAAAACCGTTATGACATCGGGATAGTTGATCGATCATACTAGAATAGGTTCGAGATAAAAGCCGTGCTTATGATACTATCTGAAAACTCATCTCAATCGTTCAACTGTTAAGTTGAAAGACTCGAATTTAAAAGAAATCATTACTGACATGAATTGTAAATATCATAACTTCAAGTTTATTTTATATTCCTTTAAAGGATAATGTAAATTTTTTAGGTAAATTATGCGCGGTAAAAATTATTTTCCGTTTGCAAATCCGTAATCTTAATTGAATTTAGTCATGTAACAGTCACATGACATCAATGCTTATTAGAAAACGGATGTGCGTTATATGTGTTTCGTTATTTGCAACCGTCATGTACGTATGTTTTATAATTTGGAGCCCTTATGTATGTATTTTTATGGCGTACTTTGACTTTTTGCACAAAATAATAACTCTCTTAGCAAAAAAAGAATAGTTCACCATAAGTTTTTTACAAAATACGTATTATTCACCACAAGTTTTTTGCCATTATCCCTTTGTCGTATAATCAATCCCTAATTAAATACAAACAACCTCTTATTGTGCAAATTACGAACGACTCTTTATCGTTGGAGACTATCATAGTACATTTCCGTTTGAACATGTGTAACCTATAGGGAATTATATAGGTTCCAACACAATGCGCTACAGGTTCCAACGAAAAAATTGGTTCCCAGTTTAGTCAGTAGGTTCCGACACCTTGTCTGATTGGTTTCAACTATATTCAGCGTTCGTAGTTTGCACAATAAAAACGGTTTACATGCGACGGAAGGCGAGAACTTACTGGTGAGATTGTTGAAGAGATTATCTGCAAGGAAGTGGGCCACCTGAGGCCCACCATGTCCATCATAAACACCAACAAAAGTCCCATAAGAACATGATTCAAGTTGGCTTTGATCTTCTAGCAACCCATTGGCCTGAACCACTGCCATGGAGAAGTCTCCATATCCATGCCTCCCTATATCCTTGTACCAAAACAGCCCATCTATTTGGCCCAAAGCCTTTGAGTCCTCACCACCATGACCATCCATATACTTGATTTTTCAGGTCTTATTGATCGCACTGTAACGCGTGTTGATTCCGAAACAAGAGAAGGAACAATGGGTAAGAGACGGATTTGCAATTTTCCCGAGAAAATTTATGGATAGATCATAGAAGATTTCCCATGGCTTGATTTTTTTCTTCTTGTGTTCTTATTTGGGTTTTTGATTTGAGTAATAACCCATGTTTTTAGGGAATTTTTGCTATTTTGTTCTTGTTACATATATATTTTTGGTGATTTCGTTTGTTACTTTGTTTAATCTTGTTTGGAAAATGAGGTTATGCTTATTTAGTCAAGGATTGTTCAATTATTAAAATTAAAATGGATAAGATGAGGTAAAAATAGAATTTTTATAAGGTCTTACTTTGTGAGTATCATTGTTGGGTTAGGTTTAAATATGAACACATACATGATAAGCACATATACTATATGAAGATTATATTTTTTTATATATAGATTTTTAATTATAGAAGATGATAATTCTACGAATAGGTCGAGAGACTGTGCAAATCTAAGTCTTAGCGGATTTACATTCAAGAGGAAGTTGATGCGTAGTTCGTCCAAAAGACGGTAAGCTTAGCATGCAGTTAAAGACGGAGATTATGGAAGAAGTACGACAGAAGAATCAGGCGATATGATGGATCGATTTTTGTCCATGCATATAGTCTTACTCCTCCACCCGCTGGTCATAAAAACCTGAAGTAAAAATTCTTAGCGGGTCAGGTGTCAATAGAAATCCGGAAAGTCTCCCATGAGGCGAATAATGTCGGGTGAGTAATGATCACTTTGAGAGTATTCACGAAAGACCGAGTATGAGGCTTGACTTTCCCTTCCTCGATAAACTGGTTTGGCACAACCGTCTATTGTCTTGGTTAACAACTTCTGGTGTCCTCCCTCTGAGAGGTGTGAGGTCTCTAGATTGGTAAGGTATATTGTAAATCGTCCGACATGACAGGATGTCGCGCGAAGTAGTCAGCTATCAACCACTCGTGTGTTTCGTCTCGATTGTGCTCTATTGTTCTCCGCTTGGCACCGACGACTGTGAACCCTCGGTCTCCTCATCTTCTTCCCTTGGATGTATCCTTGTCAAAAACCGATCATAAATTCGTTTGGCCGTTACTTCAACCATCCTTGCTGCCGCTTGTTCTATTTCTTCTGGAGTCATTTGTTACAATTCTACTAATGTTGGAAAATGATCCATCGGAAAAATATGGACAGCGAGGTATCAAAGAAGAAGAAAAAAGAAGAGTAGAAGAGAAGTGGCGTATCTTTAGGGTAAGGGTCAAAGTATATATATATATATATAGGAAAAAATATTTTTTTTTAAATTGGGCGTGCACGTGTTGGCTCGGCGTTGGCCCACCGAGTAGCCGTTGGGTTTGCGCCGGCTAGCCACGTCATGCAGAGTTCCGAGACAACGCTCTGTGCCGACCCATCTTGAGGCGGCTCTTGCGTCGGCATACCATTACAGGAGCCATTGCAACGCCTGCGACGAAACACATACAACGATAAAATAACGACCGTTGGAGATGCTATTAGAGATTAGAAAAAACATTTAATCTCCTACCTTAAAATTATTCATCATCCTTTGGTTCAAATTAATTTTGAATTATGCTATGTATAGTGTATACCATGACAAAATACATTCTCATAATTAATCAAATAATGTTTTGTGCTTAATGGTTGAAAAATCAGGATTTTGACCTATTTATTCGTTTGCGTTTTATGGTAGAAAAATTAGGGTTATAGACTTAGGTTACTGGTATGTTCTTCATGTTTTTAATATTTGGTAGTTCAGACCTATTTCATTGTATTCACCCCTTGTTGGGTTTGTTCAGAGGCTGAGCTGTCATGTTAGCGCTCGAGTCTTATTCGGGTTCTACCTCAGTCTGTCGGTGTTGTGAGATTTCTATTAGAGCGGAATGTTCCTTGATTGTTCTTTTCATCCTTTGAAAATGATCTTGCTTTTTATAAAATTTCTTTACTGATAAAAAAAATATATTTTATTAATCATGTTATAACAATTATATTCTTTTTTGTAGACTGAATACGGAGACGTAGTAGATTGCATCGACTTCTACAAACAACCCGCTTTCAATCACCCGTTATGGAAAGATCTTAAAATAAAGGTAATTTTATTTATTTACTTGATGGTGTGAGGGATGATTGTAAAACAGTATCATGATGTTTTTTTTTGTAACATGTAACCTTCTCCTTTGGTTATTGCAAAGATATCAGTGCATTTGTTTTTTCTTCCAATTTGTATAAAAATGACGGTTTTATCCTTACAATTCAGATTTGAAAATTCAGATGTAAAAATAAAAAATTCATCCAAAATTTTTAAAGTATATGAAAATTTAGAACTCTTGTTCATTAGTTATTATTTTTAAAATTTAGATTTTCAAAGATAAAATCATCATTTCGAAACAATTTTATACAAAATACAACAG
Organism: Erodium maritimum; assembly: GCA_963921825.1. Taxonomy (NCBI): domain Eukaryota; kingdom Viridiplantae; phylum Streptophyta; class Magnoliopsida; order Geraniales; family Geraniaceae; genus Erodium; species Erodium maritimum. The sequence continues at coordinate 72,179,301 of OY997594.1, forward strand.
AAGGGCAAGTTTATGGAATTTTTTTTTTGCAATTATTAAAGAAGAGGATTACAAATTGCTAAAAGGTATTCACTTCAAGGTAATTTTTTGTATTTATCCTAAAATGGTATGAATCAGACGAACCATACTGTTCATTTTTTTTCAATTTTCCGATATATTGATATTTGTTCTTTAACATTTTGTTGATAGATGGAGGAGAGACCAAAAGGGTATATTGTTGGATCGGTAATTGAGAACCTCCCCACGGTAGATTGCCCGGAAGGGACAGTCCCGATATTGAGAACCAAAATAAGCAATTCATCCAAATCTCCCCTCGAATTTAAGAGCAAAATCGGTACCACACCCGGGTTCTACTTCAACGACCCTGCCACAATGCAGGCAGAGGCGGATTTAGGGGGGTTTAGGGTATGCCACGGCATACCCTGACCCGAGAAAATTGTATATAGCTGTAGAGCTTTTAGATATCTTCGATTTGATATTTTACGGGCCTAAATCGGAGTTCGTTTGAAGAAGTTATGGTCATTTGAAAATCTGTTGCGTGTATAACCTTATTTTACTTGACAACGCTCTTTTTACACTCCAAATGTCTATTACACTTTTTCAAAAACCTTATTCACAGTTTTTTGTACGTTGTATTTGAAAAAGTTAGATGTAAGACACAACAGTACAATGATATGCATTTATAAATATTTATAGTTATTGACAATGATGTAGTTTTGACTCATTTTAAAAAAAATCATGTCTTATATTATATCATTTACATTATCATATCCATCGTATGACTGATTATATGTTTTTTCTAGAGTTCGCTGCTCATGACGGACCAAACAATGTATGGTTGATCGTTCGACTTGCACAACCTATATGGGTTCATATATTGTATTTTATAGATGAAATTTCTTCATAAAAATTATAGATATCTGAATTTCATTCGATTTGACATATTACGGGCCTTAATCGAAACTCATATGAGAAAGTTATGTTATTTGATAAACCGATTAAATTCAAACACTTCTTAAATCGAAATTGATTTTTTTATACATTTTATCATTATCGGTGGCATACACTTAATGAACTTTCTGGATCCGCCTCTCAATGCAGGTCTAACATAAACACATGTGCTCATTTTTTGGAATTTAGGGTTTTGAGTTCAGATGAAATCTATGAATAAAACCGTTTATGATCAATAAAAAAAATTATATTCGATTATATTTTGCCGTCAGACGGGTCTTTTCATATTATTATGAATTCATAGGATGCGTATGTTAGTACACAAAAGGGAAGTTACACAGGGGTCAAAGCACTTGTGAATATGTGGAACCCTAAAGTGCTCTATCCTGAACATGAGGCCTCCGGAGGATACATTTGGATCCAGTCCGGCGAGGAGGCCGATGCAGATCTAAACTACGCCGGGTGTGGATGGACCGTGAGTGTTCATTTCTCGTGTTTCTTTACATTGAAGTGCATTCGATTTCGTGTACTGAGCTCTGATCTTACGCGTGATCTGGTTGTTTAGGTTAATCCACAGGTCTACGGAGATGGTAAAACTCGGTTCACCTCGTTTTGGACGGTACATTTTCTCAATGCATGAAGTCATTTCGTTTACGTAATGAGTTGGTTAATTATTTGTTAGGTGTCCGCCAGTGAATATTGCAAAAAATAATGTTTCAAAGTTGTCTTTTTGTCGCACTTTGTAAATTTTACTCATATACAATCGATTCGTGCAGGTGGATAATTTGATTCGTACGGGTTGTGTAGACACCAAGTGTGCGGGTTTTGTGACCATGAGTAGTAAATATTATCTCGGCATGCCGTTTGTGGATGTTTCTAAGTACCAAGGCACCCAAATCGTAAATCGTTTCAAAATATTTCGGGTAACCACATTCGTCCTTTATTAATTATAAGGGCATATTCGATCGTTTACAATCTACTAGGAACCATATGTGCTATATCAAATTAAGGGCCATTTCCAGCTATTGGATGAAGCCAAATAGATGGTCCATATTAATTTTTGGGAAAACTCTGTTTTCTAACCTTTATAAACGTTTCATTATCAGATCCTAACCCAGGCCAACGTTTGGTCTCAATTCCTAACCTAATAGGTTTGGAATTCCTCAGAAACTATAAAAGTCGTCCAAACTCACGATTCCGTCAACTCATCCAAGCGTTGTCGTTGTTGGCGTACATTACCCATGGTGCCTTCCTCAACGTTGAACTTATCCTCGTTCTCAAGCAACCGAACCCAATGCTCGATGAGTTGGCGGAATCGTGAGTTTGGACGGCTTTTTATAGTTTCTGAGAAATTCCAAACCTATTATGTTAGGAATTGAGACCAAACGTTGGCCTGGGTTAGGATCTGATAATGAAACGTTTATAAATGTTAGGAAACAGAGTTTTCCCTTAATTTTTCAGAATTTATTTCTATCATTAAGAACCCCGGGAAGCATTGAAATGGATTCCGAAAGTGGGGCAGCACCAAGGGATCATAGAGCCAGACTGTCTAGGTATGGTGCAGGCAGTTCTGAGCGATACACTTATGGTATCACTTTTTGGGGACGTTATAGCCGAGTGTAGAGTCTTACTAAGTCGCTTGGTGGGTTTTAAGTTACAATTTGTTAGAAGAGAAGTGAATGGTGTAGCTCATTCTTTAGCTAAAAATGTCCTGTTTTGGGAGCATTGTGACTGGCAAGCTTTGCCAATGCCGAATGTACTGTTATCCGCTTTGAACAGCGATTTGTTGTAGTAATGAAGTACATTCAAGTTTCAAAAAAAAAAAACCCCGGAAAAAAAACATGATTCATTGGATTCACTTGATCTAATAGTTTACCGTTCGTATCAAAGGAATGATTTTTAATCATTTTCCCCTTCTCTCATCGGTTCTTGAATGTGTAGGGCACGCCGCCGGACGACAAGTGGTACGTGGCGATAGGGGGAGAGGTGTTAGGGTTCTGGCCGACCGACTTGTTCCCGAGAATGGGAGACAATGCGGAGAAGGTGGCGTTCGGCGGAAGATTGATCGACGGCATGAGCCCGACCGACCGGGCCCGCACGCCGTCGGAGATGGGAAGCGGCCGAGTGGCGAAGCAGGGCTACGGGAAATCGGCCTATATGCGGGAACTCGTGGTCGTGAACGACCAATATGCGGATACGTATGTTGTCTCCGAAAACCTCGAACACCACGCGTCTTTCGAACAACTTTATGGTCCCGACAACGGTAAAATAGATGATGGGAGCCCTTGTTTCTACTATGGTGGTCCTAACTATCAGATAGATTAGATGGATGAAATTTAATTGTTTTGGTTATCGATGTGACATGTTAGTAACATGTGGTGTTATGTCTTAGAGGAACATTTTATTAATGAAGTTGAATTTACGATCTCTAATATATGAATTTAGTATTTAATCTTCGCTTGGAAAAGTAAGGGACCAATACTTAGACGAGAGCAGCGGTGGCTAGGGTTTTGGCCGTCACTAGAAGTTTGATCATACCATATGGTGCTTCATCTGAAGTGGTAAGGTTTAGCGTCCATGAGGTGGAGATCGGCTTGACCGCGTACGAATGTTTAGGTTCTGTGGCGCCAACAACGAGGTACATGACCGATGATGGAGATGTACGGAGACGGGGTAGCTGAGGGGCATGGCGGCGGTGCGGGGCGAGGTGGGGATCTGCTGGTGAGGGTGGTCTTGGCGGTCCCGGCCTCGACGCAGTTTGGTCCCGTGGCGGTGGTATGCACGCCCCAACCGAGGGTTAAGGGGATGATGATAGCGGATCTTGGCAGCGGTGGGGGTCGGTGTGAAATCTATCCGGCGAGGTTCATCAAGGCTGTTGCGGGCTCGGCGTGTGGCAGGATGAGGAGGCGTTCGAGTGGCCGCTCATCGATGGTGACGAGCTTTACAAAACATCGGGACGTCGTTGGTTGCGGCTATGTCAGGGTGATCTCAGGCGGGCAAGACAACGATGATAACAGTGGCGGGGGACATAGTGGAGGCAGCGTGAGTAGTCGACCAGGGTTTTGGTCCACAACTGTTGTTCGCTTAATTGCATAGTGGACTTGTATCGTAGGGACCTTGTTCTTAGTCGGTGACAGATCGTACCATTCTGCTGTAAGTGCTTAGATGATTTCTGATCCAATGCGAGTTTTGAGCATCGACTCAGAGGGGACTGGTGAGGTCCAAATGTCCAATGGATTGACATTCCAACCGGCGAGGGGCGGAACGCACCCTCGCCTCCATCAATGAGGACTTCGTGGTCCTTTAAGGGGTCTGTCGGTAATATCGCCTCACTGGACGTAGAGTGGCATCGATTCCACCAATTACCGATGCGACATTCTTCAGTCAGATCAGGAACCAGTAAGTTTACGTTTCTAAAGGTCTTCATTATCATTAGAGGGGGACGACGTCAGTTGGTTCCTTGGGAGGATCCGTAGTCCATTTGAGCCACTTTAGTCCCTACTTACAGTGCTGCCCAGGCGGTCACTTTTGGGCTTCAGTGTTCTAGTGGAGCACAGTTCAGAGTTGATTAGTGTATATTCGGATCATAAGGTTTACTCGACCCTACTTCATAGTCTTCAGCCGTTGTACCGGTTGCCTCGGCCGCTATCGCATTACTTTCCTATCGACACCCTTGAAACACTTCGGTGGAAGAGTATTTTTCAATTTAACAGTTGTCCCACGATGTGTGGATCTTTTATTTGTTTTTCTTGCAGTTATTTCAATTGTTAGTTGTCTCTCCTTGGGGACCCGATTTGGGACTGTACCTCTAGAGGTTTCCTTTCATTAATATATTACTCTTGTTACCCGCTCAGGAAAAATAAACCTCGCTTGGAGTTTTGTAATTTGTTATACAAACAATATAAGATCCGTAAAAAGTTAGAACTGATCGATCTCACATAAAGATGAAGTATAGAAAACGTTCGTTACACAGGGTAGACGACTATCACTATCCACTGCTCTAATACAATTTTCAAGTTACAAAATACAATTGGTAACTGACACGTATTATAAAATATATTAATTTTCGAACGGTCGTGAGCCTCGAAAAGAAAAACCCTAATCCTCTAGAGCTACGAACGCTCCTTTAAGATCTTTTTTTATAAACGATTAGAAATTTTCATTCTGCTTGAGGGATGTATAATGAAAAGCAGAATTGTAAATCAAAGTGGTCAATTCTGAAAAAACCAAACACAAAAATGAAAGTAAATATTTGCTTGTAACCCACGGCACCGCAAGCAAACAAAAATCAGCAAAGAATAACAAGCAAATAACTGCTGAAACAAGGAGCTCTCAAAAATCAGCAAAGAATAACAAGCAAATAATTGTTGAAACGTCTTCCAAATCCGACGTTTTTGACATATCCTCATTTTCTCTGTTGTCTTGGATAGTTATCTGGGCCTCTGGGAACTCGTTGTTCCCCTGTTTTGGAAGGGATGTGGTGTGTTGTTTCTCTCTCATTGGTTCGATTGTTTGACCTCTGATGGGATACAACGGATTCTGGGTACTTTCGTCGTCGTTTTGTGGTGTCGGCCACGGGACGTGGATAATGGATGTGGGAGCTCGGGGTCTTGTCACGTTCGTGATGAGGATTGGTTGTCTCCATCGGTTGACCTTGTGGTTGTCATTCGTGGCAGGGCGGTTTGCGGCGTGTGGCTTCTTGAGATGGTGGTGTGGTTGGAACTTGAGTACCCGAGGTGGTTGGTTTGGCTTTGGTTCTTGTGGACTTTTGATCCTCGTATTTTTAAATTTGATCTGTTGACCTTGTTGGTTTATATCTACTTCAGATTGTTTATTGTTTTGACACATAAGACTTGATAGGTTTTGTTTTGTACAGACTACCCAAAGTCTATTGTGGACGGTCGTTACAAACACGATCGTTACCGACTACAAAACGCCATGTTTCCCTGCCACGTAACGAAAAAGTGAAAAAACCAGGGGGTCCCACCGTGACGTGGCGAAATCCTCTCACAGTGGTGCGCAATGCGCAAACATGCGCAACGTAGAATCTTCGTCCGTCCCCCAAAACGGCGGAGCGGGAATCGGTCAAAGCTCATTCCCAATTCTGAAGCAAACAAATGTTCTCTGAAACCGACCGGTAGTTTCTCAGAGGTGCGTAGTGCGCACTTCTCTCCGGGTTTCTCATTCTCGACCCCTCTTTGTCTCGAGGTTTCGTTTTCGTTTCAGCTATGTCGATTCGGTGCCGAGCTCTGGTTTCTAGAGTTCCTGCTTCGTTCCTCGTCTTCTGTTGCTTTCCCGGTAAGTAGCTTTTCTCGAGAAACAAACAGACATCTTCGATTTGCTGCTGCGGCTCTGTTTCTTCATTTTGCCTAATTTTTTGTTTCAATTACTCGAATCCGAATTTGTATGTTCTGGGTTGATATGAAATGTGTACGGAACTTCTCAAATTTTGGGATCGACGAACATGCATTTAGGTTTCAATTACTTGAATTTGAATTAGTATGATCAAGATTGATGAAAACATGAATTGTGTAATTTTGGGTAGCTGAATTTTGTATGGATGAGCAATTGAGCATCTATGAAGAACAATTTTGCAATTGGGTTCTTTGTTTTTAGGGTTTCAGTCATATGATTGGGTTTATTCATTACTTATTCTTCTCTGATATTTGGGATTTATTTGTGTTTTATGCAGAATTCATATTGGCAGCTGTTGTTACGCTTGACTCGATTGAAATTTTTCGAACACACCAGTTTTTAACCCAACCAACAGTTTATTTCAAATGTAAAGACGAGAACATGACGGTGTTGCCGGATGTCAAACAAGAAAACGTAGTGTATAATTTCAAGGGTGAAGAGTCTTGGCAGGTTTGTATCAACCCCGTTTCTCCAAAACTTCGTTTTTTTGTAGCTAACATGTACTTTGAATCCATCACTGTTTAAGCTATCGATTCATTGGGTCTTTATTCTTATTTTGCATGATGAAGTGCGTTCTTAGTAGTGCAAGCTCTTAGAGTCAAATGTGTCAAGTGGTTAATTATGAAGGATCATGTGCTATAGGTAACACTTATTATAAGTAAGATAATTGTTTCTCACTCCCATACTTCATGAAGTATATTCTGAGTAGTTTATTAGCGTTGAACAGGTGAGAAAATTTTCATTTAGGCAAAGAATCTCATCTAGTATACGAATGAAGATTCATATATAGTTCGCGTTCCCTTTGGTCACAATCAATGTGGGTTCATCGAAGTTTGTATGTGAGGGTGTTTTATGCAAAAGTAGAAGGATTATGATCAACTAGAATGTCAAAGGAAGAATATGAAGTTCTAAATAAGCCAGTCTACATATTTTTACATCATAAGTTCACTGTAGTTGAGTTCTTTAGACATTTATTTCCAAACAACTTTGTTTTAAATTAACTAATGCTTATGTTTTATGATTATGATGTTTTCAGCCTCTAATAGAAATTGGAGTTAGAAAGTGTAAGCGATGTGGAATTTATGCGATGCATACCATAAAATCAGATGATGCATTTGATGAGTGGGAATTTTGTCCTTCCCAATTTAAGACTCCTAATAAGACCTATACGTACTGGAAGGAAAACGAGTTCAATGCTACCTTTTCGTGTCCACAGTGCTTATCTCTCGGGCGTAATGAAAAAGTTGGTGAGTGACTTATCTTTTTAATTATCAATTTCAGCTTACTTATATGACATGTTTTGGGTTTTAGTATCTTCATTTGTCTTCTTACTGACAATTATTTAGAGTGATATGTGTTCTAGAGGATTTTAGGGTTAATTATCAAAAACTATCCTACAGTATTGTTCACAAACGAAAAACTACCTAAACTTTTGTCCACGCTTTTAGGCTACACTAAAGTTTTGTCCACCAACTTCCGTTAGAAAAATGTAACAGGGAGAAACTGTGATGAATGTTCTTTGCGGGTTCAATAGATTTGTGGGCAATACATAATGCATTCTAAAGTTGTGTGGGCAATTCATAATGCATTCTATAGTTGTGTGGGCAATACTTTAGGGTATTTTTTTACAATTAACCTGTTAAGTTTTTCTACGGAAGTCGGTGGGCAAAACTTTTAGTATAGCCTAAAAGCGTGGACAAAACTTTAGGTAGTTTTTTGTTTGTGGCCAATACTTTAGGGTAGTTTTTGACAATTAACCCAAGATTTTGCTACTTCAGGTTGGAGTAATAAAAATAGTTTACGAGTGATGTAATTACTATGACTAAAAGTAGGCTAGTTAATAGAGATTAGTCAAGTGATAAGTTCTTCATTGCTCCCATAGAACACAATTTAGCACACTCATAAGGGAAAATCCGAAAATCTCACTCAGCCACCCTTAAGTATGCACCTTTGTCAATTAAGTACCCTAAGTTTAGAAAGTTTTTCGCCTAAGTTTTTTTAGTCTCATCTTTCCCCTGCTCTGTCGATTTTGTGGTGTGAAATGATGGAAATATCCTTTTTCATTATTTTTTTATTTTTACAAGAATGTATTTTCGTCATTTTACATCCGAAAGTTAATGGAATTGGGAAAATGAGACTAGAAATCTTATAGAGGGTCGTCAAAAAAATGGGTTCATTGCTAAGAACTACATTATGTATTGTCCACACTTTAAACTACATTATGTATTGTCCACGTCCCTAGTTTTAATGGAATATTCCAAATTTTGTAAGTAAACGACCATGGTCAAAAAATAGTGTATTTTAAAAGCGTGGGCAATACATAATGTAGATTTTCGTAAGTGGACAGTACATACTGTAGTTTTTAGCAATTAACCCCCCCCCCCCCCCCCCCCCCCCCCCCCCCAGGGTAGTTAGTTGAGAATTGTGCATATTTAGGGGTGGCTGGATGCGGTCACCCCTTCCCATAATAATAAAAACTTACTAGTCGACACATGTTATGTCAGTTTCTACTCTTGTATCCCATTATGTGAATATAATGGTTGTGTAGTATCTAGATGATTAGTTACCCTTTATAAATTGTTGGGTTAATTGTCAAAAATTACCCTAAAGTATTGTCCACGCTTTTAGGCTACACTAAAGTTGTCCACAATCTTCCTTTAGAAAAACATAACAGGTTAATTGTCGAAAACCACCGTAAAGTATTGACCATACAACTTTAGAATGCATTATGTATTGCCCACAAATCTATTGAATCCATGAAGAATTGCCCAGACCATTCATTCTGAATATTCATCACAGTTTCTCCTAGTTACGTTTTTCTAACGAAAGTCGGTGGACAAAACTTTAGTGTAGCCTAAAAGCGTGGACAAAACTTTAGGTAGTTTTTCTTTTGTGGACAATACTTTAAAAAAGTTTTTGACAATCAACCATAAATTGTTAGCGAAGAGTAATTGTGGAATGGGCATTATAGTTGTGATTATGTTCAATACGTTGCAGCTCCCAAGGACGACGAGTATGATGAAAATGACAAGGAAATCCATATTGCAGTTCTTGTTGCTTCCATCGCCGCCTCCCTTGTGGTTGGAACTTTACTAGTCGTTGCAATTGAAAAAAGTGTAAGGAACTGGCAAAGGAAGAAGAGGCTGGAAGAACAGGCCAAGTTCTTGAAGCTGTTTGAAGACAGCGATGACATTGAGGATGAACTGGGCCTTGGCACGATTGTATGACGAATCGGCGAAAACCCGATTACCTGCTGTACAGTCTTGGAACGAGAAGTTTGTGTTTTTAGCTGTACGAAAAAGTTCTTGCAGTGCTTGTGAGAGACATTGCAGTTCAAGGCAGCAGAGAGATATACAAATGCAATTGCAATTGCAGGAAACTTGACATGTGGGCTTTGTTGTGGAACAGAACGAGGTGAGTTTTGTGGAGGAACAAGTGATTTGTGGAATGGTTGGATGGACATAACTTGATTGTATTCTTTGAACTTTTAGATCATACTGTAGGTTTTTGTACAATTTGTTCTTTGGATTGAATTGAATCATCACTTTTGGGAATGTGGTAGGGCTTATTGATGAATTGAGTCAAGTGTTTTTGTTTTTATTTCGATTATAAAGATTATTAACTTCAGAGTAGTTAAATTTTGTGCAGTATGTGACCAATACTTTGGAGTAGTTAAATGTATGTGACTGATACTTAAGGTATTTTTTTGTATTTAACCCTAGAAAATATAGCAAATCTACTTCAGAAACTCATGTTTGATTCTAACCAATGGCATTTTTTTAAATAACAAACTCTTGGCGCCATTAATTTTAGGGTAAATATCAAAAAATCCCCATACAACTATACGCAATTATCACTTTACTACACAAATAAAAAACGTTTCATACGCCTCCCCCCCCCCCCCCCCCCCCCCCCCCCCCCACCCCCCCAACTCTCCGAATTTACATCAAAAAAAACCATACAAGTATGTTGAAACAGATGTAAATTTGGAAAGTTTGGGGGGGCCATATGAAACATTTTTACGTTTGTATAGTAAAGTTATAATCGCGTATACTGTATGGGACTTTTTGATATTTACCCTTAATTTTATTTTTGTGACATTGATATGATATTTCTAAATACCCCATTTCCAATAAAAATGTCACATTCAACCAATATGAACGTTTGGTTTTATTTCAAATACAAATATCACATTCAACTAAGTTCATAGAACCAAACTAAAGATCAAAAGCACTAGAAAATAATGTGGTTCAATGTAAAAAGCTACCTTAAAATATTGGTCATGAACAGTAAACTACCCAAAATTTAAAAGCGGCAAACCAAGTACTTAAATTTTAATCACATGTCATTTACATGTCTTTATGAATTGATCATTCACATGTCTTTATGAATTGAAAATGGTCTAAATTTTGTTCACTACGTGACCAATAAGAACCAATACTGTAAGATAACTATATGTACGAGACCAGTATTTTAACGGAATTTTTTGTATTTAACCTCTGAAAATATAGTTAATTTACTTAAGAAACTCATATTGGACTCTTGTTTCTAACTAAGGGCATTTTCGTAAATAATACAAAAAACAAATAAATAAAACATAGTCATTACAAATGATTATCATAAACCCTTTCCCCTCCAAATGCAAATCATTCTCTTCACAAATCTATGCACCAAAAAAGCACATTACTAAAACTCCCCACCACAACCTACCATACCCCATTAGATAGTAGAGAGCCTTTTCTTGCAATCCAAGCCACCTCCTATTTCCCACTTTTATTTATTTAATCAATCTCCAAAAAACAATATATTATTTTTAAATCCCCCAAAATAAAAATCACATCATATAAATAGACACACAAACACAACCTCAAGTGAGGGTGGTGGAGAGAGAGAGAATGAGCTCAGTGTGCATATCCAACTGCATCAACGACGCGCGCGACCCACGCGTGCCCGTCCGCGCCACCTACGTGAACCTCTACAAGTGGCCCGAGTCCGACGCCGAGTTCGTCAAGTCCATGGGCCGCGGCGCTAACGTGCGCCGCGCCGCCTCGCCGTCCGCTATCCTGCACGGCCGCCACCCGAGCGTGGTGGACAGCATCTCCTGCCGGCAGATGTACCTCCGGAGCTACCCCTTCTCCAGGGAGGCCGACGGCGGCGGCGGCGGAGACGATCGGGAGGATCTCGGCCGGAGGTGCCTCAGCTTCGGCTGCGGCGGCGGAGCGTCGGACGGAGGCGGCGCGTGGGAAGGCGACGGCGGCAGGGAAAGGAGGAGGAGGAGGAGGAAGAAGAAGAGAGGCGGTGGCGGTGGTAACGGCGGTGGTGGTGGTGGTGGCGGCGGCGGAGAGAAGAAGAAGAAGCCGTGCGTGATGTTGAGGAGGGCGAAGGAGGTGTCGTGCGACGCGCTGTTGAGATTGTTCCACCGGTTGCTAACTTGCTCCGCTACGGTCGATGTCGCTGTTTAAAAATAACGGTGTAATTATAACGGTTTTTATTTTTGGTCTTTTAATTACAGTGTTGGGTTATGTTGGTGTTTTTGTTTTGTATATATATGTTTTTGTTTTGTTTAAATTCGAGACATTACATTATTCAATATAGTTCCTGTTCTTGAGCTCGAACATCAATTACTTGCGAAAAATAAAGGGAAAAATGTAGGGATATGTTCTGTTCGGTCTCTTTGAAATTAGAAGTTCATCTTTTGTTTGTATTGTGATTCCGTTAATCAACTCGACCTCTCAAAATTTAGAGTTGGAGGTTTATAATTCCATTCTGTATGACATTAATTAATTCGATATTTGAAGTTTAGAGTCGGGTGTTTATTTATGTGTTTTTGTATAATAGTGTGACTAAATTGTTGTTGTCTATTTTATTTTGTTTTGTTTTAATTTCTTAAACCATTTTGACCATAAGTAGGATTTATATTATTTCATGGAAAGAGTTAGAGAAAGTAATTAGGACGAATAACGAACGAGGCTAGTGCCAAAACATGTACTTGAAAGAAATGTAAATAGGGTAAACTACAAATACCTACCCCAAATTTGTAGCGTTTAATTGATACATACCCTAAAGTGATCCTTGATGGGGGCTGTTACCGCTTGACCGTGCAGTCGGTGGTGTAACCGTCCCTATCGCCTGAGCAGAGGACAATACTCCCATCGTCATCGTTGTTGCACACTCGGGACGAACCGATGACAGTGGTCAAGAGGAGGGAGACACAACAAGTGTATCTAGAGGAGATAAAAAAGTTGTTGATCCTCCTCCCGTTACCATAGCCGTCGACTTGACCCGTGTTACAGAAAAGCTCTTTATATTAAAGTTTGTGAACTTCTTCCAAGTAAAACTATTTTTGAAATCAAAACCACCAACTGGTGTGATTGTTGTTGCGAAGAACGCTCGAGATTTATTAAGACTGTTTTTTTTATCAGAGAAATTTTATAAAGGTCTTTTTCACAAAAGAGAAAGAGGCAGCCTGCAAGAAACAGACTAAACCGAGACTACAAAAGAAAAAAACGAAACCAGAGCCCAACCACAACGGTACGAGAGTACAACTGACCAACTTACTAAAGCAAAGAATAACCACTAACCCCAAGAAGACAAAGACGTCTACAACTTAGAACGATACGCTCCATAACGCATACCCGAATGGGGAGCTCAAGATGCCTTTATTCAATAATCTATTAGTTCATATAAATCACGTGTTAGTTTGTAAATTTATCTCAGAAACTCTTGTCGTGTTTAATGGATTTTTAATTTATGATACAACATACCTAAATTTTACATTTTAAATCAATGCTAGATGTTTTATTCAATAATCTAGTAGTTCATATGGATCACAGACCATAAGGGTCAACTTACGATTTTATGATCCTAAATATATCAAACATTCTTTTTATATATTTAATCATTTATATATTTTGTATTCAATATAATTATAGTTTTTAATAAATATTTATTTATAAAAAATAAATATGAATCTTCCGATATCGCTTTTAATATTAGAGTCTACGAGCTTTGAGTTACACGTTGATAGTGAGTGTTGTAAGATATCAACGTGATGCACCAAATGGAACCACATAGATTGACAACATATGGACATAGCATTTAAAAGCGCCATGTGTGTTCTATTCTGGAATAATAAATATTAAGTATATATTTGTTACACTGTTTATATGTATTATATTATATCGTTTTTGTTTCGGTTTTGAATTAAGGTATGATATTTATAATAATAATAATAATAATAATAATAATAATAATAATATTATTATTATTATTATTATTATTATTATTATGATAACGAAACAACAGTTTTTTTTTTGTAAAAAAATTACTAAAACTCTAATGGTTAGTTATTTTTTTCGGAATAAGTTTTGTTTGTTTGAAGTAAATATGTCACTTGCTAATTCAAGGTTGGACTAATATAGTCTTGGGAGATTGTGTAGACATTGTTGTCATCTGTTGTCTAACAAATCGCTCAACCTTCACGTTTTTGTCTATGCGAAAGACCCGAAATCCAGAACTCACTCAATGTACCCGTTTTTGTTACCAAAGCTGTTTCGATATTTGAATATCAAATGGTTAAATGTCTTATATATCAAATTAAATAATATTAGATAATTAAAGCTTGCCAAGTAACATCCTCATGGCTTTGATATGATGAAAGCTTATAATACCCGCTTTTCATTTTTCATATTATTTCGAGTTTGATCATGTGTCTAATTCGACGAGCGTTACATCCTATCGAGCGATCCACTACCAACAAGAGATCTTAAAAGGTCTAGGCATGTTGATAACATATTGTTAAAAGACAAAAATATGAAAGATAAGTTGCCAACTATACGTGAATTAATTGGCAAAGAACACTTACACTAGCCATATATTTATATGAGGTGCAAAACCACCCAACCCCACTAATTCGTAAGCTCACTAAAAGTAAAAGTAAACTTCCACCTTGCTAAGACACATCACAAGGATATCCCTATCGAGGTAGAGTCGGGTAGCATTTAAAGGGCGGGCGGTAACATCGAGGAGATGTCGACTGAATGGGAGAGGATATCAAGATCGCGGTAAGTTTCTTACCGCTTTGCTCTTCACTTTCTCGTCCCAACCAATCACAACGTGCCTTGTGTCCCTTTTACCTCTTTTTAATCAGAAAATAAATAGTACATTAAAAAAATGGCGTGAGTTTCAAGCAGAAAACCCTAATCATCAAACCAACAATAAGATACAACAAAGATCCAAAAAACCTGAAAGGACAAAAAAAGAACATCGTTCAGAAAAGGAGAAACACATCGATCTAAGAGGAGAGAGAAGAAGAACTTAAGCAGGCTGAGAAAAAACATCAGTCGACAATATCGTCCGGGAACTAAGGGCCAGCCTTCCATCCAAATCAACGTCAACTCCCTAAAGTCATTTCTCCGCAGACTGGTAATCAGATTGAGAACCAAAACTAAAGTGCACTAGATTTTATGTGTATCTAGTTGTTTTGTTTCATTTTTTTTAAAATCGTGACAAGGGAATGTTCTCAATTTATGTTTATGATAAAAAATAGACTACGGATCCAAGAGAGTTTGGTCACCTACAGGGATTCGGACAATATTCTGGAACCCAGGACCTCTGGTCCTACTCTATAATAGTTGATCAACAATAATACACTTCCTCATAATACCCGTTTCAAAAAAAGAAGTGCACTAGATTGGATTCCTGGAACTTGCCTTCTAAGAAGATATAGAAACAAAAGGCAAAAAGTTGATGACTCTTTTGGTTCCCACCAAAAGCAGATATGATCATATCCACCACTTTATGCACTTTCTATCATATACTACACCTCTTTGGTGGGTGAGTCCATGACAAAAACAAGCATTATTCATATGGCAAATCAACTCCAGGCCTTTTGTATTTGGGCAATAAATTGTTGACCAAATACATAAATTAATGAGCCACTAAGATAGATGAGGAGCCCAAACAAAATGGAAGTCAAGTGAGAACACCTTATAGTGAAATGGATATTAGTATTAAGTTAATTGCTAAAAACTATATTAATGTAGTCCGTTTGCAAAAAAACTACATTATGTATGTCCACGCTTTTAAACTACACTATCTTTGGAATATTCCACGTGGACGATACATGATGTAATTTTTTGCAAATACCATAATGTAGTTTTTAGCAATTAACCATTAACATTATATAATCAGTTATTTAGAAAAACATGTAACAATATAATATATATAAAACGCAAAAAAATCCCTCCTTTGAATCATCAATGTAATGGTCCATGATATTTAGAGGCTTTTGATTATCATCAATGATTTTTAATTTAACGTAGTAAAAAATATATGATAAAAACCTAAACAAATCATAGGACTTTAGATTCTGATTCAACCCAAAAACTCAACCTGTTAATGAAGATCTTAACATACTTCTCAAACTGTGACTAAACCCGCATTTTTGGGACACTTGATCATATGTGAAACCGAGTTTTGGCACACCAGAAACATTATCTGAGCCAACAACTGTTCCTTGTTGAGTACTCCTACTGAGTGTCAATACTCAGATACACTTAATTAACAACCACCACTCTGCTTTTCTACACTATCATTATGCGCATGGCTTCTTTATGTTTGTGCAATAATACTACCAATGCCTCCTTTTCCTCAGGAAAAAAAGTACTTAGATAAAACAGATGCTATCTTATGTGTGTGTAAGGAATAATTGCAAAAAAAATACCCAGGAGTATTCACTCTTGTAACTTGTAACCCTCTACCCTGAACTTGACTCAAAATGATGATCTTGCCCATGGAAACTAATTTTTAAAAAGGGTGAATTCCCTTTAGTACCCCTTTTATATTGATAACACTCTTTTAGTACCCTGATGTATTGGTAACGCTCTGGACAAAATTTTGGTCAAGTTTACGCCATTCTGATGATCTACGACCAATTCATAAGGGGTATTAAATGTTCTGTTATCAATGCATAAGGGGTATTAAATGATATGTGACCAATTCATAAAGGGTACTAAATGACAGTTACAAAAACGGAGGGACTGTTATTAAACGTTATAAAATGCAGGGGTACAAAAGGTATGTTACGAATAGAAAATGGGTACAAAAAGTAATTAACCCTTTAAAAAAAATAATTAAAGAACAAAAATTCCAAATCTTCATATCCCATAAATTTTGTGCTCTTTGTATGGCACGAAGAATAAGAAAATTTGGATTTTCTTGTTT
This sequence comes from Erodium maritimum, assembly GCA_963921825.1. Taxonomy (NCBI): domain Eukaryota; kingdom Viridiplantae; phylum Streptophyta; class Magnoliopsida; order Geraniales; family Geraniaceae; genus Erodium; species Erodium maritimum. The sequence goes on from OY997594.1 coordinate 72,195,891, forward strand.
TTTACTTATTTTTTTAAATCTAAATTATAAGGGTAAAATCGTCATTTACACAGATTGCAACAAAAAGACAAGTTCACGTACATGATACTTTTGTGCAATTATCCATGAAGAGGCCTACAAGTTACAAAAATAAAAAACTCAGGGTATGTTTTGCAATTATCCTTTTTTTGTGAACAACAAAGCGGTAGATCTTAAGATAACCCTAACATCACGTTAATCAGAGGTTAACACTTAACCATAACATCTGCTCCGAAGCAGGTCACCCTTACGATTCAAACCCTGACCTCAAAGAGACGAGAGGGCTCACTGGACCACTAAGCCAACCCTAATGGGCAATGCAATCTTATGCTACCAGCCTCAGCTAACAAGATAATACTATTTGGTAACAAAAATGATCACTCTCACCAACTTGGCCAATACTAACTGGCCCAGTCACTTCTTTTATATAACAAATAGTAATGATAACAGAACAGGTAATGCCTTAGAATGAAAGCAAAGACAGTAGAGTCCCCAAACCCACAAGATGATTACTATATGAAGTAATAATGAACTATACAGACCCCAACAAAGAAACCTTTTTTATTTGCTGAAAGAAATCAAAACTCAAGTCGGCCAACAACACTATGTATAATCATGGGTTTTCTCGATAATTCTAGAGAGTAAAACACATGTCAAGGGTAATTTGAAGAAGCTATGCAAACCACTACAAGAAAAATACATTGCATTCTTAAAAGAGATAATTGCAAAAAAAAGTACCTTCAGGTATTCATTTTTCGCAACTTGTAGCCTCCTTTAATAATTACAAAAATAACCCCGAACTTGTCTTTTTTGTTGCAATTTGAATAAAATGTCGATTTTAATCTCATAATTTATACTTAAAAGATTAAGTAAAAACCAAAAATATATATTTTTTTCCTTTTTATACCACACAAACAGTAATTTAATGGATATGAAAATTCCGACTTTTTGTTCTTTAATTATTATTTTTAAATTTTAAATTTCCGAAGGTAAAATCAACATTTTGAAACAAATTTATACTAAGTGCAACAGAAAGAGAAGTTCATGACACTTTTTTTGCAATTATTAAAGAGAGGGCTACAAGTTGCAAAAAGTGAATGCCTCAAGGTACTTTTTTGCAATCATCACTTCTTAAAACAACATTCTCACTAAATCATGTCATTGTTCAAATCATCAGACGGGTAATTATAGAAAATAATTGAATCTTAGCTCATAATATATATTTCTAGTTCTTGCTAATCAACTATCAAAACATAAATAGTACTTACCTTTATGGAGTTCTATTACTCTTCAAAATAAAAGGAGCCATTCTTCTAGTGCTTTTCATAGGCTTCTTCAATACCGTTCTTCTGTTGACATTAATGTTAGAATACTATTAACTGAGTAAAGAATGATATTTTGATCCATGCAATACAAACAATAATGACATTTTGAGGGCCAACTACTCATTTACACCACCAGGAACGAAATAATTTAATATTCAAATCTCAGTGATCCTCCTGTACCAAAATAGAAGTCCCTTCAAGCATAACCAAAGAGGCCCATCTGGTTACACAACAGAGGGCAGGCCTCTCCTAAAGTGGTCATCCCGAACTAATACAAACAGTCCATCAATATAGTTAATCACAAGCCCCATTACACAGCCCTATTGCTATTGGACTAAAACAGTTCAACATAACTCTAAATTCCCAGTCACATTGGATATTTCTGATCGTTTGTATCTTTTTACCAACAATCAGAAATATTCAATAATCCAACCATTACCACCCATAAACTGTTCTTAAGCCAATGATAGCTTTCAATTTAACATAAATGTCACACCAAAATGCGACATGGCACTGGTACATAGTAGTATATACATGTGGGGCACCAAAAACATAACTCGTTCAGTATCAAGACATAGCATACCTTATGTCCATAAAACCTGTGAATCAATCAAGAATTCTGTACACACAATTTAATCGAAAGGATAACCTACATTCTTCTATCTTAAATTATAAGCAACCTCAACCCCGAAGAGAGAGAAAGCACAAGTTCATCCGGACTCGAGAAGATGAGAAAAGGGCAAAACTGAGTAATGCAAACAGTATTGGCATATCAACATGTTTCATAGAATGAACGAAATGTTGTAGCAATCACAAAGGGAAGTAGTCAAAAGTGCAGGTTACAAAATCTATGGCCTCAACCTAACAATATAAATTTTATTCTAAATTATCTCCAATAATCTAGATCCTTAATCTTGAACTTTCAAAGTTTAAATACCACAAGCAGGTACGGCAAATTCCATAGACATTTGCTCTACTTCACAACTTCTCTTCTTCTTCGTTTAATTTTCCTGTTCATACACATTGCACGTTAGCAGTTTCACAGACATTTTCACTAGCCTGCTGACAAGAATTTTTGGGATATAAGTAGTCATCACAAAGTAGTTTATTCCATCTTCAAAAGTAAGAAAAACACTATCGCTCAACATTGCTATAATGACAGTATGTGCAATAGGAAATGATAAGTACAAAAGCTAACTGGCTTGCTACAATCTACCACACAACAATGAATTGTTCAAGGTGTTGACAATATAATATGCCACAGAAAACACATCGAATAAAAAAAGATCCACATTCCAACTCGAGTGATGAAAATTACAAAGATAACAAACTACTTTTGAGTAACAGCGTATATCATATGTCTACAGGGTACACACTAAATAGTAAATATTCATATAATGGAGCAATTCAAATTAATCATCACCAGAACATCAAACCTAAAAATTACATAAGAGAAAGACGTTTTCATACAGAAATAGCAATGGCAGACCGAGCCCAACAATCCATTAAGTATACCCTTTATCAAAATGACTGACATCCTTACATTTGCAGGAGCTAATTGCATGAAGGGGTCAGCAAAACCTTCCTCCAACCCATTTCAAAGCTCAAATTCTTCATCCCTAAGAGCCATCTCAGCAGCCTCTTCTTCTTCATCATCGAGCGCAAAGTACTCATTCCTCTCTACTGGCCTAAACATATGAAACATTATGATATAAAACACAAGGCTTGCAATTTCCTCGGCGGCATTACTCACCCACTGATACTTGTAAGCTGCAATTGTCTTGAGGGCAAACACAACAATTCTGGTAAAGTATAAGTATCCAATTACAACAATGTAGAATTGCCTGAAAAGCTGCAACTTGGCCAAGTTTCTGGCGGCCTTGCCATCAGTTTTTGAAGTCTCCTTCAAAGACCGAATCGACCACACAATGGGGAAGATAATAGCACAACAGCAGATAATATCAACCAACAAGAACACCTGGTTCCAGGTTACCCAATCCTTAATGAACGGCCCAGTCTCACCAATCACCACAGAAGCCACATTGGCCAAGACCTGTAGTGGTATCACAATCATCAACACCTTCTTCTCCTTCTCTTGCAGGAATGGCTTCAAAAACGACCAACCAGTCCCGATCAAGACAATCACAGTGAATAGCAACACAACCCGAATGAACTGAAATATGTAAAACAACACGTCCCAGCCATGAGGAGTGCCTGTGACCTTCACGTAATGCTTGTCTTCAGCAGCACAGATCAGATTCAGAGCCTTCATCAGCAACAGCACAGCCATCAATAAATGGATCCGATGAAACGAGAGCTTGTTCGTGTAACAGGCATAACCCCAGACTCCCAAAAACACAAAATAAGCCAAAGAGAACCAGAAATACAGAGCCGGGAGCCGAGTCTGACCGGCGGAGAGGAAGTCCTTGGAGCCGTCACTGTCCAGATTAAACACCTCGGTGCGAACCTTCATGGAGACGCGCGTCTCAGGCGCGCAATTGCAGAAGAAGAGGCTGTACTCGTTGGGAGAAACCGTCGGGAAGGAGCGGCTGAACGAGGACTGCGGCGGCGGAGACAGTTCACGGAAGTCGAAGAGCTTCGTGATGTAGTTCGAATCGAGGACGCAGAACTGGCTGCTCTGCTGGATCTCGAGGAGGACCTGAAGGAGAGACTCCTCCGAGAGGAGGAAGAAACCTAGCCGGGAGGAGTCCGGCGACGAATTCGGAGTCGAGGCCACATTCACGCCGGAGACGGAGATCGAGACTTGGCCGGAGGGAGTGAACCCGAACTTCTCGAAGAGAATCATCGGCCGGTCGTCGTCGGAGATGGTCAGGGTTTTGATCTCGGCCGTGACGTTGCAGAGAAATAGAGAGAGGGCGAGGAGGAGGAACCTGATCTGAGTCTTCGTCGCCATTTCGGCGGCGGCGCACGGCGGTTCTGGCGGCGGCGTGAAGGAGAAGCGAAATTGGTGAAAATTCGATTCGACGAAAGAGAGAAATGGTTGAGTAAATCAGGAAGGGATCGAAACGCGTGACCGGTCAGATCTGATCCATACGGTGTCGTTTAAACGGTTGGGGTGCGTGCGGGTTGTGGGCCTCAACCTGGGCCTTTTTGAATCATGGAAGGGCTTGGCCTTTACTGTGTTCATAAATCCAGCCCATGTTGGGCCCCAAAACTAAGAACGATCTTTGATTTTGAAATATTTTAAGAGATAAGTATAAAAAGTAACTTGTATTTTTTTTTTGTAATCTAGATCAGGGGATGAAAGGAGCCATCCGGATCTCATTGGAGTCTTTGTCATCCTTTCGATGAAACTGGTGGTTCGTGACACGAAGGACGAGGTGCGAGACCATGACCAAGCCACCGCACACAGTAATAAGGTAACAAACTTCGTTTGATCCCTTATCTCCCTTGTCGTTTCAGAAAGGGATCCAGAGAGAGATCTGCATAGGAATTGGGGGAGGTGGTGGATGGACGGTACGAGGCTTGGGAAGGAACACGTACGACAACATGGAGATGGAGAAGACGCATAGGACAAATGGAGGGAGTCATCACGGGTTTCTTGCTCATTTAGGATAAAAACACATTATCAACTTGTCTTTTTGTTACACCTTGTGTATTTTTGTTTTCAAATATGGGTTAGATTAGACTAAATATGATTTCCTGTATTTTTTTCATAAAAAAAGTAACAATTTTTTTATTGTAAATTTTAATAATAAAAAAATAAATTTTCATATCCTCTGGATTTCTTGTTACGATACATAAATTAAGAAAATCAATGGATATAAAAATCGTCATTTTTATACAAATGTAACTCACTACTCACTAGGGATAATTGTAAAAACATACATGAAATACACGTGTTTTGCAAATATTATCGGTAAACTATTTTTATTCAAAAAACATCATTCGACTATTTTTTATATGCAAAACCGTTATATATTTTTTTTGAAGGAAAATTAGATTTGTATTAAATCATCATATCACTAAACAAAATATCTCAAAAACCAATAGGTATCTCCGCCAGTCAATAGTACACAAATCACAAGCGTTACGAGTTAAGATATGAGCAGCTCTCTACGTATAAAACATATTTGAACCTTGAAAGCACCTGTAATTTAGCTATACACTCCATCATGATTAGTCTCCAATGCGGCATGAAAGGCAAATCTCCATTCACAGCTTACACAATGCTCATGCAATCCATTTCCACCGAGCCTTCTGGCCAACCTTCATCGTATATCCACGAGAGTGCTTCATTTAGAATAAGTAACTCTATCATTTTCAGGTCTTGTTGATCCGTCCATACAATGCATTTAGCTGTCACCGTCCATCCCAATTCTCCCCTACAAATCATATCTCCTCCACCTTGTCCTGGACCGACTACAACACCATCAATGTTTATCTTGATCTTTCTCGACACATGCTTGGTCCATCTAGGATTCGAGCTTAATTGTAACTCCCCCTCTTCCGTCTCTTGAAATCTTGCAGCTCTCCATTCATGAATAGAATTATTAACGGACTTCCATATGTCTTCAATCGAAGTCGAGGTCTTCCTCCATACTCTGGCTTTCCTCGCACATCAAATTTCCCACCATATAACCACTATAGTGGAGAAACCGTCATCTCTAATAAAAATTAATTATGTGATAATCATATGACTTTAATCTTTTGAAAAACAAGGGTTTTACCTTTTTCATTATACATGTTTTAAATCTATAACCCTCATGTACGTATTTTTAATTTAAAACCGTTGTGTTTACACTTTCAGATGGTTACTTTCTATTTTTTCGTAAAGAAACAAACAAACCCATCAATGGATTTACAAGAAAAATAATAATTGAGAGATTATATTTTTACAAACAAAAACAGTTCTCCGACAGTATTTACAAAACACGTATAGTTCAAAGTAAGTTTTTGAGATTATTCATTTTTAACTACCATCCTTAATTTTAATATGAGGAAGAAGGGCATTCATGTCCATTTAAAACTGATTAGTGCAAGTGAAGAGCAAAGTCAAAGCAGCTATTCAAGTAACAAGACACAAGTTAACGAACACGAAGCTAACTCGACTTGTTGTGACGAAAACACCCTTCGGAACAGCCACTATTTACCCGCCACGCCCTGAATATTTGTTTTCGCAATTTAATTAATTTATCCAATTTCGTGCCAGCATTACCTATTTATTGCTCGGAGAAAAATGGCGGATTTTCTGACCGTTTCCTTCATTTTCTCTGCACAATCTTCCGAGAAAAGTCCAGCCTTCGAAGCTTCTCCAAGAGCTTCGACTTCGAATTTTCCCGGAAAAGTAGAAAGAATCAGCAAGAAAAAGCGTAGTCACGAAGAGAAAGAAGAAGCTAGATTTTCGTTTTCGCATTTCAGCTGGTCTCGCCATTTTTGGCATCTGTAAGTAGAATCGCCGCTGAGATTTTTCCGTCGTTGTCGAATTGATCTTCTACTTGCTTACGTTCTGGTTCTGTTTTTTTTTTTTCAAATCTTTTCGGTTTCACACTTTCCAGTTTTTGTGGGTTTAGTGACTTGTTGGGTGTTGATTTGTTTATTGGAGAAATTTTAGTGATTCTGGTCTGTTTGGCTGCCGGGAAAATTTCGTAGGGTTGTAGTCCCTAATGGGTTGGTTCTGTGTTTTTGTTTTTGTTTTGACGTTAATTTCTAGGCAAATGAATTTGAGCATTAGGGTTTTAGTTGATTTGCAAATCTAAAGCATGTGGTTATATGGGGTACAGATATAGCAGGAGATTTGTGGAGCTCTTTGATTTGTACATTTGGGAATGAGATCAAGTTATTGAAGATTGAATCTTTGTTGATATCTTGGAGGGATTTTTGTTTGGTAATTGGTCGTATAGCTTGTCACAGATGGATGTGGTCGGTAAAGGTTGGAACCTACTTTTCCAACCATTTCATCCCTTTGGTGGGGCTGTGGATGTGATTGTTGTACAGCAGCAGGACGGGACCTTTCGAAGCACCCCATGGTATGTAAGGTTTGGCAAGTTTCAGGGTGTTCTAAAGGGTGCGGAGAAGATGGTCCGCATATCTGTTAATGGTGTTGAAGCCAATTTCCATATGTATCTTGATAACTCAGGTGAAGCATTTTTCCTAAGGGAGGCTGATTATGTTGATGATACTCAAGATGATGATTGTAGTGTGGATGTTGATGGTGATGGTGGGAACATGGCTATGCGAAGACTTGAGCATACTGTGTCTGATTCTGTCATGGTTCGGCTGCGAGAGGAACATAATTCGGTTTGTAAGCGCCAGATTGAGAGAGCTGAATCTGAGGGTGAAAGAAGGTTTTATGAAATCCAAAGTGAGGAGTCTCCTTTGTCTAAGCAGTATGATGTAGAATCACAAGCTTCTGATTCAGAAGTGATATTGGTGAGTGTGGATGGCCATGTATTAACGGCTCCCATATCTGGATTAGAAGAAGATAACGGAAACGTGCAACTATGCACCCCTCAGTTTCATCTTGGCCCGGGTGAAGGACCTGGTTTTTGTGAGGACAATGAGGAGTTGTGTTCGGATGATGACCGGTGGCCTGCTGATTTCTTTAGTAAGTTGAATGCCTCTACAGCTGATGATGATAGTAATACATTTGGAAGTGAGGTTGAAGTTTGTGAAGGCGATGATGAACATGCCCATCATGCTCAAGAAACAAAGAGTGTTACAAACCAGGAAGGAGATTTGGCAGAAGTTTTCAAAAGCTGCTTGGACCTTCCAGCATTGGCTACAGAGACTCAAAATACTCCAAATGTGCAAGAGAAGTTCAGTAATGGGAGCGTTACTGAATTCAGGAATGATAATGCTTCACCAGAATCACGTGGTGGAGTTGAACCGATACAGGAAATTTCATTGAGAATGGATCATGCTGATTCTGACAGTTTAGTATCTGCTCATTCTGTTACTAATGACACGGAATGGAATGATGGGCAACTTAGCATGTCTGCTTCAGTTGAAGGAACAGACAATGCTGTGGAAGGATCTCCAATCCAAGAAGAAAGAACCGAAAGTGAGATTGTGGAATCTCAAGCAGTTAATTCATGTGAAGAAGTACAATCTATATCAAGCACAAGTACCTATTTCTTGCTTTGATTTTAGGGATAATTGCAAAAAATAGTACCCCGAGGTATTCACTTTTTTGCAACTTGTAGCCCTCTTCTTTGATGATTTCAAAAAAAGTGTCTTGAACTTGTCTTTTTGTTGCACTTTGTATACAGTGGTTTCAAAATGACGGTTCTACCCTTGGAAGTTCAAAATTTAAAAATGATAAATAAAGAGCAAAAAAATTATTTTTTTTCATACCCCTTAAATTTCTTACTCTTTTGCCCTGCACAAAGAGGAAGACAATTAAGGGATATGAAATTTGGATTTTTTGTTTTTTGCTTTTAAAAAAAATATAAACTGTAAGGGTGGAATCATCGTTTTCATACATAATGCAGCACAAAGACAAGTTCAGGGTGCTTTTTTGCAATCATCAAAGAAGAGGGAAACAAGTTGCAAAAAATGAAGACCTCGGGGCATTTTGTATTTTTTTTGCAATTATCCCTTGATTTTAAGCACACCGCTCTATTGTTGCTTCATTCATAATGATCATTCATCATTTTTTCTTCCTGACCAATCATCTAAACTCGCAGGATTCGAGATCTCATTGTGTGGGAGTGAACTGCGTCCTGGGATGGGCTTGGTTGCTGCAGCAGAAGCTTTTGATGCACGACGTGTATCTGGGGAGGATTTTAGGAACTCTGCAGAAGCAATAACTAAGAACGGAAATCTAATTGTCAGATTTGGAAAGAGATACATACCATGGCAAAAAGCCGCCCCTATTGTTCTTGGAATGGCTGCATTTGGTTTAGAGCTACCCTTTGAGGCTCAAGATGTGATTCCTATCGAAGAAGATGAAACAGCGAAGACCAAGAATGGTGATTCTGAGATCAACCCATCTCCCTCACGGAGGTGGAGGCTTTGGCCAATTCCATTTAGAAGGGTCAAAACAGTCGAACATACTACTGATAAATTGTCAAATGAGGACATATTTGTGGGCTCTGAATCTCCAAATGGGAATGCACAAGCTGAACAGTTTCCCGCTTCTCCTGGTGGTCATGAGTCACCTCATAAGCAGTTTATAAGAACAAATGTCCCCACTAATGAGCAGATAGCATCCCTGCATCTTAAAGAAGGTCAAAATATAATAACGTTCAGTTTCTCTACCAGAGTCCTGGGAATGCAGCAGGTTTGACAATCATCAGTGTTTGAACATTGCAATTTGGATGTAATATCTCCCGGAGGTGGGTGTTGTTCACTCTAAGTGCTAAATGATGCTCATCTTTAACAGGTCAATGCTCATATTTATTTGTGGAAGTGGAATGCACGAATTGTGATTTCAGATGTTGATGGGACAATTACAAGGTAAGATTCTGTAACTTGTCCCATGGATTTAGCTGCTTTTGTTTCATAGTCGCACATTTTGCTTGAAGTCATGATGATGATGTATATTCTAATATGCTTTCCATTCCCTTCTTTTTTTCACTCAATTTCTTGAGGTAGAACATTGTTCTAAGACATCTCAGTGAAAGACGGCCTGTACTTTACATCTTGATAGTTCATAGTCTTCTAAGCTTATGCATATTATTCAGCTTCAATTTTAGATGTATTTGGAAAGTGCACTTCACACAGGTTGAAAATATATTCTTACACACCCCAAAATATACTTTGTGTAGGCTTAAAATGTACTTAAAGTGCCTTGTGATGTTTACAGTGGTAAGGATTTTATGTCACTTTGTGCCTTAAGGCCCTTACCTGGATGCGTATATTATTTTCAGGTCTGATGTCTTAGGCCAGTTCATGCCCTTACTTGGAAAAGATTGGACACAATCTGGGGTTGCTAGGCTTTTTTGTGCTATTAAGGTATATAAATTCTTGACTGTCCCCAGTTGCCATTTTATTGATTATGATTTTGGGTTAAATGTAAAAACCTACCCTTATGTATTGGCCACTATTGGAGGCATGTAAATGATCTGTGACCAATTCATAAGACATGTAAAAGATCTGTAAACGGTATGTAAATGATCTGTGACCAATTCATAAGGCTCGTAAATGATATGTGACCAATTCATAAAGGTGTGTAAATGACATGTGACCAAAACATAAAGTCCTTCATTTAACACTTTGAAACTTTGGGTAGCTTACTGTTCATGACCAATACATAAGAGTGGATTGAGAACATTTGGTCCAGAACATAAAATCCCTGTTTTCTTTCCGAAATTCATACTTGCATTGTGTATTCAATGGAGGCATGATGGATTCTGGAGTGGATCCAGAACATTTGGTCAGTGGGGAAAAATTATTAAATTGGTGGGGCAATGATGCAAAATGTTAAACTAACGGGACAAAAGTAAAAAAATCAGTGGGGCACATCGGAAGAATTTGTGGGGGCAGATCTGGAAATTAAAAGAAAAAAAAAGAATGTATTTAAACCAAAACAAAATGAGTAGGAGCAAATGCACCCACAACACAATGACTCAATGAGTATATCTGTCCCTGGATCGATTGGCAAAAATATCATCCATTTTACATTCAATTGCGTCCTATGTTTCTTCTATGTATATGCTCCGCAAAAGTCGTACTTCTCTCTCCTTAATGTCTCTGGAAAGCTAACCTTTCTCTTTGACCAACTAATTCTACTTTCTACTAGCTCAGTTTATAGATTTAGCAGAAATAGAGTATAATAAACACCTCCAATTTTAATAAACAATTGAAGGCAATATTTAATGAAGACTAGACACTATTCTGTGGATTTTTGATTAAATATGGTTTTTAATTTATCGTTTATTCCAAAACCAATGAGCTTTGAGTTCTTTTGTTATGCTTCTTCTTGCAAACTATTTTTTTTAATGGATTGATTTCAGATAACAAACACTGTTTCGTACAGGAAAATGGATATCAGCTTCTGTTTTTGAGTGCACGTGCGATCGTTCAGGCATATCTAACCAGAAGTTATTTGCTCAACCTGAAACAGGTACTGAGTAGCTCATATTCAGTATGCTTATTTACTTAGTTACAACATTGTGCGTTGTGAGTTCCTAGATTTGCTGGAGACTTAAAATTTCAAAGATAGAACTGATCTGTCATAGTTACTTATCTGTAACTAATTTATCTTCGCAGGATGGAAAAGCTTTACCCAATGGGCCAGTCGTAATTTCACCCGATGGATTGTTTCCCTCATTGTTTCGGGAAGGTAAATCCATTTCCTCTAATTATACTGTTCTAAATTATGTTGAATCTTACTTTTTTTTTATATGCAATTATTTAAACGTATTAAGATTTAGGCTCAAAACCACCCCTTATGTAGAAGGGATGTCTGTTTTTGCCACTTGACCCAACAAGAGTTGATTAGAGATCAAAGAGGCCCAATTGAAGTTGGAGAGAAATAAGGCTTCAGAGATGTATTGTTGACGGAACTTGAACCTTGGTCTCTTGGACACAAGTTCAAGTGCTTGACCAGTTGGAAAAGCAAGCTTTGGTTGAATTTGAATCTTAGTAAAATACATGGTCATCTATCTTATTTGCATAACGCCTGTTCTTGATTTTCATTCCATTGAGCTAGTTTATATATTGCATTATTATTTGAGGGGGGACGCTGATGTGCTAAGTAAAAACCAAATGTTGGAAAGTTAAATATGAAAACTGGAAACGAATAATATCTATAGGATCACAATTTTAACGGTTGAGATTAAGTTTTGAAATTCCCGAAACAAATAATTTTCCCATGTAAGATCATGTTCCAAACTCAAGTTCGGAAACATCTCAGCCGTGAAGAACTGTAATCCAATGGGTAGTAATGGTTTCCAGTTTTTATTTCATACTTCGGGTTTACTCTTTATTTGAGCGTTTATCTGATACAATTATCTTTTTTTTCCTTCCATGTGGTGCCTGTAGTAATAAGGAGAGCACCCCATGAGTTCAAGATAGCTTGCTTAGAGGTAAATAAATACCCGATGGCTAAACCACGTCAAGTTTATAAATAGAAACAAGGGATAATTGCAAAAAAGTACCCTGCGTATTCATTTTTTGTAACTTGTAGCTCTCTTCTTTGATGATTGCAAAAATATACCCTAAACTAATATTTTTGTATAAAAATGATGATTTTACCCTTACAATTTAGATTTAAAATTACTAAAGTACAAAACAACCCAAATTTTTATCACTTAATTTTCTTCCTCTTTGTACCGTACGAAGAGTAAGAAATTTAAGGTATAAGAAAATTTGGATTTTTTATTTTTTAAATATATATTTGAAACAAAATTATACAGAGTGCAACAAAAAGATGAGTTTAGGCATTTTTTCGTAATTATTAAAGAAGAGGGCTACAAGTTCCAAAAAAATGAATATACCCTGGGTACTTTTCTGCAATTATTCTTAAAAACAAATTCAGATTCGTTCATATCATTCTCTCTCCAATATTTTCTTTAATGTATTCAGAGATTCTTGATTTTCAGGATATCAAAAAACTTTTCCCTTCTGATTACAACCCCTTCTACGCCGGTTTTGGAAATAGGGACACCGATGAACTCAGCTACCGCAAGATCGGGATTCCCAAGGGAAAAATCTTCATCATCAACCCTAAGGTTCACATTTTTTTTCATCAATATACTTCATACACTCAATATTCAAAGATCATATGATAATTTATATATCAAATAAATTACAGGGCGAGGTGGCCATCAGTCGCCATCGCATTGACGTGAAGTCTTACACTTCGTTACACACTCTTGTGAATGACATGTTCCCTCCAACTTCATTGGTTGAGCAGGTGGAGATTCGACCTCATTCTCTTCAACTCTCTCTGAACTATATGGTTTCGATGTCTTGATTTTGAATATGTATGTGTAGGAGGTTTACAATGACTGGAATTACTGGCAAATTCCGATCCAAGAGGTTGATGCTTAGTTTAAAGGGAATCCGAACGACCTTTGTTAGCAGAAACATGTTGTCATACCTTTCCCCCCCTTCAAAAACGTACCCAACTGTCACATTTTTAAAGCAGAAAACAACGACTTCCATTAAATAGTATTGAAAAACCGTTTCCTTTCATTTAATGTCAAGAAACTAATGGTCTCCTTTTTCCAAAAAAAAAAATACAACCCGTAAAAGCAAAAGTGACCGGTGTCATCACTCTTTAACGGAAGTCGTGGTTTTCTGCCAAAAAGGTGATAGTTAGGTGTGTTTTTGAAATAAAAAAAGATGATTTGACATGTTTCTGCTAAAAGAGTCGTTTGAGGGTGCGTATTTGGAGTTACCCCTGGTCGAAATTCCTTGTGACGGATTCGCTCTTTTTGTGACTTGAGTGCCAAGATTCTTACTGGCTTTGACTGAGGGAGTTTACAAATACTTGATGTTCTGGTAAGCTCTTTGGTATTTATAGTTTATATCAGTACACTGATATATGTTACAGTATGTATAACCAATTCATCTCTGTATGGGAAGTTTTTGACCAATTTTTATTGGTCATGAAGCTTTCTTGCTGCCAATAAAGCATCTTTGTAGAGAACTCGTATCAGTATAATAAGGCTTTTATTGGGATGAGATATTGTTTTGGATGAGTGTTGTTATAGGGATATATATAAAGTCATGGAGACGGATCATGTTCTGATATCATGTTAAAGTTCAATTCAACTCAGAATCTCACTGGTATGAAATTATATATGAAGAATGACAAGACCCCTGTTATCACCCGTCTTTGATGTCGGGCCTGCATTGACATTAGAGGTAGACTTCAGCATGACAAGTGTCTCTATGACGAAAATGTCATCGAACCTTACACACTAACCTTTACCCTTTCCCTAAGTTTTTTTTGTAGGGTGGTCCATTCATAGATCTAAGGGGAATTGACCTGTCTTTTTAAGTCTTATCTATCTCTTCATTGCTCTCTAGGTTTTGTCCAATATATCATCATGGGTTGCTTCCTTGGACCATAGTACCTTACATATACTTATATGTACCTCTTTCTTTCTTCCTTACATTCATGTACTTAAACTCTTCATCCTCAAGAAGCTCCACTTTATTGCTCAAGTCCATGTCAGAGATCTAACCCTCATTTATTTCTTTTGTTTTTTCATTCTCAAAACGGTCAACTTTTCGTTTGAATAACAGTACATATAGAACAACGGTAAGATCATAAATACGAGTGAACCGGTTCTTATCTTAATTATAAGACCAATCTGTTTGAAAACGAATTTAGAACTATTTGGATCTGATTGTTAATGAGATTGTTTTGATTTGAACCGGTCTGTTGTTTTGAATATGTAAACTCCACACAAAAAGTTTAAATTAACTAAATTCAAACATAAGTTGAACGTCCAGAAGTAACCTATCGGTAAAATAACATTAAGAAGTGATCCGCATAATTAACGAGTGAATCGATTCTTATCTTAATTATAAGACCAATCTGTTTGAAAACGAATTTAGAACTATTTGAATCTGATCGTTAATGAGCTTGTTTTGATTCGAACCGTTCTGTTGTTTTGAATATGTAAACTCCACAAAAAAAGTTTAAATTAACTAAATTCAAACATAAGTTGAACGCCCAGAAGTAACCTATTGGTAAAATAACATTAAGAAGTGATCCGCATAATTAACTCGAGAGTTTATCGAATGTGTGGCTTCCTAACAATAAAAAAACACAGTAACCCATTGGATTGCTGTTAAAATAATACATCAAGATTAACCGACACTGGACATGCCGATTCTAAACGGACTTCAGTTAGTGTGATCTACTGTCCGGCCCATAGTCCCCGGTTGGACCAACTTTCACGAACCGCCCGGTCCACAGATGAAAAGTACCCACCCCAACATAGGGTTACTTCATTGGTGGTAAAGAAATTTCCAAAAATTGTTGTGACATTTCACAATTTGGAAGCATTCAAATTCAAACATTATATATACACATTGATTCAACAAACTATAATATATATACACTAAACAGCCCTGACAATTCCACACACACCTCCATTATAATATTGTGATTCACCATCACACTTTGACTGATCCTCTCTCTTCCCCATAAGCATCTCTACAGAACCAGAGGAAGAAGAAAGACTTTGCACACTAAAACCCACATGGCCTCAAGCTCAAATCAACCTTCTTCTTCCTCCTCCTCACCTCCATGTCCATCCAAACCCCAATCTGTTGCAGAAGAAGAACAAGAAGAAGAAGATCAGTACATATACATGGAAGTGAGCTCAACAACAAGCTCCTCAAACCCCAGAGAGTTCGAGTTCCACGCCAGAGGCTCCATTACCTCCCCTGCCGATGAGCTCTTCTACAATGGCAAGCTCCTCCCCCTCCTCCAGAGCTCCAACAATGGCGGATTTGACCATAAACTACAAGACCCATTTGAGGAAATTGATCAAATTTCACAAACAGAGCCTTGCAGGGCCACAAGTGAGATCGACCCAGATGAGTTCTTCTTCGTCTGGTCCAGTGAAGCCAATGGATTCGTCTCCGAGGAGACTCAACATTCGAGAAAGTTTCAATCTTGGTTCAAAAAGATCAAGCTTTCTCATCTGGGTCAGAAGATCAGGGCTTCAAAAACATACCTCAAGTCTCTGTTCAACAAGCCCAAACCAGTGGAAGAAGAAGGAGAAGAAGAAGGGCTCAAGCACTGCTTCAACAGATATGTGAAGCCTCAGAGAAGGTCTTTTTCTGGTGCTATTAAGTGCTCTTCTTCATCAACAACTTCATCTTCTTCTTCTTCTTCTTCTTCTTCTTCTTCTTCTTCTTCGTCTTCATCGTTTTCGATTAGTTCTTCGAATGGGTACTATGATCTGCATGTGCTGAAGAGGAGCAACAGTGCTGATTCGGAGCTGGAGAGCTCGATCGAAGGAGCTATTGCTCATTGCAAGCAATCTGGAACTTGTTTGGTTCGGGTGAAGTGAGCTTTTGTTGAAGATTCAGAAGCATTTTCATATTATGTGTTGCTATGTTTCTGTTCTGTAAGTGTAATCTAAGATTCAAAGAATCATTTGAAGATTCACATATTGAGTTCATGTCATAAGTGTTTGAATTATGATGGAGCGTTTGTTTGGGAGCAGGCGTGAGTTCAAGTTCCGATTATAGATTATCGATAAAATAAAAACTCGTGTTTTGTTTGTGACTACATTTTTTTGATACAATCAGTGTGTAGTGTTCTAAGATCGACCGCCTGGACGGGAGTTTTCGAACACAGATCTTGTTTCATACATTCGGATGCTGTAAATTGAAGTGTTTATCGAGCGACTGAACGGGTCAATGTTCTAAATATCATACTAGACGGCCGTCTAAGCTAGTAATTACATAATATAGCATGATATGACTTGACAATTTTTTTTAAGGAATATATATGTAACGAGTACTAATATATCTATGTTTTTATATCATAAAATATTACGAAATAAAAGAAAATACAAATACAAGCACGTGATAATTACATATACACTAGATATTAATTATAAGAATATAATCCACAAGATAATCTATAAAGTTTTTTTTTATAATTATTATTTTTTGCTCATCTAATTTTAAGAAAATGTTTGTATTAAAAAGTGGGAAGGGATGACAAAGCTTTCCCTTTTTCAAACTCTAGTCTTCATGATTCCTTTACCTTTGACCAAAGTTTTTCTTTATTTCTTTCTTGTTTATGAAACTGCAACGGATCTCTTGCATGACTTCTCCCTGTCTCTTTATCTCTTTCACATAGGCAGACTTGAATCTCGATTTGGATTGGACCGTCTATCTCCGTTAGGTCAGTATTACTGATTTCTTCATCGTTTATATCCTTTACTAGTCTGTTGTTCTCTGCTGGAAGTGCCATCTCCGTTTTCTTGCAGTCAGACAAGGGACCATCCTTGGTCCGATCTGATGCTTGATGACCTGTTCACAATCAAGGGCAGAAAGAGTGTGGTTTAATTCGATGATGATGATGACGGGGCCGATCCTAGTCAGCCAGTTCAACAAAGGGAGTAAGACCTCGGGTTACCGACGATGTAGCCCCACCAAAGGCCACAAGTCTCGGGAAATGGGGCCCGATAGAATGATGGAAGCCCATTGGACCTTGCTATAGGATTATTCTTTCGGCTCGTCTTCCTCGGGCAAGGAACACTCAAGAAGTCCTACCAGCTCAAGACAATCATCTGATAGGGTATTTAACTCTTTGTGTCGGCTTTTTTACTCTCGACAGATCAGTCTCTGAATGTATCATAGGTTGCCTATTAGGATTCTGTTACCTTGTCTTCGAATGTTGATATACATGTCTTTGGTGAGGTCCTGGACTACTACTTCAATGTGGGGGGTTAGTCACCTATGATTTGCATGGGATTCTTTTGATAAAGGAAGAAGTTGGATAGTTTTTAAAAAAATGTTTGTATTTAAGCTTATCTCAATAATTATTGTTTTTTATATGATATAAACCTATATTAATTTAAAAAATTGTAAATGAAAGTTTATATCCAAGATTTTGAAATAAAATAGAAGGACAAGAGGAATGAATCATCTCATATACACAACAAAGATATCATACATGCCTCAACCTTAACCAGAATCTTAAACAATGAGAACAAATAAGTCTAAAGTTAAATTTAACAAACATGAAGAATACCAAAACCCTATAAAGGGTCATAAAACTAACAAGTAAAATCTAAGACCTAGATTTAACAACTGTTTAGAACAACATAAATGCCTCCGGCCAAATAAAAATACAAATAAACAAGTAGGAGAACTTCCTTATGGTCAACGCAAGCAGGACAAGCAAACACTCCGTACTGAGCACCCGTAAGACCTCGCAACTTGCCTCACGAACGAAGGACAAGAAAGAAACCCTAAGAGAGCGCTGATGAAGAGAAAATCACGAACAAGCCACCACAAAAGAAGGAGGAGCCAATATCAGTAGATCGACCAAGGTTCAGAACGGACCAAAAGTACCGGGGCCACCGATGACGAAGGAGGTGTAGGAAACGATCAGATCTAGACCGTAAAAGACCCCCCCCCCCCCCCCCCAAAGACCTACGTGCCACCGCTCCAACCCGAACCGGGATAGAGAACCCCAAACCGACGTAACACCACCCATAACACAAGCTGAAAGGAAAAACCCTCACTGGAGGTCAACATCCCCCGGTGAGCCTTGGATCAACAAACAGACCGAGAAAACGTGGGATACTATACCAGATCTGAGGTAGCACCGACCACGGACTTCACGAATTAGATTTGAAGCTAAGAAAGTGGGGTACAAAAATTATTAACTAGTGAGAGAGAAAAGGAGGAGGATGTTAGGGAGAGAGGAAGGAAAGGGTTGTCGCCGAAGTCTTCACTAACCGGAGGCCAGAGAAAACGTCGACGATAGGAAAGAAAGAAGTGAGAGGCTAGAGGCGAAAGAAAAAAAAAGGTGTTTCTCTTTTGTTGTTCTTTTTTTACCAAGATACGTGGTTAGAACAATTACTGATATATATTAATAAGTTAATAAACATGAAAAATGTAAGATAGTCTATTTTCTAACTTAACCTTCATTAATTCTTAAACGTCTCGCTTTTT